>JAJJWW010008545.1:0-605834 GCA_023531295.1 Papaver armeniacum
TCGATCCTTGTATGAGGTGCATCAAGTTTGTAGCAGAAAGGGGAACCGATCCTATGGACATGTGCAACACGTTTTTAGGCAAAGGGGAACCGATCCTATGGACATGTGCAACACATATAAGTTAGATACCATATATATGTGGGGAAGCGATCCTAGTACCTAGTCAACCGAATTTTGGGAAGCTAGTGTGACTATGCACAATACTCACATGGAGGTAGAACCGAAACTTGTTTTGGTAGAACCGTTAAACCCATGATTTGTTATTGATCAGTGTTTCTTGATCAATCGCATAGTTCTTGAAATTCAGATGAACCAATTCTAAACTTGTTTGGAAGTGTGGATAATCAGTTTCAAAGTTGTAAGTATGAAAGAGGACTTACAAAGTAAGGATGTCGGTATACTTTGAACACGTGCGGTAATGTTTATCTTTTATTGTTCAAAGTTATTCCTTAATAGCTACAGGAAGAAAATCCCAGGATCAAAACATAAATAAGTTAAGAATCTTTTATTTAAGGTTTTTAATTTTATTTTAGGAAAACGAGAATTAGTAATGTGCATTTACTAGTTGAGATTTTCCAAAGAGATTTTCGGTCAATAATTTGGACAGAGCATTTCCAGGAATTATGGAAACCGAATTTGGAATATATTTAATATCTTTGAGAATATTTTCGGTTTTGGAAATTCCTTGGTGTCCAAACTTCCTTGAATATAAATACTTGAAGTTTGCATTTGTAGCAAACTAATCATTCGTGACAGCAAACTTCCTTGGTTGTGTTGTTACTGGTGAAGCCGCCTATTCGGAGAGGAGAGTAACCTAATTAGGCAAAATCTCTTACGGACGCTCAGTTTAAAGTTTTCTTTGGGATTAAGAAGCTCTATTAGTACCGTTGGTGGGAAACTAGATAATTGCGGTTTATCTTGTGTTTTCGATTGATTTGATTGACTAAAGTTTGTTGAACTTTGATTGCACCTAGTTTGTTTATGCTTGAGAATCTTCTCTTCTGATATAAGATTCACTCAAACTAGGTCGAAGTTTCGACAGGGATCTTTAGACTGTTGTTAGTTCTAAAGACGATCTTGTGATAATCCATTGTTAACAAACTCTGTTCTGTGCGTGATTGATCACAAGAGATTGAAGTTGTTGTGTGCAGGTGTTTATTGAAGATCTAAGAAAATTTGAAGACAAAGAAGATATTGAAGATTTCTGATTTGGGGTTCATAATCTTTGGTGTGCACAATACTTGTTTCGGTATAAGAGGATCCAACTATAATCGGTTTATTTTTGTGATAGATTGGATTGATTAGTTGTGTAGATCGGCATCAATACAATTCTTTGTGATTAAAAGTATTGATTGCAAAATCTTAATAATTACCTTTGGTAGTTGAACATAAGATAGATCTAAGAACCCGATGAAGGAGTTTATTGAGATAAACAGAAGAGCCTTTGTCGAACACACATCACTTGGTTGAAGAGAGTTGATACCAAATAGATTTGTTGTTCCTTTACTATTTGGAATACGAACCAAAGGAATTGTTCCAAGTACGTGACTTATTCATAAGTTGGAGGTGTGGGAATACAGACGGAACTAGGTGAACTATAGGTTTAGTTGCTTGGTCTCAACTATACGAAGTTGGTTTAGTTACTTTTATTTTCCGCATTATAATTGTTTTATTATAATTAAAGTAAATTACACAAACGTTAATTCCTATTTACTTGATAAGCAATCCTATTGTGTTTGGTTAAGTCCGAACCTTTTTATCAAGTATACATACTTCGTCGTTGTATTGTCTCGATCTCGTATCCATAGACGATCACACGAAGTGTGAACCGATTAGTTGCATTGTCTCGACTCAGTCCATAGACAATCACTTTCGGAGAAAGGACTTATAGGTAGGAAAAGTTTTAGCTTGAGGTATATTTGGGTACCCTCGCCTTTTCAATTGATATCAGAGCACGCAAACACGAAAAGATCTAACAATCTGTGTTTGGTACGATCCAACCTATAAGAATGAACTCGAGTTCTCATGAATCGACTTCAATTAACATACCTCCAAGATTTGACGGAACAAACTATCTATGGTGGAAATTCGCTATGAGATCTTTTCTTCAATCACGAGACTTTAATACTTGGCAATTAGTCGTCGATGGTTATATTCGTCCAAAGATAGAAAATTCAGAAACTGAGTTTAAACGCTTAGTAGATTTTTCAAATGAAGAAAAGACACTTGCAAAGCAGAATTCAAATGGTTTGAATGCGATAATACATGATGTAAGTCGTGATCTACAACATCATGTATCAACATGTCAAACTTCGAAAGAAGCTTGGGATAACCTTCAGATCATATTCGAAGGAAACACTTCAGAGAAAGAAGCTAGACTTCAAACTCTTACGCCCGATTGGGAAAACCTTCGAATGGATGATAACGACACTTTTGAAGAGTTTCATCTTAAACTCTCTGAGATAATTAATGCCTCTTTCTCTCTTGGAAAGACTATCTCTGAAAAAGATATAGTGTGCAAAATTCTCAGATCGTTGCCACCAAGATACGATTCTAAGAAGCATGCAATCATAGAAGCACTCACGAAGCACACTCGTTGGAAAGTTAAAGATCTTTGATCATGAATCACAGTCTATTCAAAATAAAAGAATTGCTTTTAAAGCTGCAAAAATTCCGAAAGCTCCAATGGAGAGGAATAGAAAGATGGATGATTCAAATGAACAGATTGCAGAAAATTCTGTTGATAAAATTGAACAATCATTATCATTGATTACCAGAAAGTTTCGAGATCTCTTGAAGAAAATAAATAAGAGATTCATAAAGGATACTCATCGATCTTCTCGTCCACATGATCGAGTTCCTGTCAAAAAGGATTATGAAGAAGATGATGAATATCAGCCGCAATGCTTTAAGTGTAAAGGGTTTGGTCATATTGCTAAATACTGTCCCAATCTTAAGAAATACACTGGAAGCAAGGCGTTGGATGTAACTCTAGATGAGACCTCTGATTCATACGATTCTGAAGAAGAGGAAACAGCTAATATTGCATTAGTTGTCAATCTTATTTCTTCCTCCTCCATTACTGATTTACCCATTTTAAAAAGGGACATGTCTTCCGATGTTATTAAATGGTAAAGGGAAAAATAAGACAAGATGCAAAAACTGTCTCAAAAACAGGATTGCTAAAAGTTGCATAGGCAACCCAAGTCAATCTCAAGGTACTTCGGTAGTTCGAGGTAACAAGAAGAAAATTTCTCATACGATACTTAATCAAGGACAATCTTTTTGTTCAAACTTCCATAATGAGAGAAAATCTCGGACTAATACCACTTGATCGGTATTAGAATACTTTTATCACCATGTGTGCCAAATTTTCAGTGAGGAAGAAGAAAAATCAAGGCACTTATGTGTAGATTATGGAAATAAAATCTAGTATTTGAAAATATTTTATATATTCGTATTTTTAGGAATATTATATTTTCGGAAGTATGAAAATTATAAAAAGATCCTTCTCCTTCTTTGGTCATTCCTTGTCCGAACCATGAGTCTGGATCCAACATCTTCTTTTGGAAAGATGTGAAAAAGCGGGGGTACAACAACCACACCCAATATTTCTCTTATCAATCTGTATGTACAAACTCCAATATACTTTCTAGAGAATCAACTAGACAGTCAGACTCAATATAGAGAAAAGTATATCAAAGAGTTTATATCTCAATCTCTCGATTTGATCTTTACTCAAGCAAATAGAAATCATGAGTCTTTATCAAAGAGAGATAACTTGGATGGTACCAAAGACCAATATCCAAGTGTCAATCAATTTAAATCAACAACCAAAAGGTCGGATATTCTAATTGATTGAACAACGCAGAACCTGTGATATTTCAATTATATAAACAAATATAATGTAGAATAGAAATAACACAGACACGAGAATTTTGTTAACGAGGAAACCGCAAATGCAGAAAAACCCCAGGACCTAGTCTAGATTGAAAACACACTGTATTAAGCCGCTACAGACACTAGCCTACTCCAAATTAACTTCGGTCTGGACTGTAGTTGAACCCCAACCAATCTCACAATGATCCAAGGTACAATTATGCTCATATGCCTCTGATCCCAGCAGGATGCTACGTACTTGATTCCCTTAGCTGATCTCACCCACAACTAAGAGTTTCTACGACCCAAAGTCGAAGACTTTAATAAACAAATATGTCACACGTAAAAGTCTACGGTAATAGATAAATCCGTCTCCCACGAATATACCTACGAGTTTTGTTCCGTCTTTTGATAAATCAAGGTGAACAGGAACCAATTGATAACCCAGACTTATATTCCCGAAGAACAGCCTAGTATTATCAATCACCTCACAATAATCTTAATCGACGCAGCGAAAAAAGATATTGCGGAATCACAAACGATGAGACGAAGTGTTTGTGATTTCTTTTTTATCTTGCCTATCGGAGATATAAATCTCAAGCCAATTATTCCAATTGTACTCGTACGATAAAAACAACAAGATCAGATTACACAACTACAAGAAAAGTAGTATCGGTCTAGCTTCACAATCCCAATGAAGTCTTTAAGTCGTTAACCTGGTTTAGAGAATAAAACCCAAGGTTAAAGGAGAATCGACTCTAGCTTATGCAACTAGTATCACACGTAAGGTGTGGGTATTAGGTTTTCCAGTTGCTAGAGTTCTCCCTTATATAGTCTTTCAAATCAGGGTTTGCAATCAATGTTAGCTTGGTAACAAAGCATTCAATATTCACCGTTAGATGAAAACCTGATTAGATTCAAGCTAATATTTCTCAACCGTTGGATTAAAACCTTAGCTTGTTACACACAAATGAAATATCCAATTTTGGGTTTATGTAAGCGTTCCCAAACATTGACATTTGTTGGTTCAACAATAGTTAACCAAATGTTTAGCCATATGAGCAATTTCATATCAACCATATTCTTCTTCACCATAACTAGTTCAAATGACTCAAATGAACTAGTTAGAGAGTTGTTCAATTGCTTAGATCTTATGTAACTACACAAGACACAATCGAAGCAAAAACGGTTTGATTCACTCGAATCGGTTCATGAACTTTGTAGCCACGATTTGCAAAAGAATTCCTTAGTTTATATAAACATGAGTTCAAGAACAACCGATTTTATATATAACCTACTCAAGTTCGCGGACTAGGTTCGCGGACTTAAGCTCACGGAAGGAGTTCACAAACTCCAGCAGAAATTCTCGGGTCGAGAACTTCCGCCAATTCGCGGACTTGGCTCACGCCACATTCCGTTTCTCTTGATCAACAAAGTTCGCAAACTTTGGTTCAAGGAATAAGGACTTATACATATATGTGTGTTGATGGTGGATTTTCATTTAAGGTTAAAATTGTAAAAACCAGAAAATCATGCGCTGACATCTTGTAAAAGATAAAGCCATTAATAAGTGTTGGATACTCCTTCACTTTACTAATTCACCTAGAATGGAGCATGTGGCAACAATCCCATTCTGTGAATACATGAAATTCATCCAGGTTTGAGCATGTAGCAACAATCCCATATACCCTGTGAATTTATAGCATTAATTAATGCGTGAGCAGCCTTGTATTTCATGTACTCATTATCAGTGCGGCATGACGACTGAGTGTTGCTCTCAGCAGAGCAACACAAACCTCCAAGCATTATAATGAAAGCATGTACGAAATACCCGTACTGAGTTGCAACTCTCGTTGTGTTATACTAGCCCGGTGAGAACTCTCGGTGTGTTATACTAGCCCGATTGAGCATCCAGACCGTCCGTATCACCGGATATGATCTCGTTCATCCAACCTCACCAGCGTGATTGGATGGCCCGGATCAATTCCATAACCCCCAAGCGGTATGGAATATTCACTGCCGAACCAACGCGGACCCCGCATGGTCGGCCTCCCAAAATATTGGCATAGCTTTCCAAAACGTCCAAACTGTGGAGCGTATGGACGGAAAACCCTATATTAGGGTTTTGCGGCATATTACATGTGTCGCAAAAACAGTCTCAACCATCCATCTTCGCAGTATAGATGGAGGGCGTAGATGTAGATTCAAAGGTCCCGAGCATGTCAACACAATCACCGTGGGCCCGCCTACATACCCGACCAACCGGTCGGGACCAACCATGGTTGGTCATCCCGGTCGTGCGCCCGAACAGAGCATGACGCACGACCGTGAAACCCAAAATTAGGGTTTTGAGCATCACGAGCGTCCATCTTCTCCGGCACGAATGGAGGGTCCCAGTATTAGATTAGCAGTCCTGGCCATACCAAAGATGACCACCGTGGGCCCATCTATCCCCTCACCTGATCGGCCAAGGCATATCATGCCTGGCTATCCCAAAACGCGCGTCCAAACTTGCGTGGTCACACTTCCCAAATTGCAAACTTATCTCGACCACTCAACTTCACCGGACGATTTGAGTGGCTTAGATCACGTTTTCATGGGACAGTCAGGTATAGGCGTGAACACCAGCCTACCACCTACACTCAGACCGATCGGCCAAGACCGACCAAGAATTGGTTGTCTTGGAACGCGCGTCTGAAGATGGCGTGATGTGCGGCTCTTGCGGCACTATTTTTCTGTCACAAATTGATCTCGACCACTCAACTTCATCGGACGAATTGAGTGGCCCAGATCATACTTTCGTGAGGTAATGGGGTATGGGCGCCTACACCGTCATGCTGTCTACACGCATGTACGATCGGCCTAGCCAAAATCGTCTCCCAAGCTTGGATTCGACCAAGTCAAGAATGATGCATGCGCACCTCTTCAAAACCCTAATTCCATCAACGATCGCAGATGAGTGTCTCAAAGATCATCTCATCCGTCCAACTTCACCGGCTTAGTTATACAACCCCGGTCGGAGTTAATTGGTCGGTGAGGCGTCATGGTGATCACCACCCGTCACTTTACCACACCATGATGCACTGCATAAAAATACACAAAGACTGCTTGAATAACGCAATTATTCAATAAAATACACATGATACTTCACAAGTATCAACTTCCCAAGAAAATAACGCAATTATTCAATTTAGCATTACATGCTACCTTTTGTGGGTCTCACGATCCACACTCGAGACATCAATCATGTCACAAACGGGGGATACATTCCTGGGGTATTGGTCAAGCGGTTTAAGGCAACGCGCCATCACAAGAACGTGTCGCTATAGAAGTCATGGACGGTTAGAGATGACAGGAAAAGTGGCAAGGCACTTGGTTGCAGGCCATCTTCAACCAATAATAAAAACTTCGTAACACCAACACACACCTCCACTACTCCATTACTCCACTTCCTCCACTTCCTCCACTTCCCACGAGAGACGTGAATAAGGCTCAAATGACTTGTATAAATAGGTTCTCCTCCCTATTTTCAACACAACTCCATTATATGAGAAAAAAACAACACAAGTCCGGACGAGAGCAGTGGCTCATCTCCATCGCCATAAAATCAAGTGTTAATACAAAACGTATTCAAACACCTGAACAGAAAACTTGGTGGAGTGAAGTGAGAAGAACAAGTCCGACCCCTCCTTCGTTGTTTTGAATACATAGAAAAATGGTTGCCCTTTGAGCAAAGGCACTAATCCTCCTATTGTAAGTTCAGTGACAGACGATAGAACGGTGATTTCTATTTTAAAAAACAATGCCTAAGCTTCCCACAATGAATTGAGCCTCTTTTTGCCTTATTTCTTGCATCAATCGTCATGGACGGGTTAGGAGATGACAGGAGAAAGCCTATTTTCAACACTGGGATAAAAAACAACACAAGTCCGGGCCAACGAGAGAAATCAAGTGTTAATACAAACGTATTCAAACACCCACGAGCACCGCTTCAATCAATCGTGAGCTTTGCTTACCTTTCATTTACAAGTCATAAGCAAGCCAACACCTTCACAATCTCAACACCTTCTTCACTTCCCTCCCTAAGATCAACCCCATCTCCTTCACTTTATGACCGAAACAAGTCCTGAACGGCCATTTCTTGGTTTAGGCCGGACTTTCGCGCATTGATTTCCGAATCTACAAGCACTCACCGTGCAAAGTGCATTTGTTTAGGGTTTAGATTCATTCCTCATCCACACACCCCAAATTACCAAATCCGGCAGGAATAGTTTTCACCCATAAACAATTGGCGACCACAGCGGGAGGTTAATCTCTCGGTTGTATAGTCAATTTTTTCGAAATCTGATTCAATTTTACCAACTTCAAAAAGGGTAGATCTTAGAACCAATTCAATCAACAATTCATTTCAAGATGGTGGAACTCAGGTCTGGATCAACAATCAATTATGATGGAGCTAGTGTGGATAACACTCCCGGTGTCGATGTACCCGTTAGTGGAGCTACCGTGGTCAATACATCTCGTGGAGCTGTCACTTCTATCACCAACACTAGTGGAGCAGGAGACATTCCAGTGGGTGTAACGCCTCCCATCACTAGAGACAGAGCAGCCGCAAATCCCGTCGTCTCTTCAAGTGTAACGCCTCCAGTGGTCACCATAACAATAACTTTCAATCCTTCATCAGGACGAGGAGCCGGAGGCACAAGAGGAGGACCACCGTTTATCACCATTGCAGACATGATAGAGAAGCAAGAAATTCTTGCTAAGACTCAAACGGATATGGCCGCAACTCAGAAGGAGGTACTCACTTTCCTTAAAACTTTAACTGAACGATTGCCACAAGATTCACGGCAACCCTTAGAGCCAGCAAGAGATGCCTTCAATACACCCGGAGCTAGCATTTCCACTAAGACCCACATGAGTGAAGAAGCTCGTGTTGTTCCTGAACACCCAAGAGGAAGGGACCAGCCATCCAACTTCATCACACGCGAGGACCTGGAACGACTTATCCAGAATCGAGGAAAAGGAGACCGAACGGATGTACACCAACATCAGCCACCATACCCTCAAGATATGCAACGGATTCCTCTTCCAAGAGGTTACGCCTCTCCCCAGTTCTCCCTCTACGACGGTACTGGTAATGCTCGCGAACACGTTTCTCGATTCTTGGAATCCTTGGGGGGAACATGAATACAATCATGTTCTACGCCTAAAAGAATTCTCGAAATCACTTACGGGGAGGGCGTACACCTGGTACAACAACATCGCGCCTAACAACATATCCAATTGGAGCAAGATGGTCAGTGCATTCTATAGAAAGTATTTCTTCGTATCTGAACAAATCACCTTTTCAGATCTGGGAAGAATTTTCCAGCGGAATAACGAACATCCCAATGACTTCGTTAAAAGATTAACAACCCAAGCGTTAGATTGTCACGACCCGAATGTAAACGAACGACAATTGGTGGAATTATGCATCAATAGGATGATACCCATATACCGCGCTCTGTTGGAGAATCTAGGCTTTCAAACGTTCTCTGAACTCCATGAAGCTGCCAAACGTTCAGAAACAACTGCACCAGCATTGCTAGAAAGAACTAGAGTTGTTCGAAGCGAAGATTCACGTGAAAGTCGAGGAAGCAAGTGCCTCACGAACAAGCAATACAACACTGGTCCTTCTGTGAGTGTAGTGGGCGGAGGAGAAAAAAGGACAGCTTTAGTGACGGAACAACAAACCAAGGGGCATCCCCGGCACACAAGACTTCGTCTCGGAAAGGAGAGGACAAAACTCCTGCACAAGACACCGAAGATACAGGTTTTCCTTTCCCCATGAATGAAGTGATAGAACTCTTGGAAGCGTGGATCCAAGACGATGCCGTCAAGCTGCCTCCTATCAGGCGTCCTCCACTGAGAAAGACATGGCAGATCCAAATACTGTTGCTACCACAGATTCGTACATTATCCAACCGAAGATTGTAACAGGTTGAAACAAATATTCAGGGAAAAGATAGAGACAGGGGAACTCCATCTTGGAAACGAAGGTGTTCGTAGAGACCCTCTCCCTATCAGGAACTGCATGATTTATGGGGATTCCGTTCGCAAGACTGTACAATCTATGATGGAGCACTTGTGTGAAATCTTGTACTTCTCCAAAGGGCAACGTCAAGACATATTTACGGCCCTCAACCACGTTGTGTCGGGAAGGCGTTTGTATCCGTAGCGATCCAGAACCCTGGGTCTTTCGTGAAGGACGTGAGCAAGGGAGACTGGGACTCCTAATCGTCACTCGTTTGAGAGACATTGAGTTCGATAGCGCGTTGATTGATACGGCTTCCGAATTTAACATCATTACTGTCAAGACCTTGAGAGCGGCCAAGATTTCAAAGCAGGAAGATACTCGTTATCCAACTGTGGTTAAAGATTCAGAAGGAGAACTCAGAGATGCATATGGATATATCGATCTTGAAGTCAAATTGGGTGATGCCTCGACACAAACAAAGTTCTACATAGTCAAAGATCATCCCAACTACGACATGATCCTAGGACGCTCTTGGATGCATGACAACAAAGCAATACTAGAAGTCTGTCCTCTACCGGGTTTCGATACCGAAAGAATCTCCAACACGCCTTCGGACTCCGATGATCTGTCTAGTGCCGCACCATCAACTTGCCAATGTGACACAACTTCCCAGAGAGAGCCTGTCGGCATGCATTGAAAGTTTCCGATCTCAAGTAAGTCTCATCACGCAACCCTCTTTGCAACCTACCGCCCCTCATTCTGACAAGTCTTGGGGACTGACTCTAGCCAAAAAACCAACCTTGGCTAAGAGATGCGAATGGGAGGCCGGCCCCTTCAAACAATTTGTAAGGAGTCTAGAAGTTATCTTGATCAAAGACGAAAAAACCAAGACCCCGATGTCTACACGCACAAACCCGTTTGGAATTGGGGACCTAGTAACGAAGACAACCGCATTCAAGGTCGGAAGTATTATGGTGAGAATGGCTACCTCACCCGATTCAGCCACCGAGAAGGAGGATGAACCATACCTGGTAGCAGATGTCATCCTAGGCGGCAACTGCAAGCTCATCAACGCTGACAAGTTAGAAGGCATAACAATTCACTCGCGATGGCTCAAACCCTACCGTACTTAAGACACTGTGCTATCACTTTCCAGCATCCTACACGCTTTAAGACGCTGTGCTACTTCCTCCGGCGTATTTCCCTTTACAATTTCACATCATATTTGTAATTCCTGTAGAGAATGATTGCAATACTTGCATTCATAATTAGGGTTTCAATTTTCGATTTTCAAATTAATTAAAGTGATATTTCCACCTGAGAACCTCTTTACCCCTAACGACACAAAACCCATCCTAAATCAACCCACTAGAGCAGGTCAGGAAAGAAACCCTAGACAAAAAACATCCTGAAAAGAGTTGAGGGAAAAGACATGCGCTGGAAGGGAAGAAGCTTTGAGCCACTCACCCAAAGCAAGGCCGGGAAAATCTTGCATCGGGAACACAGTCCGTAGGCATTCCATTATGGCATTATTTCTTTTATCACAAAGAATTACGTGTGAAGGCGCACCCTTGCACCCGAGAAGGTTCAGTTGCAGTCTTGACAAAGGGTTATAAAAAAAAAAAACCTTTATTCAAACTATCAAATAGAAGAAAACCTTGAACTCGGATGCCACTGAGTACAAGGAAGATGTTCAAATATACGGAATATACTTGGAAAGCGGAAAAAGAAGAAAAGAGGTTTTAGTCGCCAAGAGGGTCGACATCGCCCGCACCACCGTTAGGTTCGCGACGCCATCACCGTTGATGCTCCTCCCTTCGGATCTACCTCAACTTCTCGCATCGGACATCTCAACAAAGAACGCGCTCCATCCCAACATCATCAGCGGGAGTATCAAAGGGCACAACAACATTAGGAGTCGTGCCGATTGCTTTCAAATATTCAAGTTCGTCTGTGTCGGAGTCAAGAATTATCACGCCGTCCTGGATTGGGTAATCGCACTTATCTTCATTCAGAGGTCGTTTATGCTCAACCCTCCGCCTCTTCAACCGCGCTGCATATGTCTCTGCCCTTGCGCTTACTAGTGCTTGCAATGTCTCCTCGCGCCTCCACCGCTCCTCCATGTCAATCGCAGTTTGAAAGAGCACAGATGCGTCCCCTGGCAATACGCAGGTGCAGAATAGACATCCTCTGTGTATCACTGTCGACTTCACGAAGTGGAAGATCGATCTTAGCCATTACTTCTTCATGCACATGGGTTTCAGGCTTGTCAACTTCGAAGCTTCTTTCTGGAGAAGCGACAGAATGATCGTCCACCGCTTCCATGATAAACTGCAAAGGAGAAGAGATTATGGGCACACACAAAAAAAAAAAATCAACCAATCGATCAGTCAATCAGGAGATCAGATAAGTGCGGAGCAGTACCTGAGATATAGAATAAACGACTGCGTGAAATGATTCTTTATAATCTCGCAAGTCGACAGAATCCCAGGAGAAAAGAAGTATTTACTTATCACCTATAAAGGCTACCAATTCGGGATAGCAATCAACGATGCTTATCAGATACATCTGAGGAAAGCTGTGTGTGATGAAAGGGAGTACACCTGATCCAAGGAGGGACCAAGCTTGGATATACACAAGGGGAACCAAAGCGACTCACCAGGTCAAGTCATGCTTCCTTCACAACCTTGATTAGGACCAACCGGTTCCAGGGCAACGCTTGACGATGTCGGCCTATCCGGTAAATATATATTCACCTTAGCTTGGTCATTTCAATATACAAATTTGTCACCATCTCATGCCTACCCCACAATAGTGTAACCATTATGTGCTAGGCAGGGGACTTAATGTTGATGGTGGATTTTCATTTAAGGTTAAAATTGTAAAAACCAGAGAATCATGCGTTGACATCTTGTAAAAGATAAAGCCATTAATAAGTGTTGGATACTCCTTCACTTTACTAATTCACCTAGAATGGAGCATGTGGCAACAATCCCATTCTGTGAATACATGAAATTCATCCAGGTTGGAGCATGTAGCAACAATCCCATATACCTGTGAATTTATAGCATTATTAATTAATGCGTGAGCGACCTTGTATTTCGTACTCATTATCAGTGCGGCATGATGACTGAGTGTTGCTCTCAGCAGAGCAACACAAATCTCCAAGCATTATAATGAAAGCATGTACGAAATACCCGTACATGATGCAACTCTCGGTGTGTTATACTAGCCCGATTGAGAACTCTCGGTGTGTTATACTAGCCCGATTGAGCATCCGGACTGTTCGTATCAGTCTGGATATGATCTCGTTCATCCAACCTCACCAGCGTGATTGGATGGCCCAGATCAATTCCATAACCCCCACCGGTATGGAATATTCACTGCCGAACCAACGCGGACCTCGCATGGTCGGCCTCCCAAAATATTGGCATAGCTTGCCAAAAACGTCCAAACCAGAGCGTATGGACGGAAAACCCTAAATTAGGGTTTGCAGCATATTACATGTGTCGCAAAACAGTCTCAACCATCCATCTTCGCAGGTATAGATGGAGGGCGTAGATGTAGACTCAAAGGGCCCAGAGCATGTCAACACAATCAACGTGGGCCCGCCTACATACCTGACCAATCGGCCAGGACCAACCATGGTTGGTCATCCCAATTCGTGCGCCCGAACAGAGCATGACGCACGACCGTGAAACCCAAAATTAGGGTTTTGAGCATCACGAGCGTCCATCTTCTCCGGCACGAATGGAGGGTCCCAGATTAGATTAAACAGGTCCGGTCATACCAGCATGACCACCGTGGGCCTGTCTATCCCCTCACCTGATCGGCCAAGGCATATCATGCCTGGCTATCCCAAAACGCGCGTCCAAATTTGCGTGGTCACACTTCCCAAATTGCAAACTGATCTCGACCACTCAACTTCACCGGACGATTTGAGTGGCTTAGATCACGTTTTCATGGGACAGTCAGGTATAGGTGTGAACACCAGCCTACCACCTACACCCCAAACCGATCGGCCAAGACCGACCAAGAATTGGTTATCTTGGAACGCGCGCCTGAAGATGGCGTGATTTGCGGCTATTGCGGCACTAATTTTCTGTCACAAATTGATCTCGACCACTCAACTTCACCGGACGAATTGAGTGGCCCAGATCATACTTTCGTGAGGTAATGGGGTATGGGCGCCTACACCGTCATGCTGTCTACACGCATGTACGATCGGCCTGGCCAAAATCGTCTCCCAAGCTTGGAATCGACCAAGCTGAAGAATGATGCCTGCGCACCTCTTCAAAACCCTAATTCCATCAACGGTCGCAGATGAGTGTCTCAAAGATCATCTCATCCGTCCAACTTCACCGGCTTGGTTATACAACCTTGGTCAGGAGTTAATTGGTCAGTGAGGCGTCATGGTGATCACCACCCGTCAATTTACCACACCATGATGCAGTACCTGCATAAAATACACATGATACTTCACAAGTATCAACTTCCTGAATAACGCATCTATTCAATTTAGCATTACATGCTACCTTTTTTGGGTCTCACGATCCACACTCGAGACATCAATCATGTCACAAACTGGGGGATACATACTGGGGTATTGGTGCAGCGGTTTACAGCGTGCGGCGTGCAACGCGCCATCACAAGAACGTGTCGGGAAGTCATGGACGGTTAGAGATGACAGGAGAAGTGGGCAAGACTGGTCGTGTAACACCAACACACACCTCCACTACTCCATCACTCCACTTCCTCCACTTCCTACGAGAGACGTGAATAAGGCTCAAATGACTTGTATAAATAGGTTCTCCTCCCTATTTTCAACGCAGGAGAAAAAACAACACAAGTCTAGACGAGACATAAATCAAGTGTTAATACAAAACGTATTCAAACACCCAGAGCCTGCTTGCATCAATCGTAAGCCTGCTTACCTTTCTGTTACAAGTCATAAGCAAGCCAACACCTTCACAATCTCAACACCTTCTTTGCTTCCCTCCCTAAGATCAACCCCATCTCCTTCACTTTGTGACCGAAACAAGTCTGGAACGACCATTTCTTGGTTTAGACCGGACTTGCACAGATTGATTTCTGAATCTACAAGCACTCACCACGCAGTGCATTTGTTTAGGGTTTAGATTCATTCCTCATCCACACCCCAAATTACCAAATCCGGCAGGAATAGTTTTCACCCATAAACAATGTGATACCATAACAATGTTTATATCCTATTGTTGATGGTGGTTTTTAGCTTAGGGTTAAAATCGTAAAACACTAAAACCCTAGCAGACAGTAATGTCACAACATTTAAAGTAACAAGCATTTACTAGGCACATTTACTGAAACCTTTAATGTGTTCCTAAATAACTACCGGGGTATCTTTTTCAAATTAGGGTTATGACAAGACAAACCATAATTCCCACGTGTGCCAATGGCAAATCATGCCAGCCACACCGACCGCGCCAAAGCATGCTAACCATGCTAGCCGCACCTCTGTGCCAATGGAAAATCATGCCAGCCACACCGACCGCGCCAAAGCATGCCAACCATGCTAGCCGCACCTTTGTGCCAATGGCAAATCATGCCAGCCACACCGACCGCGCCAAAGCATACCAACCATGCTAGACACACCTCTGTGCCAATGGCAAATCATGCCAGCCACACCGACCGCGCCAAAGCATGCCAACCATGGTAGCCGCACCTCTGTGCCAATGGAAAATCATGCCAGCCACACCGACCGCGCCAAAAGCATGCCAACCATGCTAGCCGCACCTCCGTGCCAATGGAAAATCATGCCAGCCACACCTACTGCGCCATGCCAAACGCACCTCGCCATGGCCCCATGCCGCGCCACCATACTGGCCTTCACTACGCGGCTATCAAAACGAAGGCGTACAACAATCAACTGTTGCCCTTCAATCCCAGGAGCAAATCCTGGCCGTCTAAGGTTACCAACCGACCTTTGCCCCAAATCCCTAGCTTGGTCACGCAGCCCAAGCTAGTCACGCCATGCGCCTATGGCAAACCCTTGGCCCCACATGCCAAGCCAAAATCGCACCTAGCCCAAGCTAGTCACGCCATGCGCCTATGGCAAACCCTTGGCCCCACATGCTAAGCCAAAACCGCACCTAGCCCAAGCTAGTCACGCCATGCGCCTATGGCAAACCCTTGGCCCCACATGCCAAGACAAAACCGCACCTAGCCAAAGCTAACCACGCCCAAGGCGAACCCTTGGCCCCACATGCCAAGCCAAACCAAACCTATCCAAGCTGGCCGCGCCATGCCAAACGTACTTTGCCTTTGCCCTAGCCATGCTAGTCACATCATGCCAAGCCAAACGCCCTTTCCTTGGCCCTAGCCACGCCATACGCCCATGGCAAACCCTTGGCCCTACATGCCAAGCCAAACCAAACCTAGCCAATCTAGCCACGCCATGCCAAACGCACTTTGCCTTGGCCCTAGCCATGCTAGTCACATCATGCCAAGCCAAAATCGCGCCTAGCCAAAGCTAGCCACGCCCAAGGCGAACCCTTGGCCCACATGCCAATCCTAACCACGCCCTAGCCGCGCCACCCGTTGGCCTTCCCTACGCGGCCACCAAAACGAAGGCGTGCAACAATCAACGGTTGCCCTTCAAACCCAAGAGCAAATCCTAGCCATCCAAGGTTACCGTGACGACACATGGTAACCTTTGGTCCGAAAACCTAAGTTTGGCCATGCCAAACCTTGCCATGCTAACGGCATGCCAACCTAGCCGCGCCACCACGTTGGCCCTCACTACGCGACTACCAAAACAAAGGCGTGCAACGATCAACGGTTGCCCCTCCTCTCAAGATGCAAAATCTCGATCGTCGAAGGTCACCAGGCTGGCAAGTTTCCCGAGCTTGACTTGCCAAGCCACAACAACGTGCTACATGTTTTCCAAAACATTCGAGACATCAACACAAACTGGGGGATCACCTTTGGGTATTTGTTTGGCAGTTTACAACGTGCGGCGTACACTACGCCCGTCATAAGGAAGTATCATAAGGGTGAGGCGGTTAGTAAATACGGGAAGTTATGTGTGAAACGTTCATGGGACATAAAGCACATGCGTTAACAACTTTATGGGACATTAATTCCATAACGTTAGCAGTTTCATGAAAACCAGTTTCATGCGTTAACCACTTTAAGGAACATCAATTCCATGCATACGGTTACCACCTCCTCCCAATTACTTCCCCACTCCTTAATGAGACCAGGGTACGTTTTTACTCCGACTTGTATAAATAGGTCTTACCTATTTCCATTGAACAACAAGTTCACATGGGAGATACAACACTCAGAAATACTTACTTGCTAGCTCACCTTGGGAGCTCTCTCACTTTTCTGATAACAAGTCGTAGTAACCCAACTACTCTTCCAGAATCAACTATTCTGTTCTCACCACTTTCCTTGCTTCCCTCCCCAAAACCAACCCATTCTCCTCCACTTTGTGACCGAGGCAAGTCTGGAACAGCCATTTCTTGGTTTAGGTCGGACTTGTACAGATTGATCTCTCGAATCTAAAGTACTCCCTTGTAGTACATTGTTTAGGGTTTAAATTGTTTCTCACCTACACACCCGCAATTACCGAAATCAGCAGAAACCATTTTCACTTACAAACACCTACCAAAGGTTATGTAATCTAAACTATTATTTAAATCATTCAAACATTCTCAGAGAACGTTATATAGACGTTATTCACAGACCATTTTTCGTCAGAGCAATTTTTAAAGTGATTGAAAAATAACATGACATTCGTCACTAGGTAAAGATGAATTTGGCTAAAGTGAAAGCTTACCAACACATATTTCGAGAAATAGATAGGCGAATTAAACTCGACTCGAAATAGCAAATGTGTATAATGAAAGTCTATATATCAAAACGACTTTTGTCTCAAGAATAGGAGATAGAGTAAATAGACTTTTGAGTGACAAATAATTTCAAGTCTCCACATACCTTTTATTCGATGAAGTTCCACCAGTTGCTTGAGTAGTCCTTCGTCTTGTATGATGATTGCAATGGAGTCTTGAGCTCATCTACACTTTCTATCCTAGTCCGAGACCTTTAGCTATAATAGACTAGAAATCAAGACTTATAGTTTTGATCACTAACATTGACAAACATGCTTGAGATAGCAACTCATGCGAGTTCGACCGAATGCTCTAACAATCTCCCCCTTTGTCAATTTTAGTGACAAAACTATTAATACATATGGAAAAAAATAAATAAATTAACTTTTGTAGCTCCTATTCCACATGCCTAATCTTCAACATTACTTGAAATCTTTGTCACTTCCAAGTACTCCAATGATCCCAAAGGTTGTAAGTTTAGCATCACCGTTGTTGAAAATCCGTAGCTATAACAACAAGAAAACAAGAGTTCTCAATCATTGTTATACAGTGTCATAGTATCATTACACAGCGTCAAAGTCCAATTGTATCACAACTTCAACATTAATACTATGGTGATATGTATCACTCCCCCTTTGTCAATACTCCATCTCACATGGAAACCACTCCCCCTTACATAATGATGCGAAAACCATATGTATTTGTAGTGTGAACTACATATTAATTCTCTCCCTTTTTGTCAATAAAATTGGCAAAGGTACAAGAACGGGATCCTAATGAAATTTCTGAAAGAGATATTTCATGACCAAAAGAAAGAAACACATATCATCTTATTTAGATGCAATCATAAAGCCGAAGCTAAATGCATTCATCAAGGAGTTTAAAGATACAAGACAACCCCTATAATATTCCACAGCCGCACTCCCCACAAAGATTTGGCAATTAAGCACAAGTTCAAAAAGAACTCTCCCCCATAATATGTCATTCCCGAAAGAACAACAAGAGCGACCTTAATTTCGAAAGAAAAGAAGGATTTCTTTGGATATAACAAATCACATACAAGTATGAATTTGAATCCAAAAAAACTCATTTAAATTAACCACAAGAAGTTCATGATTAATTTAATCGATAATGCTCAACACAAGTGAACTTATGGAGACTCAAAAATACTCAATTAGATTAATCACAAGAGAACCCATAATTAATCTAATCGAAATACACAACCAAACTAATCAATTTAATTGGTCATACTCGACATAAGAGAATCTATGGAGCAATGACTAAGTTAATCATGAAAATAATCAACCTAGTCAAAAACGCTCAAACATAAGAAGATTTATGGAGTTATAACTAAATAACCAAACAAGATGATTAATTTAGTTCAAAAATGCTCGACATAAAGTACCTTACGGAACAACAACAAAGCTAATCATAAACTAATCAACTTGGTCGTTTAGTGCTCAACATAAGACACATTACAGAGCCTCACAATAATACATAAAATATGGATCAGGGAAGATCAATTACTGCGGAATACACAAGGATTCATTTTATTTTCCATCACCATTTGCACAATGACAAACAATAGACATAATCCTTGAAAAAAAAATATTTTAAGCTATCTTGCGTCAATAATTGACAATATAGGCTTAACTTTTGTATTTGTCAAAAGTCCATTCATTCCTTTATCAACATATGAATATCGACTTATGAAAGACTTTACTTTTGACAAGATATGGGACAATCATAGTTCACGGACGCAAACACACATATCCCATAACAATTGCAATATATAAAACCATAAAGATTAATCTCGCAAAAATCATCTTCCAAACAAATTTAGAGTTTAAACCAATAAATCTAAAAACATGAAGATGAAAACGTTGGACATAGCTATGTGTAATCACAATAATGGCTATTCCACACTCTAGTTATTCTTCTAACAAAAACAGAAAAATAGAAGATTTACTAGATCTTAAGACCTTTGAAGAATTATTTATCGTCCCAGAACTCCTTGTCGTCAACAATCATTGGGACGTAAGGTTCATTAAGATAGGAGTTTATATCAATGAACCTTCTTGTCTGATGATGTCGAACCAGGGCCTTCTGAATCTCATGAGTCTTATACACAAAATCCTTTATTTGTTGAATCTCCATTCGCATCTCTTTCAACACTTCAAGAACATTAGAAAACTTCTGAGAGTTTGAAGGAACAACTCTTGGCTTCCTCACATTCCTTCTTTTTCTTTTCAATGTCGGAGCTAACAGAGATTTCTCTTTTCCTTCATGATTGATGGCTTGACAATCATATTAACATCCTTTCCATCAAAAGACAT
The DNA here is from genome assembly GCA_023531295.1 of Papaver armeniacum. Classification (NCBI taxonomy): domain Eukaryota; kingdom Viridiplantae; phylum Streptophyta; class Magnoliopsida; order Ranunculales; family Papaveraceae; genus Papaver; species Papaver armeniacum. The sequence goes on from JAJJWW010008545.1 coordinate 20,109, forward strand.
GGCACTTGGAGCATCCATATACGTATGGGTTTGTGAGAGGAAATCATAATCTCAACAAGTAGTCTTGAGATAAAAAGGAGTTTCAATGAAGGTAAAGGAATGTAGGGTTTCGAAACCTTTAACAGGTTCGTACACGTCGAACTCTCAACCCTATAAAGAGTAGAATTGACGATCATAACCCTCTCTTTTTGTAGAAAGATAGGAAAGAGCAAAAACTAAGAAAAGAAAAAAACTTTTCCTAAAGCCTGAGAGGTACAAAATCATTGTCTCTTTTGATCGGGCACATGAGACAATATTTTCATCAATCAACACAATTAAATTGTGTTGCGGTGAACAATAATTTGTCCACCATTTTCCTCATGAGAGGAATCCTCAGACTTTTGTCTATCAAACCTACTCGACCATACTATCTTCTCTAATGGTCTTGGTTTGTCCTTGGAAACTAACTTCTTAGATGAAGATAAGATCCTACATACCTCAGCGGTTTTTTGAGCAAGTTTAAGCTTCCTTGTTAAATGATTTGCTCTTCTTTGAAGTTTTTTGACATGCCTCAGTTGGTGTTTGTACTTGTAACACCTTGAAAGTTCATAACCCTTTAGAGAACAATACGAACACGTCAGTCTAGGATAAAATTCAGGCTTTTGAGATGTGCACGCAGCTAGGCACATAGTGGAACCTGAAACATTATAAACAGAGTTTCCAAAGAATGGATCAACTTTATCTTCAAGAATAGTTGGATTATCTTCTGAAGGAATATCAAGATTGATGTATGTATTTCTACAATTATCAAAATCAATATTTCACCAAGAAGTGCAACACTTGATTTCTCGTCTTCATTAGAATCATAGTTGTCAGACATTTCATCAAGAGTTGCAGCAAGACCTTTGTTCCCAGTGTATTTTCTACGATTTGGGCACTCATTTGCAAAATGAACAAATCCTTTACACTTAAAGCACTGAGGCATATCCTCATCATCGTTTCATCAATATCCCTATTTTTAGGAGGAACACGATTATGAGGTTTGACTCGATGCCTTAGGCTTATCTTCGGAGAACCGTTTACTTCTCTTTCAGAAGATCCCTAAACCTGTCTTGTGATCATAGAGACCGATTTGTCAAGATCTTCATCGATGAATCTGTCTCGGAGTGATCATCTTCGAGAGATATACACTTTTTTACTTTTATCAAGTAATTTAGTGTCCTTTAGTGCTTTGAACGCAACATCCTTAGTTTTGGATGAATGTTCATGATCAAAGATCTTAAGCTTCCCAACCAGCTTATTTCTGGATAGATTATCAAGGTTATTTCCCTCAACGATGGCATGCTTCTTAGAATCGTATCTGGATGGCATGCTTCTTAGAATCGTATTTGGATGGCAGCGATCTGAGAATTTTCATCACAATGTCCTTTTCAGGAATAGTCTTACCCAATGCAAAAGATGCATTAACAATTTTAGACACTTTGTGATTAAACTCATCAAATGTTTCTTCATCTTCCATACGAAGGTTTTCCCAATCGGAATTAAGGTTTTGAAGAGCTTCCTTTTTCACTAGTATTACCTTCAAAAACGTTTTCTAAGATATCCCAAGCTTCTTGCGACTTAGTGCAATTCGACACATGGTGCTGAAGATTTGGGGTAATGGCATGTATGATGGCATTCAAACCGTCGAAATTTTTCTTTGCATCAAGTATCTCAGCAGGGATATATTCACCAATATTCTTGGGAACGTTTACATTTCCAACTGCCACAGCGGGAGGATCACAGCCATTAACAACATATACACATGATTGAAAATCACGCGCTTGAAGAAAAGCTTGCATAAAAATTTTCCACCATAAGTAATTAGAGCCATCGAAGACTGGTGGTACGTTAATAAAGATAACACCTCTGTCTATAGAGTCAGGTCGTTACAAACACAAACTTAGAAGGTCCTTAACGTGTTTGCCTGCTCTGATACCAATTGAAAAAGTGGGGGTACAACAACCACACCCAATATTTCGCTTAGCAATCTGTATGGACAAACTCCAATATACTTTCTAAAGAATCAACTAGACAGTCAGACTCAATCTAGAGAAAAGTATATCAAAGAGCTTATATCTCAATCTCTTGATTTGATATTTACTCAAGAAAATAGAAATTTGCGAGTGTTTATCAAAGAGAGGTAACTTGGATGGTACCAAAGACCAATATCCAAGTGTCAATCAATTTAAATCAACAATTAAAAGTTCGGATATTCTAATTGATTGAACAACGCATAACCTGTGATATTTCAATTATATAAACAAATATAATGCAGCATAGAAATAACACAGACACCATAATTTTGTTAACGAGGAAACCGCAAATGCAGGAAAACCCCGGGACCTAGTCCAGATTGAACACACACTGTATTAAGCCGCTACAGACACTAGCCTACTCCAAATTAACTTTGGTCTGGACTGTAGTTGAACCCCAACCAATCTCATACGGATCCAAGGTACAGTTATGCTCCTATGACTCTGATCCCAGCAGGATGCGACGTACTTGATTCCCTTAGCTGATCTCACCCACAACTAAGAGTTGCTACGATCCAAAGTCGAAGACTTTAATAAACAAATTTGTATCACACAGAAAAGTCTACGGTAATAGATAAATCCGTCTCCCACGAACATACCTACGAGTTTTTGTTCCGTCTTTTGATAAATCAAGGTGAACAGGAACCAATTGATAACCCAGACTTATATTCCCGAAGAACATCCTAGTATTATAAATCACCTCATAATAATCTTAATCGACGCAGTAAAAAAAGATATTGCGGAATCACAAACGATGAGACGAAGTGTTTGTGATTTCTTTTCTATCTTGCCTATCAGAGATATAAATCTCAAGCCAATTATTCCAATTGTACTCGTACGATAGAAACAACAAGATCAAATCACACAACTACAAGAAAAGTAGTATCGGTTCCGGCTTCACAATCCAATGAAGTCTTTAAGTCGTTAACTTTGGTTTAGATAAGAAAACCCAAGGTTAAAGGAGAATCGACTCTAGCTTATGCAACTAGTATCACCCGTAAGGTGTGGGGATTAGGTTTCCCAGTTACTAGAGTTCTCCCTTATATAGTCTTTCAAATTAGGGTTTGCAATCAATGTTAGCTTGGTAACAAAGCATTCAATATTCACCGTTAGATGAAAACCTGATTAGATTCAAGCTAATACTTCTCAACCGTTGGATTGAAACCTTAGCTTGTTACACACAAATGAAATGTCCAAATTTGGGTTTATGTAAGCGTTCCCAAACATTGACATTTGTTGGTTCAACAATAGTTAAACAAATGTTTAGCCATATGAGCAATTTCATATCAACCATATTCTTCTTCACCATAACTAGTTCAAATGACTCAAATGAACTAGTTAGAGAGTTGTTCAATTGCTTAGATCTTATGTAACTACACAAGACACAATCGAAGCAAAAACGGTTTGATTCACTCGAATCGGTTCATGAACTTTATAGCCACGGTTTGCAAAAACATTCCTTAGTTTATATAAACATGAGTTCAAGAATAACCGATTTTAGAAATAACCCACTCAAGTTCGCGGACTGGGTTCGCGGACTTAAGCTCATGGAAGGAGTTCACAAACTAAGCAGAATTCTCGGGTCGAGAACTTCCGCTAGTTCGCGGACTTGGGTCACGCCACATTTCGTTTTTCTTGATCAACAAAGTTCGCAAACTTTGGTTCAAGGAATAAGGACTTATACATATATATGTTTCCACAACAATGCTTATATCATACCAAAGGTTATGTAATCTAAACTATCATTTCAATCATTGAAACATTCTCAGAGGACATTATATAGCCGTTATTCACAGACCATTTTTCGTCAGAGCAATTTTCAAAGTGATTGAAACATAACATGACATTCGTCATTAGGTAAAGATGAATTTGGCTAAAGCGAAAGCTTACCAACACATATTTAGAGAAATAGATAGGCGAGTTAAACTCGACTCGAAATAGCAAATGTGTATAATGAAAGTCTATATATCAAAACGACTTTTGTCTCAAGAATAGGAGATAGCGTAAATAGACTTTTGAGTGACAGATAAGTTCAAGTCTCCACATACCTTTTAGTCGATGAAGTTCCACCAGTTCCTTGAGTAGTCCTTCGTCTTGTATGATGATTGCCATGGAGTCTTGAGCTCAACTACACTTTCTATCCTAGTCCGAGACCTTTAGCTATAATAGGCTAGAAATCAAGACTTATAGTTTTGATCACTAACATTGACAAACATGCTTGAGATAGCAACGCATGCGAGTTTGACCGAGCAATGCTCTAACAAGATGCTAGATCAGAAAGATCAACTTAAGATTAAGTTTAGATCTTCTCTTGATATTAAGATTAAAATTATAAAAGGAGATTGGCTTAGCAAGAAGGAAAGAGGGAATACTCTGAAGAAAGATTAGTGTATTAAAGCATTGACACACTTTTGTGTTCAATCAAAGACAGAATTACATGTTCTTGCAGAATCCTTCACTAAAATTTCTCACCTGCAAGAAATTCTGGTCAAGCAACAAGGTTTTCTACTTGAAGAAATTCACAAGCTGAAGTCCGAAAGTAATAATCCACCTTCATTTAGCGCTGATATGAAGGACTGAGTTGCAAAAGAAAATAGACATCAATTTTTGATTATTTCAATGATTGTATTAAGTCTATTATGAATAAAATTATTTGATTTATAATTTTTCTTGTGATGTTTTTTTGATTTACATAGCCTGTGCTTGAATACTCTATTATTGCTATGGATGTTTATGGGATGTTTGATTTTGGTTTTATTACCTTGATATTCGATCTCATAATGTTGTGAACCCTTATGGTTTGGGTGACTTTTTGATTTAGCAGGATTAAGTTCTAGCCCATGTTGGTAAGCTTTATCAAAGGATCATGAGGGTTTCTGATAGAAACAATATGTGAAAAAGTCACAATATGTTGAATCGGTTTTGGTTTAGCATAAAAGCATATGTGTTTTGGGGGTTTTCAACTTTTGCTTGCAATAGTTAAAAATCAGTTTTCAACCTTTCTCTGGTAAAGGTTGGTTGTTGTTATTCTTTTGTTTTAAGGATGACAACATAATGATATTTCGATATCAATTCTCCCTGGAAGAATGAAAACATATTGGAGAAGTGGATGCGAAATTTGAGGTAACAATCTTGTTAGTTAATTGTTTTCCTGTTTAAGAAAAGCCTGATTTTATTTCATATATTTATTGCTTTTGCTTAACAAAATTTCGGTACAATTGATGTTTTATTCCATGATGTGTGTATGGATGTGTGTGTGATTCAATTGGTTCCGGTTAAGAAAAACTATTGTTATCTTGCTTTATTATGTGGTATCAATTGTTTAGGCTTACAAAATTTCGGTGTAATTGCGGTGCTATAATGTCTATGTTGTTTCAATTGCTTCCGGTTGAGGTGAATAATTATGCAAGTTCATTTATTTGTTTTTATGAATTATTTATGGCTTAACGAAAGAAAAGGTGTACGGGATGAGTTGTTTAGTCCAATTCGATTCCGGATAAGGGAAACTAAGCTTATCTTAGTTAGACTTATCAAAGTGGGGGTTTCGGTTATTCAAGTCTAATCGAATGCCTTAACAAGAACTACTAGTTAACTAACCTAGTACTTGTCTTGTTTAAAAGTGAAAGGACTAAGTTATATGGATAATTAGAACCTGATGAGAAAAATAGAGTTATCTTTATTTTGGTCTTATCGAACGAAGCAGTTGTATTTGTACAATCGATTTAGCAAAGGAACTAAGGTGCTTAGTTGTTTTTTGGTTTGCTAAACTAAATTGGGAAAATTGCTTCGGGCAATTATTTCCTTGATAACATATTAAAACAAATTAGTTTGTAGTTTCGGTTTTGATATTGGTTATCAAAAATGGTGTGTGGAAACCTCGTGCTTAACTCTATAGGTTTGCAAGTCTATTTTTGAGATTTGTAAGATTCTTTTCGGTTTGTCCTTTATTTTTTCGTTTCTTTGTCATTTTATGACAAAAGGGGGAGAAATATATGGAGTAAACAAGTGATACTGGCATTGATTTTATATTGATTGGTATCACTAAGGAAAAGGACAATTGTGCTTAAACGTTTATCTAACGAAAGAGGAAAAGCATAGACTAAGGGGGAGTAGCATATCATATTAATTGGTATAACAAAGACATGCGGATTGATGAAATCTACCTATCTCACCTTTAGGGGGAGTATTAGCTTTTTTATTATAATGTCAACAGCGGCATTTAAGTTGAATGTATACAGGTTATTGTGTTGTTGAATTCGGGATCAAACGTATGTGTAATGAATTCTTGTAATTTGTTTATCCATATGATTGTAAGAGTTTTGTCACTAAAATTGACAAAGGGGGAGATTGTTAGAGCATAGATCGGTTGAACCCACCAAGTGTTGGTATGTTAAGTTTGGTTGTCATATTTTAGTGAATCAAAACTCATGTTAAGAGTCGCTTGATTATGTACTAGAGTCAACTTCGTATAAGTTAGCTTCAAAGTATTAGGTAATGAGACATTACAAGTATTGCGAAGACTTGAAGAAGTAAAGAATTAAGAAGCTACAACGACAACATCATCCTTCCACTTGAGGTTAGTGATATTTGACTTGAACTGTTTCATTCCTTAACGTATCTTTCAAGTCGTGCATATTGAAAACAAAACTGCGAAGCATGAACACTCTAGATAAACATAGTATTAAGGAATACAATACGAGGTTTATTGCTTAACCATTAAACTTTGTAGATAAGACATCGACATAATCGTTTGAATGCTATTGTGATTATGTATGGGTATGAGGTGAGGATCTCATCCTAGGAAACAATGTTTATACATATGTTTTAAGGAAGTAAGTTCATTAACTTGCTTATGAATCGAAAAAGAAATCGCCAGGCGTTATTGGTATTGTTATTCATTGTATATCTTGTGAACAACCAATATGTGTGATTTAGTATAACCGCTCATGACTTGTTTATGTTCTTGGTAAAACTATTCACAAAGGCCTGACTTATGTATTGGTATGACTTTCATTAATGAAACTGATCTTAAGTAATCACCCGAGATGGTATGATCGAGTTTGTGATTTGTGTTTGACCAACTCTGGGTAAAGGGGAACCGATCCTATGAAGAGGTGCAACACGTCACAAAGGGGAATCGATCCTTGTATGAAGTGCAGCAAGTTTGTAGCAGAAAGGGGAACCGATCCTATGGACATGTGAAACACATATAAGTTAGATACCATATATATGTGGGGAAGCGATCCTGTACCTAGTCAACCGAATTTTGGGAAACTAGTGTGACTATGCACAGTACTCACATGGAGGTAGAACCGTTAAACCCATGATTTGTGATTGAGTGTTTCTTGATCAATCGCATAGTTCTTGAAAGTCAGATGAACCAATTCTAAACTTGTTTGGAAGTGTGGCAAATCGGATTCAAGGTTGTAAGTATGAAAGAGGACTTACAAAGTAAGGATGTCGGCATACTTTGAACATGTGCAGTAATGTTTATCTTTTATTGTTCAAAGTTATTCCTTAATAACTACAGGAAGAAAATCCCAGGATCGAAACATAAATAAGTTAACAATCTTTTATTTAAGGTTTTTAATTTTATTTTGGGAAAACGAGAATTAGTAATGTGCATTTACTAGTTGAGATTTTCCAAAGAGATTTTCGGTCAATATTTTGGACATAGCATTTCCAGGAATTATGGAAACCGAATTTGGAATATATTGAATATCTTTGAGAATATTTTCGGTTTTGGAAATTCCTTGGTGTCCAAACTTCCTTGTCTATAAATACATGAAGTTTGCATTTCTAGCAAACTAATCATTCGTGACAGCAAACTTCCTCGGTTGTGTTGTTACTGGTGAAGCCGCCTATTCGGAGAGGAGAGTAACCTAATTAGGCGAAATTTCTTACGGCCGCTCAATTTAAAGTCTTCTTTAGGATTGAGAAGCTCTATTAGTACCGTTGGTGGGAAACTAGATAATTGCGGTTTATCTTGTGTTTTCGATTGATTTGATTGACTAACGGTGGTTGAATTTCTATTGCACCTAGTTTGTTTATGCTTGAGAATCTTCTCTTCTGATATAAGATTCACTCAAACTAGATCGAAGTTTCGACATGGATCTTTAGACTGTTGTTAGTTCTAAAGACGATCTTGTGATAATCCATTGTTAACAGACTCCGTTCTGTGCGTGATTGATCACAAGAGATTCAAGTTGTTGTGTTCAGGTGTTTATTGAAGATCTAAGAAGATTTGAATACAAAGAAGATATTGAAGATTTATGATTTGGGTTCATAATCTTTGGTGTCCACAATACTTGTTTCGGTATAAGAGGATCCAACTATAATCGGTTTATTCTTGTGATAGATTGGATTGATTAGTTGTGTAGATCGGCATCAATACAATTCTTTGTGATTAAAAGTATTGATTGCAAAATCTTAACAATTACCTTTGGTAGTTGAACATAAGATAGATCTAAGAACCCGACGAAGGAGTTTATTGAGATAAACAGAAGAGCCTTTGTCAAACTCACATCACTTGGTTGAAGAGAGTTGATAGCAAACATATTTGTTGTTCTTTTACTGTTTAGAATACGAACCAAAAGAATTGTTCTAAGTACGTGACTTATTCATAAGTTGGAGGCGTGGGAATACAGACGGAACTAGGTGAACTATAGGTTTAGTTGCTTGGTCTCAACTATACGAAGTTGGTTTAATTTTGTGTAGCGACTTAATCCTGAGAGTATTCAATTCTGGACAAGGTCCAGGGGTTTTTATGCATTTGCGGTTTCCTCGTTAACAAAATCTTGCTGTGTCATTTACTTTTATTTTCCGCATTATAATTGTTTTATTATAATTAAAGTAAATTACACAAACGTTAAATCCTATTTACTTGATAAGAATTCCTATTGTGTTTGGGTAAGTTCAAACCTTTTTATCAAGTAAACATACTTCGTCGTTGTATTGTCTCGATCTCGTATCCATAGACGATCACACGAAGTGTGAACCGATTAGTTGCATTGTCTCGACTCAGTCCATAGACAATCACTTTCGGAGAAAGGACTTATAGGTAGGAAAAGTTTTATCTTGAGGTTTATTTGGGTTCGCTCGCCTTTTCACATTATATACCACTTTGAAAAATTAACGGTCAAAATTAAATTGATAAATGGTGAAGTTTGGTATCGCGAATTTTGTCATTTTTGGTAGGAATATAGAGTTCAATAAGAGGAACGTTTCATCAAAATTGAAAAAGCGGGGGTCTAACAACCATACCCAATATTTCGTTTAGGCAATCTGTATGTACTAACTCCAATATAATTCCAAGAGAATCAACTAGACAATCATACTCAATCAAGGAAAATATATCCAAGAATTATATCTCTATTTCTCAATGTAATCAGCAAATCAAACAAATAGAAATCCGCGAGCCTGATTATTATGAGAAACAACTTGAATGGTACCAAAGACCAATGTTCAAGTGTCAATCAATTTTAATCAACAACCAAAGGTTGGATTTACCAATTGATTGAACTACGCACAACCTGTGATATTTCAATTATATAAGAAAATATAATGCGGAAAAGAAATAACACAGACACAAGAAGTTTTGTTAACGACGAAACCACAAATGCAGAAAAATCCGGGACCTAGTCCAAATTTGAACACCACACTATATTAAGCCGCTACAGACTCTAGCCTACTACAAGTTAACTTCGGACTGGAATGTAGTTGAGCCCTAACCACTCTCACAGTGATTAAGGTACAGTTGTGTTCCTTACATCTCTAAATCCTAGCAGGACTCTACACACTTGATTCCCTTGGAGGATCTCACCCACAACTAAGAGTTGCTACGACCCAAAGTCGAAGACTTGATAAACAAATTTGTCTCCCACAAAAAAGTCTATTATATTTTAATAGACCTACGAAGTTTTTTCCATCTTTTGATAAATCAAGGTGAACAAGAACCAATTGATAATCCGGTCTTATATTCCCGAAGAACATCTTAAAAATATCAATCACCTCACAATAACTTAACTATATGGTATTAGAACAAGTTATTGTGGAATCACAAAGAATGAGACGAAGTGCTTTGTGATTACTTTTTATATCTTACCTATCAGAGATAAATCTCGAGAAAATCTTAGTGTAGATAGTACTCAATACGATAGAAAAAGTAAGATCAGAACACGCAACTACAGAGAAAATAGTTGGGTCTAGCTTCAGAATCCCAATGAAGTCTTCAAGTCGTTAACCTATAATAGTTTTAGGAAAAACCTAGGTTAAAGGAGAAGTGACTCTAGTCGCAACTGGTATCACACAGGAGGTGTGGGGATTAGGTTTCCCGATTGCTAGAGTTCTCCCTTATATAGTCTTCAAATCAGGGTTTGATAACTTTGGAACAAAGCAATCAATATTCACCGTTGGATGAAACCTGATTTAAGATTCAAGCTAATATCTTTCCACCGTTAGATGGTCTTATCTTGTTACACACAAATGAAATATACCTTCATTTAGATATGGGTAACCGTACCTAAACGTGTATATTGAGTTGGCTCAATAACAGTTAACCGAAGTTAGCCCTATAAACACTTTTGTATTAACCATGTTCATCTTAACACTTCTAGATCAATTGATAATCAAATGAATTTAATTGTGTTACTCATATAGTTGTTCAATTGTTTATATTCTCATAGAAGTATACAAGACACAATTGAAGCAAAAGCAGATTGATTCAAAAGATTCAGTTCATGAACATTGTAGCCACGATTTGCAAAGATTGCATTCCTTAATATATAAATGTATTTGTTCATGAGTATGAAATCATACTTAACCAATTTAGACTTGAACCACTTAAGTGTGCAAACGGGTACGAAAACTTAAGTTCTGGACATTGGTCACAAGCCGACAGTTTGCAAACGGGTAAGCAAACTCCGGACCGAACTCAGTTGAAACTGTTTGTGAATGGGTACGCAAACTTAGTTCCAGGACCTGAACAGTTAAATCAGTTTGCGAACGGGTATGCAAACTTAAGTACCCAGACTTAAACAGTTGAAACTATTTGCGAACGGGTATGCAAACTTAACTTATGGTCCTGAATTTCAACAAAACAGTTCGCACACTTAGTACACAAACCGTAATGTATCCAAACATGGATTTTAGCTCTTAACTCCCATTTCAATCATTGAAACATTCTTAGAAGACGACAATAGCTGTCTGACACAAACTATTAGCTTATAAGCAATTTTCAAGTGATCGAATGATCAATACGAAACATTCTGAGTCTACGTCAAATGACTGTCTCACACAAATCATGTAAGATGTTACCAGGTGTTTTTCACATGATCATCTTTTGACTTTCGTCAAGAATAATGATGAACGTAATTAAAGCAAAAATCTTTCCAACACATATTTCGAGAAAGATATAAGTGAATTAAACTCTGCCCGAAATATCAAATGTGTATAATGTAAAGTCTATATAGCTATACGACTTTGTCTCAATAGGAGATAGAATAGAATATACTTTTGAGTGATAGATGAGTTCAAGTCTCCACATACCTTTTGTTGATGAAGTTCCACAATCTCCCCTTAGTAGTTCTTCGTCTTCAATTGATGAACGCCGTGAAGTCAAATGCTCAACTACACATTCTATCATAATCCGAGACATAGCTATAAGTATACTAGAAATCAAGACTTATAGTTTTGACAACTAAACTTGACAAACAAGCTTGAGATAGCAACGCTTGCGAGTTCGAACGAGCAGTTCTCTAACAAAAATACTGGCTTCAAATTTATTGTCATTTGAACTCGGAAAAAAATGCTGCAAATCTTGTAAGATAGTGTCCATATAAGATTGTCCATGGTCCTCCCTTCTTAAACATTATTTTTTTTATTATCAAATGGTTAGTTTTAAAACTTTTTCTTATTTTTTGGTTTCGTTCATTATTAATTATTTTTCAATTTTTATTATTATTTTATTGTTTTGTTTTTGTTTTTTCTTATCAAATGTTTAGTTTAAAATTTTTTTCTTCTTATTTTTGGTTTCTTTTCAAGAAAAAAGTATTTTCCATTTTATTATTATAAAAAAATTATTTTTATTGTTTATTTTTCTTGTAATGTTTTTCTACGCAAAGTTTTATTATTATAAATTCAAGAAAACAAATTAAAACTTAGAGGCCAAGCAATGGTTGGACCAAATTAAATCTTGTAATTAGATTTTAAAGTTAGAATTCCATCTTTGTATTACATCCTGAAAACGTAGGGGTACCACAATATACCACCAACTTATTCTTAGGAAACATGTATGCGCTAAACTCAATTACAATTTCGAGAGTTGCAACTTAATGAATCTCAATCGGGAATTATAAGAAGAGCTTATATCTCTTTCTCTCACAATCAGAATGTAAACAGAGACAAGTCCGTGAACCTAATTATTCCGTGAGAGTACTTGGACGATTCCAAAGATCAATCAAGTCGTCCCCAACAAACAAGGATGGATATATCTACTTTGATTATTTTACATACAAGCTATGGTATTTAAATTATAAAGATAAACAATATAATGCAGAAAAATAAATAAAACAGACACTTGAAATTTTGTTAACGAGGAAACCGCAAATACATAAAAACCCCGGGACCTTTTCCATATTTGAACACCAAATTGTATTAAGCCGCTACAAACACTATCCTATAAATCAAAACTTCGTACTGGAGTATATAGCTGAGAGCGAATCTACCGTCAAAGCGATTCAGTTATAATCGCGCTCCTTATGCCTCTTGATCTCGTAAGACTCCGCGCAATTGATTCCCTTAGTTGGCGTCCTTTACAGCCTAAGAGTTGCTTCAACTCAATTGAAGACTTTGAACCAATCTGCCTCCCACAGATAAGCATATATGTGATTTACATTCTGATCAAAGATCAAGATGAGGTAAGAAATTAAATGCAATAGACAAAATCTAACAAACCTCAAATCCGCTCTTATGACTCCCGAAGAGCAGCCTAGATTATAATTCACCTCACAAGTAGATACTTGTGGAATCACAAAGTCTGAGACGAAAAAACTTTGTGATTTCTATCTATCTTCCATGTTGGATCTAAAGGCTCAACAATCAAAGCAAGATCTGGATACACGAACTATCAAGATAAAGATAGTTGGACTTGGCTTCACGAATCTCTAGGTGAAGTCTTTTTAGTTTCTAAACCTAAAAAGGTTTAAAGGAGAGGACACAAGAATAGTGTCAGGGATTCAAAGGTCCCATTTGTTTGAGGTTCTCCTTATATAGACTTTCAAGGTCAAGGTTCCTTTAGATTTAAGCTATGGTAGCTTTGGAATCAAGAAATCAATAATCACCGTTAGATGAAAAATTTGACTTGAAGATGAACCATAACCGAACCGTGTACAATGACTTGTTCATTAAGGTTAGCCGAAACTAGCCAGTCGAACGAAAAGCCTAACCATTTTCATATGACACTTTAAGACTTTAATCTTGAGTCACACATGTGATCATATATGTCTACATAGTGTTTTTAGAGAGTTGTTCAAATGCCTATTATCTAATAGAAATAATTCCGATACATCTGAAAATATTCGATAGGGTAAGTACGTGTACCAGGTACGTGTACTGTATTCATGTTCGTGACTATGTTTTTTCATGGTACGTTTACCGGGTTTCTATACCCTTAAGACAAAAACGGGTTCAGGAAACCACAGATCTTTTCCGGTTTGCATACTAGGTATGCGCACCTTTATGGTTTTGAAACCAACAGATCATTTCCGGTTTGCATACTATGTACGCATACCTTCCTGGTCCACGAGTCAACATACTTTTTTATGGTATGGATACTGGGTATGCGTACAAAAAAGTCACTTTCGAACTATAGCTACGCCGGTACGTGAACTGGATACATGTACTACGGGTCCGGACTTATAACAGTTATCCCAGTATGTGAACTGGTATGCAGAATGTCTTGTATCCAGATTTATAGTATTTCTATATCTTTCTAATAATCGATTTGAAACATTCTCGAATAACATCAATGAAACATATCATTTTTCAAGGCTATTCTCAAATGATTAAATCTTGAATCATAATTTAGGTCATAAATAATAAATTATTCTTAAACAAATTCATCAATTATGAACAAATGTTCTCAAGCTTACTAGCATATTTCTGAGGGATGCACATTTGGATCCAATCAATAAACTTTTGAGGGATTTTAAATTTTTGCAGAGTTATGATCAAATCATCCCATCTAATACAGACAGAAGATTTTCTGAGGTCTATCTTAAGAGCACACTTAAGAGGTCCATTGTTCATGTGGTAGTTCCTGAGCACGCATGATATTGTCTTGAATTGACCTGCTTGAGATGAACAATGACTGACATGGGATAACCAGCTTCTTCACCACATTCTTTAGGCGTACAATTAAGATCTTGGTGATGCATTTATACATCACATTGCATCACGCTATAGGCCTATAGTCATTCAAAGTATAAGCAGTAGTGATTTTGGGTATCAAAGAAATAAGAGTGGAATTTACCTCACCAAGGAGTTTGGCACTCGAAAAGCAGCTCTTCACTGCCTTTATAAATTCAGGACCAATAATTCTCCAGCAGCACTTGGTAGACAAGGAAAACACTATCTCACATCATTAACTGGCAAGGTAAGTAAGTCCGTTTCCTCCAAAATAACATGATGGCTGAGCTCAATTTGATCCCAGGAAGAAGCATCAAAAGGCACTGCAGATTGTTGGCCAGAAAGATCTATGTAGTAAGAAACACATTCCTGACCAATTTCTTCATCCGTAGAGAGCATAGTACCTTCAGCATTATAGAGAACAAAAATCCTATTTCTAGCTCTTCTTTCCACAATAGACTTACCATTAGTGGAGAATGGGGTTTTTTCCACCCACACCCACGACCCCAAGTAACAGTCAACGGAATGTGGACTGGTCTAGACGGTCCTAGAGTTAAGAAAAACATGGAGCACGGCATGGATCGTCAAAAACAGTCGCGGTATAAGATTTTTTAATTCGTATTCCATCCCTCTCCTTATCTAACCTGCAAATACATGAGGCTCACTATTTCTCTTTTTCTCTCTCTCTCTCCTCAATCCTCTAGACTCGCCTCTCTTCTCCATCTTCTTCAACTCCACCACCAACCGAACACTGAAACAAATCAGAAGAAATTACTAAAAATAATTGCACCTCAACCCAACCCCTTTCTTAATCTTCTTCATCTCCTCCACAAAATCGAAGTTCTCCCTGAACCCAATCTAAACCCGTAACCACAGAACAAAGCAAAGAGGTACCATTCATTCTTCTTTACATCTTTGTTGTTAAGGTTTGTAAATTACCGGTGTTCTTGTATTTCATGGGAGGGTTTCGTTTTATACATGTTCTCTTCAGATTTGAAATGAAATTAGGGTTGATTTCGTTTTTTTAGGGATTCTGTAAATTTTAATTCGCATCGAAATTTTTGGCTTTCGTGTATCTGTATTTCAATTTTTAATTTTGTTCTCTTTGAAGCATACAGGTTTTGACTTTCTTCTTTGATGAACTTACTTTGAAAAATATTGAAGTTTTTTTTTCCGAAGTATAAAAATATTGAAAGTTAGTTATTATGATTGCCTTGCTGTATTCATTAATCTAATGGTGAAGTTTTGCTAACTTTTCTTAGTTTTGATGTTTGTAGATTATCAGTTAATCAAAGGAGATTAAAGAGATAGCTAAGAAGTCAATGATTTATGACTTTATGGGGTGTGCTCTCTACTTTTTACTATTGTGTTACTGTAATAATTCATGAAAATTATGAAAAAATTATGAGCATTTTTTTGAAGTCATAGATACTGATGCACAATGTGTTGGATAGTTGTGGAATGATGGATTAAATTGTTTTTGATTTTGTAGGGATAGGGATTAAGGATTTAGATGTTGATGTACTATCTCTTTCTCTGAATATGATAGACATATATGTGGTTTGCTTAATTTGTATTTCTCTTAATTTCTCTGAGTTTCTCGTGTTATTTGCATTGGCTCAATCAGTTATTCAAATCATGGTTATCATCTAGTTCCATTGATCAAATTTCAGTGTTCACTGTTTTGATTTTTGTTATTTTTTGCTTTTTTTTGTTGTTGTGGATATTTCAGTAGATGTAGAAAAAGTTCTATTTATTCTTTATTTTTGGGTTATTTAATTTAGTTTGGTTAATAATCTGTCTTATCCGGATTTTGTATCTGATCATTTACTTTATTTGGTTCTATATTTAAGGAAGATGAACAGAGATAAAGTTTCACATCAAGAATCTCTGGGTAGTTTGGTCAGTAGAAGGCTCTATGATATAACTAATTCACTAGGTTCATCACCTAACCAAGATGAGAAGCCGAAACCTGTTGGTTCATCTCCAGAGAGGGATTACATTAAACTGCTGCTTAAGGTGTATGTTTTGCTGATGGTTATTTTCAATGTTGTTGCAGTGAAAGGTTCGTTGAGACTTGTGAAAGCAGATTTTTAGACTTAATTTTTAAAGCAAAAATATAACAAACTCAAAATACAAGATGTTGTGAAAATTGGAGAGGATGGAGCTAGGATTTCACCATTCATCAATACTTATGTGGTTTTAAATTAATTTATATCATGCAATTTAAACAATTGATTTAATTCTAAAGTATTGCCAAAATCAGATTTCCAAAATATCAAATGTTAGTCGCGAGCATAACGCATCAAGAGTCTAAAACTAAGCATGCATCATCAAGAGAAAACACATTTGATTAATAAAAATCATTTAATTCATTTTTTATCAATGCAATTAATCATATAAAAATATTGCATAAATTAATAAAGTAAATGTTACCACATAATTCTTGAAAGAATGGCTTCCTCCGTCACCCCGGAGGATGGGTTTAGCTCATCATGTTGGAAACACGCTCAAAAATTGATTTCATTGCTCCAAAATGGTTCACAAATGATGAAATGGGAGAAAATAATTAAAACCGGGTGTTTACAACGTTTATAATAGCTGCAAACACTGTTACAGAGAACGATAAATGTAATGTGTTCTTGTTCTTTGTAGTTTTAAGATTGTCTTCTAAACTACGACCCTCGGATGTGTCGTTGTCATTTGTAGAGAAAACGACGGTCACCCGTGCGTTGAATGTTCTTCGTGTTCTTGGTGTAATAAAGAGAGAATAATCTCAGAACTTGATTTTCTCGATCCGTTGACGCTCTAAACTCTCCCAAACTCTCCGTATCCCTCTTCTGTGATCCGAGTAGCATATTTATACTCATAATCCTCATTTAATCACGCCATAATTCTCAATATTCTTCATTGAACTCGGGCATTAAAGAAAATATTATGGGAATATTTTATTCCCTGATTTAGCTTCTCACGCGTTTCTACAGCTGAAAAACCTCCTTATTTATCTTTGTCAATGTCCAAAGTGTTGCTTGAGTCATCAGACATGAGCAGAACACGTTTAAATTCTCCAAATCCCGTGAATTTTCCTCTCATGCACGTGCTGCCCTGTTTTCTTCTCACGGATTTTTCAGCCAAATTTGATCGACCAAAACACTTGTAATAGCTTTATATATGTCCCAGGAACAATCCCATAAATTTTCAGCCATTTAGTCTCCCTAAAACACCTCCGAATTCTTGATTGAAATTTGACAGTGATAAACATCATTTTCCCGCCAATTTTGAAATTTGAATTTGAGAAGAAAGTCACCCCTTATCCAGTGGTCGCCCCTTATCCGTTGCTGGAGTCCGAATAACATGTGTCCTCCGGGGGGTGTTCCGAGCAACTTTTCGAGCCGAATTTTCCAACAATCTTTATTTCCAAAAATACCTACAAACACACAAAACACCATAATAAGGACAAAAACGAGTACTAACAATACGAAACATTGAGGACAAATTAGACACATAAATGCTTCTATCAAATACCCCCAAACTTATTATTTGCTAGTCCTCGAGCAAATTTATTCTAGACAATAAAATGACTACACTTAGTACGTGCAGCAAGCCGTTAAACCGCTAGGTGGCCCTAGTGGCGGAGTGTTGTCTCCGGAGGGTTTACCAGAGGTTTACCCACAAAACCTTTTTTACTCCAGACCCTAGCTATCTACGCAGAACTTTGGAAGGCACTAAAGAATCTCCTTGGTTGGCATACTTATTGATTACAGGAGGAAGTACCCTGATGCGAAATTCCAATTGCTGTACACGAGTTTGCACTCAAGCATACTAAAATTCATATATAAGTCACAGAACTCTACTCAGATAGTCGCATTATGGACATCAATACCCGGAGTCAAAACTAATCACATGGATAGATCAAGAAGATGGATATAGAGGAAAAACATAGATGGTTTTGATATTTACTGAGTGAACGGTGTTTCCTATATCTGTCTGAAGGCCTCCGCCAAAATGAACCTATCCTAATGGACTGAGATACTAGTCTGACTAATATCAACACACTGGCATATACAAGGGAACCGGTGGTCCATAATCCTAACTCTAGGTCAACACAACTGGCATATACAAGGGTTCCAGAGGTCGACTTTATTGAATTTATTCCGGTTGGTCTAATGGTCTGGTCTCAAACTTTTTTTTTTTTTTTGGTATCTCAATCACTCTATTTCACTCTATCATTGGTAACAACTTGATTCGTGAGCCCCACCTAATCACTTAGAGAAACATAGTTTAAAAACAAAATAAAAACACAAGTGAAAAGGACTCAACGAGATATGGTGAAACTATCATGTTATTTCTAACACCTGAGCTCTGTGCTTTTATGAATAGACTCTTTAGATGTTTCCATCTAATCATATTGGTTCCTCAACTCCTACAGCCAAAATGCTTCCATCCACTTAGATTATTTAGTGCCATCCTTAATACGCATAAATTTCTAGGCTCTGGAATTTAACAATGCAACTAAAATGTTTCTCCCATACCCCCAAACTTAAATATAACATTGTCCTCAATGTTCTAAAGATGAAATTAAAAACATGAACAAGGAGAAACCGTTACCACTAGAAGGAAATGAGGAAAAATATTACCGTGTTGCATGAGCAAGGGATACCTCCCAAGCAGTGCTAAGTTTAAAGTCTTCAGCCAGACATAAAATACCTCAAAAAGGATCTTCACCTTCCAAAGTCATATACCAATAGTCGAAATAGTTGTGGGTCCATAAGACCAAATAGAGCTAACACCAATACCAGACAACTGCACTGGTTCAAAAATATGAATAGAAGGAGCACATCCTCGTCTAAGGTTTCTGTCAAGACAACTAGGTTTATCTGGGTAGCATAATTGAGCTTCATATGTGTATCTTGATAAATGGATTCATCCGAAAAACGGGTCTCTAATACTTGGGTTACCTCCTGAACAGTATCAGTAGGATCGGGTTGCAGAGTCTGAATAGACTCAAGTAATATCTCAGACGCACAAAGCTCGAGTCCCAAGTTAGGGACTCTAATTAGGGATATTTGACGATCACAAGAACCATCACTACCCCCAAACTTAGGGTTTTCACTATTCATAGACAAACCTCTAACTATTGCATGAATTTCTGGATCTTCAGAGTCCTTAAAATACTCAAGAGATTCTTCTAGTTCTCTACCCCCAAACTTAGGGTCATCATTATTCTCAGAAAGACCTAACACTATTGCCTGGATTTCTGGGTCCGTAGAGTCTTTAAAATACTCAAGGGCTTCTTCTAAAGATTGATCACACATCTGGTCTAAGAGAATGGTTCCCTCAAATTCATCTAAAGAATCTCCCGGTAAAGTGTCATGCCAATTATCCCGAACTAAATCCGAACTAAAGTGCTAATCATATTCACTTCTTCTAAATCATCATTCTCGAAGGTTGTCTAGTAACATTAAAGACATTTAGTTCAGTGGTCATATTACCAAAGGATATGTTCATAAGCCCAAATCCTACGAGTTGATGACGGCGTTAGTCGTGGCTAAAAATGGGCGACCTAGAATCACCGGGATTTGAGCATTTGGGTCTGAACAGGTTGGGTGTCTAGAACAACGAAATCCTTTGGATAAATAAACTTATCAACCTCAATCAGAACATCCTCTATGACACCACGGGGGACTTTTACAGACCTATCATCTAATTGTAGTGTCATTTTAGTCGGTTTAAACTTACCAAGACCTAGCTGGGTGTATACATGATACGAGAGTAAGTTAACACTAGCTCTAAGTCAAGTAAAGCTTTATCGACCATGTGATTACCAATCGCACAAGAAATGGTGGGGCATACAGGGTCCTTATACTTAGGGGGTGTTTGGTTCAGAAGAATGGAACTTACTTGACCAAACTAAAAGGCTTTCTTTTGGACATTAAGCTTACGCTTTCGTGTACAAAGATCTTTAAGGAACTTGGCATAAGCAGGCATCTGCCTAATTGCTTCTAATAATGGAATATTGATGTTCACCTGTATAAATGTTTCCATTATCTCGTTGAATGTCGACTCCTTCTTTGTTGGGGCTAACAACTGCGGATATGGGGTTCTATGAACAAAGCCGGGCTCAATATGACCCTCATTGGTCTCTTTAGAGACTCTACCAGTCTCCTCAGTTTCTGGTTCAGAAGGGTGAACTACAGCATGTTCACTATCAGGCATGGCAACCTTGTTGTCTACTGTTTTACCGCTCCTAAGGGTTTTTATCGTGTTCACATGGTTTGATGATTCCTCACCAACTAAAGATATTTGATGGACCCCCCTAGGAATTGGTTGAGTTTGACTAGGAAACTTACCTCCTTCTCTCTCACTTAAATACTTTGCTATTTGGCCGACTTGAAGCTCTAATTTAGCAAGAGTATGGGAATTATCCTTATGGTTCTGCCTGGTTTCTTGTTGAAAGCTAAGGTGGTTAGCTGATAACATATCATGGTTCTTTACTAACATAGTAAGAGCTTCTTCTAAGGTAGATATCTTTTTCTCGAAGTGTTCTCAACCGGGTTTGACTGAAGGGTTCCGAGTATAACCAAAACCACGGGTGAGGCTGAGAATTACTAGACCGACCTTGATTTTGTCCCTTAGACCAAGAAAAATTAGGATGGTTTCTCCAACCAGGGTTGTAGGTCTCTGAGTAGGGGTCAAATTTCTGACGGTTCTCAAACCTAGCATTGTTATAGACAGCATGAGCTTGCTCTTCACTAACCTGACCTTCCCAAAATGAGTTATCGGGCTCTATTCCACAACTAGAGACTTGAGAGGCTCTATTTGGTTCAACAAGGGACCTATTTTTAGACTGACCCATTTCCAAAGCTTCTAACCTTCTAGACAAAGTAGCAAACTTAGCATCTGACGCAAAACTCGTATCTACCATAAAGAGACTCTCCCTCTTGTTGCACACTAGAACTAATTCTCTGTCTAACAGCTGCAGTTTTATGCTTAGGGTAGAATTTCATATAGAAAGCAAAGCAATAAGTTCCCGCCATGTTTCAATGGATTCGGATGGTAGGTTGTTTAGCCAGGTCTTGGCTTTATCTTTCAAGGAAAAGGGGAACATCTTAAGTTTCAAAACTTCATCAGTAAGGTCTTTTATTCTAACTGTCCCACAAATTTCCTCAAAGTCCCTAATATGAAAATAAGGGTTCTCATCATCTTTTCCTAAGAATATAGGAATCATCTGAAGAATACTAGACTACACCATATTTTGCATTTTGTTACACACTATTTCAGTCACGAAATGGAGTTGTGACGCAGAAAGACCGTTACAACGAGGTGTGTAACAAATATTCGTAACCAACATGTCGCCGTTACGAATTTAGGGTTGTGACGCACTTCGTAACTCACACTAGACCGTCACGAAATGAAAATTCGTAACCGACGTTTGACCGTTTCTATTTTTTTTTTTTGGTTACAAATACATTGACTAAGTCTACGTTGACCGACTTCAGTGTTCTGGTAAAAATTTAGTAACCAAGAATTTTCCGTTACTAAATTTTTACCAGGGTTACTAATTGTTTGACCAGGTCAACGTTGACTGATTCCTCTTTGTCTGGTAAAAATTAGTGACACTTCTTTGCCGTTACGAATCCTTTTGTTACAAAAAAAATAAATCAGTCTTTATTGACCTGGTCAATATTAATGTTCCCTCCCTTTCATTTTACCCGGAAGGTACCCTATCCCCAGGAATTGTTACAATACAATCCAATTCAAACATTTCAACATTCAAAAGAAGTCATTCAATCCAATTTAACATTCCAACATTCAGAAGAAGTCATCAATCCAATTTAACATTCCAACATTCAGAAGAAGTCATTCAATCCAATTTACGTTGTGTTCATGTGCCACAAACCGCTAAGTATAGAAGTGCCATAAGCTGCTAAGTATAGGCAGATGACTTATCATCCAAAAATATAAGAAGCAAAAATAATCGCTATATGATACTTGCGTTCATGTTGAGTTCAATCGTCGGATGATCCATAAATGCTAAGTATAGGCGAGATAACTCTTTATCACTCCAAAATATAAGAGTTCCGACATACCAATAAGTTTACCCGGATCCACTTGTTTCTTTATTCAATATCCACTTGTTTCTTAATTAAACCACCCTTTTTATTTTACCCTGCAAGTACCCTATCCCCAGGAATTGTTGTCATTCAATCCAATTCAAACATACATTCTCCATTCAAAAAAAGTAAACATTCATTCATTCTACATTCAAACATTCATTCATTCTACATTCAAAAGAAGCAAACATTGTTTGAATCAATATATATGTTAATCGATTTGTTCGATGATACTTAGGTTCATGGTGAGTTCAACTGTCGGATGATTCATAACTGCTAAGTATAGGCAGATGACTCTTTTCTCATCTAAAAATCTGATTTCAGCTAAAGTACAAATAAGATTACCCGAATTATACTTGTTTCTTTATCTAATTCAATATCCGCTTGTCCTCGAAAATCCCGATAATCGCTTCTCCGCAAGCAAGAATACAATGGATTCAGAAATAGAGTTTCGCAAACTCTCGCATACAATATTTGAACAAGACAAACCATTTGAACTTAGTATGTTGGATTTCATAAGATAAGAAACAAGTAATACACAAGACCGAAGTCTTGATACAACTTAATATCTCTATTTCATAAGGTTCAAAACTCATCATAGTACAAATTGAATGTTTCCCATTAGTATGAGTATTAACATACTTGCAGGGGCCAACATTCCATTCGTTCATGCACTTCCTATGGTATAGGTGTTTTTTTCTCTGAAAGCTGAAAGACAAATGCATGATTCATCTCAAGATACAACTGCATCATAACCAAACAAACATATAGTATGAGAAACGTGTAATCATGAAAGCCATTTCGAATGTGTGGATTTGCAGTACCTTCTATAAGACGAGGAAAAGTGATAAATTTCCTGCGAAGTTCTTTCACCATCTTAAGAGCTGCAGCTTCCTAAAATCTTCATGCATGGTCAAAGCAGAACACCAGTATGGAAGCAGAGCTCCAACGAGAAAACCAATCAAGACTTTTGGTGCTTCCAGCAGCACCTAGGGCATCAGTACTTTTGAGAATTCAGTGCAGATACGCGCCCAACCTGAACCCTATTAAAGTAAACAAAAGTAAAGTAAGTCATCAGGCTTTAATAGATGGGGGCAAAAGAGGCCACAAACTATAACATGTCAATGCTTTAAAGTCGATGTCAGCAAGAACGACACTATCTACATGTCCAACCAGTGTACAAGTATAGTAGCTAGCCCATCATTCATTATAACACATATGCTCTACAAAATAAAAGAGAGTAGTTTGCATAATCTTGATTTCTTGATGATAAAAGAGAGTAGTTGCATAACCTTTGACCATCGTCAACTTCAAAAAAACTTATAATCATGAACAATAAGTGGATTGTTCAATTTCTCTTCTTCTGATCCACATAACTAGGACCAGTCAACTGATTTTCTCTCAAGATGTTAGGCAATAGGTTTTTGTTCGACATCTATTCAAGCAATAATAAAAACTTACACTGAAATTTGAAGATATTCTCGGAAAAATCATACATGAAATTCTCGTTTATTATTCTTACGTCAGTTTTTACTTTTCCTCGCCCGCTCGACGCCTATTGTACTAAGAGCTCAAACATACTACCAAGAGCGAAGTTTCTCATCCAAAACAAAGCACGAGAGGATTTTTTTCGTTAGGCCTTTCAAAGGTAAAGCTACCCTACAGTTCATAAGATAATCTTTTTAAATTAAGGATCATCTTTTTGGTGGCATATGAAGGCAATTAAACTAAGGTTTGGGTTGAGTTGATTTATGAATGAGCAAACATCGTTATCATGCTTCAACCGAATATGTCTAGGGTATGAGATTTACCTCTGTTTTGGGTCACCGCTCAACTGAATATGTCTAGGGTATAAAGATGTGAACCTTATTCCTAGATACTAAACTCTTTTTATGATGAAAAAAAAACCCCAAATTTAGTACCTCTGAGAATCAAACATCATCAAAAAGTATGTTAAGAATATATTACCTTTAGGCAGGGACACCCATGGAGATCGTCTTCTGCTTGATTTATGTTGGTGACATACAACAAAAGAGATTTCAAATCAGTTACCTATTATATATCAATCGACCAATTAAGAATTTTACAAACCAAAAGTAAAAAGAATGTGACTACACAAACTTAGATACATTTGTCCAATATTGGTTTCATATCCCGCTGAAAGGCTTTTGATGAACTCATATGCATTCGCAGAGACTGTTGCATGCTCAACCTTATCTTCGCAGCCAAAGGTTTCAGCAACTGTGCCTGAAAAAGTAATTTCAGAAAAACATTCTCCCCAGGAAACAGTATCCCAATGCATTAGACAATAATAAACTACCTAGGAACTTAGAAAGATTTTTTATTTTTTTGGAAACATACTTACACCAACATTTGATCAAGCAGAACGATGAAATGCTCCATGTATGAATACATTTTAACATTGACTACTGACTCATTGTTGTATAACAGATGCTCAAGTTTGGACGGGTCAGTTTAAGTTAAGTTAAATTTATACCAAATTTGGTCTGGGTAGCAGAAAATAAAGCGGTCTTCCTTATATCATGAACATCAAGACTTGATAAGCTTAGCTAGAACGTAAATTATAGGATCACAATTATCAATTTGTCTAATACGCATAAGGAAATTCAGTTGATGTTAGGGAATAAATGCACAAAGCTATTTTACTTGAAATAAACTGCAATAATAATACTTAAAATGTCACAGAATTGTGCTTACATGATTGCCATAAGAACATCCACACTTGAAATAGTTGGACAACTCACTAAAGGCTCCAAAAGTGCAGGAGATACAAAAGAGCAGTCGATCCAATGGCAAACCTTTGTGCAAAACAATTCAACAAATGCAATAAACAGAAAAGAGGAAAGTAAGAATTGGAGAAAAATAAGTCACACATGTTTGTACCTTTTCAATAGCAGCAGCCTTCTCCCGGATCCTGTGGCTCATTATAGTGCACTTGATTTGATCGAAAGTACCTTATGCTGGGTGACCAACACTTCCGAAACGCAAATTTCAGATTATTAAGTCGATCATTTAAATGTGAAGCTCGCAAATAGTTTAGACCAAAGAAGAATGCTTCGCATAAGTATCAATAGTAAGTCCAATATGAGTACATAGCTTTGCCTATTATTCATCTACTCCTTCAACAACAAAAATCGGATGCATAATTTTGATATGTGATTCCGAGAAACCCATTTGATAAAAACTCACATTTAGAAAAAAAAAAAGACAAAAAAGCGAGAGAACTTGACACTGATAGTTATAGAGGACAATGTTAACTCCTTGCAGATTGCAGTAAGGCTGTGCAATTACCTACATAGATATACATAAGGTTTTAGCCTTCTTGAAGATTGCAATAGTTGGCTGCGAATGTCCTGTTTTCTAGGTTACTAACCATTCCCTCTCGCAGATCTCTAGTTGTACGCAAAGATTTCAATCTGGTTCCTTTGGCCTCTATATTTCTGTCAATCACGTAAAATCTCGATTGTACCAAAAAAGCGAGCAACAATGAAACAATGACTTCATTAAAAACAGTAAAATCGCCTTAGGGTAACCACCGGGATCATGTGTGTCGATGCCTAACAAATGCCCAAGACCATGAGGCATAAAAACAAAGACATACTCTTTGGTCATCATTTCATGAACGTCACTACAACACAAACCCACAAACAAATTTGCAATTAGCATTCGCTTTGGCATAATGGCATTAAAATAGTATGACTTGGAGTTTAAAAAGTACCCAATAAGGATGCCACCGTCCTTTAGTGACTCGAGGATAGTTTCTCTCCCGCTAACTGCAAGTAAGAGATTAAGTCACCGAGATGCACAACATATGGCCAAGAAAGCATTATAAATTAAAGAAATCACCCACAATATCATACAACTATATAAAATCAATGATTTGTATGCCAAAGTTTTAGGTTCCATAGAGATTATTATCAATGATCCGGAAGAGAAAACCCTAAAATCAATATCAAGTATAAGAATATAAGAAAACCCCTTTTCATAACAAAAATTAGGCACAAAAACTTAAACGAAATCTAAAACCACCTAAAAGCACAAAATTGGAAACCCTAATTGAAAATTTTGGGGTGGAATCATTAAAAACAATAGAAAAGAGTTACCCTTAACCACCCATATCTTGATCATCGTCACTATTGATGTTGATGTTGAAGAGGAATATTAATTCGGATTTTAGGTTTTCTTTCGTCGCTTCAAACAAACAACATTGATCAGAAATAAGATCAAATCCTAAGCAATCAGCTCTAAAATCGCTAAATGGAAGTATTGATTTTGAACAAAACTGAAAGGATACTACAAGAACCCATTAAGAATAGAAAATCGGATAAATGATAAAAAAATATGATGATGATTTACCTTTGAACCGAGGTAGAGAGACCGGGACAAAGATAAAAGTTCTTCTTCTTGTGGTTGATTTTAATGAATCTTCATCGATAAAGAGGAAGAGAGATTGAGAGCGAGAGACGGAGATACTGAAAGATCGAGAGTAATAGATGAATGAAAATGAAAGAGAAAAGACGATAAGTATAAGTTAGGGTTAGTTTTCTCACACACGTCTCGTAGCACGCGTAAACTTAAGTGTTACACGGCACACGCGCTTTTAACACGATTCTATTCCAATGAGTTACTAGTAGTAACATGGGCTTGGCCGTTACTAAACTTGTCTTAATTAAGTAACCGAACCATGGCAATTTACTAAATTTTTGTAACTGAAATTTCCAGTTACGAATTAGTAACGGCTACACGTTGGTTACTAATTTTAGTTACTAATCACTGAATATGGTGTAGTAGGTTTTATCTCGAAATTAGCCGTATTGGCTGGCAATTTAATACACGAAGCTCGGTTGGTCCTAGTTGGGAACATGTAATATTTCAAAGTGGCCATCGCTGTCACAGCTGAAGTACTAGGGGTACTTTCCTCATGAAGAGACAGATTCTCAAAACTGAAGTTTCCAAAAACGGGGCTCTCAAAAGAAGAGTCTTCGAGCTCCCCACTCCCACAAGAAGAATTACTAGGTTTTTCACTAATCAATCGACCTAGATTGTCTCTTTTCCAAGCCCGCTCTCTAATAACCTCGGGAATACACCAAAATAAACAAACAAAAAAGAAAAATCCTAAAAGGAAGGAAAGTTCTATGCAAACACAAACAAGGCTGACTCCACCACAGCAAACCTAATGAATTCTAGCAAACAAAAAGCATGATGGCTCCACTTAGATTGTTTTCTAGACAGACTTCTAATCCTTCGAAAGGGAATTCGTTACAATCCGAGCAAACCCCTCCGAAATCAATCCGAGTTTAAGTAAGTTGAATAGAGGCGAGGGAAGCTGTGTGAAGCTTTGATACCCAAGGCCTCACCGCATTACAAGGCGGCGTTAGCCACGCATTCAACTTACAGAACCCATCATGAACTTCGAAGTATGCTTAAAAGAGTAACCAATATTTTTCGAACGACTTTCCTATTAAGCTCGTTACCCTATAGGTCTCATTCTATTCCAAATTTTAAAGCTTAGGTTCGCGTTATGTATCGTTTTCCTAAGGCGGGCAAGAAGAGAACGGTGATGAAATCCGAACCCTTATCTTGTATGGCCAGGCCTTGCCCTTTACTAGGAAATTAAAGCAGCCGTATTCAGTTCCTCGACATATATGCAAACGAAGGAATACAAGTAACCCGGCGACGGGGATTCGCGAGTGTTTCGACAAACTTACCTCCGTTCCAGACGGGGATGAACCGTTGTAGTCGACTCGGGCCACGACTCCTATGTCATGTACGAACCCAAGGGGCCGAGGCGATATCGTAATCGCCGTCCTTCTCTGCACACAGTTTATATTTATACTACTCTTCCGTAGGGTTTAAAAATAAAAGAATGTCTAAATGTCCAAATGTCCAAGTCCAAAGTCCAAAAGTAAAAGTGCAAAAGAAAAGGAAAATAAAAATATCCAAAAAAAATAAAAATGCCTCTCTCTTTTTTTTTTCTCTCTCTTTTTTATCAAATAAAAAAAAGATCTTCTTCTTTTGCTCCTTTCGCCTTGCCTTTTACTCCCAGCCTAAAGACAAGTCCGAGACGGCGGCGCCAAAAATTGATGGTTATTTTCAATGTTGTTGTAGTGAAAGGTTCGTTGAGACTTGTGAAAGCAGATTTTTAGACTTAATTTTTAAAGCAAAAATATAACAAACTCAAAATACAAGATGTTGTGAAAATTATGGAGAGAATGGAGCTAGGATTTCACCATTCATCAATACTTATGTGGTTTTAAATTAAATTATATCATGCAAATTAAGTAATTGATTTGATTCTAAAGTATTGCCAAAATCAGATTTCCAAAATATCAAAAGTTAGTCGCAAACATAACACATCAAGAGTCTAAAACTAAGCATGCATCATCAAGAGAAAACACATTTGATTAATAAAAATCATTTAATTCATTTTTTATCAATGCAATTAATCATATAAAAATATTGCATAAATTAATAAAGTAAATGTTACCACATAATTCTTGAAAGAATGGCTTCCTCCGTCGCCCCGGAGGATGGGTTTAGCTCATCATGTTGGAAACACGCTCAAAAATTGATTTCATTGCTCAAAAATGGTTCACAAATGATGAAATGGGAGAAAATAATTAAAACCGGGTGTTTGCAACGTTTATAATAGCTGCAAACACTGTTACAGAGAACGATAAATGTAATGTGTTGCTGTTGCTGTAGTTTTAAGATTGTCTTCTAAACTACGACCCTCAGATGTGTCGTTGTCACTGTAGAGAAAACGACGGTCACCCGTGCGTTGAATGTTCTTCGTGTTCTTGGTGTAACAGCAGCAGAGAATAATCCTGTAACTTGATTTTCTCGATCTGTTGACGCTCTAAACTCTCCCAAACTCACCGTATCCCTCTTCTGTGATCCGAGTAGCATATTTATACTCCTAATCCTCATTTAATCACGCCATAATTCTCAATATTCTTCATTGAACTCGGGCATTAAAGAAAATATTATGGGAATATTTTCTTCCCTGATTTAGCTTCTCACGCGTTTCTACAGCTGAAAAACCTCCTTATGTCCAAAGTGTTGCTCGAGTCATCAGACATGAGCAGAACACGTTTAAATTCTCCAAATCCCGTGAATTTTCCTCTCATGCACGTGCTGCCCTGTTTTCTTCTCACGGATTTTTCAGCCAAATTTGATCGACCAAAACACTTGTAATAGCTTTATATATGTCCCAGGAACAATCCCATAAATTTTCAGCCATTTAGTCTCCCTAAAACACCTCTGAATTCTTGATTGAAATTTGACAGTGATAAACATCATTTTCCCGCCAATTTTGAAATTTGAATTTGAGAAGAAAGTCACCCCTTATCCAGTGGTTTCCCCTTATCCGTTGCTGGAGTCCGAATAACAAACAATCTTTATTTCCAAAAATACCTACAAACACACAAAACACCATAATAAGGACAAAAACGAGTACTAACAATACGAAACATTGAGGACAAATTAGACACATAAATGCGTCTATCATTTGCTCTATTCATTTTTAAATATTATTATCTTATTGGATTTATCTTGAGTTTGTTCTTTCATGTTGGTATTGGGATTTCTTTAGGTTAGTTATCTGAAATCTTCTAGAACATTTATCTTAGGATAAAGTGGCACTTGGGAAGGTTGTTTCGGTATTATTAACAAGAAGAATGCAAGGAGAACTGCAATAACATAAATTTTATCTCAAAATAAAGCTAAGTAGTATTGCTCCTCTCATATTGTAACCATAGATGGTTCTTAGTATTCTTATGTAACTAATTGTTGGTGGTTCACTCACTTTCTTGTTTGAAATTCCAGGGAGAAATCCAAAGCAGCTGGAAAGATGAATGTTTGGCAGGGTTATGTGCATGGTTCTGCTGGGAAACAGTTTTCGAGGTTCTATAGTTTGTCTATTCTACTTCTATCTTGAATTTAAGGTCTTGGTGGTATGAACCTTTCACCTGAATTGTGCAGTTAGCATTAAGGAGAATACAAGAAGGTGGAAATACTGGAAATGCTCTAACTTGTGCTGCTTGTCTGAGACTGAATTCTGGCTTATTTGAAAGATAAGCATTCCTTTACTTTATTAGTCATATGCCCATTCCGAGTTTGAATCGCTAAGACCTTATGCTTGTATGCTGCCTGTGAGTGAAAGCATGCGAGTTATAATCTTTTACCTCATAACTTAACTTGGCCAGTTAATAAGCTCACCACATAGAGTTTTCGAGGATTTTTGAGAACTATTCTCAATTCATGTACCTATCTTGTAGCTCATTTGGACATTGTAGCTCATCTTCTATAGACGCACAATCAACAAAAGAAGACTAGTATCCATTACAGTCTATGTTATGGTAGGTTATTTGAGTTTGAAATGCAGGAAACACTACTCAACTTGCTACTTCGCAAGTACCTCCATTTCAATCTATATAGTAAATTACGAAATCATTATGAAGAACACTTAAAGAGATTTTTATTAAGTATTGAAATCAATACAAAGAAGATAAAACCCTAACTTGGGAAGCAAATAACTTTCTCTCTCCTAAATTTCTATCTCAACTCTCAAGAAGATCCCCCTTTCACCACAAGGGTGGCTGGTCCTATATATAGGGATTTTACATAGTGGAGGATAGCTAAGAAAGCCCCTATTTTCGGATCTCTCGCGCGATGTCGTCGCACCCATGTATCTGGCCTTATCGCGCGTGCTTCTCAACTTCGTATAGATTCCACACTTTTTCCGTGACTTTGTGACGTCACTGATTCCGTCATTTAGGATATGCGACGTGCGAATACCATTCATCTCATTTCAATTCAGTTGCTTCGCATGATTTATTGGCTATGCGATATTTAACCCCTACATTTTGCCTCTTCTCTTAGCGATCTTTGTTGAAGAAAGAGCGATGAGATAAATTTTTTTAAGCACACCTTCGCTCCTTTACATGATGCTTGTCGCACCCTATCAACTTTCCATATTCTTTTATCTGACAATATTCCGAGATATCGGGCCCAATTTTTCCATGTGTCGCTGTCATCGTCTTAGCTTTGGCATATTATGGCTGATATCTGCGACTGTCACCTCGTATCCTCTCACCCATTAATGCTTTCATAAAAGCGAATTTTCTCCAGACCCTTTATATATCCCTTCTTACTTTTATCTTCATCTTTTTACTTTCTTCTTTCTTCTTCAGCCTCTGCAACTTTCTTTTCTTACCGTTGTAATTGTTGTTCTTGTATTTTAACTTTGAGTCTTGACTCTTCGCTTCAATCTCTCGTTTCAATCTCCCATCACGTATTACTTCGCCTTTTTGGCCGCCTTTTTGATATTACTTTTTGATCATCTTCAATCTTCCCATCATATATTACTCCGCCTTTCTGATCGTCTTGACCAGTTTTGATATTTATAACCGTCTTTGGAAAATCCTACTACCACACCCCTTAAACAATCTATATAGTAAATTACGAAATCATTATGAAGAACACTTAAAGAGATTTCTATTAAGTATGGAAATCAATACAAAGAAGATAAAACCCTTACTTGGGAAGCAAATAACTTTCTCTCTCCTAAATTTCTATCTCAACTCTCAAGAAGATCCCCCTTTCACCACAAGGGTGGCTGGTCCTATATATAGGGATTTTACATAGTGGAGGACATCTAAGAAAGCCCCTATTTTTGGATCTCTCGCGCGATGTCGTCGCACCCATATATATGTCCTTCTCTCGCGTGCTTCTCAACTTCGTATAGATTCCACACTTTTTCCGTGACTTTGTGACATCACTGATTCCGTCATTTAGGATATGCAACGTGCGAATACCATTCATCTCCTTTCAATTCAGTTGCTTCGCATGATTTATCGGCTATGCGATATTTAACCCCTACATTTTTCCTCATCTCTTAGCGATCTTTGTTGAAGAAAGAGCGATGAGAGAAATTTTTTTAAGCACACCTTCGCTCCTTTACATGATGCTTGTCGCACCCTATCAACTTTCCATATTCTTTTATCTGACAATATTCCGAGATCTCGGGCCCAATTTTTCCACGTGTCGCTGTCATCGTCTTCGCTTTCGACACGTTATGGATGATATCTGCAACTGTACACCTCGTATCCTCTCACCCATTAATGCTTTCATAAAAGCGAATTTTCTCCGGACCCTTTATATATCTCTTCTTACTTTCATCTTCATCTTTTTACTTTCTTCTTTCTTCTTCAGCCTCTGCAACTTTCTTTTCTTACCGCCGTAATTGCGGTTATTCTATTTTAACTTTGATTCTTGACTCTTGTTCTCTTCAATCTCTCGTTTCAATCTCCCATCACGTATTACTTCGCCTTTTTGGCCGCCTTTTTGATATTACTTTTGGATCATCTTCAATCTTCCCATCACATATTACTTTGCCTTTCTGATCGTCTTGATCAGTTTTGATATTTATAATCCCCTTCTGTTAGAGTAATCATGGGGAACAAGCCAGGGTGGAGAATGGTTCAAGAATTTGAGAAGCTTGAAGTTGAATTCAGAGATAAAGGCTTTACATTATCTGCTCCTCCTACATCAGGGCCCACTCAAACGCTTAACCCCAAATGGTTTGAGATTGATCAATGGAATGATCAAAAACTCATCATCTCCGTAGGGAAACTTCTCACTGGTCTCCCAATTCCTCTCTTTAACCCGCGAATTCCTCTATTTTACAAAATTTTATCTCATGCTGATTTCCAGCGTGCGATCTTCCAGTTGAGTGGGGATTCTATCCGAATTATATTGAAGTTCGCTCGTCGTGCGGCTGGACTGGGATCTCTACCCTAAAGAAGACAGGAATCCCGCATATGCTGAGCTATAAATTAATCCTTTTGATTATACAGTTGAGAGTTTCTTTGAAAATTACAAGATTGCTATTATGAAGAATGAATCATCTCGCTGGGCTGTTCGTCTAGTTAGGAAATATGGTATCGCAGAGGATAAGAAGATCATGCGAGATGTTGATTTTAATAATAAATCTAATCGCACCGCACGTTATTCTAACGATACTCGTTGGGACGTTTATCTTGTCATTCTTGAGGGTCCTTATATCACTGGTTTTGGTGTTGATAAATCGGTAAATCCTCTCCCTAAGGGTTTTTCCGTCTGTTCCCCTTGGGTATTTAATTGGCCTGAGCGAGATGGTGTGGTATGTTTTTGCTCATTCATCAGATTTATTCCATTTACTTCCTTTATTTCGTTTACTCATTAATTTTATCATCTCCAGATTGCCAAATTGAAAAAAGATTTTAAAGCTCAGGGAAAACAAGGAACACTAGATGCGCTACGTTCGATCACTGATGAAGTAAGGAACACCTTTTGGCTATTAACAATATTGTTGTCTTTATTTCTTATCTTTATCTGTGTGCGAAGGTGGGCGGACTACACATTGAGGGCTCTGATGATGAAGACTCTACTCGTGTGAAGTCTACGGGCAGAGTTCTTGCTTCCCAGTCTTCTGAGAAAAATGTCTGTAAGAAGAGTAATCCCCCAAAAAAGAGAAAGATTACTTATACTACCTCATCTCATATTCCTTCATCCCCTCGTTCCCAAGGAAATGAGTTGTCGTTCCCTGATGAGTCTACTTCTGCTTATCCCATGACCTAATTTTCTCATATCTTCAGGGATTCCCTCTCAGCTGTGGGTGATGACAACCAAGTTCGTACCTGCCAAATGATCTCCTCCATATGTGATGCCACTACCTTGAGTCATGAATCTCTGCGAGGATCTTCCTCAGCTATATCTCCCGAGTTCCTATATGCTATGGGCTCCATGGTATGCATTTTCTTTCTCCTGTAAGCTGGGGTAAGTTTAAGCCAACATCTTACCTTATTTATTTTGAATTCCCTTGTTTTTTCGTCTTTGCAGATGGCGCGAGCTTCTCATGCAGTTGCCTCTGACTTGCATAGGAAAAATCGTTCCTTGGAGGCGGAGTGTGCGAAGCTTAGGGAGGAACTTTTAAGCAAGACGCGAGAGGCAGAAACCCTTCGTCAGCGAAATGATCAATTAATAGGTGTGTTTCTTTTCGCTCTCTCATACTTTGTGAAATTTTGCCATGTTTTCATATATTTCTTTCGTTACATAAATCGTTAACTTTATAACTTAACCGATGAGGCGGCTCGCCTTCCCGATGACAGTGATTGTTAACTTGTTGTTTCTTATTTGCGAGAATCGAGATGAGGACGGGAATTTTCCGGCGAGAATGAAGAATCGCGAGAATAAATATTCCAAGTTGAAGAAACAATTTTTAACGACAGGTGGAGAATTTTAACAATGATGTATTCGTTTTTTGCAATGCAGGTATGGAGTATGTTTGTAAGGACCGCAATATCCCTCTCGCATTCATATCCCCGGCTCCTGAGAATCTGCTTGTCTCGGACGTTTCCGATAGCGAGGCTGGCGAAGAAGAAAATTACGCGATGAGAATAATCGATGAAGAATCGATGAAGAAGAAGAATCACCAAAGAGATAACTTTTTCGTTTTCTTTCTCCGCTTGTAATATCCGTACATTTCTCGTATCCTTATTATAGTATATTTCTTGGATTTTTCTCCTTT
The DNA here is from genome assembly GCA_023531295.1 of Papaver armeniacum. Taxonomy (NCBI): domain Eukaryota; kingdom Viridiplantae; phylum Streptophyta; class Magnoliopsida; order Ranunculales; family Papaveraceae; genus Papaver; species Papaver armeniacum. The sequence goes on from JAJJWW010008545.1 coordinate 55,274, forward strand.
GAATTCAATCTTCAATCCCTTTTTTGGTAGTTCTTCCTTGTAATATAATTGATTAACATTATTGATGTATAATTCTTTCATCGAAGATGAATAGCATCTTTTCCATTCCCATAGGATGGAAGATTTCCGTTGGTTATTAATTGTATAGCCGCGACGAGATCGCGAGGTATCTTTATGAATCGAGAATTCTATCTCTTTTTGTTTGCGACAAGATCGCAGGCCGCCTCTACACTTTCATGTAAAGGCCCATTGACCTTGCCTTATCATTTTGTGTGGTCTTCCGAGTTAGACCTCCCTAATTAGAGGTCCTTCCCCGCCACCTTTCATCGCGACAAAATCGCAGACGTCTTTACACTTGCATGTAAAGACCCATTGATCTTGTCTTATCATTTTCCAAGTATTTTTGCCTCTTAGGATGTTTTAATTGCGACAATATGACAGGCCTAAATATCCTTGCGAACATAAAGCCCCATGACATTGCCGCCGTGCGACGAAATCGCAGGACGTCCGTACACTTTCATGTAAAGACCCATTGATCTCGCCTTACCCTCGCGTTAGTATTATTGCCTCTGCAGGATCATTGCACAAATATGACAAGCCTAAGTCTTCTTGCGAAAACAAAGCCTCATGACATTTGTGTTTGACACCCCCCTAATGGAGAGTGTCGCCCTTATCATCTCCCGGTTGCCCCTTCAAGGAGGCGAAACATCGGCCATACAAGACTAGCTCCTCCCATCCGGTCTTAACAACAACCAGCTTGTTTTCATCTCTTATCCCTTATACCTATAGCGGTTTATGGTTACGAGACTGCACCCTAAGTGGAGTTTTCTTCAAGGAGTGCAACGCATGCCAAGACTTGCCAAGAATGGCCTGGGTAGGTTCATCCATCCCGGCACTCCAGCTCAACGTGTACCTCGCGCCTTGTGCATACATCGACTCTAGGAAGAGACCCTCGGTCGCCCAACCAGGGTATAACCTACATATATAGTTGGGAATCCAAGGTACCTCTTTAGGATAGGCTTTCATGGGCCCCAAATTTACATGGTTCAGGCTTCGGGAGCGGTGTAACCTTCCCCCGAACCACGGCGAGAGATACCCCCTTATATGACGCACTTTAGGTCTTACATTTGCCTCTTACGAAATGTTATTCGCGAACTAGGGTGTACGCCATAAAGGTTCGTCCCATTCATTTGCGCATTTATATTTGTTCAATCATTCATGTTTCAATATTTTGTGATATTTGTTTGCGAAGTATTCGCACACGTTTTGTTTCACTTGTTGTATTTCACTTAATCAAATTCTCATTTTCTCTTGGTTGCGAGATTCGCACATCATTACTCAATTGCTACTTTGCATCTTGCTTTTATTGATTATTCATTTCAGGGATCAAATCCTCGTCTTTTCCTCCCATCGTCTTATAGGTATGGTAAAAAAGTATATTCACCGAACTTGCATCGATCAAGATTCGGTTGATCGCCCAACAAGCTTCGCTTCATCATCTTCTCCATCAACTGGTCTTGGGTTAATTTCTAGTTTCACAACCAACGGGCTATCATGTGTTTCTCTTCCATTTGGTATTTCATCTCAGGAGAAAGAAATAGTCTTCAAGCGCCACTTTTCTAAGCTGCGTCGTTCGCCGGGTTCATTATTTCCTTATCATTAGCGTCTCTCGCGAAGACTCTAGTAAGCACGTTGTCATGGAAATCTTCGATGGTGCGATAGGAGTGGACGATAGAGTTGCAGTTCAAATTCTTAGCTTTTGTTCCTACTTCTATCACAAATGTTTCCTTTCCCTTCGCCGACATCGTTACGTGCATCTCTGGTGGTGGTGGTAATGTCGACTTGTTTCTTCTCCCTTAGAAAGTGATTGACTTCCCCGATCGATCATCCCGAGAATAATTCTCTTTATGTTTCTACAATCGTTTGTTTGATGCCCATGGAAGCGATGGTAAGAACAAAACTCATGACTTCTATCGCCTGGCGGTGGTTCCATTCCAACATTCCAAGGTGCTGGTACATTTTCCATCACAAGTATAGCTTCCCAAATCTTTTCAACGCTAGCATTCAGTGGAGGCATCTTAATCTGCTCCCATATTGTTACTGCGATTTCTCTCGTTCTTCACGGTTATTTTGCCTTCGTCCACCATAAGTTTCTTGCACATGATCTAGCGAATCTTATTATTGTTACAGTTTGTAATAATTCCTTTCACGTTCAAACTCTTCTTGATCATGACTTCCCATAGCTACTACTGTTGCAGCTCTCCTTGCTTTCTTGTCTTGTATTTATGAATTGAGCAAGCTTGCGTTGGGCGTTAGAGCTTGTGTTCGCTGGATAAGAATTCATTTCATTCTCGTCTTTCTTCTAAGGCGATGTGTAATTTCGCAGTTCAGCCATTGTGATTGTATTTTGATTCTAAAAATTTGAATGTATAACAAGTTAGTCGCGAAGAGAGCATTCACAAATGAGAGTATGAGATAAAGCTACACATGGTTCTCCATCTTACCGTCAACCGCCTTAAGCTCTCGCCAATCCTTTGTTTCAACCCGAATACATCTTCAATACCTCGGTCCGAAGAGTTGTTACTTATGTATGCTCCTAGGAAAATGGCTTGTAGATGGTTAAATGATGTGATTGTGTTCCTTGGCAGACCTTCAAACCATTTTAATGCTTCTCCTATTAAGCTTCGAAATATTTGCATAATATGGCATCATGATTCTCCCATTGTAACATACATCTCATATAAGCCTTAATATGTTGTATCGCACGTGTTGTTCCATCAAAAATGCTAGTTTAGGAGGTATTCCTCCCATACTTCTAAGAAGGGGTTCTTCCTTCCAACGTTCAATAATCCTCTCATTTCAGCTAGTTCCCTTAAGATTTGTTCAGAATTTGAGGATAAAGACCTTCCCCGCTCAAAAATTAAAACCTTAGAATACAAAAGGAATTGCCTCCTCCATCTCTTGATTTTCCATTTCTTCTCTTAGCCTTTCTCTTGCGAGCTAGTCGCGCTTGTTCAATGTAGTGTCTCTCAAAGAGTTTCTTCTCAATTCTTCTCTCCCATGTAGGATTAAGTAAGTTGCATGTTTCCTTGATTTTAATTTGAAGTGCTGAGGAATATAACGATCTTCTAGGTTTGGATCTTGTATTTCTCCCTCGGTGCTTTTGGTAAAACTCTCCTTCTTTCTTCTCTGTTCAATCTAGACCTTGATCTCACGCACTTCTAGAAGCATGATTTTGTCCAACTCAAGATTCAACTTATTTTGCCATTTCTTCATTTCCTGAATTCATTTCTCCATTCATCCCTTGCTCTCCTTGTCCATTGTTCAAAGGGACCGCACACTTACTCTATCATAATCCATGGGAGATCGGCGGTTGATTTTGAGAGAGGATGTTTCTTCTTCTAGCCATCTTTCTTTTTCAATGAATTCTTGAGTATCTTTTCCGTTAATCCAAATTCTTCCCAATTTCTTGAAAATGAGGTTTTCTCTCACTATATTTTGGTTAATTAGTCCATTGAAAGTTGCATAATTGAGAATGTTTATTGATTAATTTCATGAATTCTCGGAAAAGTTGAATTATACTTAGGAAGTAAAAGAACTTGATGACCCCGACTAAGCTATCCTTTATTTTTCTGGGAATGCATGGGCTGATCTCACGAGTCCTTGATTCTTTGCGTCGTTTATTTTAATGCGTTGTTTATTGGCGAGTTGGTTGCGATATTATGGTCCTACATCTTCCAACGTCGTCTTCGTGAGGATAAAGAAAAAATTAAAACCTTAGAATACAAAAGGAACGTTAGTTGCTAAAAATATGACCAACTCAAGATTGCCATAAGTGAGAAGGATGTTCTTCTCGCTCGTGAAAATGAGGGTCTTCTTAGAGAAAACCTAGAGTCTTGATAATTTGGCTACGAGTGTTAGTTTAAAAATGACCATGAGGTTGAAACCATCATTTCCGAAAAAGAAGGTTTTCCATTACCCTTGTTTGATGATTTTGTCCCTACTCTATTTTTTAAATTATATTTGTGTGATTTTGACTCTTTTTCTTGTCTTCTCGCAGCTGCTGAAAAGGAGTTTCTTGAAAAGGAGAAGAACTATCTGCGAGATGTTTATAGTCTGCGAACAAAGTCCAGTGCAGAAATTCAAAGGCTGGAAGCAAATTATGAAGTCCGTGATACCAAATATCGCCGTCTCAAGAAAAAGTTCAAAGTCACCGTTTCCAATTTGACCAAGGATGCCATTCGCATACGTGATGAGGCTATAAAGGGAAAAGTGGGTGATCTTTGTACTGTACATGTCATTCCTTTTCCCTCGCATTATGAATTTAAGGCTCCTTCGGACAATGAAGAAACTTCCGAAATCTCCGATAGTGACTTTGAATATAAGGATTCTGGTGAAGAAGATCGTGATTCTGAAGTTGATGAAGATAATGAAGAGGATCATGAATCTGAAGTTGATAGAGATAATGTTGGGAAGAATTAGTTGTTCACTTTTTTCCTTCTTTCATACTCTTTGTATGATATTTTCTTCTTTGTACATACTCTTTGAATATTTTCCATCTTTTAATAGAACGATGCTTCTCCCGCCTGCTTCTGGCTGTTGATCAAAGAACGATGCTTTTCTATCTAATAATTTGTGTCAGTTTCAGGGTAACTTATAAGGTCAGACGTAATAACATATGTGCATGAGTCCATCATTCATATGAATATGACAATATATGCGCATGTGTCTATCATGTGTGCGATTGTACTAGTACATGTGATGATCCTGTCATATGTGCAAATATAATAATACACGTGTAGAAGCTTATCATATGTGCGAGTAATACATATGTAGGGGCTTATCATGTGTGCAAGTATAATAATATATATGTAGGAACACCACTACAAGAAAATTAGGATTTAGCGACTACCCTGATTCAGTTGGTACAGGGCCGTTTTTCGCGGGTAGAACTCTGCAGCAACCAACATGGCAATGTATACGCTCGTGGATCAAGGCTTCTTTGCTAAAGACTGGACCAACCATGTTGCTTCGAAGAGATATCTTTCAACTAAATGAAACGACGAAAGTTTTAGTCGACACAATTTTCCAATAACTATTAGTCAGTCGTTGGTAGAAGCATAAACATTTGTTTCGAAACATTTCACCCGCCAAATATTTTGTTGTTGAAGACTAATACATCGTTGGTAGAGCTTGAAAGTTATAAAACGTTGTGTTTGCTAAAGATTTTAACTTGCTGATTTTTCAATTGGTGAAGGTGTTTGATGTTGTTGGTCAAGCAATTTTATCACCGAACGTTTTGACGGTCAACCGTTTTATCAACTAGATCTTTGTTGGTAGAGAGGTTCTAGCAGCAGAATAGTTGGCTGGCTAAGGAGCGAAGTTGGTAAAGAATTCCACCAACATAAGATCCGGTCGTTGACGTTCAACTACAAATTTGAGCTGCTAGGGATCTACAAATGTATTATTATGCAACAAAAAAAAATATATATATGGATTTTATTTTGAAAATTATACATTATATATTATTAATATTGAAAATATCCTAAAACAATCTACTACAATATCTATCCACCTCTTCTGATTAACCAATAAGACAACACAAAATTTGTCCGCTCACATCCATAGTCACTGAACATTAGAAAGAAAAACCACTGACATACTAAGACATCAAGGACACACGGGACCTCGAGGAATTGGTAGCAGCTTAGAGTCCGGATCTGGGTTTGTACATGTACTAAGCTCTCACCATTGACAAGATTGTTCCTTTGGTATGTCTACGATTTGCGGTGGTCTAGGAAGTGAAACAAATGCGGCAATGAGAGACCTCCAAATCAAGAAATGAAGCCCTTGGCACGCTTCCCGCAATGTAGCTAAGAGGCTTTGTCCTTCAAAGAACCACCTTCACAATTAAGTTCGTACCACCGCAAAGAGCCCATTCATGTTTGAAAAGTATCTCGTTGATACACTTGCACCCTCCTAGCTAGTAATAACAAAAATTTGAGACCACAAGTACAAAATGCATATAAACTAAAACAAAATAACTTCAGTCAAAATCAACGCTCATAAGCGTTATTCTATGTGTTCGACCAAATGTCTGAGCTCACACTCGGTGGAAGGGAATTTTTGAGCCGCTAATGCCGTAGCCTTCTCCCGTCGCAGTTCGACAAGCTAACAAATAAGCCACTAGAAAAATATATAATTTTCAACATTCCATAATGCCATCTAATTTCTAACCATAATTACTAAGCGATAGAAGTTGTCATAATTCACTTCATTTTGATGCAATATTAAATGATATGCATCCGCTAAGGACATAATCTTACGTTGACCAATTTGCATGATGAGATAGGTTGCAATTATATGCACATTTGAAACCGTGGGTTCGTAATAGTCGATAAAAGACAACTAACCTCCTCCGTAATTTCTGTTATTGGACAAAGTGTGCGTAAAACACAGATTCTCGCAACCAAGGAAGTAACTGTATCAAGATTTCAAGTGTTTATATAATGTTCCTATAATGTAGAAATATTTAACAAAAAACAATAACACAAAATTCTATAAAACAAAGAGCTAAGACAACCTTGAAATCACTTCCCGAATGGACCACTTTACGAAGATAGATAAGCTACAGACAAATCCATGAATGTGCAAGACGTCGCCAAGCCATCCAAAGCGTAAACGGTCCCCAAAAGAAATCATTAAACTAAAGGCCAAGAACATCCTAAAGAAAAATGAGAAAATTAAAACCTCAACAAGGTAATCTCTAACCGATTTACTCTCGTGTGGTGATGGACAACTATATGAAAACAGATGAGCTATATGTGGATTGGCAGGGGGAATCGACTTGGGAAACAAAACTTAACGTCTATAGGAGAGGGACACAAAGCGATTCATATTTTGTGATTGACCTTGCATTTTTCCTTAAATAAACAACACAAAAGGCATAATTTAGTTTCTCATCTGAAAATGTATACATATCATTCCAATCAATCGTACCTCGATCAAGGTTAATTCATCGCCTTCATCCGAAGAGGACCATGTGTGCATCCACTAAAAGCAAGCATATCCTTCTCATATCGTAAGGCACTATACGGACCATAAGACCTAATTTTCCACCAACGGTGATAAAGGAAGATCCATCAAGAATTCTTATAGCCATATATCCAACGCATATGTCAAAAAGGAAATTTTCATTTTACATAAAATAACAGTGATATACACGCTGGGTATAGACTTTAGTAAACACAACATCGTAGTGTGTGAAATACTCAACAAATAAGCACGAAATAAAAATTGAGGTAAACAGACTAACCTTAGCTTCTTGGTGTCATACAAGAGACGGAAGTTTTTGTTTGTCTTGGGAACCAATACAACATCTAATAAGTAAACAAAGAAGCCATATCGTGGTTTCACATTCTTATAAGCTCAAAAATACCGAGACAAATTACTCGTGAAAGGTCATGGTAAGCGGCAGACACTCCAAAGATCCTCGGATGTCTTGATTCAAAAGAATCACTAGGCATTTCTCAATGGAAACATGTTAAAAAAACTGACTAAAATGAAAAAGAGACTAAATAAAAGATTATATTATTATATACACCTACCCGAGATGGATAGGTCTTCTCTGTTCGCACTTTCCCATCAACAAGAATGTTCTTTTGCTTCAAAATAGCAATAACCTCACAAAGTATGTAAGGGCCTACTTCAATCTATTTCACAAAAAGAATCAAGGGAAGACATTCCCGATATTTGTGCGGATTTGATGATGGCTTGGGAGCCTACACAATGTAAAATTTTTCCTAGAGAGTAAGCATTACATCCTTTCCATCCCTACATAACTTTGCAAAAAAATTCATCTACGTACTTACAAATGCTCCTCCAAGTTTATCGAGCATCCGTTTTGGGGCATTAAGCCTCCGCTTCTTAAATCCCCTTACCCGAGAATTATCAAACAGTTAGGATAGAACAAATTGGTATAATAATTCAAGATTAATGAACCATGAATCCAACTAAGCCAACAAGTGCAAGGAACCTTTGCAGTTTCAAACCATCCTTAAAATTCACAACATCAACAGACCTACTACAAAAGCAACTAAATTGAAGAATAACAGGGGACCATCTATTGGAATGCATTTCCAAAGTAATAAGTTTCCAAATACGCTGCTTAATCTATACATCCTCGGGTTCAAGTTAGGTGTTTTTCTAATTCACGGGAGCAATCAGAACCTATTGAAATTCAAGAGTAACATCCCACAATTCAGTGGATCGAGCAATGAATTTTATCATCATTTTGCTTAGGGATTAGAATTTTAGATTGGATTCGGGCAAGTATGAAGTCTCTGATTTAAACTAGGGTCAGAACTCACAGAGATCTCTCTAAATTGTATTAAAGATTCATTCCACTAAGCTTAACACCTATCAATCAAATTTGTAAGAACAAAAACTCAAAGTTAGGCACAATTTCAAGAAAAGAAAATCATTCCTTTCCAATAAGATTGATTCCAGAGGAAATGGAAAGGTGAAGAAATCAATTTCAACACAATTCCCTTATATTTATTATATGCCATTGTCTCAACCGAATGTGGTCTCAAATTTCCACATCCAGTTATTCGGAGGCAAAACAACAGATTAACACAAGCAAAAAAATAAATCAGACATGGAAGACTAATGTAACAATATTAAATGTATCGAGAAGATCAAGAACTAGATTGAAAACATTAAAATTTTCTATCAAGTCCAAAATCAAAAAGCTCTAAAAAAATCAATTTCAAGAACTAGAAAAAGATCGAATCAATTTATGCCTCATCAAGAAACCGATATAAGACCGAAAATTGGAACAGATGAAACAAAAAAGAATAAACGATCGCAATATAAACAAGAATGTATAAATGGAAGACTACACCATATTCCCTTCTTCAGTTCCCTACAACAACATAAAAAAAACCCAAATTCCCAATGACCTTTGAACAAATTAGAACTGAAAATGTGAGAAACAAATGTGTATTTCATTACCGTTTGCTGGTGTCATGTCTTCTATTTTGCAATTGGACTTATAGCTGGCAGATAATAGTGCAAGGGATCTACTCACCCACCAGTTTTTGTGATAATCCCCCTCTACTTTTTCACATCGTAAAGACTACAAAAGAAACCAAACATTCAGTTCCCTACAACAATATTCGAAGTCCCAAATTCAAACAGATAAAATGAAAACCATAAAATCATTTACATGTTAAATCCCTAAAACATTTAACATTAGAATCATCCCCTAGGCCCTAACATCAAAACTAGATGAAAAGGAAACCCTGAAATTGAAAAGAGAAAGGGTTTCTTTAGAGATCAAATTGAAAAAAATCACTAAAACTTAAAATCAAATACACCTAAATTAACACAAATAAACGAAAATTCTTATACTTCAATATTTCCTAATCCAATCAAAACACAAAAAATCAGAATCTAAAAAGAAAAAATTAAGGAAAATAAGTATAAATAAGAACAGATCTGATTAGACAAAAGTTATTGAAAGAGAAAGAAAAACACAAACCTGATGATGTTATCAGTGTCATACGGATCCAACTAGGGATGCTTCCGCTTAGTCTCATCTTTTGATCGAGCTTCGTCTGATCATACATGATACATGGGAAATATAAAAAACAAAATCAAAATCTGAATCACTGAAGTAGAACCAAAACGCAGAGATTAAGTGACAAAAGCAAAAGGGAAAAGGTAAAAGTGGAAGACTTACCATTTTCTTATCTAGTTCGGATGTCAAAAACTTAGAATACGAGAGAAATCATTCGAGATCAAGGAAATCAAAAAACATAAATATTGGTATTGGGGTTTTTCGATCTCGTTTAAGAGTAGTAACCGTAAAGAGAAATGAAGAGCGAGAGAGATGAGGCGAAGGCGGAGAAAAATGAAATTAGGTTTAGAAAACGAAGTTTTGTGGTAGTGATAGAAAGTGAATTAGATAAGGATAAGGATAATCATACGGATGAGGACGGGGGGATTACCGAGAAAAATTGTATTGAATTTTTGAACGTTGGATAAGGATAGGCACACCGATTACTAAAAATTTTGGACGGTAGAGATTTTGTCTCGAGATTCTCATTCGAGAAAGTGGATGGTTGTTTTTGTGCTAAAATGAACTCCCGCATTCCATTTATTTATCAACGTTCGATACGAAAAAAAATTTTCAAAGAATATTATATAAATTAGAATAATTATGGATATTGTTATTAATCATCAACTATAAACAAATCTGAATATATACACAAGAATGAATTAGGAAACTGAGAAATGTATTTTATGATGTCTCTAACTTTCAATTAGACAAAGTTTTGAAGTCTAATGATGGTAGATTTCGAGTTCCAAATAAGATTCGACTTAAGATAAGAGTTTATGAAGGATATATAACACGACAAAAATATGTAAGTACAATGTCATGGTGAAGATTCCGACTAAGATGAAGAAGTCATTCAGGATAAAATGACGAGAATCCGTAGATCTAAGTTCATATGAAGATTCTAGCTTATTGGAAGAGGTCATTAATCATAATGAACAGAGAATGAGAAATCAAATCGATAATTTATAATTAATTCTAAAATGCACTTGAAGCAGAATATGAAAACCCGTGGTATGTAAATTCTTAAGTATATTTCATAAGATCGATTCAATTCTAAAATTAAATTTATTTTCTCTTGAAATCATCCTATGAAAAATTCCGCGTTTACCCAATGTTTTTTAATGCTATGTATAAAAAACACTAAGCCAAAATGATATATAGCTTTGTTTTACCGTAGGTAATAGATACAAACCCTCAAGCCAAAATGTAGCGCATAACTACTCATAGAAAACCATCAAACCATGTAATCGGGATAGGGGCCATTTGAGTTGATCACTGGCTAGTTGCAAAGTGGTTACTGTGTATTTGACTTCTGATAAACTTTACAGTTGCAAAATCGTAAACGCCAAAGCCAAATAGTAACGACATGGATTCGCTAACTGGAATAATTGTCAACCAATGGATGGAACTAGTAGCTAAACCTATTGTCTAGAAGTATTCAACCTCTAGAGCAATCTTTGGTGCCTAAAACTAGTGGTTGAATGTTGATAGCAACGTCAACAATCTGCTAGTCTGCATGGGTTTCTAAAGAAGACAATATTTTGGTGGCTCAGACTAGTGACCACAAGTGTATAGCTTCCGGTGTACATTTTGGTTGGCGAGATATGGTGGTTGAAAGCTAATAGTTACACATAGTGATTCTTGAGTTGTTGAAGCATTGTTGCCAAAGAATTGAACCCACTGTTGTTGCTGAAAACTGGTGGGTAGAATTTTCTAGCCACCGTGATTATCTTGAGTTACCAGAAATAGTTAGTAAAGTATTTCGCCAACTACAGTTGGTAAGAAAATAGTCGCTAAAGCCAAGTTTTCTTGTAGTGAACCTATCATATGTGCAAATATGCAATTGCTATCACGTCTGAAACGAGGCAATTATGCTAGTGCGAATATCATATTCTTATTGTGTTTATAATCCCCTTCTTGCCTCTGATATTCGCACCAGTGTAATTGCCTCTGTTAAATCCTTAGTTTTTCAAATTACGTTTATAATTACCCTTTCATGGTTATATATTATGTTTTGATCTTCCCTTTGCCTCTGCTTTTATGCCTGCAAAAATAATGTTAGTGCGGTCTATTGTGTTTGTTCATGAGGTCTTATTGAGCCTCCCTAAGTAGAGGTCTTAATCATCCTACCCTGTTAATAGGACTTATTTTTTCCTCAGGATACTCATTTGGGTCGTGCGATGAAATCGCAGGAGGTCTTTACACTTTCGCATATTGACCCATTGATCTCGCCTTATCATCTTTCGTATTATTGCCTCTGCAGGATATATTTATGCGCCAATACGACATGTCTATACTCTTGTTTGATTTATAGCCCCATGATATTGACGTCTTTTGACACAATTCAGCTCCCTAATGGAGGGTGACATCCTTAACTTCCCCCTGATTGCCCCTTCAAGGAGACGTACCCCTACCGGGTTAGGGTGGGCTCCTCCCATCCAGTGATGCAACAACTAGTTGTTTTCGCAGACTCGTTCGAGCCTGCTCCCTAAATGGGGTTTCTTGAGGACCGAGTGTATCATAGCCAGGACTTTCCAAGAGCGGCGAGGTACGCTCCAGACGCCCCCGACACCCTTGGCTCAACCGTGTACCGCGGCGCCCTGATCGAGTTTCTACACTCCATGATAAAGAACTTATTACCTTAGTCTTTCGACTAAGGAGTCTCTACCGGATGGGCTTTTATTTCACCCCCACCTTCCATGACTCAGATCCCAGGGATGGTATGGCTTTCACCTGAGCCATGCATTACAAGGTTTTCTCCAATTATGACGCGCGTAAGGGCTTATTTATATTGCCTCTTGCACAAGTGCGAACTAGGGTGCACGCCACAATTGTTTACCCAGCCTCCCTAGTTAGAGGTTTTAATTTCTATTGCCCCCTATTGAGGTATTACTTTGAGGTCTTGTTTTTGCCTCGCTCTCTTTTTGTATATTAAAAATACACATTGTAGAAGAAATATAATTTTTCTTTTAATAATTGTTGCTCGTACACATCTGATTTTACTTTTTCTTCTTTATTCACACACATATAAATATCCTATTAGTACTTAATAATTTACTCGCTGCTTCAACCCTTTTGTCCCTTCAGTCACTTCACATGTATGTAATATCTTAACCATAATATCGCTTTCGTATACTTTTTGTTGTAAAGTCTCGCTCTCCATTTTCTCCATATTTCTTCCATCTCTTTCCATTAGCTGGTACATCCCATCACCAACATATTTTTTCACCACATATGGTCCAGCCCATGTTATTTTTCCTTTCTTCATTCTTCCTTTTTTTTTGATATGGTGGTATTTCTCTCATAACTAACTCTCCTGGTAGAAATTCTTCCCTTTTCGACCGCTTCGCATACTTAAATATTTTTGCTTCTTCAACTCCCTTTTGAATTAGATCAGTGCCATCCTCTTCTTTCTTTGAAGGTTTTCCCCCTTTATCATCATCTTCTTATTTTGTTATGAAATGAACCATCAATCTTTCGCACCTCTTGCTCTCTTCTACATCTTTTTTCCAAACGTTTCTTCTTTTAGTCGCACGCGCTTCACTTTTCTCCAGATCGATTTCATTACATATCTTTGCTTCATTCGCATCTCCTATGATGATTCCATTACCTTGGGGTAATGGGAATTTAATGCACTGATGATATGTTGATGCTACACCCAGGATGTTATGTAACCATGGCCTTCCAATCAATGCATTGTATGGAGATTCGACATCTACGACACAAAATGTTATTTCTGTAGTGATTGTGTTGAGAGGGACTCGCATAGTGATCTGTCCTTTTGGCTTGTTGGAAGTTCCATTGAAGCCATATATTTTGTAGGTTGACGTAATCAAATCTTCATCTTTTCCCCCCATTGTCTTATATGTATGATAAAATAGAATATCCACCGAACTCCCTGAGTCAATTAGTATCCTATTTATCGCCCATGTGACGTCCTCCTCATTTTCTCCTTTGTCCATGTAGTTGCGGGATTTCCCACACTACACCCCTTACTCAATTTTGCTTAATTAATCCATTGAAAGATGTAAGATCAAGAATATTTATTGATTGAGTCCATGAAATGTTTACACAGGATAATATAATTACACTTAGAAATTAAAACACTCTTAAACTTTCTCTCTCCTATTGACTTGCCTAACCATTCCAAAAAGATCTTTTTTTCTTTACAGACTCATTTAGCCCTTTATATAGGGTAATACATAGTGGATGACAGCTAAGCTACCCTTTATTTTCGGGAATGTCTCGCGAAGTGTCGCAGATGCACAAACATTCACTCGCGACACTTCTTAACCTCGCCAGGTCTCGTCTTCTTTATGTTTTGCCTCGTCGTTATTCATTGCGTCGTTTATTTTAGCTCCTGCGACTCCTTCGCGATGTTGTCGTTTATTAATCCCGCGAACCTTGTTTGTTGCGATATTACGATCCTACATCTTGCCTCTTTTTCCTTGAATATTGCTTGACAAGCGATCTTTAAGGAAAAATCTATTGTGGTAGCGATCTTTGGTTTTTGTTGATGAAGGAACGAGCAAAAGAATACTTTCCTTGAAAAGTACGTACTTGCCTCTATTCTTTTGCAAAGTTCCGAAGCTTCTTTGAGATATATACGAAGTATCGTCTCCTATCTCTCCTCATATTTCTCCTGCGAGGAGAAGAGTATCATGAGATTTTTACAATATTGTTGCCGCGACTGCTTATCTTTATCTGTTTCAGTTTTGTACTTTTACACGAATTTTGATTATTAATGTCTTTTCTTGACACGTCTCTTTCAACCGCTTATTCTTGACCATTCATGTCTCTTCGCATTAAATGACCTCGTTTTTCTCAAGGATCTTTTTCCCTATATATAGTTTTCTTTTCCCCTCCTTTTCATTCTTTAGTTTCTCTCTGCAACTTTTCTTTGACTCTCTCCTTCCGCAATTTGCGCTCCCGCTACCGCAAATCTTTTCTTCGTCCTTTCTAGCGCCGATCCTAACCTTTAACATCCCATCCATTCCCATACCGATAATGGCTTCCATTAGTCGTGCATACAAAGCTTCTTTTGATGAAGTTCAATGAAGTTGCTCGAGAAGGGTTTTACTCTATCAACCATTCCCGATCAAGAACCTTCATCTATCCTTTTCGCAAAGTCGTTTTCCGATCATCAATGTGATGATCAAAAATTATAGTCTCGCTAGGTTAGCTTCTCGCAGACTTCCCATTCCCTTATACAATCCCGAGATGCCCTTATTTTATGAAATCTTGGCCCATGAAAAATTCTCTCGGGCTGTTTATCAATTATGTGGCGATTGCATTCGCCTAATGCTTGAGTTCGCGAACCGTGGTGCTGTCAAAGGATCTTTATACCCTAATACTGTTAGAAACCCCGAATTCGCAGACTTGGAAATAGATGCCGAGAAATACATCGTAGAGAACTTTTTTGAAAATTATTCAAATGATAAAGATGAGGAATGTGAAATCTCACTGGGGCATTCGCCCGAAAAAGAAGGATAATGTCCCCGAGGATAAATTACTCATGCAAGATATTGACCGGCACCCGGCAATAATACTTCTCCTCGCCACTCCAAGGATGAGAAGTGGTGGGTTGTACCCTTGATTTTAAACGGCCCTTACATCGCGGGTTCGCATATTCTTCCCCGCGAATCTCGCAGGTATCATCCTTGGGAATTCAAATGGCCCGATAGGGCAAAAAGGTATGTTTTCTACTTCAAATCTTGCTTTCGCAATTTTCTTTTATATTTGCTAAGTTTGTGTTATTTTTCGATCTCCAAATTGGGAAGAAAATACAAGGATAATCCATTGGAGAGTAGACGACGATACTTCGATCGCTACGGATGAAGTAAGAAACATTTCCTTTGTTATTTGAAACAATATTGTTGCCTCTGCTTTCTTATCTTTAACCTTATGCGAAGGTTGGAGTTGAAGAAGCTATAGCCGCGAAGACTAAAAGTAAGGGTAAAACCGCTGTTCGCAAAGATAAATCTTCTGCTCCATTGGCTAAGAAGCGAAAGGTCCAATCTTCTTCTCGCCTTAGCTCAAGCTCTGAATCTTCCGACGAGGATAACCATGACTCGAATCCTTCTCTCGCCAAGAAGATTCCGTCGACTCGCTTCTTCTATGGATCAGCTTATCTAAGCATCTTCTCGACTCTTTCCAAGGAATGGGAGATGCTCCCTAGCTTCCCTTTGCGGGGCTCTCGCAAACGTGTGTAATGCTACTTTATTAGAGGGCAATAATTCTTTCAATGGAGCCTCTAGAATTGTGTCTCCCGACTTCTTTGAATGCACTTGGATCTTTGGTACGTATGCAATCATATTTCCCTCGTTAATTTTAAATTTTTAAATATATACATATATTAATGATTTTTCTATCTTCTTTTATAGGTTGGAAGAACTTCTTTGTAGTTGCCTCGATCTCGAGAGAAGACGTAACAATCTTGAAAAGAAGAATTCGCAATTGAACAAGAAGATTCGAGAATTAGAAATTGAAGTCACGTCATCTCGCGATAAAGACGAGAGAATTCAAAAGTTAAATACCGAACTTGACTCCTGTGAGGGATAGAGTGTCCACTCTTCGTAACGCTAACCAACAACTTTATGGTATAAGATTTTACTTCCTTTTTATCATTTCTATTTTATCGGTTGCATATTGTCGCCTAACTTATTACCTTCGCAGATGTATATAATCTCTCCGATGAGGCTATTCTTCTCCATACATTTCCTGAACCTATGGATAATGATCTTCTTCTCGCTCACCTCAATCAATCTCTAAGTAGTTCCTCCAATAAAACTAACCTCCTTTCATTAAAGGATCTTCAATCCAAATATCATCTCTTGGAGATCGAACACAGATCTAGTTTAAATTTAACTAATCGCTTTAAACGAATGTACCTTGATTCCGAGAAGAAAATCAAGACTTTAAGGAAGAAAATTAGTGATCTCATAGATGAGAACGACCGCATTACTAACAGAGGTGCACATGCATTAGCAGAATTCCACAAATCTCTTCTTGGTGTGCAAGTTGAACGAGATGAACTCCTTCATCAGAATACCATGCTTAAGCAGCGAGAAGAGCAAGTTCGTTCTCTTCTCGTTATTAATAGTGATGATGAATTCGCTTGGGCTGCGAAGGTTTTAGATAATGCCAGGAATAACCTAGGTGTTGATTTTAGTCTTCATGCCGAGCATACTTCCTTGATTAAAGATATGATATCTGATAGAGAAGGTTATTTATTATACCATCGCTTCTTACTTCGTAGTATTGCTTGTAAATTATTAACTTGTTATTTCTTATTTGCAGAATCTGAGAAGAGGCTTCAAGTTAGAATTAGAGAGCTTGAATCTGAAAAAGAACAACTCGCCAAGAATTTTCTAGCGAGAATTGAAGAACTCGAAACCGAAAAAGAACAGCTCGCAAAGAGTCTCTCCCTTCGCGAGAATAAATATTCCAAGTTGAAGAAACAATTTCTAACGACAATGGAGAACTTTAATAATGATGCTGTTCGTTTTCGCAATGGAGCCATGGAGTATGTTTGTAAGGACCACAATATCCTCTCGCATTCATATCCCCGGCTCCTTGAAAAGGTTCCCGAGAATCGCCTGTCTCAGACACGCTTTCGATAGCGAGGCCGGCGAAGAAGAAAATTTCGCGATGAGAATAATAGGATCAAGAATCGATGAAGAAGAAGAATCACCAAAGAGATAACTCTTTTTGTTTTCTTTCTCTGCTTGTAATATCTGTACATTTCTGTATCCTTATTATAGTGTATTTCTTGGATTTTTCCCCTCTGAATTCAATCTTCACTCCCTCTTTTTTGGTATTTCTTCCTTGTAATATAATTGGCTAACCTTATTGATGTATAACTCTTTCATCAGAAGATGAATAACAATATTCCATCTTTTCCATTCCCATACTTGCCTCTGTTATTTATCTTCAGATGGAAGATTTTAGTTGTCATCTTGTATGTGGTTGAATAATAATTTTATTGTTATTGAAATGTATTGTTGCGACGAGGTCGCAGGTATCTTCATAAATCAAGAATTCTACTTGCCTTGCCTTATCTTCATAAACGTATTTTATCTCTTCTCATTGCGACAAGGTCGCAAGCCGCCCTTACATTTTCAAGTAAGGGCCCATTGACCTCGCCTTATCATTTTTGTGTGGTCTTCCGAGTTAGACCTCCCTAATTAGAGGTCTTCCCTCGCCACCTTTTATTGCGACAAAATGCAGACGTCTTTACACTTGCATGTAAAGACCCATTGATCTTGCCTTATCATTTTCCAAGTATTTTTGCCTCTGCAGATGTTTTAGTTGCGATTAATATGACAGTGCCTATATATCCTTGCGAACACATAGCCCCATGACAGATGGCCGTGCGACGAAATCGCAGACGTCCGTACACTTTCGTGTAAAGACCCATTGATCTCGCCTTACCCTCGCGTTAGTATTATTGCCTCTACAGATCATTGCACAAATATGACGAGCCTAAATTCTCTTGCGAAAACATAGCCTTATGACATTTGCGTCTGCTTTGACACTCCCCCTAATGGAGAGCGCGCCTTATCATCTCCCCTGGTTGTTCCCTTCAAGGAGGCGAAACATCGGCCATACAAGACTAGCTCCACCCATCCGGTCTTAACAACAACCAGCTTGTTTTTCAGCCTCTTATCCCTTATACCTATATGGTTTATGGTTACGAGACCGCACCCTAAGTGGAGTTTTCTTCGGGCGAGTGCAACATATGCCAAGACTTGCCAAGAATGGCCAGGTAGGTTCATCCATCCCGGCACTCGCTCAACCGTGTACCCGGGCGCCTTGAGCATACACTCGACTGGAAGAGACCTGGCCGCCCAACCAGGGTATAACCTTATATAGTTGGGAATCCAAGGTATCTCTCCCTGATAGGCTTTCATGGGCCCCAAATTTTCATGACTAAAGCTTCAGGAGCGGTGTAACCTTCCCCCGAGCCATGTTGAGAGATACCCCTTATATGACGCACTTTAGGTCTTACATTTGCCTCTTACGAAATGTTATTCGCGAACTAGGTGTACGCCATAAAGGTTCGTCCCATTCTTTTACTCATTCATATTTGTTGAATCATTCAATCATTCATGTTTCATTATTTGCTGATATTTGTTTACGAATTATTCGCACAATTCTGTATTTTCATTTTTCTTTCTTAACTGAATTCCCATATACTCTTGGCTTCGAGATTCTCACACATCATTACTTCAATTGCTACTTTTTCTCCTGTTTTTGTTGATTATTCACTTCTTATGCCTTTTGTTCCTCATATCCTTTGCTTCTTTATTACCATAATATTCGCCTGTCTCTAGGCATTCACCCCGCGAGGTATGTTCAGTCCTTACTTCTATAGCATCCACCATCAATTTTTCCTTTCTCTGTTCATCTCTCACATGTTGCTTCCAACCTTTTCTTTTGGCACTTGTTTCTTCGCAGCTTTCTACATCTACTTCATGACATTGTTGCGACTCCTTCCAATCTCCCTGTATAATACCAATGCCATTTGGATGTGGAAATTTTATACATTGATGATATGTTGATGCGACTCCCAAGATTTCATGAAGCCATGGTCTCCCAATCGCCGCATTGTATGGAGATTCCACGTCAACCACATGTAATAAAATATCGCTTGATAATCCTTGTAGAGGTATTCTCATGCGAACCTCTCCTTTGGTTTGTTTGCAGTGCCATTAAAGCCATATATCTTGTATGTAGAGGGATCAAATCCTCATCTTTTCCTCCCATCGTCTTGTAAGTATGGTAGAAGAGAATATTCACCGAACTTCGGTGTCGATTAGGATTCGGTTGATCGCCCAGCAAGCTTCTCGCCTCATCATCTTCTCCATCAACTGGTTTCTCGGTTAATCTCTAGTTTCACAACCAACGGGCTATCATGTGTTTCTCTTCCTTTTGGCACTTCATCTGCAGAGAAAGAAATAGTCTTCACTGCCACTTTTCTAATCGCGCTGTTTCGCTGTGCTCATTATTTCTTTATCATTAGCATCTCTCGCAAAGACTCTACCGAGCACGTTGTCATGAAAATCTTCGATTGTGCGCGATAGGAGTGGACGATAGAGTTGCAATTCAAATTTTTAGCTTTTGCCCCGACTTCTATCACAAATGTTTCCTTTCCTTTTAGCCGACACTCGTTCGTGCATCTCTCGGTGGTGGTGGTAATGTCCGGCCTGCTTTTTTCTCCCTTTAGAAAGTGATTTAACTTCCCCGATCAATCATCCCGAGAATAATTCTCTTTATGTTTCTACAATCGTTTGTTTGATGCCCATGGAAGCGATGGTAAGAACAAAATTCATGACTTCTATCGCCCGGCGGTGGTTCCATTCCCACGTTCCAAGGTCGGTACATTTTCCATCACAAGTATAGCTTCCTAGATCTTTTCCACACTAGCATTCGGTGGAGGCATCTTAATCTCTTCCCATACTATTCTGCGACTTCTCTCGCCCTCCACGGTTATTTTGCCTTCGTCCACCGTATGTTTCTTGCACATGATCTAGCCTCTCGAATCTTATTATTGCTGTTACGGTTGTAATAGTTCCTTTCTCGCTCAAATTCCTCTTGATCGTGGCTTCCCATGGCTACTATCTTCGCTGTCCCTCATCGCCTTTCCTTGTTTGTTGTCCTTGCGAAGTGCTCGCCACCGTATTTATGAATTGAGGCAACAAGCTTGCGTTTGCACAAAGATTCGAGCTTGTGTTCGCGATCGATAAGAATTCATTTCATTCGTCTCTCTTCTAGGGCAATATATTCTTCCCGTAACTCTCGCAGCTTCCGCCATCGTGATTGTATTTTTGATTCTAAAATTTGAATGTATAACAAGTTAGTCGCGAAGAGAGCGTTCACAAATGAGAGAATAAGATATCTTTCCTCAACTCGTCCCCGCCATTTCGCTACACATGGTCCTCCATCTTATTGTCAATCGCCTCAAGCTCTCGCCAACCCTTTGTCTCAACCCGAATACATCTTCAATACTGGTCGCGAAGAGTTGTTACTTATGTATGCTCCTGTGAATGTGGCTTGTAAATGGTTAAATGATGCGATTGTGTTCTTGGCATACCTTCAAACCATTTTAGTGCTTCTCCTATTAGGCTTGATGCGAAATATTTGCACAAGATGGTATCATGATTCTCCCACCGCAACATACATCTCATATAAGCCTTGATATGTTGTATCGCATGTGTTGTTCCATCAAAGATATTGGTTAATGTAGATTGCACTTAGGAGGTATTCCTCCCATCTCGCACTTCTAGCGTGAAGGGATTCTTTTCGCTTCTGCGATGGCTTCGTCTAATTGTCTCCTTCCTCCTTCCCTTCTACTATTCAAGAATCCTCTCATTTCAGCCAGCTTCTCTTAAGATTTGTTCATTTGCCTCAGAGTTTGATTCTACCGGGTCTTTTCAACTCGCTTCTCTCCTTCTTCGCTCGTGCCTATCTTGACCTTCCCGCTCGTTATTTTTCATCTTCTTTCTCTCGCGACGCTCTTCTTCGTTTCTTTCGTCATTCGCACGCCATTATATCGGTTGTTCTCTCCTCTTGGTCTGTCTCTCAGCTCTCATCTCGCACCCTCTCATATTCTTCATTAATATTTCTATTGGTACGATTTTGTTCCCTTCTTCTTTCGCGGTTGTCATGGTTATTCTCACGGATTGCCTCTTCCATCTCTTGATTTTCCATTTCTCGCTCTTATCCTTTCTCTCTCGCGAGCTAGCCGCGCTTGTTCAATGTAGTGTCTCTCAATGTCATCCTCGATTTCTCGTTTCTTCTCAATTCTTCTCTCCCGTGCAAGATTATTCTCCTTCAAGAACTGGTCATTTGGTTCTTGGAGTTGCATGTTTCCTTGATTTTCCCTATTCCGCTCATTTTGAAGATTTTTGGGTTGAGGAATATAACGATCTTCTATTTCCCCTCTTCTCTCGCCATGCTCTATACTCGGATTTTGTGTTTCTTCCTGCACTTTCTCGTTGGTAAAACTCTCCTTCTTTCTTTCCCTATTCGATCTTGAACTTGATCTCACGCTACTTCTAGATCTCCTATTTTGCAACCTCATATTTTCCATCCTCAATTCATGATTCGTCTTGTCAAGTTTGCTCGTTCCTCCGCCTCTAGCCGTCTCTCTTCGTGTATTGTTTGTCTCGGTCTTTCTAATGCCGCAATTTCTTCGTTTCGGATTCATTTCTCCATTCATTCCTTGCTCTCCTTGTCCGTTGTTCACAAATGTCGCTGCTCCTCTTCCCTCTCGTCTTCGTAATCGACCTCCAAGTATGTACACTTACTCTATCATAATCCACAGCCGCGTTTGCTACCGGGGAGATCGGTGGTTGGTTTTGATCTTCTCCATCGTTTCTCATATTCATCCTTGACGATTCTCCCCGTTTCATTCCTCCTTTCTCCAAGCAAGTCTCCCACTTCTTCTTACAATCGCCGGTTGCCCTTGTACATTTCTTCTTCTAGCCATTTTTCTTTTCCAATGAATTCTTGAGTATCTTCTCCAAATCTTTCTCTGTTAATCCAAATTCCTTCCAATTTCTACGTCAATCTCTGCTCAATCCCTGTTTCTAGCGCATATGTAGTTGCGGGATTTCCCACACTACACCCCTTACTCAATTTTGCTTAATTAATCCATTGAAAGATGTAAGATCAAGAATATTTATTGATTGAGTCCATGAAATGTTTACACAGGATAATAGAATTACACTTAGAAATTAAAACACTCTTAAACTTTCTCTCTCCTATTGACTTGCCTAACCATTCCAAAAAGATCTTTTTTTCTTTACAGACTCATTTAGCCCTTTATATAGGGTAATACATAGTGGATGACAGCTAAGCTACCCTTTATTTTCGGGAATGTCTCGCGAAGTGTCGCAGATGCACAAACATTCACTCTCGCGACACTTCTTAACCCTCGCCAGGTCTCGCGTCTTCTTTATGTTTTGCCTGTCGTTATTCATTGCGTCGTTTATTTTAGCTCCTGCGACTCC
Organism: Papaver armeniacum; assembly: GCA_023531295.1. NCBI lineage: Eukaryota > Viridiplantae > Streptophyta > Magnoliopsida > Ranunculales > Papaveraceae > Papaver > Papaver armeniacum. The sequence continues at coordinate 77,915 of JAJJWW010008545.1, forward strand.
TTCGCGATGCTGTCGTTTATTAATCCCGCGAACCTTGTTTGTTGCGATATTACGATCCTACAGTCCAATTTTTCTTTTGGTATTATCTCCAGCTTGACCACTAATGGACTCTCATGGATTTCGCCTCCTCCTGGTACTTCATCTGCGCTAAATGTTATTGGTTGCTTCTGCCATTCCTTGAGCTTTGGTATCTTTGCTAAATTCAGTATTTCTTTTCCTTCTGTATCTCTCGCATATACACGACTTAACACATTGTCGTGGAAGTTTTCTATGCTTTTGAACGAATGTATTATTGAATTGCATTGCAGATTTTTGGCATTCGCTTTTATTTCTATTAAAAAGGTGTTTTTGCCTTTATCTACTCCTGACGATTGCCCTCCTGTTGTTGGTTGCGCTGGTGGTGGTGGAGGTAGTGGCATTGCTAAGAAGTGATTAACCTTTCCTTGTCCAATCAGTCTTAATATTATTCTTTGAATATTCTTGCAGTTATTTGTTGTGTGGCCGTGGAAATGATGATAAGCACAAAACTCTTTGCTTCTTCTTCCTGATGGTGGTTCTTGTCCAAGATTAGGTGGTGGTGTTATCTCCTCCATTAATATAACAGCTTCCCAAACTTTCTCCACTGTTGTGTTAAGAGGTGGCATCCTGATCTCTTCATGGACCCTGTAATTTGCACTCTGGTTGTAATACCTCCTGCTCCCTCCATATATGTCTCCCGGGTTATCATATCTTGCCACTTTGCTGTTTCCTCCATGGTTGTTGTATTTCCTTTCTCCGTATTCGTGCTCGTACATTTCTTGGTCTCTGCTACTCATTGCAACCTTCCTTTGTTGATCTTCTACGATTAATTTTTCTTTGCTTCCCTGCGAAGTACTCGCAACGGCATTTGTCATTATTGGTAATAAACTTGCACTCCCTGTCTTTTCGCTCGTAACTGCGATGGGGTAAGACTCCATATCTCTCTGTCTTTCTTCTAGCGCGATGTACTCCTCTTGATACTCACGTAGCTCATCCATCGTTATTCTTTCTTTCATTCTAAAGATCTGTGTAAATAACATGTCAGTTGGTAACAACGCAGTGATGAAGGCCAATATGAGATTTCTTTCATCCACTCGTCCTTCCATTTCTCTACTCATTGTCCTCCATCTGTTGGTTATATCTCGTAGGCTCTTGTTCGTTCTCCTTCGCAGACTGAATGCTTTTTCAATTCCTGGTCTTAGCATACTACTGCTTATGTATTGCCTCGAGAATAGACTCTGTAAGTGCTCGAATAATTTTATTGTTCCCACTGGCAACCCATCGAACCACTTCAGGGCTTCTCCTGCGAGACTGGCTGGAAAAAATTTGCATAAGACTGCCTCATTATCCTCATATTATAACAAAGCTAAGTGGCATGTTTTTATATGTTGAATCACGCATGTAGATCCATCAAAGATGCTAGGAAACGTGGGTAGTGCGCATTTTCTTGGTATTATTACCGATTGTATTCTTCTGCAAAGGGTGTACTTGCTGCTTCTTCTATTGCATCCTCTAGCTGTCTTCTTCCTCCATCTTTCCCTTTAGTTACTAACTCTCTTAGCTCCGCTATTTCTCTTCAAATTTCATAATCTGGGAATATGTCTGCTTGTTGTTGTTTCCTTGGTCTTCTCAACCGGGCTTGCTCCATTCTGTTTTCATGTATGCTTTTTCGTATGGCTTTTTCTAGTTGGTGTCGCTCTTCATCGTCTCTTCTTTCTCTTCGTCTTTCCCTTTTATTTCTCGCATTCTATTGTGCTGCCCTATCTCTCTCATTCTGCTGTCTCAACATCTCTCTTCCATGGAGTATCATCCTTGCTTGTTATGCATCATCCTCACGATGTTCGTCATCCTGCGAATCTTCGTTTACCTAAAAAGTATTATCCAAAAATTGTCCTTGTGTATTATCCCCGTGTTCAGATCTACTCCTCCTACTGGTACTCCTGCTTGTCCTTGATCTCGAACTCGCACGTGTTGTTCTGGATCTTGACTGTGACCTTTGCTCTTGTAATCTCTGATTTTCCTCTCTTAGTTCATTATTTTGTCGTGTCAAATTCGCGCGTGGTTCCTCTTCTCTTCTTCTTTTCTCTGCCAATCGCTGCCTTGATTCTGCGATGGTCATGTTGTCTTCAATGTCTCCTATAGCTCCTTCTTCATGCGTCCCTTCTTCATTTTCCTCGGCGTTATCTGAATCTGTCGTATGGACACCTACTGCATTGTAATTTCTATGATTGTCCTCTCTTGGTTCCTGCTGGATCTGAGATCTGATCGGCTGAGACCTGTTGTTCCTCTCTCCCATTCTTGATGTCTCTGCGATTTCACCTCTTCTTCTACCCGCAATTCTTCGACTCCTCCTAACTGGTGTTGTGTTTTCTCCTGCAGATATTTGTCTCACCATTTTGTATTCTTGAAGTAACACTTGTGCAAGTTTATGAAAACTAAAACTAAAACTTGTTCAAACTAAAACTTCCTTTCTTAATGAAAACTGAATTTTGAGAAAATAATTGAAATCTTTTACGAAAACAAGAACAATAATAAATTTTTCAAAAAGAAAATCAACTTAAAATTTTCACAAACAGGCACAATCCCCTTCCCAAGCTGTATTCTAGCGCCAAAATGTAGTAGTGGAAAATCCTACTACCACACCCCTTAAACAATCTATATAGTAAATTACAAAATCATTATGAAGAACACTTAAAAATATTTTTATTAAGTATAGAAATCAATACAAAGAAGATAAAACCCTAACTTGGGAAGCAAATAACTTTCTCTCTCCTAAATTTCTATCTTGTGATAGATTGGATTGATTAGTTGTGTAGATCGTCATCAATACAATTCTTTGTGATTAAAAGTATTGATTGCAAAATCTTAACAATTACCTTTGGTAGTTGAACATAAGATAGATCTAAGAACCCGACGAAGGAGTTTATTGAGATAAACAGAAGAGCCTTTGTCAAACTCACATCACTTGGTTGAAGAGAGTTGATACCAAATAGATTTGTTGTTCTTTTACTGTTTAGAATACGAACCAAAGGAATTGTTCCAAGTACGTGACTTATTCATAAGTTGGAGGCGTGGGAATACAGACGGAACTAGGTGAACTATAGGTTTAGTTGCTTGGTCTCAAATATACGAAGTTGGTTTAATTTTGTGTAGCGGCTTAATCCTGAGAGTATTCAATTCTGGACAAGGTCCAGGGGTTTTTATGCATTTGCGGTTTCCTCGTTAACAAATCTTGCTGTGTCATTTACTTTTATTTTCCGCATTATAATTGTTTTATTATAATTAAAGTAAATTACACAAACGTTAATTCCTATTTACTTGATAAGAATTCCTATTGTGTTTGGTTAATTTCAAACCTTTTTATCAAGTAAACATACTTCGTCGTTGTATTGTCTCGATCTCGTATCCATAGACGATCACACGAAGTGTGAACCGATTAGTTGCATTTTCTCGACTCTCGGTCCATAGACAATCACTTTCTGGGGAGAAAGGACTTATAGGTAGGAAAAGTTTTATCTTGAGGTTTATTTGGGTACGCCGCCTTTTCACATTATATACCACTTTGAAAAATTAACGGTCAAAATTAAATTGATAAATGGTGAAGTTTGGTATCGCGAATTTTGTCATTTTTGGTAGGAATATAGAGTTCAATAAGAGGAACGTTTCATCAAAATTGAAAAAGCGGGGGTCTAACAACCATACCCAATATTTCGTTTAGGCAATCTGTATGTACTAACTCCAATATAATTCCAAGAGAATCAACTAGACAATCATACTCAATCAAGGAAAATATATCCAAGAATTATATCTCTATTTCTCAATGTAATCAGCAAATCAAACAAATAGAAATCCGCGAGCCTGATTATTATGAGAAACAACTTGAATGGTACCAAAGACCAATGTTCAAGTGTCAATCAATTTTAATCAACAACCAAAGGTTGGATTTACCAATTGATTGAACTACGCACAACCTGTGATATTTCAATTATATAAGAAAATATAATGCGGAAAAGAAATAACACAAACACCAGAATCTTTGTTAATGACGAAACCACAAATGCAGAAAAATCCGGGACCTAGTCCAGATTTGAACACCACACTATATTAAGCCGCTACAGACTCTAGCCTACTAAAGGTTAACTTCGGACTGGAATGTAGTTGATCCCTAACCAATCTCACACTGATTAAGGTACAGTTGTGTTCCTTACATCTCTGAATTCTAGCAGGACTCTACACACTTGATTCCCTTGGAGGATCTCACCCACAACTAAGAGTTGCTACGACCCAAAGTCGAAGACTTGATAAACAAATTTGTCTTCCACAAAAAAGTCTATTATATTTAATAGACCGAATTTTTTTCCATCTTTTGATAAATCAAGGTGAACAAGAACCAATTTATAATCCGGTCTTATATTCCCGAAGAACATCCTAAAAATATCAATCACCTCACAATAACTTAACTATATGGTATTAGAACAAGTTATTGTGGAATCACAAAGAATGAGACGAAGAGCTTTGTGATTACTTTTTATATCTTACCTATCGAAGATAAATCTCGAGAAAATCTTAGTGTAGATAGTACTCAATACGATAGAAAAAGTAAGATCAGAACACGCAACTACAGAGAAAATAGTTGGGTCTAGCTTCAGAATCCCAATGAAGTCTTCAAGTCGTTAACCTATAATAGTTTTAGGAAAACCTAGGTTAAAGGAGAAGTGACTCTAGTCGCAACTGGTATCACACAGGAGGTGTGGGGATTAGGTTTCCCGATTGCTAGAGTTCTCCCTTATATAGTCTTCAAATCAGGGTTTGATAACTTTGGAACAAAGCAATCAATATTCACCGTTGGATGAAACCTGATTTAAGATTCAAGCTAATATCTTTCCACCGTTAGATGGTCTTAGCTTGTTACACACAAATAAAATATACCTTCATTTAGATATGGGTAACCGTACCTAAACGTGTATATTGAGTTGGCTCATTAACAGTTAACCGAAGTTAGCCATATAAACACTTTTGTATTAACCATGTTCATCTTAACTCGTAGTAGCAGGTTTTCCCACACTACACCCCTTACTCGATTTTGCTTAATTAGTCCATTGAAAGATGTAAGATCAAGAATATTTATTGATTGAATCCATGAATTGTTTACACAAGAAAATAGAATTACACTTAGAAATTAAAGCACTCTTAAACTTTCTCTCTCCTAATGACTTGCCCAACAATTCCAAAAAGATCTCCTCTCCTCACGAGACTCACTCAACCCTTTATATAGGGTGATACATAGTGGATGACAGGCTAAGCTACCCTTTATTTTCTGGGAATGTCCCGCGAAGTGTCGCAGATGCACAAACATTCGCTCTCGCGACACTTCTTAACCTCGCCAGGTCTCACGTCTTCTTTATGTTTTGCCTGTCGTTATTCATTGCGTCGTTTATTCTAGCTTCCTCGCGACTCCTCGCGACGCCGGCTGTTCATTAATCCCGCGAACCTTGTACGTTGCGATATTATGATCCTACATCTTGCCTCTTTTTCCTTGAATATTGCTTGAAGAGCGATTTGAAGGAAAAATTCATTGTTGTCATATTCCTTGGTCTCAATTGGTGAAGGAACAAGCGAAAGAATACTTTTCTTAAAAAGTACGTACTTGCCTCTATTCTTTTGCGAAGTTCCGAAGCTTCTTTAAGATGTATATGAAGTGTCGTCTCCTGTCTCTCCTCATATTTCTCCTGCGAAGGGAAGAGTATCATGAGAGTGATTCTTTTGATCTACCGCGACTGCTTATCTTTATTTATTTCAGTTTTGTACTTTTACACGGATTTTGATTATTAATGTCTTTTCTTGACACGTCTCTTTCAACCGTTTATTCTTGACCGTTCATGTCTCTTCTCGCATTAAATGACCTCGTTTTTCTCGAGGATCTTTTTCCCTATATATAGTTTTTTCTTCCTCTCCTTTTCATTCTTTAGTTTCTCTCTGCAACTTCTCTTTGATTCTCTCCTTCCGCAATTTGCGCTTCTGCTACTGCAAATCTTTTCTTCGTCTCTTCTAACGCTGATCCTAATCTCCAACCTCCCATCCATTCCCATACTGATAATGGCCTCTTTGAGTCGTGTATATAAAGCTTCTTTTGAGGAAGTTCAACAGAAGTTGCTCGAGAAGGGTTTCACTCTATCAACCATTCCCGATCAAGAATCTTCATCCATTCTTTCTGCAAAATTATTTTCTGATCATCAATGTGATGATCAAAGGATTATAGTCTCGCTAGGTCGCCTTCTCGGGGCTTCCCATTCCCTTATACGATCCGAGTTGCCTCTATTTTATGAAATCTTGGCCCATGAAAAATTCTCTCGGGCTATTTATCAATTGAGTGGCGATTGCATTCGCCCGATGCTTGAGTTCGCGAACCGCCAGTGCTAGCAAAGGATCTTTATACTCTAATTCTGTCAGAACCCCAAATTGGGCAGACTTGGAAATAGCTGCTGAGAAGTACACGGTAGAAAACTTTTTTGAAAATTATGCAAAGTGATAACTATGGTGAATGTGAAATCTCGCTGGGGTATTCGCCTGAAAAAGAAGGATAATGTCCCTGAGGATAAATTACTCATGCAGATATTGATTGGCACCCGGGTAATAATACTACCTCGCCACTCCAAAGATGAGAAATGGTGGGTTGTACCCTTGATCTTAAATGGCCCTTATATCGCGGGCTCGCATATTCTTCCCTGCGAACCTCGCAGATATCATCCTTGGGAATTCAAATGGCCTGAGAAGGCGAAGGAGGTATGTTTCCTACTTCAAATTTTGCTTTCACAACTTTCTTTCTATCATTGCTGAGTTTGTGAAATCTTTCAGATAACTAGATTAAGAAGGAGCTACAAGAAGGATCCGTCGGAGGATACTCTGACATTGCTTCGATCGCTTACGAGTGAAGTAAGAAACATTTCCTTTCTTTTTATTTAAGACAATATTGTTGCCTCTGTTTCTTATCTTTACGCGTACGCGAAGGTTGGAGTCAAGAAGCTTTAGCTGCGAAGAGTAAAAGTAAGGGCAAAACTGTCGCTCGCAAGAATAAATCTTCTGCTCCATTAACTAAAAAGCGAAAGGCTCAGTCTTCTTCTCGCCTTAGTTCAATCTCTGAATCTTCTGATGAGGATGATTCGAATCGTTCTCTTGCTAAAGAAACTCCATTGTCGGTTCTCCTATGGATCGGTTATCTAGCATCTTCTCAGACTCTTTCCAAGGAATGGGAGATGCTCCCCTAGCTTCTCTTTGCGGGACTATCGCAAATGTGTGTAATGCTGCTTTACTAGAAGGCAACGATTCTTTCAATGGAGCCTCTAGAATCGTGTCTCCTGACTTCTTGAATGCACTTGGATCTTTGGTACGCATGCAGTCATATTTCCCCGTTAACTTTAAATTTTTGAATGTATATATATATTAATGACTTTTCTATCTTCTTTCATAGGTTGGAAGAACTTCCTTTGTAGTTGCCTCAGATCTCGAGAGAAGACGCAACAATCTTGAAAAGAAGAATTCTCAATTAAACAAGAGGATTCGAGAACTAGAAATTGAAGTCGTGCGCTGCCTCGCGATAAAGATGAGAGAATTCAAAAGTTGAATACCGAACTTGACTCCCAAAAAGATAGGGTGTCCACTCTTCGTAACGCTAATCAAGAACTTTATGGTATAAAATTTTTCCTTCTTTTACTATTTTTGTTTCATCGGTCGCATATTGCCTCCTAACTTATTACTTTCGCAGATGTATATAATCTCTCCGATGAGGCTATTCTTCTCCATACATTTCCGAACCTATGGATAATAACCTTCTTCTTGCTCACCTCAACAACTCTTTAAGTAGTTCATCGAACAAAATTAACTCCCTTTCATTAAATGAACTCCAGCATCAAATATCGCCTTTTAGAAATTGAACATAGATCCTGGTTTAAGTACAAATGCCCAACCAATTTAAACAAATGTTTCTTGAGTCTCATAAAGAAATCAAAATTTTGAGGAAGAAAATTAGTGACCATATAGATGACAAAGATCGCATTGCTAATAATGGTGCATGTGCATTAGCAACATTTCAAAATCTCTTCTTGAGCTACAAATTGAGCGAGATGGATTGCTTCGCTTAATTCCTTACTTAGTGAGCGAGAAGATCAAATTCGTTCACTCCTTGTTATAAATAATGATGATGAATTCGCCTGGGCTGCGAAAGTTTTAGATAATGCCAGAAATAACCTAGGTGTTGATGTTAGTCTTCATGCCGAGCATACTTCCTTGGTTAAAGATATGATATCTGATGCAGAAGGTTGCTTATTATACCCATCGTTTCTTATTCCCGTTGTACCGTTTATAAATCATTAATTTGTTGTTACTTCTTTGTAGAATCCGAGAAAAGACTTCAAGCTAGGATTGCAGAGCTTGAATCTGAGAAAGAACAACTCGCAAGGAATTTCCCAGCGAGAATTGAAGAACTTGAATCGAAAAACAACAGCTCGCAAAGAGTCTCTCCCTTCGTAATAATAAGTATTCCAAGTTGAAGAAACAATTTGAAACGACAAGCTGGCGAATTTTAATAATGATGCCGTTCGTTATCGCAATGGAGCCATGGAGTATGTTTGTAAGGACCACAATATCCCTCTGCATTCATATCCCTGGCTTTCTGAAAAGGTTCCTGAGAACCTGCCTATCTCAGACGTTTCTGATAGTGAGGCTGGCGAAGAAGAAAATTCTGGCGATGAAAATAATAGGACTGAAGAATCAGATGAAGGAGAAGAATCAGATGAAGGAGAAGAATCACCAAAGAAATAATTCTTTTTGTTTTCTTTCGCTGTCTCTAATATCTGTACATTTCTGTATCTCTTTATTATAGTGTACTTTTTGTATTGTTCCCTCCTAAATTCAATCTTCGCTCCCCTTTTTTGGCAATTCTTCCTTGTAATATAATTGACTAACATCATTGATGTATAACTCTTGCATCAGAAGATGAATAACAATATTTCATCCTCTCCATTCCCATACTTGCCTCTCGTTATTTATCTTCGGATGGAAGATTTCATTGTCATCATGTATTTTGTTGGATAATAATTTTATTGTTGGCGAATGTATCGTCGCGACGAGGTCGCGAGTGTCTTCATAAGTTAAGAATCCCACTTGTTATTTCGGTAATCTTTATTCTCTCTCTTTTTGTTGCGACAAGATCGCAGGCCGCCTTTACATTTTCATGCAATGGCCCATTGACCTTGTCTTATCATGTTTGTGTGGTCTTCCGAGTTAGACCTCCCTAATTAGAGGTCTTCCCTCGCCACCTTTCATTGCGACAAAATCGCAGGACGTCTTTACACTTGCATGTAAAGACCCATTGATCTTGCCTTATCATTCTCCAAGTATTTTTGCCTCTCGCAAGATGTTTTAGTTGCGATAATATGACAGCCTATATATCCTTGCGAACACGTAGCCCCATGACATTGCCGCCGTGCGACGAAATCGCAGACGTCCGTACACTTTCGTGTAAAGACCCATTGATCTCGCCTTACCCTCGCGTTAGTATTATTGCCTCTGCAGGATCATTGCACAAATATGACGAGCCTAAATTCTCTTGCGAAAACATAGCCTTATGACATTTGCGTCTGTTTTGACACCCCCTAATGGAGAGCGTCGCCCTTATCATCTCCCCGGTTGCCCCTTCAAGGAGGCGAAACATCGCCATACAAGACTAGCTCCTCCCATCCGGTCTTAACAACAACCAGCTTGTTTTCGCAGCCTCTTATCCCTTATACCTATAGGGTTTATGGTTACAAGGCTGCACCCTAAGTGGAGTTTTCTTGGGCGAGTGCAACATATGCCAAGACTTACCAAGAATGGCCAGGGTAGGTTCATCCATCCCGGCACTCGCTCAACCGTGTACCTCGGCGCCTTGAGCATACATCGACTCCTAAGAAGAGACCTCGGTCGCCCAACCAGGGTATAACCTACATATATAGTTGGGAATCCAAGGTACCTCTTCCGGATAGGCTTTCATGGGCCCCAAATTTTCATGGTTCAAAGCTTCGGGAGCGGTGTAACCTTCCCCCGAACCATGGCGAGAGATACCCCTTATATGACGCACTTTAGGTCTTACATTTGCCTCTTACGAAATGTTATTCGCGAACTAGGTGTACGCCATAAAGGTTCGTCCCATTCCTTTGCGCATTCATATTTGTTAAATCATTCAATCATTCATATTTCATCATTTGCTGATATTTGTTTACGAAGTATTCGCATAGTTCTGTTTCATTTGTTGTATTTCACTTTTCTTTCTTAGTCGAATTCTCATTTTACTCTTGGTCTGCGAGATTCTCGCACATCATTACTTCAGCTGCTACTTTGCATTTTGCTTTTATTGATTATTCACTTCTTGTGCCTTTTGTTCCTCATATCTTTTGCTTCTTTATTGTCATAATATTGGTCTGTCTCTAGGGATTCACCTCGCGAGATATGTTCAGCCCTCACTTCTATAGCATCTACCATCGTTTCTCCTTTCTCTGTTCATTTCTCACATGTTGCTTCCAATCCTTTCTTTTGGCATTTCTTTCTTCGCAGCCTTTCTATATCGACCTCATGACACTGTTGCGACTCCTTCCAGTCTCCCTGTATGATACCAATGCCGTTTGGATGTGGAAATTTTATACATTGATGATATGTTGATGCGACTCCCAAGATTTCATGAAGCCATGGCCTCCCAATCAGCGCATTATATGGAGATTCCACGTCAACCACACAGAATAAGATATCGCTTGATAATCCTTGTAGAGGTATTCTCATGTGAACCTCTCCCTTTGGTTTGTTTGCAGTGCCATTAAAGCCATATATCTTGTTTGTAGAGGGGATCAAATCCTCATCTTTTCCTCCCATCGTCTTGTAAGTATGGTAGAAGAGATTATTCACCGAACTTCCGGTGTCGATTAAAATTCGGTTGATCGCCTCAACAAGCTTCTCGCCTCATCATCTTCTCCATCAATTGGTTTCGGGTTAATCTCTAGTTTCACAACCAACGGGCTATCATGTGTTTCTCTTCCTTTTGGCACTTCATCTGCAGAGAAAGAAATAGTCTTCACTGCCACTTTTCTAATCAAGGCTGTTCTCGCTGTGCTCATTATTTCTTTATCATTAGCATCTCTCGCAAAGACTCTACTGAGCACGTTATCATGGAAATCTTCGATTGTGCGGTAGGAGTGGACGATAGAGTTGCAGTTCAAATTTCTAGCTTTTGTTCCAACTTCTATAACAAATGTTTCTTTTCCTTTCGCTGACACTGTTCTGCACCTCTCGGTGGTGGTGGTAATGTCCGCCTCGCTTCTCCTCCCTTTAGAAAGTGATTCAGCTTCCCCTGATCAATCATCCTGAGAATAATTCTCTTTATGTTTCTACAATCGTTTGTTTGATGCCCATGGAAACGATGGTAAGAACAAAACTCATGACTTCTGTCGCCTGGTGGTGGTTCCATCCCCGCGTTCCAAGGTGCTGGTACATCTTCCATCACAAGTATAGCCTCCCAGATCTTTTCCACACTAGCATTCAGTGGAGGCATCTTAATTGGTTCCCATGCTATTCTACGACTTCTCTGCCCTCCATGGTTATATTGCCTTCGTCCACCGTAAGTTTCTTGCGCATGATCTAGCCTCTGAATCTTATTATTGTGTTACGGTTTGTAATAGTTCCTTTCTTGTTCAAACTCCTCCCGGTCATGGCTTCCCATGGCTACTATCTTCTCGCCGCCCCTCACGCCTTTCCTTACTTGCTGTCCTTGCGAAGTGCTCGCCACTGTATTTATGAATTGGGGTAGCAAGCTTGCGTTCGCAGCATTAGAGTTTGTGTTCGCGACTGGATAAGAATTCATTTCATTCTGTCTTTCTTCTAAGGCAATATATTCTTCCTGTAATTCTCGCAGTTCTGCCATTGTGATTGTATTTTTGATTCTAAAAATTTGAACGTATAACAAGTTGGTCGCGAAGAGAGCATTTACAAATGAGAGTATGAGATATCTTTCCTCAACCCGTCCTGCCATTTCGCTACACATGGTCCTCCATCTTATTGTCAATCGCCTTAAGCTTTCGCCAACCCTTTGTTTCAACCCGAATACATCTTCAATACCGGGTCGCGAAGAGTTGTTACTTATGTATGCTCCCAGTGAACGTGGCTTGTAAATGGTTAAATGATGTGATTGTGTTCCTTGGCAGACCTTCAAACCATTTTAATGCTTCTCCTATCAAGCTTGACGCGAAATACTTGCATAGTATAGCATCATGATTCTCCCATTGTAACATACATCTCATATAAGCCTTGATATGTTGTACCGCATGTGTTGTTCCATCAAAGATGTTGGTTAACGCAGTAGATTGCATTTAGGAGGTATTCCTCCCATCCGTACTTCTAGCGTGAAGGGATTCTTCGCGGCTTCGCGATGGCTTCGTCTAATTGTTTCCTTCCTCCTTCCCTTCTATTGTTCAAGTAATCCTCTCATTTCAGCTAGTTCTCTTAAGATTTGTTCATTTGCCTCGTAGTTTGATTCTACCGGTCTTTTTAGCTCGCTTCTCTCCTTCTTCGCTCGCGCCTATTTTCACCTTCCCGCTCGTTATTTTCCCCTCTTCTTTCCTCGCGACGCTCTTTCTTCGTTTCTTTCGCCAATTCGCACGCCATTATATCGGTTGTTCTCTCTTCTTGGCTGTCTCTCAATTCCCATCTCGCACCCTCTCATATTCTTCATTAATATTTCTATTGGTACGATTTTGTTCCCTCCTTCTTTCGCGGTTGTCGTGGTTATTCTCGCCGGATTGCCTCCTCCATCTCTTGATTTTCCATTTCTCGCTCTTATTCTTTCTCTCTCGCGAGCTAACCGCGCTTGTTCAATGTAGTGTCTCTCAATGTCATTCTCGATCTCTCGGTTTCTTCTCAATTCTTCTCTCCCGTGCAAGATTATTCTCCCTTCAAGAACTGGGTCATTCGGCTCTTGAAGTTGCATGTTTCCTTGATTTTCCCTATTCCGTTCATTTTGAAGATTTTCGGGCTGAGGAATATAACGATCTTCTATTTCCCCTCTTCTCTCGCCATGCTCGTATTCGGATTTTGTGTTTCTTCCTGGTACTTTCTCGTTGGTAAAACTCTCCTTCTTTCTTCCCTATTCGATCTTGAACTTGATCTCACGCTACTTCTAGATCTCCTACTTTGCAACCTCATATTTTCCATCCTCAATTCATGATTCTCGTCTTGTCAAGTTTGCTCGTTCTTTCCGCCTCTAACCGTCTTTCTTCGTGTATTGTTTGTCTCAATCTTTCTAATGCTGCGATTTCTTCGTTTTCTCCATTCATTCCTTGCTCTCCTTGTCCATTGTTCACCACCGCCGCTCCTCTTCTCTTTCGTCTTCGAATCAGATCTCCAAGTATGTACACTTACTCTATCATAATCCACGGCCCGCGTTTGCTACTGGGGAGATTGGTGGTTGGTTTTGATCTTCTCCATCGTTTCTCATATTCATCCTTGACGATTCTCCCGTTTCATTCCTCCTTTCTCCAAAGAAGTCTCCCACTTCTTCTTACAATCGTTGGTTGCCCTTGTACATTTCTTCTTCTAGCCATTTTTCTTTTCCAATGAATTCTTGAGTACCTTCTCCAAATCTTTTCTCTGTTAATCCAAATTCCTTCCAATTTCTACGTTAATCACTGCTCGTCCCTGTTTCTAGCGCATATGTAGTAGCAGGTTTTCCCACACTACACCCCTTACTCGATTTTGCTTAATTAGTCCATTGAAAGATGTAAGATCAAGAATATTTATTGATTGAATCCATGAATTGTTTACACAAGAAAATAGAATTACACTTAGAAATTAAAGCACTCTTAAACTTTCTCTCTCCTAATGACTTGCCCAACAATTCCAAAAAGATCTCCTCCCCTCACAGACTCACTCAACCCTTTATATAGGGTGATACATAGTGGATGACAGCTAAGCTACCCTTTATTTTCGGGAATGTCCCGCGAAGTGTCGCAGATGCACAAACATTCGCTCTCGCGACACTTCTTAACCTCGCAGGTCTCACGTCTTCTTTATGTTTTGCCTGTCGTTATTCATTGCGTCGTTTATTCTAGCTTCCTGCGACTCCCTCGCGACGCCGTCGTTCATTAATCCCGCGAACCTTGTACGTTGCGATATTATGATCCTACATTAACACTTCTAGATCAATTGATAATCAAATGAATTTAATTGTGTTACTCATAGAGTTGTTCAATTGTTTATATTCTCATAGAAGTATACAAGACACAATTGAAGCAAAAGCAGATTGATTCAAAAGATTCAGTTCATGAACATTGTAGCCACGATTTGCAAAGATTGCATTCCTTAATATATAAATGTATTTGTTCATGAGTATGAAATCATACTTAACCAATTTAGACTTGAACCACTTAAGTGTGCAAACGGGTACGAAAACTTAAGTTCTGGACATTGGTCACAAGCCGACAGTTTGCAAACGGGTAAGCAAACTTTAGCTCCGGACCGAACTCAGTTGAAACCGTTTGCGAATGGGTACGCAAACTTGGTTCCAGGACCTCAACAGTTAAATCAGTTTGCGAACGGGTATGCAAACTTAAGTACCCAGACTTAAACAGTTGAATAAGTTTGCGAACGGGTATGCAAACGTAACTTATGGTCCTGAATTCCAACAAAACAGTTCGCACACTTAGTACACAAACCGTAATGTATCCAAACATGGATTTTAGCTCTTAACTCCCATTTCAATCATTGAAACATTCTTAGAAGATGACAATAGCTGTCTCACACAAACTATTAGCTTATAAGCAATTTTCAAGTGATCGAATGATCAATACGAAACATTCTGAGTCTACGTCAAATGACTGTCTCACACAAATCATGTAAGATGTTACCAAGTGATTTTCACATGATCATCTTTTGACTTTCGTCAAGAATAATGATGAACGTAATTAAAGCAAAAAGCTTTCCAACACATATTTCGAGAAAGATATAAGTGAATTAAACTCTGCCCGAAATATCAAATGTGTATAATGTAAAGTCTATATAGCTATACGACTTTGTCTCAATAAGAGATAGAATAGAATAGACTTCTGAGTGATAGATGAGTTCAAGTCTCCACATACCTTTTGTTGATGAAGTTCCACAATCTCCCCTTAGTAGTTCTTCGTCTTCAATTGATGAACGCCGTGAAGTCAAATGCTCAACTACACATTCTATCATAATCCGAGACATAGCTATAAGTATACTAGAAATCAAGACTTGTAGTTTTGACAACTAAACTTGACAAACAAGCTTGTGATAGCAACGCTTGCGAGTTCGAACGAGCAGTTCTCTAACAAAAATACTGGCTTCAAATTTATTGTCATTTGAACTCGGAAAAAAATGCTGCAAATCTTATAAGATAGTGTCCATTTAAGATTGTCCATGGTCCTCCCTTCTTAAACATTATTTTTTTATTATCAAATGGTTAGTTTTAAAACTTTTTCTTATTTTTTGGTTTCGTTCATTATTAATTATTTTTCAATTTTTATTATTATTTTATTGTTTTGTTTTTGTTTTTTCTTATCAAATGTTTAGTTTAAATTTTTTTTCTTCTTATTTTTTGGTTTCTTTTCAAGAAAAAAGTATTTTTCATTTTATTATTATAAAAAAAATTATTTTTATTGTTTATTTTTCTTGTAATGTTTTTCTACGCAAAGTTTTATTATTATAAATTCAAGAAAACAAATTAAAACTTAGAGTGCAAGCAATGGTTGGACCAAATTAAATCTTGTAATTAGATTTTAAAGTTAGAATTCCATCTTTGTATTACATCCTGAAAACGTAGGGGTACCACAATATACCACCAACTTATTCTTAGGAAACATGTATGCGCTAAACTCAATTACAATTTCGAGAGTTGCAACTTAATGAATCTCAATCAGGAATTATAAGAAGAGCTTATATCTCTTTCTCTCACAATCAGAATGTAAACATAGACAAGTCCGTGAACCTAATTATTCCGTGAGAGTACTTGGACGATTCCAAATATCAATCAAGTCGTCCCCAACAAACAAGGATGAATATATCTACTTTGATTATTTTACATACAAGCTATGGTATTTCAATTATAAAGATAAACAATATAATGCGGAAAAATAAATAAAACAGACACTTGAAATTTTGTTAACGAGGAAACCGCAAATACAGAAAAACCCCGGGACCTTGTCCATATTTGAACACCAAATTGTATTAAGCCGCTACAAACACTTATCCTATAAATCAAAACTTCGTACTGGAGTATATAGCTGAGAGCGAATCTACCGTCAAAGTGATTCAGTTACAATCGTGCTCCTTACGCCTCTTGATCTCGTAAGACTCCGCGCAATTGATTCCCTTAGCTGGCGTCCTTTACAGCCTAAGAGTTGCTTCAACTCAATTGAAGACTTTGAACCAATCTGCCTCCCACAGATAATCATATATGTGATTTACATTCTGATCAAAGATCAAGATGAGGTAAGAAATTAAATGCAATAGACAAAATCTAGCAAACCTCAAAATCCGGTCTTATGACTCCCGAAGAGCAGCCTAGATTATAATTCACCTCACAAGTAGATACTTGTGGAATCACAAAGTCTGAGACGAAAAAACTTTGTGATTTGTATCTATCTTCCCTGTTGGATCTAAAGGCTCAACAATCAAAGCAAGATTTGGATACACGAACTATCAAGATAAAGATAGTTGGACTTGGCTTCACGAATCTCTAGGTGAAGTCTTTTTAGTTTCTAAACCTAAAAATGTTTAAAGGAGAGGACACAAGAATAGTGTTAGGGATTCAAAGGTCCCAGTTGTTTGAGGTTCTCCTTATATAGACTTTCAAGGTCAAGGTTCCTTTAGATTTAAGATATGGTAGCTTTGGAATCAAGAAATCAATAATCACCGTTAGATGAAAAATTTGACTTGAAGATGAACCATAACCGAACCGTGCAATGACTTGTTCATTAAGGTTAGCCGAAACTAGCCAGTCGAACGAAAAGCCTAACCATTTTCATATGACACTTTAAGACTTTAATCTTGAGTCACACATGTGATCATATATGTCTACATAGTGTTTTTAGAGAGTTGTTCAAATGCCTATTATCTAATAGAAATAATTCTGATACATCTGAAAATATTCGATATGGTAAGTACGTGTACCAGGTACGTGTACTGTATTCATGTTCGTGACTATTTTTTTTCATGGTACGTGTACCGGGTTTCTATACCCTTAAGACAAAAACGGGTTCAGGAAACCACAGATCTTTTCCGGTTTGCATACTAGGTATGCGCACCTTTATGGTTTTGAAACCAACAGATCTTTTCCGGTTTGCATACTATGTACGCATACCTTCCTGGTCCACGAGTCAACATACTTTTTTATGGTATGGATACTGGGTATGCGTACCAAAAAGTCACTTCCGAACTATAGCTACGCCGGTACGTGAACTGGATACATGTACTACGGGTCCGGACTTATAACAGTTATCCCAGTATGTGAACTGGTATGCAGAATGTCTTGTATCCAGATTTATAGTATTTCTATATCTTTCTAATAATCGATTTGAAACATTCTCGAATAACATCAATGAAACATATCATTTTTCAAGGCTATTCTCAAATGATTAAATCTTGAATCATAATTTAGGTCATAAATAATAAATTATTCTTAAACAAATTCATCAATTATGAACAAATGTTCTCAAGCTTAGTAGCATATTTCTGAGGGATGCACATTTGGATCCAATCAATAAACTTTTTAGGGATTTTAAATTTTTGCAGAGTTATGATCAAATCATCCCATCTAATACAGACAGAAGATTTTCTGAGGTCTATCTTAAGAGCACACTTAAGAGGTCCATTGTTCATGTGGTAGTTCCTGAGCACGCATGATATTGTCTTGAATTGACCTGCTTGAGATGAACAATGACTGACATGGGATAACCAGCTTCTTCACCACATTCTTTAGGCGTACAATTAAGATCTTGGTGACGCATTTATACATCACATTGCAGCACGCTATAGGCCTATAGTCATTCAAAGTATAAGCAGTAGTGATTTTGGGTATCAAAGAAATAAGAGTGGAATTTACCTCACCAAGGAGTTTGGCACTCGAAAAGCAGCTCTTCACTGCCTTTATAAATTCAGGACCAATAATTCTCCAGCAGCACTTGGTAGACAAGGAAAACACTATCTCACATCATTAACTGGCAAGGTAAGTAAGTCCGCTTCCTCCAAAATAACATGATGGCTGAGCTCAATTTGATCCCAGGAAGAAGCATCAAAAGGCACTGCAGATTGTTGGCCAGAAAGATCTATGTAGTAAGAAACACATTCCTGACCAATTTCTTCATCCGTAGAGAGCATAGTACCTTCAGCATTATAGAGAACAAAAATCCTATTTCTAGCTCTTCTTTCCACAATAGACTTACCATTAGTGGAGAATGGGGTTTTTTCCACCCACACCCACGACCCCAAGTAACAGTCAACGGAATGTGGACTGGTCTAGACGGTCCTAGAGTTAAGAAAAACATGGAGCACGGCACTCGGATCGTCAAAAAAAAATCGCGGTATAAGATTTTTTAATTCGTATTCCATCTCTCTCCTTATCTAACCTGCAAATACATGAGGCTCACTATTTCTCTTTTTCTCTCTCTCTCTCCTCAATCCTCTAGACTCGCCTCTCTTCTCCATCTTCTTCAACTCCACCACCAACCGAACACTGAAACAAATCAGAAGAAATTACTAAAAATAATTGCACCTCAACCCAACCCCTTTCTTAATCTTCTTCATCTCCTCCACAAAATCGAAGTTCTCCCTGAACCCAATCTAAACCCGTAACCACAGAACAAAGCAAAGAGGTACCATTCATTCTTCTTTACATCTTTGTTGTTAAGGTTTGTAAATTACCGGTGTTCTTGTATTTCATGGGAGGGTTTCGTTTTATACATGTTCTCTTCAGATTTGAAATGAAATTAGGGTTGATTTCGTTTTTTTAGGGATTCTGTAAATTTTAATTGTAGAAATTTTTTCAATGATTTTTATTGTGATTTCGCATCGAAATTTTTGGCTTTCGTGTATCTGTAATTCAATTTTTAATTTTGTTCTCTTTGAAGCATACAGGTTTTGACTTTCTTCTTTGATGAACTTACTTTGAAAAATATTGAAGTTTTTTTTTCCGAAGTATAAAAATATTGAAAGTTAGTTATTATGATTGCCTTGCTGTATTCATTAATCTAATGGTGAAGTTTTGCTAACTTTTCTTAGTTTTGATGTTTGTAGATTATCAGTTAATCAAAGGAGATTAAAGAGATAGCTAAGAAGTCAATGATTTATGACTTTATGGGGTGTGCTCTCTACTTTTTACTATTGTGTTACTGTAATAATTCATGAAAATTATGAGCATTTTTTTTGAAGTCATAGATACTGATGCACAATGTGTTGGATAGTTGTGGAATGATGGATTAAATTGTGTTTGATTTTGTGGGGATAGGGATAGGGATTAAGGATTTAGATGTTGATGTACTATCTCTTTCTCTGAATATGATAGACATATATGTGGTTTGCTTAATTTGTATTTCTCTTAATTTCTCTGAGTTTCTCGTGTTATTTGCATTGGCTCAATCAGTTATTCAAATCATGGTTATCATCTAGTTCCATTGATCAAATTTCAGTGTTCACTGTTTTGATTTTTTTTGATTTTTTGCTTATTTTTTTTGTTGTGGATATTTCAGTAGATGTAGAAAATGTTCTATTTATTCTTTATTTTTGGGTTATTTAATTTAGTTTGGTTAATAATCTGTCTTATCCGGATTTTGTATCTGATCATTTACTTTATTTGGTTCTATATTTAAGGAAGATGAACAGAGATAAAGTTTCACATCAACAATCTCTGGGTAGTTTGGTCAGTAGAAGGTTCTATGATATAACTAATTCACTAGGTTCATCACCTAACCAAGATGAGAAGCCGAAACCTGTTGGTTCATCTCCAGAGAGGGATTACATCAAACTGCTGCTTAAGGTGTGGGTTTTGCTGATGGTTATTTTCAATGTTGTTGCAGTGAAAGGTTCGTTGAGACTTGTGAAAGCAGATTTTTAGACTTAATTTTTAAAGCAAAAATATAACAAACTCAAAATACAAGATGTTGTGAAAATTATGGAGAGGATGGAGCTAGGATTTCACCATTCATCAATACTTATGTGGTTTTAAATTAATTTATATCATGCAATTTAAACAATTGATTTAATTATAAAGTATTGCCAAAATCATATTTCCAAAATATCAAATGTTAGTCGCGAGCATAACGCATCAAGAGTCTAAAACTAAGCATGCATCATCAAGAGAAAACACATTTGATTAATAAAAATCATTTAATTCATTTTTTATCAATGCAATTAATCATATAAAAATATTGCATAAATTAATAAAGTAAATGTTACCACATAATTCTTCAAAGAATGGCTTCCTCCGTCGTCCCGGAGGATGGGTTTAGCTCATCATGTTGGAAACACGCTCAAAAATTGATTTCATTGCTCCAAAATGGTTCACAAATGATGAAATGGGAGAAAATAATTAAAACCGGTGTTTGCAACGTTTATAATAGCCGCAAACACTGCTTACAGTAGAACGATAAATGTAAAGTGTTGTCATTGTCGTAGTTTTAAGACTGTCTTCTCGAACTACGACCCTCGGATGTGTCGTTGTCATTTGTAGAGAAAACGCGGTCACCCGTGCGTTGAATGTTCTTCGTGTTCTTGGTGTAGCAAAGCAGAGAATAATCCTCAGAACTTGATTTTCTCGATCTCGTTGACGCTCTAAACTCTCCCAAACTTTCCGTATCCCTTCCGTGATCCGAGAAAAGCATATTTATACTCCTAATCCTCATTTAATCACGCCATAATTCTCAATATTCTTCATTGAACTCGGGCATTAAAGAAAATATTATGGGAATATTTTATTCCTCGATTTAGCTTCTCACGCGTTTCTACATTTTGAAAAACCTCCTTATTTATCTTTGTCAATGTCCAAAGTGTTGCTCGAGTCATCAGACATGAGCAGAACACGTTTAAATTCTCCAAATCCCGTGAATTTTCCTCTCATGCACGTGCTGCCCTGTTTTCTTCTCACGGATTTTTCAGCCAATTTTGTAATAGCTTTATATATGTCCCAGGAACAATCCCATAAATTTTCAGCCATTTAGTCTCCCTAAAACACCTCCGAATTCTTGATTGAAATTTGACAGTGATAAACATCATTTTCCCGCCAATTTTGAAATTTGAATTTGAGAAGAAAGTCACCCCTTATCCGGTGGTCGCCCCTTATCCGTTGCTGGAGTCCGAATAACATGTGTCCTCCGGGGGTGTTCCGAGCAACTTTTCGAGCCAAATTTTCCAACAATCTTTATTTCCATAAATGCGTACTAACAAACACACAAAACACCATAATAAGGACAAAAACACCATAATAAGGACAAAAACGAGTACTAACAATACGAAACATTGAGGACAAATTAGACACATAAATGCTTCTATCAAATACCCCTAAACTTATTATTTGCTAGTCCTCGAGCAAATTTATTCTAGACAATAAAATGACTACACTTAGTTCGTGCAGCAAGCCGTTAAACCGCTAGGTGGCCCTAGTGGCGGAGTGTTGTCTCCGGAGGGTTTACCAGAGGTTTACCCACAAAACCTTTTTTACTCCAGCACCCTAGCTATCTACTTAACTTTGGAAGGCACTAAAGAATATCCTTGGTTGGCATACTTATTGATTACGGAGGAGGAAGTACCTCGATGCGAAATTCCAATTGTTGTACACGAGTTTGCACTCAAGCATACTAAAATTCATATATAAGTCACGTAGCTCTACTCGGATAGTCGCACTATGGACATCAATACCCGAGTCAAAACTAATCACATGGATAGATCAAGAAGATGGATATAGAGGAAACACATAGATGGTTTTGATGTTTACTGAGTGAACGGTGTTTCCCATATCTGTCTGAAGGCCTCCGCCAAAATGAACCTATCCTAATGGACTGAGATACTGGTCTGACTAATATCAACACACTGGCATATACAAGGGAACCAGTGGTCTATAATCCTAACTCTAGGTCAACACAACTGGCATATGGTCGACTTTATTGAATTTATTCCGGTTGGTCTGATGGTCTGGTCTCAAACTTTTTTTTTTTTTTTTGGTATCTCAATCACTTTCACTCTAGCATTGGTAACAACTTGATTCGTGAGCCCCACCTAATCACTTAGAGAAACATAATTTAAAAACAAAATAAAAACAGAAGTGAAAAGGACTCAACGAGATATGGTGAAACTATCATGTTATTTCTAACACCTGAGCTATGTGCTTTTATGAATAGACTCTTTAGATGTTTCCTTCTAATCATATTGGTTCCTCAACTCCTACAACCAAAATGCTTCCATCTACTTAGATTGGTTAGTGCCATCCTTAATACGCATAAATTTCTAGGCTCTGGAATTTAACAATGCAACTAAAATGTTTCTCTCATACCCCCAAACTTAAATCTAACATTGTCCTCAATGTTCTAAAGATGAAATCAAAAACATGAACAAGGAGAAACCGTTACCACTAGAAGGAAATGAGGAAAAATATTACCGTGTTGCATGAGAAAGGGATACCTCCAAAGGAGTGCTAAGTTTAAAGTCTTCAGCCAGACATCAAATACCTCAAAAAGGATATTCACCTTCCAAAGTCATACACCAATAGCCGAAATAGTTGTGGGTCCATAAGACCAAATAGAGCTAACACCAATACCAGACAACTGCACTGGTTCAGAAAAATGAATATAAGGAGCACATCCTCGTCTAAGGTTTCTGTCAAGACAACTAGGTTCATCTGGGTAACATAATTGAGCTTCATATGTGTATCTTGATAAATGGATTCATCTGAAAAACGGGTCTCTAATACCTGGGTTACCTCCTGAACAGTATCAGGAGGATCGGGTTGCAGAGTCTGAATAGACTCAAGTAATATCTCCGACGCACAAAGCTCGAGTCCCAAGTTAGGGACTCTAATTAGGGATATTTGACGATCACAAGAACCATCACTACCCCCAAACTTAGGGTTTTCACTACTCACAGACAAACCTCTAACTATTGCTTGAATTTCCGGATCTTCAGAGTCCTTAAAATACTCAAGAGATTCTTCTAGTTCTCTACCCCAAAACTTAGGGTCATCATTATTCTGAGAAAAAACCTAACACTATTGCCTGATTTTCGGGTTCGTAGAGTCTTTAAAATACTCAAGGGCTTCTTCTAAAGATTGATCACACATCCGGTTTAAGAGAATGGTTTTCTCAAATTCATCAAAAGAATCTCCCAAAGAAAGTGTCATGCCAATTATCCCGAACTAAAGTGCTAATCATATTCACTTCTTCTAAATCATCATTCTCGAAGGTTGTCTAGTAACATTAAAGATATTTAGTTCGGTGGTCATATTACCAAAGGATATGTTCATAAGCCTTGATCCTACAATTGATGACAAAGCGTTAGAATGTGGCTAAAAATGGGCGACCTAGAATCACTGGGATTTGAGCATTTGGGTCCTGAACAGGTTGGGTGTCTAGAACAACGAAATCCACTGGATAAATAAACTTATCAACCTCAATCAGAACATCCTTTATGACACCACGAGGGACTTTTACATACCTATCTGCTAATTATAGTGTCATTTTAGTCGGTTTCAACTTACCAAGACCTAGCTGGGTGTATACATGATACGTGAGTAAGTTAACACTAGCTCCTAAGTCAAGTAAAGCTTTATCGACCATGTGATTACCAATCACACAAGAAATGGTGGGGCATCCAGGGTCCTTATACTTAGGGGGTGTTTGGTTCAGAAGAATGGAACTTACTTGACCAGCTAAAAGGCTTTCTTTTGGACATTAAGCTTACGCTTTCGTGTACAAAGATCTTTAAGGAACTTGGCATAAGCAGGCATCTGCCTAATTGCTTCTAATAACGGAATATTGATGTTCACCTGTTTAAATGTTTCCATTATCTCGTTGAATGTCAACTCCTTCTTTGTTGGGGCTAACAACTGCGGATATGGGGTTCTAGGAACAAAGTAGGGCTCAATATGACCCTATTGGTCTCTTTAGAGACTCTATCAGTCTCCTCAGTTTCTGGTTCAGAAGGGTGATGTAACACCCCGTGTTTTTAGCATGGCGCATGCTAAAAGATGCGCCATTTGCTTGTGATGAAGCTTCATCCAAAGCTTCCGCAGTGTGAAAAAGGTGGATTAGATTAAGGCCAATACCGCGCCAAAAATGGCGTATTATGTTTGGCATTTGGCCAAGGGACAATGTTGCATCATCATGATGCATTAGGCCAGTTGGGTAGGTGGCCTTGAGCTTACAGCGTAATCATTGCGCATTATGAGAGTTATTGGTCAACAATCAATATCGCACAATCATTGTGCATCAGACCAGAGAGGGCTGGTCGAGAGAATATTGCATAATCATTGTGCGATATGCCAAAGAGAATGTCGCATAATCATTGTGCAGCAGACTGAACGAGTGGTGCACAATCATTGTGCAACAGAACGGAAACTCGGCAATCATTGCCGGTCATTCGTAAATTCATGGTAACGGCCATGAATAGTGAAGCATGTCAATATGCTCCCCTTTTCATACTTGTAGAAATTCCATTAAGACATATATAGGGAGGGGTAGTTGGTTGAAGGTGCATATGCGGACTATGTACCAAGTAAGCTTCATAGCTTAGCCGGAAGGTTATAAATGATGCCTAAGGCTCATTTATAGTTGCGTAGCCTTTCGAAGAGGGTATTTGATGCGTTGGCATCACTATGCCACGGCGCGGACCCGATGATGCATAATCATTATGCATCTTGGCGGAATGGCCTATACGGACCAGGCCATTACCGTTTTTGCTAGGCCACTGACCTTGCAAACGATTTGGTTTAAGTTTCCGTCACTTCAAGGATGAACTACGGTCCGTGCTTGATCCCTTTTAGAGTAGGGAAGGGTACGTAGGCAGCCGCAATGAGTTGCAGACATTGCTGGTCCAAAGACGTTGTCGCTCATATCATCTAATCGGAGATGATTGCGACATTCTCGCCCTCATATCATCTAAGCTCGGTAGCTCGACGCGGGGATGATTGTGGCCATTCTTGATGAGGCTTAGTTGCATGCCATCAAGGGGATGCTCATACTTCCTATCAAGCTACAAAGAGCCTCAAAAGGCGTTTACCGTATTAAGCAAGTTTTTGCTTTCCTTAATAAACCCTTTGCGGAACAAGGGTAAGTTGGAATGGTGTGGAAGCTAAGTTGGATGCATCATGCTCCACGAGCATGCTTGCAAGGGCAATTGAACGTGCATTTTGCCTAGCTTGGAGGCCCGGATCGTAGCCTCATCATGGCGCATCGGGGAAGTTACGGCCTGCGGGCAACGCGTCAAAGGCGTAATTTTCCGGTCCGTCACAGATGGTATCAGAGCAAGTTCCGAGAAAACTCTAGGGACTTGTGCGGAGTGGACTCATTGGCGAGTATTTTCCTTGATGAAAACTTAAAGTTGGAGAGTAGGCCAACTTACGCGCGGGAAAGAGTTTGTAGCTCGCTGAGCCGATTTACTTTGCAAATCGAGTTGAGCTTGTATAAGTACTGTGAGTTTGCCAGGCCTCTGTGGCACCCCGCTTGCGAGCATCCGGAAGACCGTCTGGGACGGTGGGTAGACAATGGGACTGATCATCCCCACACGTTGGCACTGGCCAAGGGTGTGCGTTGTCGCCCGGCTAGCATCCCACTTAAGAGTGGCACCCAGAACGTCGGGGACGGTGGCTTGCATCCAACCGCACCGGCATTAGAGATTGGTCCTCACAAGTGTTGCGTTAGGTTTTGCTTTGTCATTTCGATGACATCTTCCAACCTTGTGAACTTTAGGGACTTCTGAGTGCGTAGTATGGGATGCGCATTCAGGATACCTGGTCGAGATATCCTCTTGGCATTGGCCAATTGCGATTCTTGGTTTTGTTGTGGGCACTTTTTGGATTCCTGGGCAGGTGGTATGGGACATGTGCTCAGAAGGTCTAAATTGTTGTTCATGACAACTTGAAGAAACCCGTGATTTCGAGCATCCGGTATGGGACTTTTGCTCATGGAATCCAACTCGAAGAGATTGTCCACAATAGCTTTGGTTTTGAATTTCGGGGACGAAATTCTTTGAAGGGTGTGATAATGTAACACCGTGTTTTTAGCATGGCGCATGCTAAAAGATGCGCCATTTGCTTGTGATGAAGCTTCATCCAAAGCTTCAGCTGATGCGAAAAAGGTGGATTAGATTAAGGCCAACACGCGCCAAAAATGGCGTATTATGTTTGG
The DNA here is from genome assembly GCA_023531295.1 of Papaver armeniacum. NCBI lineage: Eukaryota > Viridiplantae > Streptophyta > Magnoliopsida > Ranunculales > Papaveraceae > Papaver > Papaver armeniacum. The sequence goes on from JAJJWW010008545.1 coordinate 104,353, forward strand.
CATTTGGCCAAGGGACAATGTTGCATCATCATGATGCATTAGGCCAGTTGGGTAGGTGGCCTTGAGCTTACAGCGTAATCATTGCGCATTATGAGAGTTATTGGCCAACAATCAATATCGCACAATCATTGTGCATCGACCGAGAGAGGGCTGGTCGAGAGAATATTGCATAATCATTGTGCGATATGCCAAAGAGAATGTCGCATAATCATTGTGCGACAGATCGACGAGTGGTGCACAATCATTGTGCAACAGAACGGAAACTCGGCAATCATTGCCGGTCATTCGAAAATTCATGGCAACGGCCATGAATAGTGAAGCATGTCAATATGCTCCCCTTTTCATACTTGTAGAAATTCCATTAAGACATATATAGGGAGGGTAGTTGGTTGAAGGTGCATATGCGGACTATGTACCAAGTAAGCTTCATAGCTTAGCGGGAAGGTTATAAATGATGCCTAAGGCTCATTTATAGTTGCGTAGCCTTTCGAAGAGGGTATTTGATGCGTTGGCATCACTATGCCACTGGCGCGGACCCGATGATGCATAATCATTATGCATCTTGGCGGAATGGCCTATACGGACCAGGCCATTACCGTTTTTGCTAGGCCACAGCCTTGCAAACGATTTGGTTTAAGTTTCCGTCCCTTCAAGGATGAACTACGGTCTGTGCTTGATCCCTTTTAGAGTAGGGAAGGGTACGAGGCAGCCGCAATGAGTTGCGGCATTGCCGGCCCAAAGACGTTGTCGCTCATATCATCTAATCGGAGATGATTGCGACATTCGCGCCCTCATATCATCTAAGCTCGGTAGCTCGACGCCAGGGATGATTGTGGCCATTCTTGATGAGGCTTAGTTGCATGCCAGCAAGGGGATGCTCATACTTCCTATCAAGCTACAAAGAGCCTCAAAAGGCCGTTTTCGCCGTATTAAGCAAGTTTTTGCTTTCCTTAATAAACCCTTTGCGGAACAAGGGTAAGTTGGAATGGTGTGGAAGCTAAGTTGGATGCATCATGCTCCACGAGCATGCTTGCAAGGGCAATTGAACGTGCATTTTGCCTAGCTTGGAGGCCCGGATCGTAGCCTCATCATGGCGCATCGGGGAAGTTACGGCCTGCGGGCAACGCGTCAAAGGCGTAATTTTCCGGTCCGTCACAGGTGAACTACATCATGTTCACTATCAGGCATGGCAACCTTGTTGTCTACTGTTTTACCGCTCCTAAGGGTTTTTATCGAGTTCGCATGGTTTGATGATTCCTCACCAACTAAACATATTTGATGGACCCCCATAGGATTGGGTTGAGTTTGACTAGGAAACTTACCTCATTCTCTCTCAATTAAATACGTAGCTATTTGGCCGACTTGAAGCTCTAATTTAGCAAGAGTCTGGGAATTATCCTTATGGTTATGCCTGGTTTCTTGTTGAAAGCTAAGGTGGTTAGCTGATAACATATCATGGTTCTTTACTAACATAGTAAGAGCTTCTTCTAAGGTAGATATCTTTTTCTCAGAAGTGTTCTGAAACTGGGTTTGACCTGAAGGGTTCTGAGTATAACCAAAACCTGGGGGAGGCTGAAATTACTAGACTGACCTTGATTCTGGCCCTTAGACCAAGAAAAATTAGGATGGTTTCTCCAACCAGGGTTGTAGGTCTCTAAGTAGGGGTCAAACTTCTGACGGTTCTCAAACCTAGCATTGTTATAGACAAGACATGAGCTTTCTCTTCACTAACCCGACCTTCCCAAAATGAGTTATCGGGCTCTATTCCACAACTAGAGACTTGAGAGGCTCTATTAGGTTCAACAAGGGACCTATTTTTAGACCCGAACCATTTCCAAAGCTTCTAACCTTCTAGACAAAGCAAGCAAACTTAGCATCCGACGCAAAACTCGTATCTACCATATTAGTGCTACTTCTATTAACCAAGAGTCTTTTAGGGGGTCAACACAAGACTCCCATTGTTGGGATTTCTCAAAGCAACAACTCCTAAGAAGGTAAAGGCATCCTCAAAGACTTTTACTAGTGAACTCACTAAATAAGACATAGACTCGACCATGGCTTTGGTCGAATAGTCTAAACCATCATAAATAATCTCTACGAGTTTCATCTTATCAAATCCATGGTGAGCACACTGGGATAGGAGATCATTGAATCTCTCTAAAAACCTATAAAGAGACTCTCCCTCTTGTTGCACACCGGAACTAATTCTCTGTCTAACAGCTGCAGTTTTATGCTTAGGGTAGAATTTCATATAGAAAGCAGCAATAAGTTCCTGCCATGTTTCAATGGATTCAGATGGTAGGGTTATTTAGCCAGTTCTTGGCTTTATCTTTCAAGGAAAAGGGGAACATCTTAAGTTTCAAAACTTCATCAGTAAGGTCTTTTATTCTAACTGTCCCACAAATTTCCTCAAAGTCCCTAATATGAAAATAAGGGTTCTCATCATCTTTTCCTAAGAATATAGGAATCATCTGAAGAATACTAGGTTTTATCTCGAAATTAGCCGTATTGGCTGGCAATTTAATACACGAAGCTCGATTGGTCCTAGTTGGGAACATGTAATCTTTCAAAGTGGCCATCGTTGTCACAACTGAAGTACTAGGGGTACTTTCCTCACGAAGAGACAGATTCTCAAAACTGAAGTTTCCAAAAACGGGGCTCTCAAAAGAAGAGTCTTCGAGCTCCCCGCTTCCATAAGAAGAATTACTAGGTTTTTCACTAATCAATCGACCTAGATTGTCTCTTTTCCAAGCCCGATCTCTAATAACCTCGGGCATACACCAAAACAAAAAAACAAAAAAGAAAAATCCTAAAAGGAAGGAAAGTTCTATGCAAACACAAACAAGGCTGACTCCACCACAGCAAACCTAATGAATTCTAGCAAACAAAAAGCATGATGGCTCCACTTAGATTGTTTTCTAGACCAGCTTCTAATCCTTCGAAAGGGAATTCGTTACAATCTGAGCAAACCCCTCTGGAATCAATCCGAGTTTAAGTAAGTTGAATAGAGGCGATGGAAGCTGTGTGAAGCTTTGATACCCAATGCCTCACCGCATTACAAGGCGGCGCAGTCACGCATTCAACTCACAGAACCCATCATGAACTTCGAAGTATATGCTTAAAAGAGTAACCAATATTTTTCGAACGACTTTCCTATTAAGCTCGTTACCCTATAGGTCTCGTTCTATTCCAAATTTTAAAGCTTAGGTTCGCGTTATGTATCGTTTTCCTAAGGCGGGCAAGAAGAGAACGGTGATGAAATCCGAACCCTTATCTTGTATGGCCAGGCCTTGCCCTTTACTAGGAAATTAAAGCAGCCGTATTCAGTTCCTCGACATATATGCAAACGAAGGAATACAGTAACCCGTTGACAGGGGATTTGCGAGTGTTTCGACAAACTTACCTCCCTTTCCAGACGGGGGATGAACCGTTGTAGTCGACTCGGGCCACGACTCCTATGTCATGTACGAACCCAAGGGGCCGAGGCGATATCATAATCGCCGTCCTTCTCTGCACACAGTTTATATTTATACTACTCTTCCGTAGGGTTTAAAAATAAAAGAATGTCTAAATGTCCAAATGTCCAAGTCCAAAGTCCAAAAAGTAAAAGTGCAAAAGAAAAGGAAAATAAAAATATCCAAAAAAAATAAAAATGCCTCTTTTTTTTTTTCTCTCTCTTTTTTATCAAATAAAAAAAAAATCTTCTTCTTTTGCTCCTTTCGCCTTGCCTTTTACTCCCAGTCTTTAAGTATTCACCAAAAGCTTTGGCAAAATTTTCTTTCGCTCCAAATTCCAAATTCTGTAAGGAAAAGACAAAAACCCAAAAACGTAAAGAAGAACAAAAACAAATAAAAATCTAAAAACTCTAGCCTAAAGACAAGTCCGCGTCGGCGGCGCCAAAAATTGATGGTTATTTTCAATGTTGTTGTAGTGAAAGGTTCGTTGAGACTTGTGAAAGCAGATTTTTAGACTTAAATTTTAAAGCAAAAATATAACAAACTCAAAATACAAGATGTTGTGAAAATTATGGAGAGGATGGAGCTAGGATTTCACCATTCATCAATACTTATGTGGTTTTAAATTAATTTATATCATGCAATTTAAACAATTGATTTGATTCTAAAGTATTGCCAAAATCAGATTTCCAAAATATCAAATGTTAGTCGCAAGCATAACGCATCAACAGTCTAAAACTAAGCATGCATCATCAAGAGAAAACACATTTGATTAATAAAAATCATTTAATTCATTTTTTATCAATGCAATTAATCATATAAAAATATTGCATAAATTAATAAAGTAAATGTTACCACATAATTCTTCAAAGAATGGCTTCCTCCGTCGCCCCGGAGGATGGGTTTAGCTCATCATGTTGGAAACACGCTCAAAAATTGATTTCATTGCTCCAAAATGGTTCACAAATGATGAAATGGGAGAAAATAATTAAAACCGGGTGTTTGCAACGTTTATAATAGTTGCAAACACTGTTACAGAGAACGATAAATGTAAAGTGTTGTTGTTGCTGTAGTTTTAAGAATGTCTTCTGAACTACGACCCTCAGATGTGTCGTTGTCACTGTAGAGAAAACGACGGTCACCCGTGCGTTGAATGTTCTTCGTGTTCTTGGTGTAGCAGCAGCAGAGAATAATCCTGTAACTTGATTTTCTCGATCTGTTGACGCTCTAAACTCTCCCAAACTCTCCGTATCCCTCTTCTGTGATCCGAGCAGCATATTTATACTCCTAATCCTCATTTAATCACGCCATAATTCTCAATATTCTTCATTGAACTCGGGCATTAAAGAAAATATTATGGGAATATTTTATTCCCTGATTTAGCTTCTCACGCGTTTCTACAGCTAAAAAACCTCCTTATTTATCTTTTTCAATGTCCAAAGTGTTGCTCGAGTCATCAGACATGAGCAGAACACGTTTAAATTCTCCAAATACCGTGAATTTTCCTCTCATGCACGTGCTGCCCTGTTTTCTTCTCACGGATTTTTCAGCTTTATATATGTCCCAGGAACACTTGTAATAGCTTTATATATGTCCCAGGAACAATCCCATATATTTTCAGCCATTTAGTCTCCCTAAAACACCTCCAAATTCTTGATTGAAATTTGACAGTGATAAAAATCATTTTCCTGCCAATTTTGAAATTTGAATTTGAGAAGAAAGTCACCCCTTATCCAGTGGTTGCCCCTTATCCGTTGCTGGAGTCCGAATAACATGTGTCCTCCGGGGGTGTACCGAGCAACTTTTCGAGCCGAATTTTCCAACAATCTTTATTTCCAAAAAATACCTACAAACACACAAAACACCATAATAAGGACAAAAACGAGTACTAACAATACGAAACATTGAGGAAAAATTAGACACATAAATGCGTCTATCATTTGCTATATTCCTTTTTAAATATTATTATCTTATTGGATTTATCTTGAGTTTGTTCTTTCATGTTGGTATTGGGATTTCTTTAGGTTAGTTATCTGAAATCTTCTAAAACATTTATCTCAGGATAAAGTGGCACTTGGGAAGGTTGTTTCGGTATTATTAACAAGAAGAATGCAAGGAGAACTGCAATAACATAAATTTTATCTCAAAACAAAGCTAAGTAGTATTGCTCCTCTCATATTGTAACCATAGATGGTTCTTAGTATTCTTATGTAACTAATTGTTGGTGGTTCACTCACTTTCTTGTTTGAAATTCCAGGGAGAAATCCAAAGCAGCTGGAAAGATGAATGTTTGGCAGGGTTATGCGCATGGTTCTGTTGGGAAACAGTTTTCGAGGTTCTATAGTTTGTCTGTTCTACTTCTATCTTGAATTTAAGGTCTTGGTGGTATGAACCGTTCACCTGAATTGTGCAATTAGCATTAAGGAGAATACAAGAAGGTGGAAATACTGGAAATGCTCTAACTTGTGCTGCTTGTCTGAGACTGAATTCTGGCTTATTTGAAAGATAAGCATTCCTTTACTTTATTAGTCATATCCCCATTCCGAGTTTGAATCGCTAAGACCTTATGCTTGTATGCTGCCTGTGAGTGAAAGCATGCGATTTATAATCTTTTACCTCATAACTTAACTTGGCCAGTTAATAGGGTCACCACATAGAGTTTTCGAGGATTTTTGAGAACTATTCTCAATTCCTATACCTATCCTGTAGCTCATTTGGACATTGTAGCTCATCTGCTATAGACGCACAATCAACAAAAGAAGACCAGTATCCATTACAGTCTATGTTATGGTAGGTTATTTGAGTTTGAAATGCAGGAAACACTACTCAACTTGCTACTTCGCAAGTACCTCCATTTCAATCTATATAGTAAATTACGAAATCATTATGAAGAACACTTAAAGAGATTTTTATTAAGTATTGAAATCAATACAAAGAAGATAAAACCCTAACTTGGGAAGCAAATAACTTTCTCTCTCCTAAATTTCTATCTCAACTCTCAAGAAGATCCCCCTTTCACCACAAGGGTGGCTGGTCCTATATATAGGGATTTTAAATAGTGGAGGACAGCTAAGAAAGCCCCTATTTTCGGATCTCTCGCGCGATGTCGTCGCACTCATGTATCTGGCCTTGTCGCGCGTGCTTCTCAACTTCGTATAGATTCCACACTTTTTCCGTGACTTTGTGACGTCACTGATTCCGTCATTTAGGATATGCAACGTGCGAATACCATTCGTCTCATTTCAATTCAGTTGCTTCGCATGATTTATCGGCTATGCGATATTTAACCCCTACATTTTGCCTCTTCTCTTAGAGATCTTTGTTGAAGAAAGAGCGATGAGATAAATTTTTTTAAGAACACCTTCGCTCCGTTACATGATGCCTGTCGCACCCTATCAACTTTCCATATTCTTTTATCTGACAATATTCCGAGATCTCGGGCCCAATTTTTCCACGTGTCGCTGTCATCGTCTTAGCTTTGGCACATTATGGCTGATATCTGCAACTGTCACCTCGTATCCTCTCACCCATTAATGCTTTCATAAAAGCGAATTTTCTCCAGACCCTTTATATATCCCTTCTTACTTTTATCTTCATCTTTTTACTTTCTTCTTTTTTCTTCAGCCTCTGAAACTTTCTTTTCTTACCGCTATAATTGTTGTTCTTCTATTTTAACTTTGAGTCTTGACTCTTCTTCGTTTCAATCTCTCGCTTCAATCTCCCATCACGTATTACTTAGCCTTTTTGGCCGCCTTTTTGATATTACTTTTTGATCATCTTCAATCTTCCCATCATATATTACTCCGCCTTTCTGATCGTCTTGACCAGTTTTGATATTTATAATCGTCTTTGGAAAATCCTACTACCACACCCCTTAAACAATCTATATAGTAAATTACGAAATCATTATGAAGAATACTTAAAGAGATTTTTATTAAGTATAGAAATCAATACAAAGAAGATAAAACCCTAACTTGGGAAGAAAATAACTTTCTCTCTCCTAAATTTCTATCTCAACTCTCAAGAAGATCCCCCTTTCACCACAAGGGTGGCTGGTACTATATATAGGGATTTTACATAGTGGAGGACAGCTAAGAAAGCCCCTATTTTCGGATCTCTCGCACGATGTCGTCGCACCCATATATCTGTCCTTCTCGCGCGTGCTTCTCAACTTCGTATAGATTCTACACTTTTTCCGTGACTTTGTGACGTCACTGATTCCGTCATTTAGGATATGCAACGTGCGAATACCATTCGTCTCCTTTCAATTCAGTTGCTTCGCTTGATTTATCGGCTATGCGATATTTAACCCCTACATTTTTCCTCTTCTCTTAGCGATCTTTGTTGAAGAAAGAGCGATGAGAGAAATTTTTTTTAAGCACACCTTCGCTCATTTACATGATGCTTGTCGCACCCTATCAACTTTCCATATTCTTTTATCTGACAATATTCCGAGATCTCGGGCCCAATTTTTCCACGTGTCGCTGTCATCGTCTTAGCTTTGGACACGTTATGGATGATATCTCAGAATCGTACACCTCGTATCCTCTCACCCATTAATGCTTTCATAAAAGCGAATTTTCTCCGGACCCTTTATATATCTCTTCTTACTTTCATCTTCATGTTTTTACTTTCTTCTTTCTTCTTCAGCCTCTGCAACTTTCTTACCGCTTTAATTGTTGTTATTCTATTTTAACTTTGATTCTTGACTCTTGTTCTCTTCAATCTCTCGTTTCAATCTCCCATCACGTATTACTTCGCCTTTTTGATATTACTTTTGGATCATCTTCAATCTTCCCATCACATATTACTTTGCCTTTCTGATCGTCTTGATCAGTTTTGATATTTATAATCCCCTTCTGTTAGAGTAATCTATGGGGCACAAGCCAGGGTGGAGAATGGTTCAAGAATTTGAGAAGATTGAAGTTGAATTCAGAGATAAAGGCTTTACATTATCTGCTCCTCCTACATCAGGGCCCACTCAAATGCTTAACCCCAAATGGTTTGATATTGAAAAAAGATTTTAAAGCTCAGGGAAAACAAGGCACACTAGATGCGCTACGTTCGATCACTGATGAAGTAAGGAATACCTTTTGGCTTTTAACAATATTGTTGCCTCTATTTCTTATGTTTATCTGTGTGCGAAGGTGGGCAGACTACACATTGGGGGCTCTCATGATGAAGACTCTACTCGTGTGAAGTCTACGGGCAGAGTTCTTGCTTCCCAATCTTCTGAGAAAAATGTCTGTAAGAAGAGTAATCCCCCAAAAAGAGAAAGATTACTTATACTACCTCATCTCCTACTCCTTCATTCCCTCGCTCCCAAGGAAATGAGTTGTCGTTCCCTGATGAGTCTACTTCTGCTTCTCCCATGACCTAATTGTCTCATATCTTCAGGGATTCCCTCTCAGATGTGGGTGATGACAACCAAGTTCGTACCTGCCAAATGATCTCCTCCATATGTGATGCCCCTACCTTGAGTCATGAATCTCTGCGAGGATCTGCCTCAGCCATATCTCCCGAGTTCCTATATGATATGGGCTCCATGGTATGCGTTTTCTTTCTTCTGTAAGCTGGGGTAAGTTTAAGCCAACATCTTACCTTATTTATTTTGAATTCTCTTGTTTTTTCGTCTTTGCAGATGGCGCAAGCTTCTCATGCAGTTGCCTCTGACTTGCATAGGAAAAATCGTTCCTTGGAGGCAGAGTGTGCGAAGCTTAGGAAGGAACTTTTAAGCAAGACGCGAGAGGCAGAAACCCTTCGTCAACGAAATGATCAATTAATAGGTGTGTTTCTTTTCGCTCTCTCATACTTTGTGAAATTTTGCCATGTTTTCATATATTTCTTCTGTTACATAAATCTGCAGAACTTTATAACTTAACCGATGAGGCGGCTCGCCTTCCCGATGACAGCGATGCTCTTTTTGAGCTTCTTAACGCATCTTAGGATAACTTCCCCATGCGTAGTTTAGAAAATCTTAGTCATAAAGAACAGAGGTCGAAATACGAAGCTCTTATTAGTGAACATAGACCTATGCTAGTTTGTGTAAGATCCTTCCAACGTCGTCTTCGTGAGGATAAAGAAAAAAATTAAAACCTTTGAATACAAAATGAACGCCCTTATTGCTGAGAAAGAGCAAGTAATTGCTAATGGTGCGAAGGCATTGAAGCAGTTTCATGAAGCTCCAACTCAAGATTCAAGTCGAAAGGGACCGTGCCATAAGTGAGAAGGATGTTCTTCGCGCTCGTGAAAATGAGGTTCGCTCTCGTCTTCTAATAGAGAATGATGCTGAGTTCGCATGGGCTGCTAGAGTCCTTGATAATGCTAGGTTCGAGTTGGCTACGAGTGTTAGTTTAAAATATGACCATGATTCCCTGGTTGAAACCATCATTTCCGAAAAAGAAGGTTTTCCATTACCCTTGTTTGATGATTTTGTCCCTACTTTATTTTTTAAATTATATTTGTGTGATTTTGACTCTTTTTCTTGTCTTCTCGCAGCTGCTGAAAAGGAGTTTCTTGAAAAGGAGAAGAACTATCTGCGAGATGTTTATAGTCTGCGAACAAAGTCCAATGCAGAAATTCAAAAGATGGAAGCAAATTATGAAGTCCGTGATACCAAATACCGCCGTCTCAAGAAAAAGTTCAAAGTGACCGTTTCCAATTTGACCAAGGATGCCATTTGCATACGTGATGAGGCTATAAAGGGAGAAGTGGGTGATCTTTGTACTGTACATGTCATTCCCTTTCCCTCGCATTATGAATTTAAGGCTCCTTCGGACAATGAAGAAACTTCCGAAATCTCCGATAGTGACTTTGAATATGAGGATTCTGGTGAAGAAGATCGTGATTCTGAAGTTGATGAAGATAATGAAGAGGATCATGACTCTGAAGTTGATAGAGATAATGTTGGGAAGAATTAGTTGTTCACTTTTTTCCTTCTTTCATACTCTTTGTATGATATTTTCTTCTTTGTACATACTCTTTGAATATTTTCCATCTTTTAATGGAACAATGCTTCTCCCGCCTGCTTCTGGCTGTTGATCAAAGAATGATGCTTTTCTATCTAATAATTTGTGTCAGTTTCAGGGTAACTTATAAGGTCAGACGTAATAACATATGTGCGTGAGTCTGATGAGATTTTGAAGTTGTTTGTAAAGTGGTAGTAAAAGTTCGTTCAACTCAGACTTGTAAAGGTTTGATTTAAGAAAATACTAAAAACAAAGAAAATTGTTCACAAGTTTTGTCACAATATCGAGAGGTACCGAGACTCAGGGTTCCACCAATTCTCATTCATGCGATTCTTATATTTATCCTAGACAATTATAGCTCAAACAATATTGACTCTATGTCTTTGCCAAGGTAGATTTTTAAAAGATTAATTGTAAATCACAAGCATGACCCATCAAAAGTACTAAAACTAAGCATACCTCATCAAACGAAATCACAACTAATTAGTGAAAATCATAAAACAATTAAATCAAGTGCAAGAAGTCATATAAGAAATAAATAGAATTGCCACATGGATGAAAATTGGCTTCCTCCGTCGCCTCAGCAATGGGGTTTAGCTCTTCATATTAATCACGTGCTCAAAATAGGTGTTCATAGCTCAAAAAGTGTGAAAAACAAGAGAAAGCTAATAACTCAGGAAGTTTGCAACGCTGAAGAGGCGTTACAAACAGACTGTTACAGAAGAAATAAGACTGCCTTTTAAACGATACTTGTTTCCTGCGGTAGAATAACGATAGTTGTCTGCGACCGTTCCTTGTGTGTCTTATGTTCTTCGTGTTCTAGGGTTCTTGAGAACGACACTTCTCTAGTGTCGTCTGCAACCCTTCTCCTTCTTCTTCACCTGCTGCTGCTACTTCTCCTCTGCAGCTTCTCTGCTTTGATTCTGCAGCCTCCAATCGACCCCAAAAACTCCCGACCCCCTTCCTGGGACTCGAATACCTCTATATATACACCACAGGCCGAGTATCTTCACGAGAAAATCTCTTTTCTTTCTCCACAGGTTACGGATATTTTCCTCCCCTTTTTATCTCTTCTTTACATGTATTTCAGCTCCTTCCAAACTCTCTAACAGGATACTACCCAATAGAGTAAAACTTACCCATGTCTCACGTAACTTCCAAGTTAAAACTCACAAAGTCCCGAGAAACTTTCCTTCCCCTGTTTTATCGAAACTCAACTGAAAAATCTCCTATGCGGCCTCTGAGTAGTTTCCAAACCCTCTGTTGACTTTATAGGACCAGATTCTCACGGAATATATTCTCCTAATCCTTACATATCCCAAATATATAACCAAACTTCACCCGAGAATATATCCTTCCCTGTTTTAGGAAATATTCCCATATCTTCCTTTGTTTTCGATTCTAAGTGACATACACATCCTGTCTAGTCATAACAGTCCGTAACCAATCCAAATCCAAGTAAAAATCTTCGAGAAACTCGACCAGACCCACATCAGAAAATACGCAGAAGCTGTAATTATTTCCCGCCAGTTTCCATTTTTCAACCGTGAAGATGGAATGCCCCTTATATAGTACAGGGGTGCGAATAGCCGTGAGGTGTAAATAGCAATTAGGGTACCCCTTATAAGTGGAGTACCCCTTAGTAATTGAGTTTCCCATTATCCAAACTGAGAGTCCGAATAGTAATTTTCTCCCACAAGCGCAAAAACCACTTTTCGAGCCAATTTTCCCGCAAAAGCTTATTTCTCCAAAAACACCTACAAAAACATAAAATGCCAAAATAAATACAAAAATGGGTACTAACAATATAGAAAATCGAGATCAAAAATAGACACATAAATGCGTCTATCAAATACCCCCAAACTTATTATTTGCTAGTCCCGAGAAAATCAAATCTAGAAAAATAAAATCCTAACTCACTGTCGCAGGTATCGTCGATTGCATTTAGCGTATGCAATAAGCCTTTAAACCCCTAGGCGGCCCTAGTGGCCGAGTTATAGTCTCGGGAGGGTTTACAAGAGGTATACCCAGAAAACCTTTATATTCCAGACCCTAACTATCTACGCAGAACCTTGGAAGGCACTAAAAAATCTCCTTGGTTGGCATACTTATTGACTACAAAAGGAAGTACCCCGATGCAAAATTCCAATTGCTGTACACGAGTTTGCACTCAAGCATACTAAAATTCATATATAAGTCACAGAGCTCTACTCAGATAGTCGCACTATGGACATCAATACCTGGAGTCATAACTAATCACATGGATAGATCAAGAAGATGGATATAGAGAAAAACATAGATGGTTTTGATGTTTGCTAAGTGAATGGTGTTTCCCATATCTGTCTGAAGGCCTCCGCCAAAATGAACCTATCCTAATGGACTGAGATACCGGTCTGACTAATATCAACACGACTGGCATATACAAGGGAACCAGTGGTTAATAATCCTAACTCTAGGTCAACACAAATGGCATATACAAGGGTTCCAGTGGTTGACTTTATTGAATTTATTCCAGTTGGTCTGATGGTTTGGTCTCAATTTTTTTTTTTTTGGTATCTCAATCACTCTAATTCACCCTAGCATTGGTAACAACTTGAATCATGGGCCCCACCTAATCACTTAGAGAAACATAGTTTAAAAAAAAAACAAAATAAAAACAGAAGTGAAAAGGACTCGACGAGATATGGTGAAACTATCATGTTATTTCTAACACCTGAGCTCTGTGCTTTTATGAATAGACTCTTTAGATGTTTCCATCTAATCAGGTTGGTTCCTCAACTCCTACAACCAAAATGCTTCCATCCACTTAGATTGGTTAGTGCCATCCTTAATAAGCATAAATTTCTAGGCTCTGGAGTTTATTTATTGCAACTAACAAAAAGTTTCTCCTATACCCCCAAACTTAAATCTAACATTGTCCTCAATGTTCTAAAGATAAAATTAAAAGCATGAACAAGGAGAAACTATTACCATTTAAAGCAAAGAGATAAGGAAAGATATTACCGTGTCGCATGAATGTTGGGTTACCTCCCAAGAAGTGCTAAGTTTAACGTCTTCAGCCAGACTAAGAAAGGATTAGTCACCTTATAAAATCATAAAGTAATAGCCGAAATTTTTGTGGGTCATCGAAACCAAATAGAGTTATCACAAGTAAAAGGAATCTGCAACATGCCAAATAAAGCACACCCTTATCTAGTTTCCTGTTTAAGACAATTATATCTAGTTGTGGTTCAGGTTCAGGCTCTATAACTGGGTCCAAATAAAATATTTTCATGGTCTGCATTTCCTCAAAGCTAAGATCCGGTTAAGGTATTAGAGTCTTGAAAAACTCGAATAAAAATTTAGAAGCACATAATAATAACCTAAATAACTGCGGATCCTTAAAGTCAATCAGTTTTGACTCACACAATTGACCACGATGAAACTGTCGGTCAATCTTAAGCAAATGTGTCGTTTTTATTCTCCTAAAGTACTTAGGTTTAGTCTCAAAACTTAATAATCGACACATCTGAAACATACACGTTCCCACAATTGGTTGAAAAATACTTGGTGGGAAAACAAAATCAATCTGGGTATCATAGCCTGGGTAAACCACATCATCCAGAGGATGGGTTTCTAACAACTGAACTTCTTCTTGGACATTATTAGGTTCTGGAGAACTAGTATGAAGGTAATCTGGCACAATGGTTGAGGCACATATATCAAGTCCCAAGTGAGGGACCTTTCTAAGATTTAAGGCACATGGAGAATGATAATCACCCCCAAACTTAGAGTTTTAAGTGTCTCTAGAAATACTAGTCACAACTTCCCTAATTTCAAGGTCATCTGATTCCTGAAAATGGTCAATTGATTCTTCTAAGTCAGGTTCATCCTCACTCATCTCTACGAGTTCATTTTCTTTTGTAGGATCAGAATATCGCGACATCAATACTTCGCGGGATCAATAAACAATAACATTGCAAGGGCGTCGCAAAAGAGTAATATAAATGACGCAATGAATGACGACAGACAAAATATGAGAAAGGTGTGAAGACCTAGCGAAATTTAGGAGAGCTGCGAGAATGAATACTTGTACACTTGCGATATTTCGCAAGTCATTCCCGAAAATAAAGGACAGCTTAGCTGTCATCCATTGTGTATTACCCTATATAAAGAGTTGAATAAACCTGTTGTGAGAGAGATCTTTTTGAGAGTGTTAGACAAGTAATTAGGAAAGAGAAAGTGTGTGGTGATTGTAATTTCTTCAGCTCTTTCTTATCTTATCTTGAAAACATTCAAAGAATTAATCAATAAAATCATTGTTATTCATCTTAAAATGTCTTAGTTGTGTGGATTATTGTGAGGGGTGTAGTGTAGGATTTCCTGCAACTACATAATGGCGCTAGAAACAGGGACAGAGTAAGGATCAACATCGTGATTTGAAGGAATTTGGAGTAGTAAGGAAGAAATTTCATATAATTTTCAACAGTTTACCAAAACCAAGAAATGGCTAGAAGGAGAAATGCATCTGAGCAACCAACAACTGTTAGGAGGAGTAGGAGACTTGCCGGAGAAGAGAGAAATTAAATGGGAGAATCCTCAAGAAGGAACTTAAGGAATGATGAAGAAAATCAAATTCAATCACCAATTCAACCAATAGTGGATAGAACAGTGGATTATGATAGAGTAAGCGTGCATACTTGGAGATCAGACTCTGTGGACGAAGGGGAAGAAGAACAACAAGTGGTAAACAATGGACAAGAGGGGAGAGATCGAGAAAGGAATGGAGAAATAATTCGTGGAAATGAAGAGATCGCATCATTAGAGGCGCTGAGGCAAACAATACATGAAGAGAGACTATTAGAGGCAGAGGAACATGCAAACTTGACAAGACAGAATCATGAGCTGAGGATGGAAAACATGAGGTTACAAAACAGAAGGTCGAGAAGCACTACAAGGTCAAGTTCAAGATCAGTTAGAGAGGAAAGAAGGAGAATTTTACCTACAGAAAATGCTGATGAAGAAAACCGAGAAGAAGCGCAAAATCAAGGCACAAAACATTGCGAGAGAAGAGAAATGATGGAAAATCGTTATATCCCACGTCCCGAGACTCTTCAAAATGAACAGAATGGTGGAAACCAAGGAAATAGGCAACGTCAGGAGCAGAATCAACCAATGGATGAAGAAAATCAAGAAGAAGGAAGAAGAATATTGCATGGGAGAGAAGCACGAAGGAAGCAAAAAGAAATTGAAGATGAAATTGAAAGACACTATGCCGAACAAGCACGTCTAGCTCGCGAGAGAGAAAGATTGAGAGCAGAAATGGAAGAACAGGAGTTAGAAGAGGAAATTCGCCAGAATAATCATGATAATCGAGAAAGAAGGCGAGAACAAAATCGCAACAATGATAATATTAATGAAGAATATGAAAGAGCACAAAGGAGAGCTGATAGTCACCAAAGAAGAGAAATTGATAGATATAATGGTGTGCGAATTCGCGAAATAAATGAAGGGGAAGATCGCAGAGAAATACGAGAAGAGAATGTTGAACAAGAAAGTCAAAGTAGACATGAACGCAGGCGAAGAGAAGCGGAACTAAAAAGACTAATGGATTCAAATTCTGATGTAAATGAACAAATTTTGAGAGAATTGGCAGAAATGAGAGGAATGATGAACAATAAAAAGGGAGGAGGAAAGAGACAGTTAGATGAAGCAATAGAAGAAGCTGCGAAAACTCCGTTCACACAAAAGATACAATTAAGAGGAATACCACCAAAGTGAAATTTACCGACACTAACCAGCATTTTCGATGGAACAACTTGTGCGACACAACATATCAAAGCTTATATGAGATGTATGCTATATTATGCAAATATTTTGCATCAAGTCTGACAGGAGAAGCTTTGAAATGGTTTGAAGGGCTACCGAGGAATACAATAACATCTTTCAATCACTTGCAGGCTATATTTTTAGGGGCATATATAAGTAATAATTCCTCGCGACCGTGTATTGAAGATGTATTTGGGTTAAAACAAAGGGTTGGTGAAAGTTTGAAGCATCTAACTGTGAGATGGAAGACAATGTGTAGCGAAATGGCTGGTCGAGTGGAGGAGAGATATCTCATCTTATCATTCATTAATGCTATGTTTGCGACAAATCTACTATATATTCAAATTTTTAGAGTCAAAAATACAATCACAATGACTGAGTTGCGAGAGCTTCAGGAGGAGTATATTGCTCTAGAGGAAAAACAAAATGAGATGGAATCATACCTGTTGCGAATACAAGTTCAGGAGCTGCGAATGCAAGTTTGTTACCCAAATTGATAAACACTGTGGCGAGTACCTCGCAAGGTCAACAAGGAGTGAGGATACCAGATGATGGTCAGCAAAAGTTGGTAGCTATGGGAAGTCGCGATCAGGAAGAATTTGAAAGAGAAATAAATTTCTACAACCGTGGCGGAAATAATAAAATTCAAAGGCTTGATCAACCGCAAGAAACCTATGGAGGTCAAAGGCATAATTCACAAGAGACTTATGGAGGCCAGAGGCAGAATTATCATAGAGGACAGCGAAGTCATAGAGTCGTATGGGAAGAAATCAAAATGCCACCACTAAACGCTAGTGTGGAGAAGATATGGGAGGCTATAATCCTGATGGAAAACATACCCGCACCATGGAACATGGGGAATGAACCACCTCCAGGTGATAGAAGTCATGAATTATGTTCCTACCACCACTTTCATGGACACCAAATGAATGATTGCAGGAATATAAAAAGAATCATCCTCAGAATGATAGATCAAGGGAAGCTAAACCAATTCTTAAAATGTGAAGAGAAGGCTCAACCATTACCAACACCTCCAGAAAATCGCAGAGTAAATAAGACAAAAGGGAAAGAAACATTTGTAGTAGAAGTTGGAACAAAGGCCAAAAACTTGTTCTACAACTCTATCGTACATTCATACAAGACAATTGAAGATTTTCATGATAGTATTCTCAGTAGGGTTTTTGCAAGAGATGTTGATAATAGAGAAGTAATGAATATCGCGAAGTCATCGCCACTGAAGGAATGGCAAGCGCAAATTATTTCTTTTACCGCAGAAGAAGTACATGAAGGTGGCGAGTTGCATGACAGTCCATTAGTGGTAAGATTAGAAATTAATCCAAAACCTGTTGATGATGAAAATGATGGTGCAGAAAATTCATGGGCAATAAATCGAATCTTAATTGATACTGGAAGCTCTGTAAACATCCTTTTTTATCACACCTACAAGACTATGGGGGCAAAGATGAAGATTTGATACCTTCAACGTATAAGATCTATGGTTTTAACGGTACTGCTAATAAACCTAAAGGAGAAGCTCGCATGCGAATACCATTGAATGGGTTATCAACTGAAATCTTGTTTTGCATAGTCGATATGGAATCCCCTTATAATGCATTAATTGGGCGACCCTGGTTGCATGAGATCTTGGGTGTGGCATCAACTTACCATCAGTGCATCAAATTTCCACATCCCAGTGGTGTTGGAGTTATAAAAGGAGATTGGGCTGAGGGACAAAAGTGCTATGAAGTCGATGTGGAGTCTTGCGATTTAAGGGCTGTTCAACAGAAGAATTAAAAAAGGAATATCAAAGAAGAACAAAGAAGAGAAAGACTGATGGTGGACACAATAGAAGTGAGAGATGAAGATGTGTTGCGAAATCAGTGCTTGAAGACAATTGAAAATTGCGATGGTTTCGCAAAAGGGATGGAAGTATCTGGAAATATGAATAAGGAAACAGAGAGCAACAGGAGTAAGAGGTGTAAGAAATAAATAATTGATTTTAGGGTCTTGTAAAAAAAAAAAAAAAATGTGTGTGTCATGATGATCGAAGAAGGAGTGCGCGAAAACATCGCGATATATGAATGTGATGCGGGAAAACATCGCGATATATGAATGTGATGAAAGTTTGGTTAAATAATTACAGCGAAATCTCAGAAAATGAAGCAAGATTATGTGATAATTTTGCAAAGAAGATGAGAAGAAATAATCAAAAAGCAATGAATGATTACAAGAATTGACAGAAATGAATGAGTGAGTGAATGGGACGAACCTTTATGGCGTACACCCTAGTTCGCGAATGATATTTCGTAAGAGGAAAATGTAAGACCTAAAGTGCGTCATATAAGGGGGTATCTCTTGAACATGGCTCGGGGAAAAGGTTACACCGCCCCTGGAACTTGAGTCATGAAGATTTGGGGCCCATGAAAGCCTATCCGGGGGAGATACCTTGGATTCCCAACTATATATATACGGTTATACCCTGGTTGGGCGACCGAGGGTCTCTTCCAAGGAGTCAGTGTATGACCAAGGCGCCGAGGTACACGGTTGAGCCAAGAGTGTCTGGGGCATTTGAAGTGTCTCGGCCATTCTTGGCAAGTCTTGGCACATGCTGCACTCGGCCCGAAGAAAACTCCACTTAGGGTGCAGTCTCGTAACCATAAGCCATATAGGTAAAAGGGATAAGAGGCTGCGAAAAAAACTGGTTGTTGTTAAGACCGGATGGGAGGAGCTAGTCTTGTATGGACGATGTACGCCTCCTTGAAGGGAAAACCAGGGAGATGATAAGGGCGGCACCCTCCATTAGGGAGATGATAAGTGTCAAAAGACGCAAATGTCATGAGGCTCTATTTTCGCAAGGAAATTTAGGCTTGTAATATTTGTGCGATGATCCTGCAGAGGCAATAATACTAACGCGAGGGTAAGAAGAGATCAATGGGTCTTTACATGCAAGTGTAAAGACGTCCTGCGATTTCGTCGCAAGACGGCAATGTCATGGGGCTTCAAGTTCGCAAGAACATTTAGGCCTGTCATATTGTCACAACAAAAACATCCTGCAGAGGCAAAAATACTAAAGAAATGAAATGATAAGACAAGATCAATGGGTCGTTACATGAAAGTGTAATGACATCCTGCGATTTTGTCGCAAGACGGCAATGTCATGGGACTTTATATTCGAAAGGATATTTAGACCTGTCATATTGACGCAAAATGAGGGGTGGAAAAATAAGACCTTTAACTAGGAAGGCAAAATAAGACCACACAAAAACAAGGTTAAGGCAAGATCAATGGGTCATTACATGAAAATGTAAAGACGTCCTGCGATCTTGTCGCAATGATGAATTTCAACATAAACAAAGATAAGATAACACAAGAAGTCGAGTAAGCAAATAAGCTTGCGAATACGGTTATATTTCTTCATTAATTTGTGAAAGGTTAGCAACCGTAGTTGCGAAAATATGAACTAATATTACTTAAAGGTTATCGATATAATCTCTCATATGCAAATAAATAACAGAGGCAAGTATGGGAATGATTATAGTAAAAATTTGTTATTTATTTCCATGTGATAGATTTACAGTGAAAAATTACAAAGATGGAAGGTTAAAAGGATAAATGTACATATATCACAAGAAGAGAAAAAGGGAAATGGAGCTATCTCTCAGTTCATTCTTCTTTGTCATCAGATTCTTTATCAGATTCTTCCTCTTCGCTTGCTTCTCTATCAGAAACATCAAAGGAAGGTATATCTTCAGGAATTTCATCAAGAAGACAAGGATATGAAGAATGAGGAATACTGTGGTCATCGCAAACTGTCTTAATAGTTTGATTGCGAAAACGAACAGCATTATTGTTGAAATTCGCTACAGTAGCTTGTAATTGCTTCTTCAACATGGAATACTTGTCGTTGCGAAGAGAAAGGTTCTTTGCAAGTTGTTCTTTTTCAGATTCAAGTTCTTCAATCCTTGTTTGATATCTCTTCTCAGCTTCTGCGAATGAATGATAATGAGTCAGTAACTTAATAGCAGTTTCATAAAAAAGAAGTGGTAAAATAAAGAAGAACAGTTAACAACCTTCTCTGTCAGAAATCATATCTTTAACCAAGGAAGTATGATCAGCATGAAGACTGACATTAACACCTAAGTTATTTCTGGCATTATCTAGAACTTTCGCAGCCCAAGTGAATTCAGCATCATTATTTATGACAAGGAGTGAACGAATTTGATTTTCTCGCTCATTAAGTATGGCGTTTTGGCGAAGAGATTCATCTCGTTCAATTTGGACTTCAAGAAGGGTTTTTTGGAACTTCGCTAATGCTTGTGCACCTTGATTAGCAATGTGATCCTTATCATCTATAAGGCTGCTAATTTTCTTCCTTAGAATATTATTATTCTCCTGGGAGCTAAGATATAAACGTTTAAATCGGTTGGCTAAACCTAAACTAGATCTATGTTCAATTTATAAGAGATGAAATTTGGTTTGAAGTTCATTTAATGAGAGAGAATTAATCTTGTTTGAAGAACTACTTAAAGATTCATTGAGATGAGCGAGAAGAGCATCATCATCCATAGGTTCAGGGAATGAGTGGAGAAGGATGGCTTCGTCAGAAAGATTATAAATGTATGCGAAAATGATAAGTCAGGCAAAGAGAAATAAATGACAAAGTAGAAATGAAGAAAAGAGAAGGGTGTTATACCATAAAGTTGCTGATTAGCACTTTGAAGAGTAGATATTTTGTCCTTCTGGGTAGAAGACTCAACTTCCAACTGTTGAATTTTTTCATCCTTCTTGCGAGATGTCGCAACTTCAATTTCTAGTTCTTTGTTCTTCTCCTTAAGTTGAAGATTTTTCTTTTCAAGATTGTTGCGTCTTTTCTCGAGGTATGAGGCAACAACAAAGGAAGCTCTCCCAGACTATAAAGGAAAATAAATAAATTGTTAAGATAAGGTTTATAATCGAAATCACAAAGAAATAAAGAAATATGAACATACCAAGGCATTAAGTGCATTTAAGAAACTGGGAGTCATTGTCCGAGAAACTCCACGAAAAGAGTCATTATCCACTAGCAGGGGGGGCATCACAAATATTTGCGAGAGCTTCGCAAGTAGCAGAAAAACGATCATCTCCTAAAACTTGCATAGAATCAGAGAAAACACTAGACAATTGCGCCATAGCAGATTCGACTGAATGATTCTCCTTCGCAAAAGAAGCATCAACCTCATTATTATCTTCATCAGAGTTCTCGCTAGTTTGGGAATTAGAGTGAGAAATGAAATGGATTTTCCGTTTTTTAGAAGATGGAGCAGAAGATTTATCCTTGCGAAGAGTGATTTTATTCTTGCCTTTAGAGCAACTGCAGTGGGCGACTAAACCCATTTATTTGGTCTCTGAACCAGGCGTACCGGGACGGACCATCGACCAAATCCCAGACTAAATCAACAGTGGGCGATTATATTTGGTCGGCGACCAAGACCAAACCCAAATTTTAGTCGAGCGTTGATATAGTGTTCGCCCCACACCAGGCATTGATATAGTATTCGCCCCACACCAGGCGGACGTAAAGTCTACGCCCCACTGCAGACGTAGTTTATACCCCCGCCCCATATATATATTTTTTTTTTCCTTAATTTTTTGTGGGGCGTGGTTTATACCTCCGCCCCACTCAAAACTTTAGAATTTATATATGGGGCGTGGATTATACCAATGCCCCATTTTTTTTTTCTTACGTTTTCGGCACCGGGCGAACGTATACCCTCCGCCCCACATCAGGCGAACGTATACTTCACGCCCCACACCAGGCGTTGGTATAGTTTACGCTCCACCAAAATTTAGTCTTCCGCCCACTGCGTCACTCAACGGACTAAACCCAAATTTAGTCTTTTTTTTCCCTCTTTGGTCTTTGGTTATACTCGCACCACTGCAGTTGCTCTTAGCCTTCGCAGCTTCAGGAATGTCAATTTCTTCAACGCCAACCTTCGCACACGAATGAAGATAAGAAACAGAGGCAACAATATTGTTAAAAATAATAAGGGAAAATATTTCTTACTTCATCCGTGATTGAACGAAGTATAGCCAGAGTACTCGCTCTTGGATTTTTTTGTAGCTCTTTCTTAATTTGATGATCTAAAAAAAAAAATAAAAAAAAAAATCGCAAGATTAGATATAAGAGGGAGTGCAGATTGTAAAATAAGTAAAAATTAGGAAGTATACCTCTTTTGCCTTTTCGGTCCAATTAAATACCCAGGGCTGATAATTTGCGAGATTCGCAGGGAGTATATTGGAACCAGAAATGTAAGGACCGCTCAAAAATAGTGGAAAGACAGACCACCTCTCATCTTTAGAGTATCGAGGAACGTTGTTCTTGCCATAATGCCAGTTAATATCTAGCATGAGTATCTTATCGTCGGAAACGTTCTCTTTTCTTTTCAATCGGGCACCCCAGCGTGACTTATCATTTTTCATGTTTATTACTTCATAATTTTCAAAGAATTTTTCTACAATGTATTTTGCAGCGACTATCTCTAAACTTGCGAAGTTAGGATCTTTAACGTTATCAGGATATAGAGATCCCTTACCAGCGCCGCGATTGGCAAATTCAAGCATTAAGCGGATGCAATCACCACTTAATTGATAAATAGCTCGCGAGAATTTCTCATGAGCAAGGATCTCATAGAACAAGGGTAGTTCGGGATCGTATAGGGGAATGGGAAGACCTACGAGGATTTAACCTAGCGAGATTATGATTTTCTGACCATCACATTGATGATCAGTAAACAATTTTGCAGAAAGAATAGATGAAGATTCTTGATTGGGAATAGTAGACAAGGTGAAACCTTTCTCTTGTAATTTCTTTTGAATTTCATCGAAAAGGGTTTCATATTTACGACCAGATGGAGCCATTTTTAGAGTATGTGAATGATTAGAGAATCAAAGATCAAGAGAAAGAAGAAAAGGAAGATTTACAGTAGCAAAGTGCAGAAACGCAAATTGCGGAAGAAGAAAGTTGAAGAAAAGTTGCAGAGAAAAAGTAAAAAAGAAGAAGAGGAGGGTGAGAAAACTATTTATAGAGAGAAGAATTCTCGAGAAGACAAATGCATTTAATGCGAGAGGGGACGTGAGTGGTCAAGAAAAACGGTTGAAAGAGACGTGTCAAGCAAAGAGTGGAAGAAAAAACATGTATAATAAATTCCATATAAAAGTATGGGATTGTAACGGATAAAGATGAGCAGTTGCGGCATTTCAAAATACTAGTTCTCATGACATTCTCCTCTTCGCAGAGAAGACATGAGAAGAGGCAAGATGTAGGATTAGAATATCGCGACATCAATACTTCGCGGGATCAATAAACAATAACATTGCGAGGGCGTCGCAAAAGAGTAATATAAATGACGCAATGAATGACGACAGACAAAATATGAGAAAGGTGTGAAGACCTAGCGAAATTTAGGAGAGCTGCGAGAATGAATACTTGTACACTTGCGATATTTCGCAAGTCATTCCCGAAAATAAAGGACTGACTTATTTGTCATCCATTGTGTATTACCCTATATAAAGAGTTGAATAAATCTGTTGTGAGAGAGATCTTTTTGAGAGTGTTAGACAAGTCATTAGGAAAGATAAAGTGTGTGGTGATTATAATTTCTTCAGCTCTTTCTTATCTTATCTTGAAAACATTCAAAGAATTAATCAATAAAATCATTGTTATTCATCTTAAAATGTCTTAGTTGTGTGGATTATTGTGAGGGGTGTAGTGTAGGATTTCCTGCAACTACATCTTTGTCTAAGACTAATGTTTCTAAATCTCTAGACTCTAAAACAATATTCTCAGAAGAAACTCGTTCCTCAAAACTATCATCAGCTTCGTAATCAAAAGGAAATACTACATCATCTAAAACGGGGGTATCTCTAGACAAATCCTCGTCCTTTTGAATAGGTGAATAATTATTAAAATTATTTGGATTTGAACTAGAAACATTGTCATTATTAAGCTCAATTGGAGTAACAAATTCCTGATCACTATGCCTACTTATTTCAAATTCTTCATCAACACTATCTTCATCATAATCATCATTATAATAACATGAAAATGATCGAACCTCATCTAAAGTAGTGTTACCAATTCTAACCTCGTCATCTTGATTATGCAAATAACTATCCTCATTTTCAAAGGTACTATTGGAAACACTATATTGGAAATTAAGACTATCTTGAGCAGTTCTTTCCTGGGCCTCTAACAACATTTTCTGAGTCGACTCACATGACTTTCGGATTTTATCTAGGAAAGAAGGTTCACACGTTGCATTGCTTTCGTCCAAAACTAAGTTATTTATCTCAGCTGAACTACGTGTCGACTTAAGTAACTTTTGTGCTGACTTACGTGCGGACTCTAGTAGAGAGGAATTTTGCTCGTATGACCGGTGGGAGTATGGATAGTAATTGGGCTCACCATGGTATGGACCATAACCTTCAAAAGGCTGATGTTCCCAACCACTATTCACATTATGGTCAAAATAGTAACGTCCATTTTGAAACTCAGTCGGATATTCGTTGTATTGGCTATTGTAATACCAGTTCGACATTCTATTGCAGGGGTGTGAGTTGTCACACAAAATAAAACCCACTGACAGGGGATTCGTGGGTGGATAGAGTCTTACCTCCCGTACCAGACGGGCGATGAACCGTTGAAGTCGACTCAGGCCACCGACTCCTATGTCAGTGTACGAACCCGAGGGGCCGAGACAGTATCGTAACTGTCGTCCTTCCCTGCAAACAGTTTATATTTAATTTTTTTTTTAACCCTTCCTTAGGGTTTCAAAAATAATGTCCAAGTCCAAAAATAAAGTCCAAAAAGTGTCAAAAAATAAAAATAAAAATTACAAAAATACAACCCTATTTACAATTTCTAAAAATAAAACAAAATAGCTATATACAAAATCTTCTTCTTCACTCTTTGGACTCCTCTTTTCTTTCCTTCTTCGGCGATGCTTTTCTTTTATAGCACTTTTTCTATCCTTGTAGCTTCGCTCCAAATCTGAAAAGAATCAAAAAAATACCAAAGGCATAAAAGAGAACACAAAATAATAAAAATAAACCTAAAACAAATCTAAATACAAGTCCGCGTTGGCGGCGCCAAAAATTGATGAGATTTTGAAGTTGTTTGTAAAGTGGTAGTAAAAGTTCGTTCAACTCAGACTTGTAAAGGTTTGATTTAAGAAAATACTAAAAACAAAGAAAATTATTTACAAGTTTTGTCACAATATCGAGAGGTACCGAGACTCAGGGTTCCACCAATTCTCATTCATGCGATTCTTATATTTATCCTAGACAATTATAGCTCAAACAATATTGACTCTATGTCTTTGCCAAGGTAGATTTTTAAAAGATTAATTGTAAATCACAAGCATGACGCATCAAAAGTACTAAAACTAAGCATACGTCATCAAACGAAATCACAACTAATTAGTGAAAATCATAAAACAATTAAATCAAGTGCAAGAAGTCATATAAGAAATAAATAGAATTACCACATGGATGAAAATTGGCTTCCTCCGTCGCCTCAGCAACGGGGTTTAGCTCTTCATATTAATCACGTGCTCAAAATAGGTGTTCATTGCTCAAAAGTGTGAAAAATAAGAGAAAGCTAATAACTCAGGCAGTTTGCAACGCTAAAGAGGCGTTACAAACAGATCACATGTAAGAAATAAGACCGCCTTTTAAACGATACTTGTTTCCGCGGTAGAATAACGATAGTTGTCTGCGACCGTTCCTTGTGCGTCTTATGTTCTTCGTGTTCTAGGGTTCTTGAGAATGACACTTTTCTAGTGTCGTCTGCAACCCTTCTCCTTCTTCTTCACCTGCTGCTGCTACTTCTCCTCTGCAACTTCTATGCTTTGATTCTGCAGCCTCCAATCAACCCCAAAAACTCCCGACCCACTTCCAGGGACTCGAATACCTCTATATATACACCACAGGCCGAGTATCTTCACGAGAAAATCTCTTTTCTTTCTCAACAGGTTACGGA
This sequence comes from Papaver armeniacum, assembly GCA_023531295.1. Classification (NCBI taxonomy): domain Eukaryota; kingdom Viridiplantae; phylum Streptophyta; class Magnoliopsida; order Ranunculales; family Papaveraceae; genus Papaver; species Papaver armeniacum. Next base: position 130,602 of record JAJJWW010008545.1, read on the forward strand.
TATTTTCCTCCCCTTTTTATCTCTTCTTTACATGTATTTCAGCTCCTTCCAAACTCTCTAACAGGATACTACCAAATAGAGTAAAACTTCCCCATGTCTCACGTAACTTCCAAGTTAAAACTCACAAAGTCCCGAGAAACTTTCCTTCCCCTGTTTTATCGAAACTCAACTGAAAAATCTCCTATGCGGCCTCTGAGTTGTTTCCAAACCCTCTGGTGACTTTATAGGACCAGATTCTCACGGAATATCTTCTCCTAATCCTTGCATATCCCAAATATAACCAAACTTCACCCGAGAATATATCCTTCCCTGTTTTAGGAAATCTTCCCATATCTTCCTTTGTTTTCGATTCTAAGTGACATACACATCCCGTCTAGTCATAACAGTTCAAAAACAATCCAAATCCAAGTAAAAATCTTCGAGAAACTCGACCAAACCCACATCGTAAAAATACGCGAAAGGCCGTAATTATTTCCCGCCAGTTTCCATTTTTCAACCGTGAAGATGGAATGCCCCTTATCTAGTACAGGGGTGCGAATAGCCGTGAGGTGTAAATAACAATTAGGGTACCCCTTATCAGTGGAGTACCCCTTAGTAATTGAGTTGCCCCTTATCCAAACTGAGAGTCCGAATAGTAATTTTCTCCCACGAGCGCAAAAACCACTTTTCGAGCCAATTTTCCCGCAAAAGCTTATTTCTCCAAAAACACCTACAAAAACATAAAATGCCAAAATAAATACAAAAATGGGTACTAACAATATAGAAAATCGAGATCAAAAATAGACACATAAATGCGTCTATCAGAGTCCATCATTCATATGAATATGACAATATATGCGCATGTGTCTATCATGTGTGCGATTGTACTAATACATGTGATGATCCTGTCATATGTGCAAATATAATAATACACGTGTAGAAGCTTATCATATGTGCGAGTAATACATGTGTAGGAGCTTATCATGTGTGAAAGTATAATAATATATATGTAGGAACCTATCATATGTGCAAATATGCAATTGCTATCACGTCTGAAATGAGGCAATTATGCTAGTGCGAATATAATATTCTTATTGTGTTTATAATCCCCTTCTTGCCTCTAATATTCGCACCAGTGTAATTGCCTCTGTTAAATCCTTAGTTTTTCAAATTACGTTTATAATTACCCTTTCATGGTTATATATTATGTTTTGATCGTCCCTTTGCCTCTGCTTTTATGCCTGCAAAAATAATGTTAGTGCGGTCTATTGTGTGTGTTCATGAGGTCTTATTGAGCCTCCCTAAGTAGAGGTCTTAATCATCCTACCCTGTTAATAGGACTTATTTTTGCCTTAGGATACTCATTTGGGTCGTGCGACGAAATCGCAGGAGGTCTTTACACTTTCGCATATTGACCCATTGATCTCGCCTTATCATCTTTCGTATTATTGCCTCTACAGGTGTTTATAGGTGACAATCGTTTTCGCCGATTTTGGTAAATTCGGTAGGTGAGTGAGAAACTGATTTAAACCCTAAACAAATGTGCTGCACGTGAGCACTTTATAGATTCGAGAGATCAATCTGTACAAGTCCGGCCTAAACCAAGAAATGGCCGTTCCAGACTTGCTTCGGTCACAAAGTGGAGGAGAAGGGTTGATTTGGGGAGGGAAGCAAAGAAAGGTGTTGAGACCGAGAATAGTGCAGGAGAGTAGTGTCTCGACTTGTATCGACGAAAGTGAAAGCTTAGGAAGCTTGCAAGAGATGAAAGATTTTGGAGAGCTTGCAAAGTTGCCTTTTCCGAGAGTGTTGTATTTTTCTCCGACCGAGACTTGTTGTCCGGTGGAAATAGGTAAGACCTATTTATACAAGTCGAGATTGAAACGTACCCTGGCCTCATGAAGGAAGAGAGTAAAGGGTGAAATAATGGGAGGAGGTGGTAACCGCATGGTGTTAATGGGTGAAAACGTTTTCACCATTATTTCCTCATTTATTTGACCGCTTTATTCCTATTCACGCTTTCTTAATGTGAGCGTAGTGTACGCCGCAAGTCGTGACCGCCAAACCAAGACCTTGAAAAGCATCCCCCAGTTTGTGTTGAGGTCTCGAGTGTTGGTTGCATCTTGAGTGCAAGTGGTGCTGCTAGGGGCGCATGTGGCATGTGCGGAATGCCTTTGTTGCGAGTTGCACCTAGAGTGCAAGTGGCAATGCCAGAGCTGCTAGTGGCGTGTGTGGCATGTGCCAATGGCATGTGTGGAATGCCTTGGTGGTAGGTTGTACGTTAAGTGTAAGTGGCAATGCATAGAGCTGCTAGTGGTGTGTGTGGTATGTGCCAATGGCATGTGCGGAATGCCTTGGCGGTAGGTTGCACGGTTTGCAAATTGGGCAACTAGCGTGGGTTTTGGCATGTGCCAATAGAGCGTACGGCCAAGTTGGCGTAGGTTGCACGGCTTGCAAGTTGGGCTACCAAAGATGCGTGTTTTGCATGCACCAATGGCATGCGTGGCCAAGTTGAATCATGGCCCGTGTTTAGAAAAAGCTACAACGAGCGTGTTGGCATGTGCCAATGGAATGCTCGGCCATTAGGGCCACGCCCTGGTAAGAAAAGCTACCAGCGAGCGTGTTGGCATGTGCTAATGGCATGCGTGGTTAATTTTGGTCGCGCCTTGGTAGAAAAGGCTACCAGCGAGTGTGTTGGCATGTGCCAATGGCATGCGTGGCCAATTTGGGTCGCGCCCTGGTAGGAAAAGCTACCAGCGAGCGTGTTGGCATGTGCCAATGGCGTGCGTGGCCAATTTGGGTCGCGCCCACGGTAGGAAAAGCTACCAGCGAGCGTGTTGGCATGTGCCAATGGCATGCGTGGCCAATTTTGGTCGCGCCTTGGTAAAAAAGGCTACCAGAGAGTGTGTTGGCATATGCCAATGGCATGCGTGGCCAATTTGGGTCGCGCTCTGGTAGGAAAAGCTAATAGCGAGCGTGTTGGCATGTGCCAATGGCGTGCGTGGCCAATTTGGGTCGCGCCCTGGTAGGAAAAGCTACCAGCGAGCGTGTTGGCATGTGCCAATGGCATGCGTGGCCAATTTGGGTCGCGCCCTGGTAGGAAAAGATACCAACGAGCGTGTTGGCATGTGCCAATGGCATGCGTGGCCAATTTGGGTCGCGCCCTGGTAGGAAAAGCTACCAGCGAGCGTGCTGGCATGTGCCAATGGCATGCGTGGCCAATTTGGGTCGCGCCTTGGTAGAAAAAGCTACCAGCAAGCGTGTTGACATGCGTGGCCAATTTGGGTCGCGCCCTGGTAGGAAAAGCTACCAGCAAGCGTGTTGGCATGTGCCAATGGCATGCGTGGCCAATTTGGGTTGCGCCTTGGTAGAAAAAGCTACCAGCGAGCGTGTTGGCATGTGCCAATGGCATGCGTGGCCAATTTGGGTCGCGCCTTGGTAGAAAAAGCTACCAGCGAGCGTGATGGCATGTGCCAATGGCATGCGTGGACAATTTGGGTCGTCATACTGGTAGGAAAAGCTACCCGGCGAGCGTGTTGGCATGTGCCAATGGCATGCGTGGCCAATTTTGCCTAGGTTGCATGATTTGCAAGCCTAGGCGTGGGCGCCATTTTGGCATGGCATGGTTAGGGCCAAGGTAAGGGTGCTTGGCTTGGCGTGACGTGACTAGCGTAGCTAGGGCCAAGGCAGAGTGCGTTTGGCATGGCGCGGCTAGCTCGGGCTAAATGTGGCTGGCATGATTTGTCATTGGCACGGAGGTGCGGCTAGCATGGTTGGCATGCTTTGGCGCGTTTGGTGTGGCTGGCATGATTTGCCATTGGCACGGAGGTGCGGCTAACATGGTTGGCATGCTTTGGCGCGTTTTGGTGTGGCTGGCATGATTTGGCATTGGCGCAGAGGTGTGGATAGGGCCAAGGTAAGTGTGTTTGGCTTGGCGTGGTGTGATTTAGCGTATCTAGGGCCAAGGCAGAGTGTGTTTGGCATGGCGCGGCTAGCTCGGGCTAAGTGTGGCTGGCATGATTTGCCATTGGCACGGAGGTGCGGCTAGCATGGTTGGCATGCTTTGGCACGTTTGGTGTGGCTGGCATGATTTGTCATTGGCACAGAGGTGTGGCTAGCTTGGGCTAGGTGTGTCTGGCATGATTTGCCATTGGCACGGAGGTGCGGCTAGCATGGTTGGCATGCTTCGGCGCGTTTGGTATGGCTGGCATGATTTGCCATTGGCATAGAGGTGCGGCTAGCATGGTTGGCATGCTTCGGCGCGTCTGGTATGGCTAGCATAGCTAGGGCCAAGGCAGAGTGCGTTTGGCATGGCGCAGCTAGCTTGGGCTAGGTGTGGCTGGCATGATTTGCCATTGGCACGAAGGGGAATTAGGGTTTTGTTCGTTGTAACCCTAATTTGAAAAAATACACCCTATTAATTACTGACTACATGCATTAAATGTTCTAATAAATGTGTCACCGGTTACATTAGGTTATTTGGGGTTTTACGATTTTACCCTTGGTTTAAAAACCACCATCAACATTAAGTCCCCTGCTTAGCTCGGAACAGGAGCTTTGTTGCGAGGTAAGCATAAGATGGTGACAAACTATCATCAGCAAATCGTAAAGAGAATTGAGGAGGCTTGTCTGACCTTTTTATAAATAGGATTTGGAATCCTTGCCTCTGGCAGTTTTGCACAAATCGGGAGGTTGGCACGATTGGGGAGTCAACATCATTGAGAGACAGGAAGCTGGGCGGCATTGAGAAGTTGGCGCGAGTTGGGAAAGTGAGCGTGCTAGCTGGCGGGACCGGCGCAAGGTGGGGAAGCCGAGTGTGCTAGGCAGGGCGCGACTTGGGCGGTCATTGGGAAGTTGGCACAATTGGTGGGACCAGGTGCAACTTGGGCGACGTTGGGAAGTTGGGCGTGAGTTGGGAACCGAGCGTGCTGGGAAGTTGGCGTGAGGGATCGACACAAGGTGGGAAGCCGAGTGTGCTAGTGGCGGGACCCGGTGTAAACAAGGAGGGAGTAGGTGTTTCTACGGATAGCAAAGTTTCCTTGTTTTGCCTTCCTTCACGCGCGCGGCTTCAATCAGGGCATTATCCATGCTAAAATCTGGAAGCGTTATGTCCCTCATTGCTTCCTTTCCTTTTTTAATGTTCCGTATTCATACCCAACGTAATTGCATCATCTCCCTCGTTTGAGAAAGGGTTCTTATTGTTGAGTTTCTCTCTTTGTCATGTCGCACAGAGACGAACCATCTTCTAACCAGCCATGTTCTCTAGGTGAAGGCGCGAGGTCTGACTCTGGCATGAACATCCTAACAAAGGTTATTCGGGTTAAGAAAATCATACCGGTATGTTTTCTTCTTCTTTGGTGGACCGACGTACGCTTTACCGCTTCTTTGGAAATTTTTTCTTTTGTGCAGAGATATCCCGTTGGAGCATGCGTTACTGTTATCGACGAGGATGACCTAGTCGTTCCCCTCCCTTCAAATCCAACCTTGTTGACTGCTGCAGACTTGGAGAACGCTGATTTAGGGCTCTCTTGTCATGAATACCCCTATGAAGGTTCGTCGTTTGGGAATCGTATGAGGTGTCTCTCCTCCAATTATCGGAATGTTGGCGGTTTCCTGGTGCGGAAAGGATTCGTGGTCCTCTATACGAGGATATGGAAGATATACGGTCATATCGCTACCAGGAGCGTAGTGAAGTGCTGTTCGTCCGCCTTGGTTTTCGTAGTGAACTATCTTTTGCCAATGATCGCTGAGATGGAGAATATGTCCATCCGTGTCGCTGCAGAGTTAGCCATTCAAAGGTGGGAGAACATGGTGTCCACCTGTGAATCCTTGGAGTTTAATATCAGCTGGTTGCGGCATCGTCTCAATATTGTGAAAGTCGACAGAGCTGGTATTCTTGCTGGTGTGATTCCTGCCACAGAAGCCATGCTGGAAGAGGAGAAAGCTTTGGCCTTGGAGTCTCAGAGGATTGAAGTTTTAACTCGAGACTTGAAGAGTAGGAATTTTTGATGTAGCATGTTGCAGGGAAGTGATTAGGCGTAGTATGCCTTAAGCCACTTTCCGTTGATGACTGTCTCTAGCTTTCCCCATCTTCTTTGATAATCTTGTAGTAACCACTGTCATACGCTTTAGTGATTATGTACGGCCCTTCCCATTTGGGAGAAAACTTCGGTGCCGATGCATCTTGCTGGATGTGTTTGGTGGTTTTTAGCACCAGATCTCCTTCCTTAAAAACCCTGGATTTTACATGGCTGTTGTACGCCCTGGAAATCATGTTTCTGTATGCTTGTGCATGTTCCTCCGCCCGGGATCTTCTGGAGTAATCGAGATTGGTCTTCCATCTCCGGCCAATAGTATCCAAGTCGTTGTAAACGACGGTAGAGGGTTAAAACTGATGTTATTCCACAGACTTCGGCATGGACACGTTCAAGTTGTTGTGAATGCTTACATGGTCGAAAACTTCTGGCGCCCCGGGATGAAATGGGGAGACGTTTCATTGCCAATGCGCTGCTATCAAGTCTTCCAGGACTTTGTTCCAAGTTAATCCTTCAAACCATCTTATGGATCTTGGACTATCGTACGAAATGGGATGCGGTGAGAAGTCCCCGGTCATACTTCGGTTTGATATGATGGCATGGATGAATACGTGAATGTAACCTTCTGGCGTGTTTTTGGAGTTTTCGGTGCACATGTACGGCTTCATGTTGAGAAATTCCCGCGGCTCGTAAAACCTCGATAGTGATGATGTTGAAATCGTAATAACTTTGGTTGAGGGGAGTGAAAGCATCTCACGCTGGTAGTCCCCATGCATAACCTACTTTCATTACATCGCCTTGAATCCCCCTCCACGGGATTTGATATAAGCCTATCGTACTCTTCTGGATGTGACACTGGGATGCTCAGAAATTACATGATGACATATTCTGGATAGTGCAGGCTCGGGATCCTCCGCGGCCTCATAAAGTGTTGAAGGCGTCTTCTAGACATAGAGGTGATGATATTCTTGCGCTGCACCCTTGAAGAGTAGAGGACCTTGTTGTGGGGTATGGATTTTTGGTGGGTGTGTCTTCGGAGCTTTGACATGGTGAAGGGATCCGTGTATATCTTCCGTCCTCAAGTATGGTTTATGTGTTTCCATCTTTGTAGTAATTCTCTGCAATGAAGCTCAGGCTGGTATCAACGAATGAGGGGCAACAGTTCTTGGTAGGAGATGTAATCAGAAGAAACTACATTGTCGTGGTAACAAAGTAGGTTGGTCGATATTCTATGGGCTTCCGTGGAAGTAAAAGGATTGGCCGGATGCGTAAGCGAGCAAACCGTCAATGATCACGAAGTTTTGGCGAGATGGATTAAAAGGTGTCCATGACTACGAAGATTGGCTGGCTGTGACTATGTTCCTTGATATGGGGAGTGTGGTGGCACGACCCTTTGCGGGAAGGAGTGGCGTTGGGCGAACGTTGAAGCGAAGCGGGCTTGGAGAATGTTGATGCGTAGCTACTTCGGAGAGAACGTTGATGCAGAGCTACTACGGAGAGAACGTTGAAATGACATCTTGCAACTCTCGAGCCTTGACGGCTACCATTTTGAAGTCGGAGGTCGCGTCACGTTCTGTCAAACTCGACATCCCTCAAGAGAACAGAGAGGTTAGGAGTCCCAGTTACATCTATCGATCGTGCTTTCTAGGAGAGGTTGAGGTTTGGGAACAGCTTCCCTGGCTGGAAACGCCTGCTTTCCTGATGCAGTGCGGTTGAGGGGTGCAAATATGTCTTGACGCTACGCCTTGGAGAAATATAGAATCTCACATAACTGTTTCATCATAAGCTGTACGACTTTGTGGGCGAAGTTCCCATTGTGCGGGTCCTGACGGAAGAAGGGTCTCCGTGAACTCAAGAGAGTTGTTGATTTCCCTTGCTTTCAATTCTGGAGAAGTCTTTCCTGATCTTCACGTGTGACGAAATTGGATTGCTTATCCCCTTCTACTGGGCGTTCAAGAGCAACGAGAGCCTCTTCATCTATAAACGCGCGTCCTGCTGAAGTATCTTTTGTCTTTTCATCAAATCAATAGTGCTAAAAGGAGGTCGGATTCTTCCGGATCTTCCAGTATCTTGCCCTGATGGTGGAGTAGCGTCTATGGTGACGGTTGGAGCTTCCATGCTTAAAGAACCGTTGGGGTGGCGGAAGTGGCTCTGGTTCTGGTGATCGTAAGTGTATCGTGCAGAGATGACACAGTTTTGATCACGAAGTGCTGGAGCCATGGCGCTGTTTCGAAGGGCGAGGATGGTGCTAGAAGGGCGCAAGATGTTAGCGCTGGAAGGATGCAAACTGTTAGCACAAAGTGTGGTGCTGCGGCTGGCATGCACGTGCGGCATGTGTGTGCTGGTAAGCGCGTCCGGCAGCGCTTCGGCATGCGCATCGTAAGCGCATCGGGAAACGCGTCCCGGTAGGCCCGGATCGTCTTGGAATGGTCGCTAACTTGGTGTGAACGCTGGTTAGGCATGGACGCTGGCTTGGATTTCGGTATGGTGTGGACCATTGGCTTGGCACGGTGCTGGCTTGGCGTGGCTTGGACTTGTTCCATACGTTGTTCAAACAGGAAATCCTTTCCTTATTCAAATTCCAAAAGGTGTTATGCTTATGAAATGGTTTGGCTCCCCTTTTTACCTCGTATCTTTGTTATCACGTCATGGTGTTAGCGGTAGCGTGGTAGTAATAAAGTGGGCGAGCATATTCCAGCTATGTACTCCAGCGTTTCTCTTTCTATTTGTTTTATTGTTTTCTTGTGCTGGTGTAAACCGTAGTCATAGGTATGCCTTTCATAAACTTGTGGAAATACTTCATTATAAATAATTCTTCAAATGTCACTGTAGTAACGTCTGCTAATAGTGACAGGTAATTATTATTGTGCAAAGTAGGTATGTACGGGTAGGTGATTTTTTTTTTTTGAAAGGCAACAAAGCGCCTGGTTTATGGTTTTTGTCTTCTTGGATTTCTTGGGTTGATAGATAAATGTTACCTTGACAGTTTGGGTTATTCTTTTTGGAATGAATTGTTTAGGAGTTGATTGTTTTAGTTATGATTGAAAGTGACGCAAACATCCCAGGAAAACCATGGAACCATGTGTTGGTAGATGATATGGGATGAAACATAACATGGCTATCGGTTTTATCAGAACTTGAAAAAGCAAACCACGTATTTTTGTCTAGATAAGACTTACTCGGTTTCTCAGGTCTTCTGATGAGAATAAACTTTCCGGGTGCAAGACCAATTTTTTTTTTTTTTTTTTTTTTTTTTTTGAGAAACATGGTCACGGGAAGTCCCCAGTCTTCCGAATCGTTGCTGAGTAGTCGGATAACTATGCCGTTAATCCCTGGGCGGATCATTTTGCTTCTAGCCTGTGAGAAGTCCCCAGTCGCCCCTTGTCATGTCATGACTAATAATCGAGCCGTCGAGTAACTGAGTCGGAGTGGATTGCCTTCCTCTACCATCTTGACGTCTGGGTCGAAGAATGAGATCGCTGGTTGAAAGTTGACATTATAACCGAAAGATCGAACCTCCCGCTGTGGTCGCCAATTGTTTATAGGTGAAAATCGTTTTCGCCGATTTTGGTAAATTCGGTAGGTGAGTGAGAAACTGATTTAAACCCTAAACAAATGTGCTGCACGTGAGCACTTTATAGATTCGAGAGATCAATCTGTACAAGTTCGGCCTAAACCAAGAAATGGCCGTTCCATACTTGCTTCGGTCACAAAGTAGAGGAGAAGGGTTGATTTGGGGAGGGAAGCAAAGAAAGGTGTTGAGACCGTAGAATAGTTTTGGGAGAGTAGTGTCTCGACTTGTATCGTAAAGTGAAAGCTTAGGAAGCTTGCAAGAGATGAAAGCTTTTGGAGAGCTTGCAAAGTTGCCTTTTCCGAGAGTGTTGTATTTTTCTCCCGACCGAGACTTGTTGTCCTGGTGGAAATAGGTAAGACCTATTTATACAAGTCGAGATTGAAACGCACCCTGGCCTCATGAAGGAAGAGAGTAAAGGGTGAAATAATGGGAGGAGGTGGTAACCGCATGGTGTTAATGGGTGAAAACGTTTTCACCATTATTTCCTCATTTATTTGACCGCTTTATTCCTATTCACGCTTTCTTAATGTGAGCGTAGTGTACGCCGCAGCCGTGACCGCCAAACCAAGATCCTGGAAAGCATCCCCAGTTTGTGTTGATGTCTCGAGTGTTGGTTGCATCTTGAGTGCAAGTGGTGCTTGCTAGGGGCGCATGTGGCATGTGCCAATGGCATGTGCGGAATGCCTTTGTTGTGAGTTGCACCTCGAGCGCAAGTGGCAATGCCAGAGCTGCTAGTGGCGTGTGTGGCATGTGCCAATGGCATGTGTGGAATGCCTTGGTGGTAGGTTGTACGTTAAGTGTAAGTGGCAATGCATAGAGCCGCTAGTGGCGTGTGTGGCATGTGCCAATGGCATGTGCGTAATGCCTTGGCGGTAGGTTGCACGGTTTGCAAGTTAGGCTACCAGCGTGGGTTTTGGCATGTGCCAATGGCGGGTACGGCCAAGTTGGCCTAGGTTGCACGGCTTGCAAGTTGGGCTACCATCATGCGTGTTTTGCATGCGCCAATGGCATGCGTGGCCAAGTTGAATATGTGACCGTGTTTAGAAAAGCTACCAGTGAGCGTGTTGGCATGTGCCAATGGAATGCTCGGCCATTAGGGCCACGTCCTGGTAAGAAAAGCTACCAGCGAGCGTGTTGGCATGTGCTAATGGCATGCGTGGTTAATTTTAGTCGCGCCTTGGTATAAAAGGCTACCAGCGAGTGTGTTGGCATGTGCCAATGGCATGCGTGGCCAATTTGGGTCGCGCCCTGGTAGGAAAAGCTACCAGCGAGCGTGTTGGCATGTGCCAATGGCGTGCGTGGCCAATTTGGGTCGTGCCCTAGTAGGAAAAGCTACCAGCGAGCGTGTTGGCATGTGCCAATGGCATGCGTGGACAATTTGGGTCGCGCCTTGGTAGAAAAGGCTACCAGCGAGTGTGTTGGCATGTGCCAATGGCATGCGTAGCCAATTTGGGTCGCGCCCTGGTAGGAAAAGCTACCAGCGAGCGTGTTGGCATGTGCCAATGGCGTGCGTGGACAATTTGGGTCGCGCCCGGTAGGAAAAGCTACCAGCGCAGCGTGTTGGCATGTGCCAATGGCATGCGTGGCCAATTTGGGTCGCGCCCTGGTAGGAAAAGCTACCAACGAGCGTGTTGGCATGTGCCAATGGCATGCGTGGACAATTTGCGTCGCGCCCTGGTAGGAAAAGCTACCAGCGAGCGTGTTGGCATGTGCCAATGGCATGCGTGGCCAATTTGGGTCGCGCCCTAGTAGGAAAAGCTACTAGCGAGCGTGTTGGCATGTGCCAATGGCATGCGGGGCCAATTTGGGTCGCGCCTTGGTAGAAAAAGCTACCAACGAGCGTGTTGGCATGTGCCAATGGCATGCGTGGCCAATTTGGGTCGCGCCCTGGTAGGAAAAGCTACCAGCGAGCGTGTTGGCATGTGCCAATGGCATGCGTGGCCAATTTGGGTCGCGCCTTGGTAGGAAAAGCTACCAGCGAGCGTGTTGGCATGTGACAATGGCATGCGTGGCCAATTTGGGTCGCGCCTTGGGTGAAAAAGCTACCATCGAGCGTGTTGGCATGTGCCAATGGCATGCGTGGCCAATTTGGGTCGCGCCACAGTAGGAAAAGCTACCAGACGAGCGTGTTGGCATGTGCCAATGGCATGCATGGCCAATTTGGCCTAGGTTGCATGATTTGCAAGCCTAGGCGTGGCGCCATTTTGGCATGGCATGGTTAGGGCCAAGGTAAAGGTGCTTGGCTTGGCGTGACGTGACTAGCGTAGCTAGGGCCAAGGCGAGTGCGTTTGGCATGGCGCGGCTAGCTCGGGCTAAATGTGGCTGGCATGATTTGCCATTGGCACGGAGGTGCGGCTAGCATGGTTGGCATGCTTTGGCGCGTTTGATGTGGGCTGGCATGATTTTCCATTGGCACGAGGTGTGGTGGCATGATTTGCCATTGGCACGGAGGTGCGGCTAACATGGTTGGCATGCTTTGGCGCGTTTTGGTGTGGCTGGCATGATTTGCCATTGGCGAGAGGTGTGGATAGGGCCAAGGTAGTGTGTTTGGCTTGGCGTGGTGTGATATAGCGTAGCTAGGGCCAAGGCAGAGTGTGTTTGGCATGGCGTGGCTAGCTCGGGCTAAGTGTGGCTGGCATGATTTTCCATTGGCACGGAGGTGCGGCTAGCATGGTTGGCATGCTTTGGCGCGTTTGGTGTGGCTGGCATGATTTGCCATTGGCACAGAGGTGTGGCTAGCTTGGACTAGGTGTGGTTGGCATGATTTGCCATTGGCACGGAGGGGAATTAGGGTTTTGTTCGTTGTAACCCTAATTTGAAAAAATACCCCCTATTAATTACTGACTACATGCATTAAATGTTCTAATAAATGTGTCACCGGTGACATTAGGTTATTTGGGGTTTTACGATTTTACCCTTGGTTTAAAAACCACCATCAACAACAGGATATATTTATGCGCCAATACGACAGGTCTATACTCTTGTTTGAGTTATAGCCCCATGATATTGACGTCTTTTGACACAATTCAGCTCTCTAATGGAGGGTGCCATCCTTATCTTCCCCCTAATTGCCCCTTCAAGGAGACGTACCCCTACCGGGTTAGGGTGGGCTCCTCCCATCCAGTGATGGAACAACTAGTTGTTTTCGCAGACTCGTTCGAGCCTGCTCCCTAAATGGGATTTCTTGAGGATCGAGTGTATCATAGCCAGGACTTTCCAAGAGCGGCGAGGTACGCTCCAGACGCCCCCGGCACCCTTGGCTCAACCATGTACCGCGGCGCCCTGATCGAGTTTCTACACTCCATGATAAAGAACTTATTACCTTAGTCTTTCGACTAAGGAGTCTCTACCGGATGTGCTTTTATTTCACCCCCACCTTCCATGACTCGGATCCCAGGGATGGTATGGCTTTCACCTGAGCCATGCATTACAAGGTTTTCTCCAATTATGACGCGCGTTAGGGCTTATTTATATTGCCTCTTGCACAAGTGCGAACTAGGGTGCATGCCACAATTGGTTACCCAGCCTCCCTAGTTAGAGGTTTTAATTTCTATTGCCCCCTATTGAGGTATTACTTTGAGGTCTTGTTTTTGCCTCACTCTCTTTTTGTATATTAAAAATACACATTGTAGAAGAAATATAATTTTTCTTTTAATAATTTTTGCTCGTACACATCTGATTTTACTTTTTCTTCTTTATTCGCACACATATAAATATCCTATTAGTACTTAATAATTTACTCGCTGCTTCAACCCTTTTGTCCCTTCACTCACTTCACATGTATGTAATATCTTAACCATAATACTGCTTCAGATACTTTTTGTTGTAAAGTCTGCTCTCCATTTTCTCCATATTTCTTCCATCTCTTTCCATTAGCTGGTACATCCCATAACCAACATATTTTTTCACCACATATGGTCCAGCCCATGTTATTTTTCCTTTCTTCATTCTTCCTTGTTTTTGATATGGTGGTATTTCTCTCATAACTAACTCTCCTGGTAGAAATTCTTCCCTTTTCGACCGCTTCGCATACTTAAATATTTTTGCTTCTTCAACTCCCTTTTGAATTAGATCAGTGCTATCCCCTTCTTTCTTTGAAGGTTCTCCTCCTTTATTATCATCTTCTTATTTTGTTATGAAATGAACCATCAATCTTTCGCACCTCTTGCTCTCTTCTACATCTTTTTTCCAAACGTTTCTTCTTTTAATCGCACGCGCTTCACTTTTCTCCAGATCGATTTCATTACATATCTTTGCTTCATTCGCGTCTCCTCTGATGATTCCATTACCTTGGGGTAATGGGAATTTAATGCACTGATGATATGTTGATGCTACACCCAGGATGCTATGTAGCCATGGCCTTACAATCAATGCATTGTATGGAGATTCGACATCTATGACACAAAATGTTAAATTTGTAGTGATTTTGTTGAGAGGGACTCGCATAGTGATCTGTCCTTTTGGCTTGTTGGAAGTTCCATTGAAGCTGTATATTTTGTAGGTTGACGTAATCAAATCTTCATCTTTTCCCCCCATTGTCTTATATGTATGATAAAATAGAATATCCACCGAACTCCCTGAGTCAATTAGTATCCTATTTATCGCCCATGTGACGTCCTCCTCATTTTCTCATTTGTCCAATTTTTCTTTTGGTATTATCTCCAGATTGACCACTAATGGACTCTCATGGATTTCGCCTCCTCCTGGTACTTCATCTGCGCTAAATGTTATTGGTTGCTTCTGCCATTCCTTGAGCTTTGGTATCTTTACTAAATTCAGTATTTCTTTTCCTTCTGCATCTCTCGCATATACACGACTTAACAAATTGTCGTGGAAGTTTTATATGCTTTTGAACGAATGTATTATTGAATTGCATTGCAGATTTTTGGCATTCGCTTTTTTTTCTATTAAAAAGGTGTTTTTGCCTTTATCTACTCCTGATGATTTCCCTCCTGTTGTTGGTTGCGCTGGTGGTGGTGGAGGTAGTGGCATTGCTAAGAAGTGATTAACCTTTCCTTGTCCAATCAGTCTTAATATTATTCTTTGAATATTCTTGCAGTCATTTTTTGTGTGGCCGTGGAAACGATGATAAGCACAAAACTCTTTGCTTCTTCTTCCTGATGGTGGTTCTTATCCAAGATTAGGTGGTGGTGTTATCTTCTCCATTAATATAACAGCTTCCCAAACTTTCTCCACTGTTGTGTTAAGAGGTTGCATCTTGATCTCTTCATGGACCCTGTAATTTTCACTCTGGTTGTAATACCTCCTGTTCCCTCCATATCCGTCTCCCGGGTTATCATATCTTTGCCACTTTGCTGTTTCCTCCATAGTTGTTGTATTTCCTCTCTCCGTATTCGTGCTCGTACATTTCTTGGTATCTGCTACTCATTGCAACCTGCCTTTGTTGATCTTCTACGATTAATTTTTCTTTGCTTCCCTGCGAAGTACTCGCAACGGCATTTGTCATTCTTGGTAATAGACTTGCACTCCCTGTCTTTTCGCTCGTAACTGCGATGGGGTAAGACTCCATATCTCTCTGTCTTTCTTCTAGCGCGATGTACTCCTCTTGATACTCGCGTAGCTCATCCATCGTTATTCTTTCTTTCATTATAAAGATCTGTGTAAATAACATGTCAGTTGGTAACAACGCATTGATGAAGGCCAATATGAGATTTCTTTCATCCACTCGTCCTGCCATTTCGCTACTCATTGTCCTCCATCTGTTGGTTATATCTCGCAGGCTCTTGTTCGTTCTCCTTCGCAGACAGAATGCTTTTTCAATTCCTGGTCTTAGCATACTACTGCTTATGTATTGCCTCAAGAACAGACTCTGTAAGTGCTCGAATGATTTTATTGTTCCCATCGGCAACCCATCGAACCACTTGTGGCTTTCTCTGCGAGACAAATTTGGAAAAATTTGCATAAGACTGCCTCATTATCCTCATATTGTAAGAAATCTAAGTGGCATGTCTTTATATGTTGAATCACGCATGTAGATCCATCAAAGATGCTAGGAAACGTGGGTAGTGCGCATTTTCTTGGTATTATTACCGATTGTATTCTTCGTGCGAAGGGTGTACTTGCTGCTTCTTCTATTGCATCCTCTAGCTGTCTTCTTCCTCCATCTTTCCCTTTAGTTACTAACTCTCTTAGCTCCGCTATTTCTCTTCAAATTTCAGCATCTGGGAATATGTCTGCTTGTTGTTGTTGCCTTGGTCTTCTCAACCGGGCTTGCTCCATTCTGTTTTCATGTCTGCTTTTTCGTATGGCTTTTCCTAGTTGGTGTCGCTCTTCATCGTCTCTTCTTTCTCTTCGTCTTTCCCTTTCATTTCTCGCATTCTATTGTGCTGCCCTATCTCTCTCATTCTGCTGTCTCAACATCTCTCTTCCATGGAGTATCATCCTTGCTTGTTATGCATCATCCTCACGATGTTCGTCATCCTGCGAATCTTCGTTTACCTAAAAAGTATTATCCAAAAATTGTCCTTGTGTATTATCCCCGTGTTCAGATCTACTTCTCCTAGTGGTACTCCTGCTTGTCCTTGATCTCGAACTCGCACGTGTTGTTCTGGATCTTGACTGTGACCTTTGCTCTTGTAATCTCTGATTTTCCTCTCTTAGTTCATTATTTTGTCGTGTCCAATTCGCGCGTAGTTCTGCTTCTCTTCTTCTTTTCTCTGCCAATCGCTTGCTTGATTCTGCGATGGTTATGTTGTCTTCAATTTCTCCTACAACTCCTTCATCATCCGTCCCTTCTTCATTTTCCTCGGCGTTATCTGAATCTGTGGTATGGAAACTTACTGCATTGTAATTTCTATGATCGTCCTCTCTTGGTTCCTGTTGGATCTGAGATCTGATCGGCTGAGACCTGTTGTTCCTCTCTCCCATTCTTGATGTCTCTGCGATTTTACCTCTTCTTCTACCCGCAATTCTTCGACTCCTCCTAACCGGTGTTGTGTTTTCTCCTGCAGATATTTGTCTCACCATTTTGTATTCTTGAAGTAACACTTGTGCAAGTTTATGAAAACTAAAACTAAAACTTGTTCAAACTAAAACTTCCTTTCTTAATGAAAACTGAATTTTGAGAAAATAATTGAAATCTTTTACGAAAACAAGAACAATAATAAATTTTTCAAAAAGAAAATCAACTTAAAATTTTCACAAACAGGCACAATCCCCTTCCCAAGCTGTATTCTAGCGCCAAAATGTAGTAGTGGAAAATCCTACTACCACACCCCTTAAACAATCTATATAGTAAATTACAAAATCATTATGAAGAACACTTAAAAAGATTTTTATTAAGTATAGAAATCAATGCAAAGAAGATAAAACCCTAATTTGGGAAGCAAATAACTTTCTCTCTCCTAAATTTCTATCTCAACTCTCAAGAAGATCCTCCTTTCACCACAAGGGTTGCTGGTCCTATATATAGCGATTTTACATAGTGGAGGACAACTAAGAAAGCCCATATTTTCGGATCTCTCGCGCGATGTCGTCGCACCCATGTATCTAGCCTTCTCGCACGTGCTTCTCAACTTTGTATAGATTCCACATTTTTTCCGTGACTTTGTGACATCACTGATCCCGTCATTTAGGATATGCAACGTGCGAATACCATTCGTCTCCTTTCAATTCAGTTGTTTCGCATGATTTATCGGCTATGCGATATTTAATCCCTACAAGAAACATATATTTTTTAGCTAGCTATGGACGCAAGAGACATTATTAAAACAAATAGCCCCTAAAACAGCTCACATATAAATCTATAAGATTGAACTCTTTAAATCCTTAGGGGCGCCCTTAAAACTCAAACTTAATTAGGGCTTCACGCCTCAAATCTTGAACTTTATGCAAACAAACCAAACAAGATATTATTACATACCAGAAAAGATGATAATACAATTACAAACTGTTCCACAATATTTAGATGGGTGCCAAAAACAAATGACCATGTAACCTTAGGCATTATAAGAACGTTATTATTATGTAGTAGACAACCCCAAAAGAAATAAGCAGCAGCATAAACCTTCACTTAGAGCAAAAAAAAAAAAAAAAAGACAATGAGAAACCTAATCTCTCTAAACTCTGATGCATCATGCCCTGGTCTCTTTTGATTCTGCACCGAATACGCCCACGTACATATCTATACAGTGGCAACAAGCTAGACGAACGTCTTGTGATTATGTCCTACCTGTTTTACGTTGAGCAGGTAGGATAGTCAATCCACATCCTAAGGATGAGCTGATAATGCAATTTTTCAGCTTTTCTTTTGTCATCTTTTCTTGTTTTTTCACCTGAAAAAAAAAAAAAAAAAAACATTATTTGTTAATACTATCACTACTACTCTTCTAATTAGATTCCAGAGAGGATAATGCATGACCACACTCCACACCCTACCATACCCATTTTTCCAAAAACAAAAAAACAAAAACCGTGAAGTTTTCTTGTTTTATGAATCGTTCAGTTTTAGTTGAATAAACATAGCTTAATTAGTTCTTAATGGATGAGTAAAAAATAGATTAAATTTTTTGATGGGTCCCCAGTTGTGACATGACGTTATTTGCACTTTACAGTCACCTACTTTGGTTAAAAATTGTTAATAACTGAAAAGTTGCTCTAAGTAATTAAAGAAGTAAGCTCGTGTTACTCATTCTATGAAGTATGACTATGAACTAATGTGATGAAAATGTATCGAATATTATTGATTCTGGGTTATTCATGGATGCTTGATTCAATTCTTCATCCAAACTACAAGCACTCAATAATTCCCCCTCCATATATATATATATATTTCACTTTCTTTCTATTACTGTTTTTGATGGGGGGCTCTGTCCACTCTGCCTCCACGTTCAGAGTAAATGAACATAAGTTTTTTTTTTTTTTTTTTAAATCTTGAAAGCAATGTGAGGAATATATAGAGAAATAACGAAGAAAAATCCAAAATACATAGATATTTCCTCCCCATAATTAACGGTCTCTTCCAAGTCGTTACTATCAAAGTTCACACAACCTTCTTCCATATTTGATTAAAATTTAAAGGTAAAAAACTCAAGGTCTAGGTTTAGGAATTTAGGCAAAGTGAAAACAGAGATAATTTATTTTTGATTTGGTAGGAGTTAAAAATAAGAAGGATGCGAGAAAATAAATATATTCTTTTGATTTTTTTTTAGAGAAAATGGGTCATTTGTTTAAAAAAATTTAAAACACGGTTCAAATGGACGAGTAAAAAAAAGTACGGGTGAAATAGCCGAAAAAAATAGCAAGGATGAAACTGGATTCATACTGGCTTATACTTAAAAAAATAGCAAGGATGAAACTGGATGCATCCTGTGTAAAATAAAAATAAGAAAAAAATATTTGAAAATGGGACAGGATGAAATCAAGTTACATCCTCGCCTATTCTTAAATTTTTGTCCATTTAAACAGTATCTTTTTAATTTTTGGCTATTTAAACAGTATCAAAATCTAAGTGTCTTTTTCACCCACAAATTATTGATTTTGGTCTTTTTGACCAATTTTGTGTTTTTGTTACTTTGATCTGACGAATCTAATATCGGGTTAGAAATCAGTGTGATATCGTCGTTATTTAGCAACATTTAGGTTTACTATTACTAAGTCGATCCGCCAGTACGTGGGGCAGCCAAAATGAACCCCGATGTCAAGTAACTGGATGTGTTAGTCTGTCTTCTGGAGAATTAATGTAGTAGTCATGAAAAGTGGACCCTAGCTAGCAAATATGCAGGGTCCCAGGTCAGGATCCCAAGTGTCGGTTGGAGATAGGTTTCTCTTAAAAGTAGTCCACATTTTTTATTAACTATAACTCGTTATATATAGCTTTGGAGTAAGGTTTTTAAATCGTGAAACGTAACGCGAATCGTTTTCTCATTTTTAAGAATCGAATAGTATATTGAATTATACTGAGTATATAACTAAGTTCATATCCTTAAAAAAGAATTTGGTTTTTAATCTAACATATATAATTAAAGTTCCCTAGACGTCAAAAAAAAAAAAAAAAAAAAAAGCAAAGTGGAATATTGGTTGATGCAGGAGATCATGAGTTCAAACCTTAACCCTTTCTTTCTTCTTTCTTATGACGTAGGAGATCATGAGTTCAAACCTTAACCCTTTCATTTTTTGAAAATCCACCTTCGACTTTAGAGTTTAGTCAAGAATTGTAGTCAAACAAGGTTGACTACATGATTCAGAAGCAAAACGATTTTAATGCATGATTCAACTCGTGAATCGTACAATTTTCAAAACCATGTTTGGGGGTATGCCATTCCAAAAATATAACATGTTTTTTCTTATATAGCATTTGGTACACCCTGGGTAAGCCGGTACCCGTGTTAGCAATTTTGGAATATCCAGCGGAAAGTAATTCTTTTGTCAGCTAGAAACAAAGGAATAAGGAACTTTGGGATAGATTACCTGCTAGCATCACTTCGAGTTTATGGAAGGAGCGTAATGCTCGTACCTTTGAAGGGAATCAAAAACCAAGCGATGTTGTCATCACCGAGATAAAAATTCAGACTATTCACTGGGCTTCAGTTCATCCGTCTATGCATGGTGTTGCAATTAATGATGGGATTGTTAACTGGAGTCATAAATTTTTTGATCTTCATTAATTTCCTTGTAATTTTCGCTTTCGTGTTTTTGGGTGGAACTCTAGTCTAGTTCCAATGTTTTGATCTCTTTATGTAAATGGAGATCTGGGTGTATATTAGTTTCTATCAATACAATTTTGTCATTATCGATGAGTTGCATTCCATCCTCATCGACATGCATACTTCACAAGAATCTAAGAAGTATATCCTGGCAGACCCTTGCTAGCACCGATGTGTCAACCATCTAACAATAATAGTTTATAATTGCGATAAAGAGTACAACATATAAGTACATTAGAAAAATTGTTCTATTATGAGATAGATAAAATCTGTGGAAAATAATTTAAAAAAAATTGTGTATCTGAATATATACATTTTTTGACAATTTGAATTTACTTTAGATAGATTTAAATTTCAACTGTTGCAAATAAAGTTATAAGGTGTTTTTTGCACTCCCGTAAAATAGATCATCACGGTTTATTTATACAGTGTCCTGGAATCCTACATATAAATCATACATTAGAAAAATCATTGTCCCTTATATAGAGTTTAAATTTAGATCACTGTTCAGCTGTCAATATGTGATCTAAGGTTCACTACATATATCATCCGTCTCGTTGCTGAAAGATTGTGGTCTCTAGATTACTCTTGGATCATCACATATTGCAAAACTTTAGATCAGAGTTTTTAAAGAGGAAGGATCCTTTCACACTTTTATTATCACACTATCTTACATGTTGGACGTTATTTTTGTGAATAAAAACTAAAACGTAACGGATTTGAAGCTAATATTTTGAGGATATGTTACTATCGGCTCATTTTCAAAGTAGCATATCCCCAAAATATTAGCTTCAAATCCGTTATGGTTCAGTTTTTATTCGCAAGAATGACATTCAACGTGTCAGATAGTATGATAATAAAAGTGTGTGGGGATCATCCTCATTTTTAAAAGTGATATATAATCATTATCCACTCTTGAAAACGCTTAGGAAACGAACAGTGAAGCAACTGTCAATTTTGAGCCGGAGACGATCTCTACCGTCGGATGAAATCATCGGCGCAATTGGGCCTTAGGATCATGAAGCAGGTGACAGCTCACCAAATGACTACGGTTTTTTTAATTAACCAAACGACCCCGTTTTTTTGGTTAACCAAATAAGCACAGTTTTTATAAATTGTAACGTCTATATCCATTCGAAAATGTCTTGACGAACAACTATTGCTGAATCATTTAACAGTAGAAATGTCAGTTTTAAATTTGACATACTAAAAATAGCTCCATACAGTTCTTCGAAAGGGAAAGATTGACTTAAAAAAAAATCTTTAGTCATTTTCCATACCCAACGCTATTAGAGCATCTCCAACATAGGGTGGAAGTTTTATTTTCTTTTGACACATAGAATTTTAAACCCTCATTTAGATTAAATCCATCTCTAACAGTAGGTCCTATAAAATAGGAAGCGTGTCAAACAAATATGAAGGTCTTAGAGAAAGTCTTATGTAGACCTTGCGAATGACCTCCATGTCAACTTTTTGACTATTTTTATAATTATTTTGAATTAAATTTTTCTAAACCAATATGAAAAAATGAATCACTTTTATCTTTATCCAAAAAGACAAATCCTGAAACTAACACCCCTCACTACTGGAGATGGTTCATGAGAAAAAAATTATTCTTTTTGCTACATAACCCCACAGATAAGGATCTAAATAAAAACTCCACATATGATTTGTAGCACCCACTGTTAGAGATGCTCTTATAAGACTAAGTTTTATGGATTACTCCCTCCGTCCCTATTATATAGGCTGAGGGACTAAAATCTCAAATATTAAGGAATTGTTTTGGTTTCATAATTTTGTCAAATTCTTTCCTGATTTATCCTTTGTATCATTTCCAAAACGAATAATAACTACTCCTAGATTAAAACGATATTTAAGGTAATCTACTCCATTAGTTAAAAATAGTTGTAAATATTCTCTCCATTAGTAAATATCGGGCTAATAATCTTCAAAGCCGGAATGTTCCGTGTTCGACTTCTCTTCATAAGGAAAATAAAACTGCTTTAACGAAAGAAGAAGAAGCATGCTAATCTCCTATTTATGACAACATTTTTTGTAGCTTAATTTATGACTAGTTGATCATCTTAAACACCAAAAAAAACTGGAGGGAAATTTTCTCTTGAAAATTTCCGTTTGGAGCCACAAATGTTGGAGCCAATTTTATTTTATTTTGGTTAGTTTTCATCTCCTTTTGAGTTTCTTCATCCATGGAGTAGCACAGTACATGTAATGAAGATGGAAGATGGAATAGATAGAGAAATGTTCTCATTGGTAAGAGTAGATTTATAAGAGAAAGGAGAAACATTTTCACTGTGAGAATTAATGAGTACGAAGAACATGGAGTTATTGGAGTGAGTAAATAAAGGTACTAGAAGTTAAAAAAAAAACGTTTCCAAATTTGTACCCCAATATATTGGTACAGAAAAAAATGAAAATTTCCCCTCTAAAACATAAGTACGGACGGAGTAAAACATCAACCGACCGCTACCGAAAACTATGGTGAAAGCCACTGTTTGCTTTCTCTCTCTCTTTGACAACCAGGCCCAGGACATGAGCCTTATTTATTTATTTTTTACAAATAAAATAAAATAAAAATAGAATATATTTTTACCAAACTTTGATCCTATTTTTATATGGGGGAAATTATTTCTAGCCCATTCTATTTTTTTCTTATATGAGAAACCCATCATTATAATACTATATATTTAAAACCTATAATTAGTTTTAGGACTACTAGTTTACAAACTGACCTTTTATTTTATTGATTTTTTCATTCCCTATATCTAGTTATATATTCTTATTCGGTAAACAGTAATACAGTCAAGAATTCAGAGAATGAAATAGTCAAAACCAAGAGCAAGAATATAGGTAAATCCCAACAAACTTACATAGTTAATCTGGTCCCATCATCTTCCCTTTTATCACGCCCCTCGTTTTTTCTTCGTTTGTTCTGCTTTCTTCAAGCTAAAAATACGCAGAGCTCCTGTATTTCACCGTGTTACATTCTTAGAAGTTAGAACAAAAGAAACCCTATTATCACCTTATTTATAGCTTTCGGTAAGTTACCTTCTTTCTTATTCATTCATGTATGCTATCACCGTATAATGTACTCTTATTCATTCATTTATGCTTCCTATTCATTAATTTATCACCCGTAGTGATTGCTTCAAAGTTCAAATGGTCAGGGTGATTTTTTTGCATGTTTTGTTTGTGGAATTAATTTTGATTTAATGGGTTCTGTATGACCGGGTTAGTTCTAATCATTGCTTGCATTGGGTTTATGCTTGTTATCAATTTTTGGTTATCTTGTATTTGGTGATAATTTGTTTTCCTCTTTGGTATATACTGTATGTGATAGTTAAAATTATCGATCATATATATTTTGTATGCATGACTTTAGGTAGAAAATGTCAAGGGGAATGTCTAGTTTCCCACATTTCCCTTGACATTGTCTACCATCCTAGTCAACTTTTTTTAATTAAAAATATATTTTACTTACTAACATTAAGGCCTTGTTTGGTAAAATTTATGATTATCTATTTATGATTATAGATAATCATAAATTGATAAATGATTTTGATATAATCATTAAAAAAAATAAAATTTTCCAAATATTTTTTTAGATAATTGATTATCTTAGAATGATGATCTCAAAAAGGAGAGGAAAGAACAATGATCTAGGATATTTTTTTAGTCCTATGTTGTTTTTTTGTCTCTCTCTTGATAGTTTAGAGAAAAATAAGAAGAAAAAATTCAATTTGAGTTCCTTAGAAAAAATAATTGGTTATAATAAATTTTCAAAACAACTTTTTTCTTGTTTATGGAAATAATGGATTTTTTTAATTATGATTAAAATAAGCAATTATTATAATGGTTACCAAACACATATAGAATCCATTATAATCTGCATAATGGATTATAAGCTAATAATCCATTAAAGTAATGGTTACCAAACAGCCCCTAATTCTAATACAATAAATAATCATTTTAGATCTAATAAAATCTTGTCTTCTGCTCTTGGAGTCCAGGTATTTCTCGTTGGGTTGAATTTTGTTATATGCGACCTGCTAAGCTCTACTACGACCAATATATTTTGTCTTCTGCTCTTGGAGTCCAGCAGGGTGACCCTCTTGGTCCCTTGTTATTTGCGTTGACTCTTCACCCTCTAGTGAAGACTATTGCTTCCAGTTGCAAACTCGATTTGCATGCCTGGTACCTTGATGATGGTACAATCATTGGTGATACACTTGAGGTGTCCAAAGCCTTGCGCATAATAGAAACTGAAGGACCGGGTTGGGGTCTGCATCTCAATATAAAGAAAACAGAAGTCTTTTGGCCTTCTTTTGATCCTAGAAGTATTGTTGATGGTGTTTTTCCTCATGATATTGGTAGGCCGTCTAATGGTGTTAAACTTTTGGGTGGTCCTGTGAGCCTGGATTCGAAATTTATTAGTGATATGATGATAAACAGAGTGAACAAGACTGTTCAACTTATGTATGCCATCAAAAAACTCAAGGATCCTCAAAGTGAGATGCTTTTACTTCGCAATTGCACGGGTGTTTCTAGATTATATTTTGCTTTGCGAACTACCAATCCGGCAGCCCTTCAACAAGCCACTGAGCTTTACGATGAGCATTTGATGAAGTACTTGAGACTTCTTGTTACTGGTGATGGTTCGGGTTTTGGTCCTTTACATCAGCGATTGGCTACCTTGCCCATCAAGGATGGTGGTTTAGGCATCTATACCATGGCAGACACCCGCGCTTACTGCTATCTCGCTTCTCAGAGTCAGACGGCTGCAGTGCAAAAGGTGATCCTTGGTGACTTATCCTCAACAAACAAAGGTTCTGCTTATCAGATGGCTCTTCAGAACTTCATTAAGGTATGTGGACTACCTTCTTCTTATTGTGTCGACGATACTGCCCCCCCTTCCATGCACTCCCTGGCAGTTACTTACTTTGACGCAATTAAGAAGAAAATTCCCGACCAATTTTCTATGTCTACAAGAGATTCCATCCTGTGGCAGTGTAACAGAGTTAAGCATGCACAAGATTATTTATTGGCTATACCTATTAGTGGGCTTAATCAATGCATTGGGCCGAGACAATTTAGAGCTGTTCTTTGTTACCGCTTGGGTATCCCACTGTTTGTTGAGAATAGTTTATGCTCAAGTTGCAACAGCCCTATGGATATATTTGGAGATCATGCACTTCATTGTGCTAAGGATGTTGGACCTAAGTTTCGACATGACTTTGTACGGGATGTAGTCGCTGACATTTGTTATAAGGCTGGTGTACCTGCGCGTAAGGAAGTTTCCTTAGGATTTTTGTCGGATGATGGCAAAGATTTGCGGCTCTTGATATCTTCGTTCCTAAGCGGGAGAATGGTCAAGATGTTTGCATGGATGTTGCTGGGTTTCTCCTTTCACGGTGAAGGTATTCGCTCTTTTGTTCCAGGCAAAGCTATATCTAGTGCTGTTTCGCGAAAACGCAATAAGTACTTGGACAAGTGTGTATCTCATGGTTATGGTTTGGGTGTTTTAGCTTTCTCTACCTTAGGGGAACTTGGGGATGATACTTTATGCTTTTTCAAACGTCTGAAGAATTGTTTAGCTAGCAGGGACGTTAGTAGTGGTTTTGGTAGTTTTATTTTTCATAGATTAGGCATTGCTATCCAAAAAGGTGTTGGCGCCCAGCTTGTTGCTAGGTTGCCCACCAAAAGTTTGTGATTGTCGTATAATCAATACTAAAATAAATAATACATTTAAAAAAAAAAAAAAAAAAAAAAAAAAAAAAAATCTTAAAATTACTAAACATAAAATTTACACATTTAATAAGAAAATGATCACAAACAACTCTATTGGAGATGAATAACTTTTTTTCACCTAAACTTAAGGAAAATTTGGAATAAAGATGTCTTGTTTGTGTTGCCACATAGGAAATACATACAACAACCTCTAGTTTTTACGTGATAATTAAATTTATCAGCAATGGTAGATTTTTCTACTCTATGATTCATCCCCAAAGTTGTTGTACTACACCTTTTAGTGAAAGAGAAACCCATGCATGTTTTGATTGTGAGATAAATTTTTATTCCATTGATATGTATGATTGGGTTAATATAATCATACACATTATGATCGACTGTATTGCGTTTATGTCTATTATCATATTTTGGTTGTGGATCATATGTGGTGATAATTTGTTTTCTCCTAAGTTATATATGTGATAATTAAAATTATCGGCAATTATTTTATTTTTTGATAATTAAATTTTCATATTTTTTTCTTTATATCATGGTCATGAGTCCTATGGATCATTCCCAGCGAAAGGGATAAATAAGTCAACGGAAATACTTCGTGATAAAGAGGTTGATCCTAGTGAATCCAGTTCCGACAATGACTTCCAGATACCAAAGAAGGGAAAAAAAACTGCGCACCCTGCGCCAATTAAAGATGATGCTGAAGCTAGTAAAACTGTACAAGTAAGGGAAAGAAAACAAATAAATGGCAGAATCCTTTTTTTTTTTTTGGAGAATGTGATTATTAATAATTTAGTTAAGAAGCAACTTATTCAGTGTCATACTGTCATTCACAAATCAAGTATTGCGATAGATGTATCTTTCTTTGATTCATTATGTGATAATTATGGTTTTCATTTGCTCGTATCTAGACTGGTTGACGATGCTGGGGCGTATCGTTTGCAAGTGTCATTTGGTAGGATGCAGCACGGTAGACACTCAAGAGCCGCTTGATCTCGAAAACAATGTACACTGATTGTAATAGACTAAGGCCTAGTTTGGTATTGTTGCGCCTTTTGCAAAAGCACTTTTCTGTTGTGCGTTGCTGTGAGAAAAAAGCAGTTAAACGTTTGGTAAAGTATTAATTAAAGTTAAAGCTGATTAACAAAAGCAATCAAAGTGTGTTCGGTAAAATATCATATTTAACCATTGTTGTTGTAGCAAATGACAAAAACAGACATATATCTGAAAATAATTTTGTTTCAATTTTATTGGGTTTAAAAATAAATAAATCTTTTACTATTAAATATAAATATAAACATATATAATATTAAATTTACTTAACCAATTATATATATATATATATAATTATCAAACAAAAAATCAAAATAAAATTAAGTAATTATTTAATATTATTATCAATTATGTTACTAAACAAATATTTTATTATTTAATATTTGTTTTTATTTTTATTTTTGACAAACTAAATGAAATGGTATTATAAAATAGTTTGAAAATAAAATATAATTATATTTAAAGAATAAAATATACGAAACAAAAATTGATTGTATATATATATATATATATATATATTTAAGGGTAATTTTTGTCATTTACAAAATAAAATAGGGACAAAAAGGATAAATCAAACATTAAATTTTGGTGGGACCAAAGCTTATGCTTTTGTAGCTTTTAAAAGCTTCTCTTCCCCAGCTTTTAAAAATTGAGGAATTTGGGAAGTGCTTTGGGTAAAAAGCACTTTGATTTTTTTTTACCAAATATCAATTTCAAAAATTATTAACATATATAGGTTTTGAAAATATTTTTGGAAAAACAAAAGCATTACCAAACCCAGCCTAAGCAAACTGCGAAAGGATAGTAGAAATACAATCTCAGTTCATTGGTGGACTCATAAATATTTAGTTGATCCTTTCAAAGGCAGCAACGCTATTTTCTATAAACATTTTAGGGCCTTACCTTAACGGGCAGTAATGAAAACTAATGTATGCATAAGTCAGGAAAAAGTTTTTCCCATAAGTCACGACGACAAATCTCTTTCAAAGTAGATAATAGCTTCAATCAGGAAAGGTTTCGCCTATTCACCACCCACAATTTTCCTATTTACCACCCACCTCACAATTTCTAAAGTGAAAGTAGTTTTCAATTCTATTTTTTCCTATTTTACCACCTCCAAAGTCAAATGGGTAACTAAGTTGTAACAGGTAGGAAAAACAACCAATGATTTTCAACAAGAACAAGACGACGACGCATCTCCATCTTGTGTGCATGAACCATGATAAGTGACGGTGTTTTCATTTTTCTTTTGGGGGTATTTGATAAGTGGTTTCTCTAAAGACATTTTTGTATTTGATTTTAGATCGATGTAGGACAATCTCGCTGACCTAATTGGACCAACCTTGATGCTTGGCAAGACATATACAGTACATATATACAATGACATCAAAGCACGACAAAGACTGCCTTATATTAAAAGTCGACCTCCCTGTATGATCATGGAAATAGTACATGTCCAATTCATACTAACGCAATATGAATAACTACAATCTCTAGCTTAATTAACATCTCATAAATCAATCAAGTTCATATGATTAATTGCAATCAAGTTCATATGATAACACAGAAACACTTGACCCAATGTTGATTCATCACAACAAAAAACAATTAAACTGAATTTGAACACAGCAATCACACATACAAAATTCCAGAAATTCTAGGTTTAGTTTTTACCTCTTTTTTGGCTTTAATTTATCGTCAAAAACCCCTTGTTTCTTTGGTGCCATATATTAAACAAGATCAACCAAATAGAAAAGAAAAAAGAAAAAGAGGCGATTAAAGGTGGCGTCGGGTTGGTGGAGACAGAGTGGGAGAGGAGGTGCTGCTCGGCGGTGGAGTTGATGAAGAAGACGAATTAGATTTTTGAACTAAAATTATTCAGGTGTTTAGTTGCTGGGTGGTTATAGATACTGGGTGTAAATAAAAAATCAATGGGTAGTAATTAGGATATTTTAGAATTTAAATGGGTGGTAAATAGGGGAACTAAGAGTGGTAATTTAGATGGGTGGTGAATAGTAAAAGTGCGGGTGGTGAATAGGTAAAATCATCAGGAAATTCAGTTCATAAGAAAAAAGAGTCTCGGTGCAAAATATACTATTCCCAACCTAATGAAAAGTGTCATTATCACATTTGATGAAAATTGTAATTATCACTCCGATTGATAATTGCACTTATCACGGAAACGAAAACTGTAATTTCAAAACCTAATGAAAACCGTGATCATCACATTTGATGATAATTGCACTTATCACGGGAGCGATAACAGGAATTTTCACAATACAATGATGATTTTTAACTATCACACAAAATGGAAATGCAATTTATAGTCACTCTTAATTAATCACAATTAGCAAGTATACAGCACCATGAAGATTAATTGTGAATAGAAATTAAGCGTTGTAAAGAAATACAAGGAGCAAGTAAACAACATCATGCATACAAAGATCACGTACACAACCTAATCATTCAAAATTGATCACGTAACATAATTCAATTGATATTTCATGGTAAATATCATCTTTATCTTCTTAGTTATAATTATTTATTCATTTTGGATTTGATCTCAAAGTTCAAAAAACTAAGAATGAAAAAATAACCAGATCTAATATGGTCATAATCACAATCAATTTCTAAATTCTTTAAGTTTTTGATGGAGAACTACACGTAGTAATCACTATAAAGTCTGTGAAGAGTGAATATTTGAGGAAAAAACCAAAACAAAAGTAAACAGTTTAAATCTTTATGATGGAGTCGTGTAGGTAAAGAAGAAAACACGGACTGAAAAATAGGTAACTCTTGTAAAAGAAGATGGAGACAGAAAATAGAGAAAATAGACACAAAGTAGAGAGAAGAAGAGAGGAGAATTCTATTAATCTGTGTATATTAGACATACATTAGAGCCTCTATTTATAGGGCTAGACACAAGGGCATCCCAGTAATAAACGGGATTTGCCCTAGATATTCTTAACATAATTACACGTTTATAACACTCCCCCTGATGACATTGTGTCTAAGCTATTTACCTCGTTAAAACCTTGTCAGGAAATTCCAAAAGGACAAAACCTGATCGAAGGAAAAAGAGTACAATTGAGAAAACTTAGAAAAGATTTGGACACGCAAATGTTGCCTCATTAAAACCTTGACAAGGAAAACCCAATGGGAAAAACCTTGATGAAGGAAAAAGAGTACAACGTGATAGTCCATATAAAATACCTTCTAATTTGATACTCCCCCGATAAGTACTTTAGTTAAATCTTGGCTTGCAAATCTTCGAGTCGAGCCAATTTCGGTAAACGAATTTCTTGAATCCGGAGATAACAATGTTTTCGTGAGAAATTTCCAAGTTGATGAAGTCTTCTTTTGTGTTAGTCTTCTAATGGTAGTGTTCTCGAGTCTTCACGCTTCTTTAAGTACATTGAGGACTTGCTTCTTGGATTTCTAGCTTCTCGGAGATGATTTGCAAAAGCAGTTGATGTGGTTTCTTCACCAAAGTGCCAATATGCAGTTATAGTACCATAGGTGAGTAAAGTTTGTGATCATACCATACATGGATCGGAATGATATCCAAATTCCTAAGGGTTCTTATGTTGATGTGGTCTAACGAAACAGAGTGACCTAGTTAACTGTGGGAATCCACCAAATAACCAAAATTATACAACTCCCCCTTGGATGACCACCATGTTGAATAAATTGCCTCACCAAAACCTTTCCAATAAAACCCAGTGGGAAAAAATTTGGACGAAGGAAAAAGAGCACAAATATCAACATTTTTGAAAGAAAATCAAACGTCAACGAGATGTTGCCTCGTTAAAACCTTGTCAGGAAAACCACATGGGATAAAACCTGAAATAAAGGGAAAAGAGTACAACTTTTGACGTAAATATGGATGCTAACCCAACTATATGAGTTTTACAAAAGAAAAGCATCAAAATAATAACTCTAGACTATTTCAAAGACGAGTTTAAGCTAGCATAATTCCAACTGCAGTTTTGAGAAAGAAAAACAAATAGAATTCATGCTGCTAAAGCGTGGATTTTTGTGTTTTTAAGGACTCCTCAAGAGACCCATAAAGTTGATAGCATCAACTAATTAATCCGGATTTTTGGTTTTGTACCAAATTTCTAAAAACACATAAAGGATTGTTAAACCTTATGTAAGCAAATAAGGTGGCTGCCTAAATAGAATTTGAATCCTCAAAAGAATACAAATTCAATATGTTCTTCGACCACATTTCTTGTGTTAATGCAATATGAGTCCTTCAAAGACTACCACGCCAAGTGCATTGTATAAATTGAATAATTAATGGATCAATCCTAAGGTCTAAGCAAAAATATAACCCTTAAAATCGTTTTTACAACGAAAATTTCTCGTATAACGCATTATGACTACACTAGCCTGTAATTAATATAGGCTTGGCATTTTTAAGTGTTAAGTTTTGGATCCAAGAATTGAGTCAATCGAGAAATTAATCCAATCTAATTTGAATTGTATGCCAACCAATCACATATGTCGACTTTCGGTAGCTACTTTATATGGATATTCGACAACATATTAATGACGATCCTACACAATTCTCAAGTGTATGCATATCTTGAAAAAAAATTCAAAGAGTTGCTGGTACCAGGCTAATTTCCACGGGCGTTATAATCTCATATTATTCAAATGAAGAGATATGAATTTGGAGAATGTGAATCGTATTATCATAGACTCTGGTTGGAGAATATTTGTAGCATATATAAAAATACTACATACTTGCTAGATGTGATTGGATTTGCCTTTTCAAATGGCATAAGCTTATTGGAAAGCTAAATGAGATTTTTTCACGCCTAGTAGACAGCCTTTTTCGATTTGATCAAAATGGGAGAGAAACGTCTGGTAATGTATAGTCTCCCCCTGATTATGGCATAAATATAATCTCATATACGAAAAATAAATATATATTCGAGAGTATTATCCGATTAAATCAAGGACATATACTCATAATAATTTTCGGATTTTAATGATACCGGTTGACGGTAGATAATGACTTCAAAAGCCATAAGAAATTGTCCTAAAATAAATATAAAATTGTAGTCTTTTCGACATACAAATTTAAAATCAACCATGGATTCGTTGGTTAGAGCAAGAAAACATAAATCTCCAATGACCTATAAGGCCGACGATATATTCATTCACCTAAGAATGAAATTATAGACACTTTATTTCATTAAAAAAAATAATTAATAATACTTAGATCAATATAGTCACTACAAGGACTAATTAATGATTTAGGCTAACAAGCCGGGTGCGCACCCTTTGATCTTCAGTGTCCAATTCCAACTACAAGTGGAATTATTTTAAAATTTTGGAGATTTACCATGAGAAAAAAAATGCTCAATATCCCTAAAGAATACAACAATTCCTCTAGGTGTTTGCAATTGGGAATATCATAATAACGATACTTTATATATCCTCTTAGGACCGATAGGGAAAAACCAAATCAATTGGCTTATATGATTCTTTTTTAAGAAAATAAAGAGATCATTTTCGTTATTAAGGAATCCATGGTTTTCACGTAAGAAATGGAAATCAATGGTTTATTAGTAGAAAAATAAAACCATAATTGGTAATGGTTTGTTTAAACGATTATCGTCAAACAACGAGAGAAAAAAAAATAGTGACTAAAATTTCTTAGAATGCCAATTTTAACATCTCCTTCCTCAGAATTGATGGAAAAAACCAATACTGGTTGGTATATACGATACATCAAAATTGCATCGACTAAAAGAAAAAGAAATGCCGACTTAGTCATCACATAGGGAAAATCCACTTCGTGGTTGATAGATGGTTTCTTTGAACAAAAATAAAATAATAGAAACCGATCATAAAAATCACATGATCTTCATCAAATAGACAAAATACCAAAATTAATTGGCCGTAGGTTTTTCAACCATGCATATGATTAACTACCGTAAAGGTAGCTAGATCGCGATGACACCAATTTTTGGTGATTACAGTTTCACGAAAGAATAGAAACTGTATACCATATATCAATGGATTTTATTTTTCTCTCTATGAAAAGGGATATAAGAAAAGAAAGGACAACCAGAATTTTTTGCTTAAAGTTGGTTACCCATGGCATACATATAATAAAAATAAAATAAATAAATCAATTACGGTATATGAAAAAGAAAAAGAAATCTTTAGTATCTTACTGTATAATATGACCATGTCACTTCGCCGTTCATTATACCCATTTAGTAGTGGAACGATAATTTTGATAATGTTCTGATAATGACTTAGAAAATCATCTTTAATGTTTTGATACCCATAAGCTAGGATCATTATGTGGCCCTTGACATAAAAGAGAACTATATGCAAATTTGGTGTACGAAGGGTTAGCGCTTAAGCAACACATAAAACAACCGATTGTAAGCCTTTTAATCTTTGTAGAGCAAACCCTACTTTTTGTTGATGACGATTTCTTTGAAGGAATAGAAATCACTAATCAATATTGGCTAAAAGTTGAATGCCAATTTTTTTTTTATCTCATTAAGGAGAATTGGTGGGGAAAAACCAACATCAATTGGTTTGTACAATTAATAAAATTGTGTCGACAAATTAAAAAAAAAATATTGTCGCTTTTGATATCGCATATATAGTTAGCTGACGGATGGTTTCTTGCACAAAAAAAAATAAAAATAAATAAATAAATAGAAACCATTAATCACATGATCTTTGTCTAATGGACAAAGATACCATTAAATTGGCCGGAGGTTCCATGAACCATGCATGTCATTAGTTACGTAAAGATAATGAAATCTACAACGATACCAATTTTTGGTGATTATAGTTTCATTAGGGAAATAGAAACTATAAATCATCTTTTGATGGATTTTTTTCTTTTCTTTCGATAATTATTTTTTCTTTCTCTATGAATGAATTAGAGAAGAAAGGAAAATCAATTGATCACCCGTGTACCATAGATATAGATCATCTACTTTTAGGATTGACCAATGGATATCTGTAGCACCAAAAAAAAAAATCTGGAAGATGACCACTCATGGCCGGTGCTAAGAGATAAATAAATTATATTGCATAAGAATGCTCCATGAGCAAAGAATAGATATCGTTGGCCATAATGTATTGAACGCTTGTGATAATTAGCAAAAAGAAAGGGATAAATATTCAAGCAACCATACAAATATACAAATCACTATTTCTTACCGTGTGAGCAAATTCGGACCCCACTGTTTAATAAAAGGAATCACAGTTAACCTAAACAAGGTCAATCTTCTAGTAACTTCATATTTTTGTCCTCCCATGGCGCATCGCCGCATCCCATGAAACATGAGTCACGTGGAACATCCATGAACAGTTAAATCATGCAAAAAACGAAAATAACCATTAGTCATGGATTTGAAACTAAGTAAAATCGTATGAAAACTAATGATTCAAACAATAGGGATATTCGTGGACACTATAATACGATCCAAAATTATATAGATGTATCAAAGAAAAGATTAGTAGATGTATCTAAACTAAGAATTGATTATTTTATTAATACTTAGTGCCAAAGAAACGAACTTAGATGTGTACAAAATTGAGTTTCAATAATCATCGTATGATACTGACTATAATTGAGTCAGATCAATGATGTACATAAACACATCTGATTATAGGTGTGAACGCCAAACGAACGAAACCGATAGAAAAAGATATCGCGAACCGGTTATAAACAAGTGCTAAAGATCAAAGTGAAAAAATAAATAAATAAAAATAATCTCAGCTAATTAGAGCTACGTGCGTGATAACGTCTTGTAAAAGAAGATGGAGACAGAAAATAGAGAAAATAGACACAAAGTAGAGAGAAGAAGAGAGGAGAATTCTATTAATCTGTGTATATTAGACATACATTAGAGCCTCTATTTATAGGGCTAGACACAAGGGCATCCCAATAATAAACGGGATTTGCCCTAGATATTCTTAACATAATTACACGTTTATAACAGTAACCAATTAATTGACCGAGAATAAGGTAACAAATTAAGCGGCGAAGATATTGGTAATAGAGTAATATTCTTGTCAAATGACACTACTGATTATCAACGGAATTTAAAAAACAATACTATTTTTTTCTTTTTGTTAATGGAGTAATACAAAACTAATTAAGGTTAATTTAGTCTATCTGAAAATATGAATATACAAATATAATTCAAAGCTATCAAAATGATAGGTTTGTAAAGGAAAAATATACCAAATTTAGGTTCCTTAAAAAAATTTGGCTTTTGTTAACTTGTATACCCGTATACATGTTAAGGTTTAATAAAGAATTATTTTATGTCTTTGGAAATTGGGTTTTTTTGTCTTATTCTACTAGAAATTGGTTTTTTCTTGCACTAAAAACAACAAATTTTGTTCCCAATGCAAAGAATTGTTGTTTTCAATGCAATAAAACAAACAAATCTTGTTTCCAATGCAAAAATTTGTTGTTAGTGAACCTTAACATGTATACGGGTATACAAGATAAGAGGACCCTAAAAATTTCCATCTTTTTATACGAATAAAATGTTAAATCTCACCCGAATTTTATTTCTCTCATCATTGTTGTAAAATATTAGCGCGTGGAACGCATTTTTATGTTTTTGGAGGCAAGAGAAGCGTCATTACAAATTCTTAGATTTACGTGTATGGAATGGTATATTCTAGTATATTTTACATTGGCATGTATCACAATGGTAATGTCTGTGTCAGGTACAGCACGACAAGAAGTCCCTGTAGAAAACATTTCTTCTTCTGATGACGATTCGAGTATTTTAATAAAAGGACACTTTATAGTCTGTACACGTTTAGAATGTCACCACGTAGCATACAATATGACAAGAAGTCTCTTTAAAATAAAAACACTTCTTGTTTTGATGACGATTCGACTATTTTATACACTCTATAGTCTGTACACGTTTAGAATGTTACCACGTAGCATAAAAGAGTCGAGATTAGGTAAGATTACGAAAGATATATCGTCCTAGGGTAGGGACTCGACCATCCTTGGACTGTCTGTCTGTTTGGTATAGAAAAGACAACCAACTCAAGTACATTAACCCCATTCCTATACTAGTTTAGCTCCAAATTTGTTCTCATCCCAGATTCCGTCCTGGTTTCATGTTCGACATGTGGTCTTTCAATCTGTGCATGATACACACCTCACATGGGGTCACCAGTTTCTTTAATTCGCTGTACTGTTTTGTTATTTGAACTCATCAAACAAGCTGGCTACAACGACAAAAGGCTCGCATATGCCCCGCAAGTGGAATCGGACTCGGAGAGACCAATGCATAGCTCCATTTTGAGACGCGTATTTCTGTTCCTGACGCGTCTAGTGATGCAATATTCGTCACCAAAATTGGAACGGATACAACGTTACTAATCTAATGTGGCGAAACCATGGTTCGTGCACATTATCCGTTGGCTCAGCTATTTTGGTCATTCGATCCTACAGTTAGGATGGCTCTCGGGTTAAAATTGAGACTTGCTCCATTGTTCCCTTTAAAGGAAGTCTGATCTGAATGTATGCATTTTTGTTTTACAATAAAACAGGCGAACCCATAACACATAATTTGCATAAAACAGAAAACGGGCTATATGCCCCAAAACTTGGGATGGCAATGGGGCGGGTATGGGTGGGGACCTTGAATCCCATCCCCTATCCCGTTCAAAAAACCAAAACCCATCCCATGCCCGTTCCCCATAAAAATGGGGCGGGGACGGCCGGACGGGTATGGGGAATCCCCGTAGGGGATGGGTTTCCCATGAGTTACCATAACATTACAATAAATATTTAAAATTTTGTAAATAATTATAATTTAAAAATAATTATAATGGTTCAAACAATGATACTAACCTAAGCAGTGCATTTTAAAATTTTAAGTTTATAATAACCAACTAAAACTGAAAAATAAAGGAAATAATTGATCCACAATTAAGTGTTATGGTTCCTATTACTTTTCAGTTCCTCATTATTAACCATCTTCCTTCATGTTAATCATCTCATCATGATCTTCTTCATTATCTTCCATAAAAGTTCCTCAATCAGATATAATAGGTTATGGTATGGGGCGGGTATGGGGTGGGGACCTTGAATCCCATCCCCACCCATCCCCGCATCACTACTTTCGGTGATTCCCCGTACCCCGTCTCGTTCCCCGTTTATAACCCATAGGGGCGGATCCCCACGGGGATGGATTTGGGTGGGGCAAATTGCCATCTCTACCCAAAACCACTATAGTGTGGTTGTAGAGGACTAGTAAAATACATGTACGCTAAAGGTTTTAGAAACTTCGATTTTTAATTATTTTCTTAATTTTATCCCCTTTTTTTTTCCTATTTAATTTTTCTTTTCTCAATATAAAACCTACCGCGAAGAAAATTATAACTTTCGAAATATAATTTTCTTTTTAGAAAAACTTTCAGAAACCATTACATTCAAATCAAAACATTGCAATATAACATTCACCAAATTGGTTAAAAAGACCAAAATCAACAATTCCTGGGTGAAAAAGACATCTAGATTTTGATATTGTTTAAATGAACAAAAATATAAAAATAACCAGGATGTAAACAGTTTCATCCTACCCATTTTCAAATACTTTTTCTTATTTTTAATTTACATCAGGATGAATCCAGTTTCATCCTTGCTATTTTTTAAGTTTAAGTCAGGATGAATCCAATTTCATCCTTGCTATTTTTTGGTGTCCATTTCACCCATACTAATTTTTACTCGTCCATTTGAACCATGTTTTAAAATTATTTGGACTAATGACCCATTTTCCGTATAACATTATCCCCAATATTTTTTTTCTTTGAAGGAAATAAAAATTAATCAATACAAAGACGGTACAACAAAAAAACTTAGTGGGTTTGAAATTATCAACAAAACAAAAGACGTTGTTAGTACCAAATTCGATTTTCTTTTTTATTATTTGAAACCAGACAGAGGATGCATTATGCACTTAGGTGAAGCCTGGCTAAAAGTTATTCCTATAAGAATATGCATTATGCAATCAGGTGCATCCTGGCCAAAACATAATTCCTATAAGAATATGTATTACACACTCAGGTGCAACCTAACCATATGCATGCTTTCGGGTGCAACCCGACCAAATGTAATTCCTATATGAATATGCAAGTGTGCATTATGCACTCCGCTGTAACCTGGCCAAAAACTATTTTATGTCATAATATGCATTATGCACTCGGTGCAACCTGTCTAAAATCTATCTTTCTGTCAAAATATGCATTATGCACTACGGTGCAACCTGACCAAATTTAAACAGGGTGCTCCCAGTAGCTTCACAACTAGGGCTGCACAAGACCCACCCATGATACCCATACCCGCCCGTACCCGCTAAACCCGTGGGTTTTTTGTCCATACCCGCCCGTTGTGGGTGCGGGGTTGGTTAAGAAAAAAAAAACCCGCTGTTTGTGGGTGCGAGGTTGGTTTTAGGTCATACCCGCCCGAAAAACCCGCTCAATATACACCGTTGATTACAGTTAATCCTTCACTGGCCTTGAGAAGTTCAGCTCGCTCCCTAGACCACCTCTTTTGTCCCTTTCTCCGAGAGACTTCACGTTTTCAATGGTTGTTGGTGTCTTGTGTGAACATATCCACAGAGGTGCCAATTTAAGAGCTGGCCTTCTTAACGTTCAGAGATTTCTTTACCATCATAAATAAAACAGAAGCGTATTCGATTTGCTATCACTATAATTAGCTGCACGCGTCATGAAATATATTAAAGCGGACTCCATGGATTGTAATCTTGAAAATTTCAATGTGGTGCAGCAGATTATAGCGAACTCCTCTTCCTCCTGATCAGTATATCTAATTTTTGGATTATATCTAATTATTACGGGTTTAAGTGGGTTTAAACCCAAACCCGTCCTACTCGCAGCGGGTGGGTAACAAAACCCGCCCACTGTTTGTGGGTGCGGGGTTGGTTATGAAAAAAAAAAAACCGCAGCCTGTGGGTGCGAGGTTGGTTTGAGCTTATACCCGCCCATACCCGCCCATGTGCATCCCTATTCACAACTATCAAAATAACAACTTCAACACCACCACTAAATCAAACTACCTGCTATTTTCTATGTTATTTTTTTTTAGTTAACTATGACGTTCTCAAAAACCATCAAAATATGTAAGGAAGTAATACCACTTAGAATAATTAACCATATTTCTTCTTTCATGCTTTCTATATAACAGTTGAGCTGAGTTAGAGGATTATTTTAAGCTCCTCTTTATACCTTTATTCACCCGCAAACTCGTGTTTTACTATATCCCATTTATCATCATCACATTCAAATCCTACAACCTCATTTATATGCACCTTACAAATCAATGGAAAATTCAGCACTCAATGCTGTTTTCTCGACAAAGAATTGTTGTTTTCTTGATCAAATCTCATCAAAATCAGGTTCCAAAGTGTTTCAAACTCGTGTTCAACAATAACCCAACATTCATCATCGTACCATTACCAAACTCAATCTCTCCTGCTATAAATCTCTAATGGAATAATTACTCCCTTAATGGTTACAGAAGATGAAACAATCACAATTAGATCATGGATATTCGTTGTTCATACTTCAATCCCTTAATGATTAAAGAACAACATGACCGAAACCCATTTACTTTCTTCGAATTTGAGTTTTGTGTTGTTGGTTTACAATTTGATAAAGAGGATAAGTTTAATGCATGGATGAAACATCATGAAAAATGATCGATGATGGTAAAGAAATTAAAGCCAGTACCGAAAAGAAAAGAAAAGAAAGATGAAAACCTAGAACTAATGAATATAAGTTGTTCACGTGATTGGTATTCCAAGGCCATATTCCTCCCTCCCTTTCATTTATAAACTTTGGGCAGAAAACCCAAATTGGATATTGAGAAATTATCTTCTAAACTCTTGGGTATTAAAAAATATCCAATTTTACTCTTTATCTAAACCCATAATTTCAAATGCAAAGGTTATTCAACCGAAAAAGTGCATATAACATCGACGAATATAATTTGGAAAAAACTTATTCAATTTATAATGAAAATCGTCAAATATTCGATTTAGTATAAACTATTGGTTAAGTATGATTTTCTCCGTAAAACCCAAATTACAAGTTCTAGTCAGACATGGATTTTAGGTTTTTAAGACCTACAAAAAAAAAGATATAACAACGTTGTCATGCGAGAATCTTTTACATCCTTCGAGTTCCGGCACAAAAATCACCTCCACGACAGCTCTTGACAGTCTTCTCTTACCCCTCGTCTGTCACTCATGATGAACAAAAAGAAAAAACTCTCCTTCAATAATGAACACATGTCTCCTTTGAAAAACCTGATTCTTGTTCATCACTGTTGAGGGGTGAATTCGTGTTTAGGTTCTACCCGTAATAGACACACCAAATGACCTCACAATTCTAAATGTGGTAAGAGAGAGAATTTCCTTTCCATTATACCTTGTCCTCCCTTTTATAGGTTTTCCTAAAAGCCCTTCTTTTTACTACATCATGACACATGTCATAACCCCTCTTATTTACTCTTAATGCCATTTCCTTAATCATGACCTTCTTATTATTGATTAATTCCTTCTTTGTCATTTCCCCATTATGAGTATTAGTCCTCCTCAAAATATCCCTTATCCTTAAGGGCACCCCAAGCCCGTTAAGGGGTATTTTTCATGTATCAAAAATCACTTGCAATCCTAGTAAACTATTCGAGGCACATGAAAAGTTTGGAACAAAAAGCTTTTAGTATTATTCGTTTTGGCGAAATGTAAATTAGGTCTTCATCTCGGTCAATAATTCGTGATTCAAAAGAAATTCAGAACGATGTTAATCAGTACATATTATATAAGTAGAAACTACCAAATGTTCTTAGTATTAAAATTAGTATGTCTATTTGGTCCTGTTGACTTAGTCCAATTACTCTAGGGTCCTTTTTAAAAAATACATCTTTAGTTTGGTCCAAAAATTATTATTTGGTCCTGTTGACTTAAAAACGAAATAACTTTTTAAATATAAGTCAAAGAATAATAAATTTTATATATTCGAAAAGCTTTCGTCGAGATCTATCCAACGAGTACCATTATTACTATATTTTGAAGCTTTTATTTTTACGTTATCCTTTAGCTAAACATCAACTATAAAATGAACTACCATACGAGTTCATTCAACAAAGTGAACATGCTTGAATGAACTATCATATGAGTTCATTCTACAAAATGAACTCCGAGGATGAACTAACATACGACGACATTATTCTATAAACTGCTATTACGAGTTCATTCTACCATTGGGAGTTCATTCAACAATACAACTATCACAAGTTCATACTACAAATGGACTACCATTTACGAGTTCATTCTACAATATGAACTATCATAATTAACAAATATTACGAGTCCATTCTACAATATGAACTATCATAATTAACTATTATTACGAGTTCATTTTACAAAAGGAATTACCATTACTACAATATGAACACATATCATATACAAGTTTATCTTGCAAAATGAACAACTAGAACTAAATGAACTACCATACTCCAGAATAGTGTTCATTCTTGTATATGAACTATCATTTTATCGAAATATTTTTTAAAATTTCGAAACATAGTACAATGGGTACTCGTTGTGCAGGTCTCGTTAAGGCGTTTGCGATTATAAAAAGTTTATTAATTTTCGATTTACATTTTGAGAGATATTAATATTTTTTTTTACCTATTTATGTTATGAAGAGAAATGAAGTAGTAAAGGAAAATAAAGAAATTAGAGGTGGAGCCAATGTGCGGGAAACTAAAGATCGTCGGTTGCAAGAAGGCACACATCTAGAAAATATGTTAGATTTCATAGATTAGAAAATCATTCTCCTAGTTTCATAGATTTCAGCCTAGATTAGATTTCAGAACCTTAGCTTAGATCCCATAGTTTTCCCTTCGATTCATGTTTGTTAGAGCATAGCTCGGTTGAACCCACCAAGCGTTGGTATGTCAAGTTTGTTTGTCATATTTTAGAGAACCAAAACTCATTTTAAGAGTCGCTTGATTATGCACTAGAGTCAACTTCGTATAGGTTAGCTTGAAAGTATTAGGATATGAGACATTACAAGTATTGCGAAGACTTGAAGAAGTGAAGAAGTAAGAAGCTACAACGACAACATCATCCTTCCACTTGAGGTTAGTGATATTTGACTTGAACTGTTTCATTCCCTAACGTATCTTTCAAGTCGTGCATATTGAAAACAAAACTGCGAAGCATGAACACTCTAGATAGATATAGTATTAAGGAATACGATATGAATTTTATTGCTTAACCATTAAACTTTGTAGATAAGACATCGACATAATCGTTTGCATGCTATTGTGATTATGTATGGGTATGAGGTGAGTATTTCATCCTAGGAAACAATGTTTACATGTATTTTAAGGAAGTAAGTTCATAAACTTGTTTATGAATCGAAAAGGAAATCGCCATGCGTTATTGGGATTGTTATTCATTGCATATCTTGTGAACATCCAATATGTGTGATTTCGAATAAGCGTTCATGACTTGTTCGTGTTCTTGGTAGTACTATTCGCAAAGGCCTGACTTATGTATTGGTATGACTTTTATTAGTGAAACCGATCTTAAGTAATCACATGAGATGGTATGATCGAGTTTGTGTTTTGTGTTTAACCTAATCTGTGTAAAGGGGAACCGATCCTATGAAGAGGTGCAACACATCACAAAGGGGAATCGATCCTTGTATGAGGTGCAGCAAGGTTTATAGCAGAAAGGGAGCCGATCCTATGAACATGTGCAACACGTTTTTAGGCAAAGGGGAACCGATCGTATGTACATGTGCAACACATATAAGTTAGATACCATATCTATGTAGGGAACCAATCCTAATACCTAGTCAACCGAATTTTGGGAAGCTAGTGTGACTATGCACAATACTCACATGGAGGTAGAACCGAAACTTGTTTTGGTAGAACCGTGAAACCCATGATTTGTGATTGAGTGTTTCTTAATCAATCACATAGTTTCTTGAAAGTCAGATGAACCAATCCTAAACTTGTTTGGAAGTGTGGCAAATAGGTTTCAAGGTTTTAAGTATGAAAGAGGAATTACAAAGTAAGGATGTCGGCATACTTTGAACACGTGCAGTAATGTTTATATTTTATTGTTAAAAGTTATTCCTTAATAGCTACAGGAAGAAAATCCCAAGATCGAAATAAATAAGTTAAGAATATTTTATTTAAGGTTGTTAATTTTATTTTAGGAAAATAAGAATTAGTAATGTGCATTTACTAGTTGAGATTTTCCAGAGAGATTTTCGATCATTATTTTGGATAGAGCATTTCCAGGAATTATGTAAACCGATTTTGGAATATATTGAATATCTTTGAGAATTTTTTCGGTTTTGGAAATTTCTTGGTGTCCAAACTTCATTGTCTATAAATACTTGAAGTTTGCATTTCTAGCAAACTAATCCTTCGTGACAGCAAACTTCATCGGTTGTGTTGTTACTTGTGTAGCCGCCTATTCGGAGAGGGGAGTAACCTAATTAGGCGAAATCTATTACGGCCGCTTGGTTTAAAGCTTATTTGGGATTGAGAATCTTTATGAGTACCGTTGGTGGGAAACTAGATAATTGCGATTTATCTTTTGTTTTCGATTGATTTCATTGACTAATGGTGATTGAAATTTGATTGCACCTAGTTTGTTTATGCTTGAGAGTCTTCTCTTCTGATATAAGATTCACTCAAACTATATCGAAGTTTCGACAGGGATCTTTAGACCTTTGTTAGTGCTAAAGACGATCTTGTGATAATCCATTGTTAACAGACTCCGTTCTGCGCGTGATTGATCACAAGAGATTCATGTTGTTGTGTGCAGGTGTTTATTGAAAATCTAAGAAGATTTGAAGACAAAGAAGATATTGAAGATTTTTGATTTGGGGTTCATAATCTTTGGTGTGCACAATACTTGTTTCGGTATAAGAGTAACTATAATCAGTTGATCCTTGTGGTAGATTGGATTGATTAGTTGTGTAGATCGGAATCAATATAATTCTTTGTGATTAAAAGTATTGATTGCAAAATCTTAACAATTACTTCGGTAGTTGAGAATAAGATAGATCTAAGAACCCGACGAAGGAGTTTATGTTAAGATAAACAGAAGAGCCTTTGTCTAACTCACATCACTTGGTTGAAGAGAGTTGATACCAAACAGATTTGTTATTCCTTTACTGTTTGGAATACGAACCAAAGGAATTGTTCCAAGTACGTGACTTATTCATAGGTCGTAGGCGTGGGAATATAGACGGAACTAGGTGAACTATAGGTTTAGTTGCTTGGTCTCAATTATACGAAGTTAGGTTTAATTTTGTGTAGCGGCTTAATCCTGAGAGTATTCAATTCTGGACAAGGTCCCGAGGTTTTTTTGAATATG
This sequence comes from Papaver armeniacum, assembly GCA_023531295.1. NCBI lineage: Eukaryota > Viridiplantae > Streptophyta > Magnoliopsida > Ranunculales > Papaveraceae > Papaver > Papaver armeniacum. Next base: position 175,123 of record JAJJWW010008545.1, read on the forward strand.
CGGTTTCCTCGTTAACAAAATCTTGCTGTGTCATTTACTTTATATTTTCGCATTATAAAATTAAAGTAAATTACATAAACGTTAATTCATATTTACTTGATTACAATCCTATTGTGTTTGGTTAAGTCCGAACCCTTTATAAGTAAACATACTTCGTTGTTGTATTGTCTCGATCTCGTATCCATAGACGATCACACGAAGTGTAAACCGATTAGTTGCATTGTCTCGACTCAGTACATAGACAATCACTTTCGGAGAAAGGACTTATAGGTAGGAAAAGTTTTAGCTTGAGGTATATTTGGGTACCCTCGCCTTTTCAATTGGTATCAGAGCAGTCAAACACGAAAAGATCTAACAATCTGTGTTTGGTGCGATCCAACCTATAAGAATTTGAATCTATGTATGATTCAGTTAACGTTATGCAATAGTTTTACTACTCAAAAGTTGAAGATGTTACTACTTCGTTGACTCATGATCCATGAGTAGCGAAAACATCTATGTTCATCTCTGATGGAAAAGAATATGCTGATAAAGAGTTGGTAAAACTCCTAAAGCCTATAAAATCTATGTCTTCTAAAGTGGTGTTATTAAAGACAGAGACAAATCTTCTTAAACAAGAGATCAGAGATAAAGGTATTCAACTGAATTGTCTGGCCAAAGAGAATATGGATATCACTGTCAAACTAGAAGCTCTCGGTAAATCTCTTACTGTTGAAGAGAGACATCTTATGACTATGACGAATGATTCTGTTGTGATTTCTTCTGATGCTGAGGAAACTAAAATTCCTTGCTCGACTTTTAAAGACTGTGATAAAATCGGTTTAGTCACATCTGAAACAGATCAAGATGATGGTAGTTTGCCTAACTACATCAAGTCAGAAGAGGATGAAAAATCAGCTTCTAGATCTACTGATGATCAAACGAAATCTTGTCCAAAGGAAAATTTGAACCGATTCCGTGAAAGTGATCTTAAGGAATACAATTTTCAGTCACTTGAAATGAAACTCATACTTCTTCAACATACGTTGGTAAAAATATTGAAGGAAGTTTCTTATCTTAAAAAACTGAAAGATCATTCCTCAGTAGAAAGACAGATTATATCACTACCCTATAAGATCAACTCAAAAGAATCAGAGGAAAGAGTTGATCATCGCTTCTGTAAAAAGGTACCTCCTCACCCATATCGAAAAAACTCTCATTTTGATGAAGTACGACTCCAGAAGGAATGGAAAGAGAGAATCTCTGCCAAAAGAAACAATCAGGAATTTCTGATAATTGTTTCAGATAATCACACTGATGTGGATCATAAGGAAGTCCTTAGAATGAGAAAATCTTATGAAAATCTCATTGAAAGAATTAAGAGAGATTTATCTATCTCCGAGAATTCTCATGTCAGTACATTTTCTCCACATGATCATATCTCTAGAGTTAGAAAAGATCATCGTCTTGAGAGAAAATATTTTGGGCAGAAATTCCCTAAGAGAAACATGAACTATGTTTCTGATATTCACTGTAAGCTAGAAAAAGCTTGCTCCGATGCAACCTAGTTGTATCAAAATTGTGCATTCTCATCCTCTTTCGTGCTCTTATTCATGGATGGGAAAGGCACAATAAATCTTGAGCACATTTGTTTGTGTGGTTGTTTATCAGAAAAATTGTGAAACTTTATGGATAGCTGCGAATCCATAATTGTGTAAAAATGTTCATGTTTATCATGATCTTCCAAAAATTTAGGTTATATTTGGAATTTTCGGATTTTTATAAACCTTCCAACTTGGGAAGTTCGGACAAAGGAAATGAAATATATTGTTTAATATTTTTGGTTTCCCCTGATATCTTTCAGACCGGAAGTTTTCTCTTTTAAAGGGAAACTATCTCTTGTCTGTATTCTGATACCCTGATCAATCCTTTATATATATATATATATATGAGCAAGCATGCCTCCAATAACTCGCAGTATCTTAAAGGCTAATAAGGAGGAAGATCTAAGGGTTAAAGATTGTCAGGGAATCAATACAGAAAGGAAGAAGAAAATCATATCAAATATCATGTCTGATTATGATTCTGATAGTTCAGTTGGATCACAAGATGAGTCATGTATGTTGGCTTACAACCTGCAAGATCCAACCAAAACCAAGTGGATTCGTTCTGTATGATTGACTATATCCAAGGTTTTGAGGAACTAAGAACCAATCTCATTATAACGGTTCAAAATCAAGATTGACTCAAAGATAAGATTGAGGTGTTAGAGCATTGCTCGGTCGAACTCGCATGCGTTGCTATCTCAAGCATGTTTGTCAATATTATTGATCAAAACTATATGTATTGATTTCTAGTTTATTTATGACTACGTCTCGGTCTAGGATAGTTAAGTATAGTTGAGCTCTAGACTCCATGGCGATCATCTTACGAAGACGAAGAACTACTCGAGGAACCAGTGAAACTTCATCCGACCAGAAGGTATGTGGAGACTTGAACTCATCTGTCACTCAAAAGTCTATCTACTCTATCTCCTACTCTTGAGACAAAAGTCGTATAAGTATGATAGTTTTCATACATACACATTTGCTATTTCGAGCCGAGTTTATTCGCCTATCTTTTTCTAAAAATATGTGTTGGTAAGCTTTCGCTTTAACCAATTTCATCTTTACCCGTGACGAAAGTCATGATGACGTTTCAATCTTGAAAACAGCTTTGATGACGATAGTCGTGAATAATGATTGTTATAACATTATAGAAGAATGTTTCAATAATTGAAATGTAGAGTTGAGATTACTATCTATGGATATAAGCATATATACTGTGTTCGCACATTATTGTGTAAATCCATGTACCGGAAACCAAGTGCGTGCATATATGTGCATGCGGTATTGGTGAAGGAGACAGGTTAGGTGCCAGTACCCGTACGCGTACTGGCGGAACTTTTCCTCCCGGAAATTTCTGCTGAGCTTGGAGTTTACGAACTCATAAACCAGTCACCTTAGGTACGCGTACCTGTACGCATACTGGAGAAACTTTTCTACCCAAAAAGTTCTGTTGAGTTTGAAAACCAAAACCAACTCAAAATCCGGTAACTAAGGTACGCGTATCCAAGCTGGTTATTTCTCAAATCGGTAGTTCATGAACTTAAAACAATAAATTATAAGGAATGCAATCTTTGCAAACCTTGGGTATATTGTTCATGAATTGATTCAAATGAATCAAACCGATTTTGTTTCAATTGTATCTATGAATAAAGACCTAAGCAATTGAACAACTCATCAACTAGTTCTTATGATTCATTTGAACTAGTTATGAGAAAGATGAATACGGTTAATATGAAAGTGCTCATATGGCTAACCATTGGTTAACTATTTGTGAACCAACTAAGTGTACACGTTTAGGTACGGTTACTCAAACCTAAATGAAATACATTTCATTTGTGTGTGACAAGCTAAGTTTCGATCTAACGGTTGAAAGATATTAGCTTGTATCTAATCAGGTTTTCCATCTAACGGTGAATATTGAATGCTTTGTTACCAAGGTAACTTAGATTGCAAACCCTGATTTGGAAACTATATAAGGGGAACTCTAGCAACTGGAAAAACTAATTCCCACACCTCCTGTGTGATACTAGTTGGTTTTGCTAGAGTCGATTCTCCTTTAACCGTAGGTTTCTTCTCAAGACCCTGTAAGTTAACGACTGAAAGACTTCATTGGGATTGTGAAGCCAGACGAAACTACTTCTCTTGTAGTTGAGTGATCTGATCTTGCCATTTTCTATCGTACGATTTCAATTGAATAATTGACTTGAGATTATATCCCCGATAGGGCAAGATAAAAAGAAATCACAAACATGTTCGTCTTATGGTTTGTGATTCCGCAATATCTTGTTTCGCTACCATACGATTAAGATTATTGTGAGGTGATTGATAATACTAGGATGTTCTTCGGGAATATAAGTCCGGGTTATCAATTAGTTCCTGTTCACCTTGATTTATCAAAAGACAAAACAAAAATCATAGGTTTATCTGTGGGAGATAGATTTATCTATTATCATAGACTTTTATGTGTGATAAAGATTTGTTTATTAAAGTCTTCGACTTTGGTTCGCAGTAACTTTTAGTTGTGGGTGATATCAGCTAAGGGTATCAAGTGCGTAGTATCCTGCTGGGATCAAAGACGTAAGGAGCGCAACTGTACCTTGAATCATTGTGATATTGATTAGGTTCAACTACAGTCCAGACTGAAGTTAGTTTATAGTAGGCTAGTGTCTGTATCAACTTAATACAATGTGGTGTTCAATCTGGACTTGGTCCCGGGGTTTTTCTGCATCTGCGGTTTCCTCGTTAACAAAACTTATGGTGTTTGTGTTATTTCTATTCCGCATTATATTTTGTTATATAATTGAAATATCACAGGTTGTGCATTGTATCGATCAATTGTGAAATCCAACCCATGCTTGTTGATTGGAAATTGATTGATCCTTGGATATTGGTCTTTGGTACCATCCAAGTTTATATCTCTTGTATTTGATAAAGACTCACAAATTTCTATTACGCATTATATTTTGTTATATAATTGAAATATCACAGGTTGTGCGTTGTATCGATCAATTGTGAAATCCAACCCTTGGTTATTGATTGGAAATTGATTGATCCTTGGATATTGGTCTTTGGTACCATCCAAGTTTATATCTCTTGTATTTGATAAAGACTCACAAATTTCTATTTGTTTGAGTATAGATCAAATCGAGAGATAGAGATATTAACTCCTTGATATACTTTTTATTAAGATTGAGTCTGTCTGTCTAGTTGATTCTCTTAAAAGTATATTAGAGTTAGTCCATACAGATTGCTAATCAAAATATTGGGTGTGGTTGTTGTACCCCCGCATTTTCAATTGGTATCAGAGCAGGCAAACACGTTTAAGACCTCAAAAGTCTGTGTTTGTAGCGATCTGACTCTATGGACAAAAGTACTATCTCTGATAAACGCATCATCAGAAACAAAAGTTTTGTCTCGATTAAATCTATTAAAGATAAAGATTCTTTGATCTCAAATATAGATGAACCTTGTGTTCTGACGAGACAGATAGACACTGACATGTGTCCTTCCGGTTACCCTTCAAAGGAGTCTATCTCTATTAATGAAAGGTAAACAACTGAAAAGAGTGAACTGATCCTAAATCTTGTTAGAATCCAAGATGATAAATTTAATCGGTTAAAAAACCATGTCAATGCTCTTCTTGGTATAGTAAGGGACGGAAATTCCAAAAACACCGAATCTCTGTCTTCACAAATCCTTCTTGAGACTCTCCTTGAAAAGGATGTTTTGGAAATTGAAAATCGTTTGAATAAACTCTCAATTCAAGGATGCTTCAAAATATCCTCTATACCATCTACTTCTCATAAAACCAAAAGTGCGCCTGGTTCAGAAGTAAAACCGGAATCTCTTCCAATTAAAAAGGATGTGCTTGCAATTTTCATTGTTCAAGGATGTTGCAGATCACATGAGAGGAGGAAATCGTCAAACGAAGATGTCAGGACGAAACTTTCTAATCACTCGATTGATCATAAAGTATGTCCCTTTTGCAGTTCAAAAGGGCCTTTTGTGCAAAAAGGGAACCCTATGTTGAATAACAAGTACCTTGTTCGATTTCAACACACCTTGGACTTAATCCTCAAAGTTGTAACTGACATTTGTATGTGTAAACCAAATGGTTTTATTACTCATCCTGTGTATCCTACCAGGAAAATCAGTTCAATGGGTCTCTCAAAGATGCATAACAGATGTCTGAAAAACCGTCTAAGAAAAGATCAGAAATCCTTCTTTTGCTACAGAGGAGATAATAGTTCTGTTGATGTGAACAAAGTATCAAGAAAAAAGAGCAAAGATGATGATATAAGAAATAACCTAAAGGAGGTAATTAAGGGTTGTAAAGAAATCGTCAGCAGGCTGTCAACCGTCTCTCAGAACCGATACCATGAGTCATATTTTGGTAACAGTAATTTTTATGACAACTGTTCACATCATAATGGTGTTCCTCAAAAGTCTCCAAGAAAGAAGGATAACCAAAGACAATGTTCATTTAATGAGCTGAAGGCTCATACTTGTGTAAATTAATCACAAGGTTGAAATATCACCTACAAAAATCCTAGTTGAGTGAGAATTGAATAAGTATACTTTTGGCAAAGTGTCTTTGATTATCTAGCTAATTTCTTATCGTTCTTAGATGGATTGTCAGTCAAACACTTTTACATGAGTATTTATTTTATGCGTGTTCTTTCGTTACCTTTTTGTTCTTCATCCTTGGTTTGGACTCTAGATCTAAGATGCATGGGTACTGTGCAGACTATCTTCACAAATAGCCTTTTTTGGTTAGGTCTTTGTGATGGTTTTTTATTTACATAGATTGTGCTTGAATGCTTTATTATCGCTATGGATGTTTATGGGATGTTTGATTTCGGTTTTACTACCTTGATATTCGATCTCATAATGTTGTGAACCCTTATGGTTTGGGTGACTTTTTGATTTAGAAGTATTAAGTTCTAGCCCACGTTGGTAGGCTTTATCAAAGGATCATGAGGGGTTCTGGTAGAAATAATATGTGAAAAAGTCACAATATGTTGAATCGATTTTGGTTTAGCATAAAAGCATATGTGTTTCGACGGTTTTTAACTTTTGCTTGCAATTGTTAAAACCGGTTTTCAACCTTTCTCTGGTAAAGGTTGGTTGTTGTTATTCTTTTGTTTTTCATAAGGATGACAACATAATGATATTTCGATATCAATTTTCCCTGAAAGAAGATGCAAACATATTGGAGAAGTGGATGCGAAATTTGAGGTAACAATGTTGTTAGTTAATTGTTTTCCTGTTTAAGAAAAGCCTAATTTTATTTCATATATATTTTGCTTTTGCTTAACAAAATTTTGGTACAATTGATGTTTTATTCCATGATGTGTGTATGGATGTGTGTGTGATTCAATTGGTTCCGGTTAAGAAAAACTATTGTTATGTTGCTTTATTGTGTGGTATCAATTGTTTAGGCTTACAAAATTGCGGTGCTTTAATGTATATGTTGTTTCAATTGCTTTCGGTTGAGGGGAATAATTATGCAAGTTGATTTATTAAGTTTGTATGAATTATTTATGGCTTAACGAAAGAAAAGGTTTACGGGATGAGTTGTTTATTCCAATTCGATTCCGGATAAGAGAAACTAAGTTTATCTTAGTTAGACTTATCAAAGTGAAGGTTTCGGTTATTCAAGTCTAATCAAATGCCTTAACAAGAAATGCTAGTTAACTAACCTAGTACTTGTCTTGTTTAAAACTGAAAGGTCTAAGTTATATGGATAACTAGAACCTGATGAGAAAAATAGAGTTATCTTTATTTTGGTCTTATCGAATGAAGCGATTGTATTTTTACAATCGGTTTAGCAAAGGAACTAAGGTGCTTAGTTGATTTTAGGTTTGCTAAACTAAATTGGGAAAATTGCTTCAGGAAATTGTTTCCGTGATAACATATCAAAAAAAAATTACTTTGTAGTTTCGGTTTTGATATTGGTTATCAAAAATGGTGTGTGGAACCTTCGTGCTTAACTCTATAGGTTTACTAGTCTATTTTGAGAGTTGTAAGATTCTTTTCATGTTGTCCTTTATGGTTTCGTTTCTTTTTCATTTTGTGACAAAAAGGGGGAGAAATATATGGAGTAAACAAGTGATACTGGTATTGATTTTATATTGATTGGTATCACTAAGGAAATGAACATCGGTGCTTAAACGTATATCTAACGAAAGAGTGAAAGAATAGACTAAGGGGGAGTAGCATATCATATTGATTGGTATAACAAAGACGTGCGTATTGATGAAATCTACCTATCTTACCTTTAGGGAGAGTAATATTCTTTGTTATTATAATGTCAATAGCGGCATTTAAGGATTGAATGAATGCAGGTTATTGTGCTGTTGAATTCGAGAATCAAGTGTATCTGTAATGAATTCTTGTAATTTGTTTTTCCATATGATTGTAAGAGTTTTGTCACTAAAATTGACAAAGGGGGAGATTGTTAGAGCATAGCTCGGTTGAACCCAGCAAGCGTTGGTATTTCAAGTTTGGTTGTCATATTTTAGTGAACCAAAACTCATTTTAAGAGTCGCTTGATTATATACTAGAGTCAACTTCGTATAGGTTAGCTTGAAAGTATTAGGATATGAGACATTACAAGTATTGTGAAGACTTGAATAAGTGAATAAGTAAGAAGCTACAATGACAACATCATCATTCCACTTGAGGTTAGTGATATTTGACTTGAACTGTTTTATTCCCTAACGTATCTTTCAAGTCGTGCATATTGAAAACAAAATTGCGAAGCATGAACACTCTAGATAGACATAGTATTAACGAATACAATATGAAGTTTATTGCTTAACCATTAAACTTTGAAGTTAAGACATCGACATAATCGTTTGAATGCTATTGTGATTATGTATGGGTATGAGGTGAGGATTTCATCCTAAGAAACAATGTTTTACATGTGTTTTATGGAAGTAAGTTCATAAACTTGTTTATGAATCGAAAAGGAAATCTCCAGGCGTTATTGGGATTTTTATTCATTGCATATCTTGTAAACATCCAATATGTGTGATTTAGTATAACCGCTCATGACTTGTTCGTATTCTTGGTAGAACTATTCACAAAGGCCTGACTTATGTATTGGTATGACTTTTATTAGTGAAACCGATCTTAAGTAATCACTTGAGATGGTATGATCGAGTTTGTGTTTTGTGTTTAACCGAATCTGGGTAAAGGGGAACCGATCCTATGAAGAGGTGCAACACATCACAAAGGGGAATCGATCCTTGTATGAGGTGCAGAAAGGTTTATAGCAGAAAGGGGAACCGATCCTATGAACATGTGCAACACGTTTTTAGGCAAAGGGGAACCGATCCTATGGACATGTGCAACACATATAAGTTAGATACCATATATATGTGGGGAACCGATCCTAATACCTAGTCAACCAAATTTTGGGAAGCTAGTGTGAATATGCACAATACTTACATGGAGGTAGAACCAAAACTTGTTGGTAGAACCGTGAAACCCATGATTTGTGATTGAGTGTTTCTTAATCAATCGCATAGTTCTTGAAAGTCAGATGAACCAATTCTAAACTTGTACTTTGGAAGTGTGGCAAATCAGTTTCAAGGTTGTAAGTATGAAAGAGGACTTACAAAGTATGGATGTCGGCATACTTTGAACACGTGCAGTAATGTTTATATTTTATTGTTCAAAGGATCAAAATAAATAAGTTAAGAATCTTTTATTTAAGGTTGTTAATTTTATTTTAGGAAAATAAGAATTAGTAATGTGCATTTACTAGTTGAGATTTTCCAGAGAGATTTTCGATCATTATTTTGGACAGAGCATTTCCAGGAATTATGAAAACCGAATTTGGAATGTATTGAATATCTTTGAGAATATTTTCGGTTTTGGAAATTCCTTGGTGTCCATACTTCCTTGTCTATAAATACTTGAAGTTTGCATTTCTAGCAAACTAATCCTTCGTGACAGCAAACTTCCTATGTTGTGTTGTTACTGGTGTAGCCGCCTATTCGGAGAGGCGAGTAACCTAATTAGGCGAAATCTCTTACGACCGCTCAGTTTAAAGTTTTCTTTGGGATTGAGAAGCTCTACGCGTACCGTTGGTGGGAAACTAAATAATTGCGTTTTATCTTTGTTTTCGATTGATTTGATTGACTAACGGTGGTTGAACTTTGATTGCACCTAGTTTGTTTATGCTTGAGAATCTTCTCTTCTGATATAAGATTCACTCAAACTAGATCGAAGTTTTGACGGGGATTTTTAGACTGTTGTTAGTGCTACATACGATCTTGTGATAATCCATTGTTAACAGACTCCGTTTCACAAGAGATTCAAGTTGTTGTGTAGGTGTTTATTGAAGATCTAAGAAGATTTGAAGACAAAGAAGATATTGAAGATTTCTGATTTGGGGTTCATAATCTTTGGTGTGCACAATACTTGTTTTGGTATAAGAGGATCCAACTATAATCAGTTTATCCTTGTGGTAGATTGGATTGATTAGTTGTGTAGATCGGCATCAATACAATTCTTTGTGGTTAAAAGTATTGATTGTAAAATCTTAACAATTACTTCGGTAGTTGAGAATAAGATAGATCTAAGAACCTGACGAAGGAATTTATGTTAAGATAAATAGAAGAGCCTTTGTCTAACTCACATCACTTGGTTGAAGAGAGTTGATACCAAACAGATTTTTGTTCCTTTACCGTTTGGAATACGAACCAATGGAATTGTTCCAAGTACGTGACTTATTCATAGGTCGGAGTCGTGGGAATACAGACGGAACTAGGTGAACTATAAGTTTAGTTGCTTGATCTCAACTATACGAAGTTAGGTTTAATTTTGTGTAGTGGCTTAATCCTGAGAGTATTAAATTCTGGACAAGGTCCCGGTGTTTTTCTGCATTTTCGGTTTCCTCGTTAACAAAATCTTGATATGTCATTTACTTTATATTTCCGCATTATAATTGTTTTATTATAATTAAAGTAAATTACACAAACATTAATTCCTATTTACTTGATAACAATCCTATTGTGTTTGGTTAAGTCCGAACCCTTTATCAAGTAAACATACTTCGTTATTGTATTGTCTCAATCTTGTATCCATAGACGATCACACGAAGTGTGAACCGATTAGTTGCATTGTCTCGACTCAGTCCATAGACAATCACTTTCACAGAAAGGACTTATAGGTAGGAAAAGTTTTAGCTTGAGGTATATTTGGACACCCTCGCCTTTTCAATGTTTCAATCATGTCCTCTAAAAAAATATTTATCAAAATAGATCGTAAGTTCTTTAGGTTTTCCTGCAAAAAATTACTTCTTCCTCTCATATAACCCTTTCTGAATTTTATTCCTCTGCATCTTCACATGGTCCATTTTCTCTTGTCCTAGCAAAACATGCAGAGTATCTTCTTTGAGATTGCTAAAAACGGTGATGCTGGTAGGCGTATTTGGAAGTATGTTGATAATAAATATTGGTTCATGGAAAACAACTAATCAAACAGTTATGGCTTCTATCTCAATATCACGCTATCCAAACCTAATCCTAAGGTGGATCCGAGCTCCTTCTTCATTCCTGCAGGTGAATGTTTTGAAGGATGGTTGCGATGGCGAATACCTTAGAAGAGATTATCTCCTTCTCTATTTCCATTGGAAAACCTAAATCTTTCACACAGTTCAATTCCAAACTTCTTATGCCATGATCCTAAATTTAAAGCCTTTCTCTAAAACCAAAAAACCAATTCTATCCGGCCAAAATCATGTTCTTCATCAGTCAAACTCTCCTTTTATTTGTGATAGATTTGCAGCACATTTATCTGTTAACGTAAAGGGTGATTATAAAATTCACATCAAACATCTAAGAAACTCTAACCCTTTAGGTTGCTGGTTTGATGCTTTTGTAATCTCCTATCCCATTCAAATCACTTATTGGTCATCCGTTTCCACTGCCCTAAGCCAAGAATTGAAACTGTACTCTTTATGTGCCATTTATCCAATAACTTCATATCAATCACTCTTCCATGTCAATAAATATCTCTCATATGCTAACTTTGAGTTTAATTTCACTTTTCAAAATGTGATTTACTCAGTGTTTACTTGGGATTAGAATTTTTGGAAAGCATCACTGATTACTGCAACAAATTTTAATCTGGATATTTTTGGAATCCCTTATGAATTCTGGTCATCAGAAGTTATTCACAAGATTGCAAAGCTACGTGGTGAGGTTCTTTCGATCGACCCTGTTACCCTAAAACTGGAGGATTTACGTTCAATTCGTATAAGGGTACGAAATCTAAAAGGCATCTATTCAATTCCAAGAGTTATCAACATATCATCAAATAGGTTTCATTGCTCACATATCCATTAACAGGATTCTACATCCAGTGAATCGAAAAATGAATTTTGCATCACCTACTGAGTCAACTTCCAATTACCGAAACTCAAGAAATATCCCAAAGATGTTGGAGATTCAATACAAGGAATCATTTTCGATCCAAAATTCCAGCACAACTATTGATTCAATTTGTGAGGAGGTTATTTTGCTGGATTCTGCGACTACTTTTGTGTGTTTCTTCACAAGGAAAGTTTCAAATTCTTTTACCCGTAAGTCGTCTCATCATGGGTCCAGTTCCAAAAAAAGAAGAAAATGTAAGCATAGGAAAAAAAAGGCGCATAAAACAACTCAAATTTAGAGAAAGATTGAGAAGTTAACCTTATGACCTGACGACTTAACTGATATGGAGATTGACACTGTACCTGCTTTCGTCTGCGGTCTCAATGATATTTCAGATGATTTTTCTTCCACTACACCAAATGGACAAACAACTTCAGGGGATTTTGCTTCAAAAATTTCTTGTCATGCTGCACCAGATGTGCCTACAACATGCACTCCTACAAAAACAACTTATACCATTGTTTGATGGTGAAAACGGTTTCTAATGATTTCGGTAATTTCGCGTGAGTGGGTGAGAAACTGAGTCTAAACCCTAAACAATGTACTACAAGGGAGTACTTTAGATTCGAGAGATCAATCTGTACAAGTCCAGCCTAAACCAAGAAATGACCATTCCAGAATTGCTTTGTTCACAAAGTGAAGGAGAAGGGTTGGTTTTAGGGAGGGAAGCGAAGAAAGTGTTGAGACCAGAATAGTTGATTCTGGAAGAGTAGTTGTTTGACTTCTATCAGAAAGTGAAAGCTAATAGATGGGAAAGCTAGCAAGTGGTTTCTGAGTGTTGTATGCTCCTGACCAAAAGCTCTCTTTTTAGTGGAAATATGTAAGACCTATTTATACAAGTCGTAACATAACATACTCTGGTCTCGTAGAAAATGGAAACGACCGAGTAAAGTGGAAGGAGGTGGTAAATGGGTAACGCCTGGAATTGATGTTCCATAATGAAAGGATCATTTCACCATTATTCCTTGTATTTACTAACTGATTCATTCTTATGACACTTTCATGTAACGGGCGTAGTGTACGCCGCACACTGTAAACCGCCAAACCAATACCCTTTATGAGCATCCCCCAGTTTGTGACATGTGTTAGATGTCTCGAGTGTTTTCATGGAAAACATGTAGCAAGGTGTTACGTGTGGCATGTTGGCATGCCAGTGGCCATGGTAGAGTCGACATGGCCTTGCCAAAGAATAGGCGCGGCCAAATTTGGGGTTTAGATGCAAACCGTGATGTTTTGGCTTTGGGTCGTAAGTTAGGTGGCGAACTTGAACGGTCGAGATCCGCATCTCAGATGGAAGGATACCCATTGATTATTGCAACCCTTCGTTTTAGCAGCCAACGTTGAGCATGGCTTTGCCATAGAGTGGGCGCGGCCAAATTAGGGTTTAGGTGCAAACCGTGTGTTTTGGATTTGGGCCGCAAGTTGCCATGCGTCAGGTGGCAAAATTGTGTGGTCGATATTTGCATCTCAAAGAGAAGGGTAGCCGTTGATTATTGCAACTCTTCGTTTTACCAGCCATCGTTGAGTCATGGCCTTGTCAAAGAGTAAGCGCGGCCAAATTAGGGTTTAGGTGCAAACCGTGTGTTTTGGCTTTGGGACGCAAGTTGCCATGCGTCAGGTGGCGAACTTGTGTGGTCGATATCTGCATCCAAAAGAGAAGGGTAGCCGTTGATTATTGCAACCCTTCATTTGTAGTAGCCAGCGTTGAGTCGTGGCCTTGTCAAAGAGTAGGCGCTGCCAAATTAGGGTTTGGGTGCAAACCGTGATGTTTGGCTTTGGGCCGCAAGTTGCCATGCGTCAGGTGGCGAACTTGTGTGGTCGAGATATGCATCTCAAAGATAAGGGTAACCGTTGATTATTGCAACCATTCGTTTGTAGCAGCCAGCGTTGATCATGTCTTGGTCAAAGAGTAGGCGCGACCAAAATTAGGGTTTAGACGCAAACCATGATGTTTGGATTTGGGCCGCAAGTTGCCATGCGTCAGGTGGCGAACTTGTGTGGTCGAGATATGCATCTCAAAGATAAGGGTAACCGTTGATTATTGCAACCATTCGTTTGTAGCAGCCAGCGTTGATCATGTCTTGGTCAAAGAGTAGGCGCGACAAAAATTAGGGTTTAGACGCAAACCGTGATGTTTGGCTTTGGGACGCAAGTTACCATGCGTCAGGTGGCGAGCTTGTGTGGTCGAGATCTTCATCTCAAAGAGAAGGGTAGCCGTTGATTATTGCAACCCTTCGTTTGTAGCACCAACGTTGAGCATGGCTTGGTCAAAGAGTAGGCGCGGCCAAAATTAAGGTTTATACGCAAACCGTGATGTTTGGCTTTGGGCCGCAAGTTGCCATGCGTCAGGTGGAGAACTTTTGTGGTCGAGATCTGCATCTCAAAGAGAAGGGTAGTCGTTGATTATTGCAACCCTTCGTTTTTAGTAGCCAGCGTTGATTCGTGGCCTTGTCAAAGAGTAGGCGCAACCAAATTAGGGTTTAAACGCAAACCGTGATGTTTGGCTTTGGGCCGCAAGTTTCCATGCGTCAGGTGGCGAACTTGTGTGGTCGAGATCTGCATCTCAAAGAGAAGGGTAGCCATTGATTATTGCAACCCTTCGTTTGGTAGCTGGCGGCATGAAAGTATGGCCGGCAAGCTAGGATTTTAGTGTAGTTAGGCGCGGCCAAAAGCTAGGGTTTTGGCGTAGTTTGGGCGCGACCACAATTAAGGCTTGGCGTTGGGCCGCAAGTTGCCACGCATTAGCTGATGATCTTGGACGGTTAAGATCTGCATCTTAGATGGAAAGGTGGCCGTTGATCGTTGCAACCCTTCGTTTTGCCATGGAGAAGTGGCTGGCATGGTTTGCCATTGGCACGGTGGTGCGACTGGCATGGTTAGCATGCCTTGGCGTAGAGACGTGGCTGGCATGGTTTTCCATTGGCACGATGGTACGGCTAGCATGGTTGGCATGCCTTGGCGCAGAGACGTTGCTGGCATGGTTTGCCATTGGCACGGTGGTGCGGCTGGCATGATTGGCATGCCTTGGCGCAGAGACATGGATGACATGGTTTTCCATTGGCACGGTGGTGCGGCTGGCATGCTTTAGCGCGAGACGTGGATGGCATGGTTTTCCATTGGCACGGTGGTGTGGATGGCATGGTTGGCATGCCTTGGCGCGGAGACGTGGCTGGCATGGTTTGCCCTCGGCACGGTGGTGCGGCTGGCATGGTATGCCATTGGCACGGTGGTGAGGCTGGCATGGTTGGCATGCCTTGACGTGGAGACGTGGCTGGTATGGTTTGCCATTGGCACGGTGGTGCGGCTGGCATGATTGGCATGCCTTGGCACAGAGACGTGGCTGGCTTGGTTTGCCATTGTCAGGTGGTGCGGATGGCATGATTGGCATGCCTTGGCGTAGAGACGTGGCTGGCATGGTTTGCCATTGGCACGGTGGTGCGGCTGGAATGGTTGGCATGCCTTGGCGCAGAGACGTGGCTTGCATGGTTTGCCATTTGCACGGTGGGAGAATTAAGGTTTAGCATATACAAAGGTGGTGTCAGTTAATACTAAGGGTTCTTCCGTGGAACATGACACATGTATATAAGAAAAAAAAGCTACCCTGGTACTTCTTACATAAATACGCTGATTGATTTAATAAATACGTTATTGGTTATAGTGACGTCATGTCAGATGTACGGTTTTACGATTTTATCCCTAAGCTCGGAACAGGAGCGTTGTTGCGAGGTAATCATAAGATGGTGGCAGACAAGGACAAAATCGAAACGACGGGTCATGAAAGATGACTAGGAAGATTCGTCTAACCTTTTTTGTGAGTGTTCTGAGAATTCGTGATCCTTGTATTGGCGGCCTTGCATGAATTCTACTTGTGTCGTTCGCTATCCAGATAGTGAAACTGTAGATGTGATTGCTGGTTAAGATGCAGGATGTCAGCTTGATTTGGTCACGCGTCATCTTGGCTGGGCTAGGGAACGCGGAGATGTTGGCTTAGCAAGTTGTTGGCGTGGCTAGGAATGTGATTTGGATTGGCGCATCTCGGGCGCGGATCGGCTCGGTCTTGGCGCAACTTGGCTTGGGCACGGCTTGGCTTGGCTTGGCTCGGCGCGGGCGGCTTGACTCGGCGCGGCTCGGCTTGGCTGCTGGCGTGGCGCGGATTGCTAGGGTATTGTGAGGTAACACTACACCAAAACAACCGATTTGCAACGGATATATCTGTTGTAACGAATTTAACCAACGCCTATATCCGTTGGTAATACGTCATAGAAAATTTTGGTGCAACGCCAAAATCCGTTGCACAAATTAATTTGTACAACGTATATAAACGTTTCTCATTTGGTTTAGCAACGTTTTATTTTGCAATTTGAGCAACAGATTCTTGTATTTGTGCAACGTTTATATTAATTTATGCGACGTATTACCCTAATTTGCGCAACATATATATACGTTGCAAAACTATTTACAGGTCGAAAAAAATAAATCCCGATTGTTATTTCGGCAGATTTCTGCACCTGATTATATGCATTAGAAGACCCAATTTTTCATATGAACATATGGTTGGCTATCACACAATCCATTTCAATACAATGGGAACTGAAAAGAACTTCAATACAATCAATTTTGGTCCTTGTGTAATATATTCGACATTTATCCGACATTCATTTGCTAGAAAGATATTTCAGTATAATGGGCAAACAAACTTATTTTACCTTTGATTTTCTTTTTGACTGAATATTAATAGTTCACCTTTAATGTTGTATGTGCTCAATCTAAAACCTTGCCCTTCATATTTCAAGGATTCTGCACGGAGAACATGATGAAGGATTGTTGTACTTTACTGGTATAGGTAATAAGACCACAGGATGCGCACAATTCCTCTGTCTCTTCTCGGTAAAATTGTTATATGTGTTATATGTTATCTCCAAACTCTGGTCATTTGTCACAAAGTAAGTTAACCGATACCAGGCACTAAATTAAAGTTCTAAATGAAATCAATGAGAGAAATAATGGATCCATAACCCTAACTGAACTCGAAACACATTTTATGAAGTATCAATAAAATACATCTGCATGCTTCTTGTTAGAGGAAAATTTGGCATACATGGATCTACCTACGATTCATTTTCAGTTTGCATCTCACGTATACAACATTAAGCTTTTCATAAAAACCTACCCCTGGACTATGGCAAGGAAAAATTACTGGAACACTTTATATGTAAACAGGAAAGAAAATTCAACGCTTGACTTGCGCATAGTCAGAGTTAGTAGACTATTTTAAGTACAAAACTGTGGACTAACTCCAACGATGATCTCACACCACTCTGTAGTATTTATTGATCACAACCTTCAAATATAGGCTTACACTATTTATTCCTGTATCCTGGCACTTACTTATAGTACTCCACTTGTAGCAACACATACAAATAGTATCAAAATAAATTCTGATTATAATAAAAACATTAGAATCAAAGAATGAAAAAAATATTCAGAGGCAACTTAAACAAAAAAGGGTAATCAACATAAGGAATGGGTTATACTAAACTGCTCAATTAATGTGCTCAAGCTCCTGCTTGTAGACATCCTCTTTAATTGAGCTAGACCACATCCACCAATTTTGAACTTTGATTTATGAGACATCTACCTAGGAAGTACCTTTTTCAGTCAAATCCTGGCCATTTTGTTTGTCGATGAGCTCAATGTTGCTCCAGTTAATTTTTTCCTCGTTGTACTTTTCATGGTCCATCTTAAACATGTGCTAAAATGAATGTAGTAAAAGAGAATGAGAAGAAATTATGCAAATAAATCTTAAGTTTTTTCATAAGAGCAGCTACCCTCAGTGACACAGATCTTGAATATACGTGTAACTACTCATTTTATATACCACTAGAACAAGCTAGCGAGAATACGTTCTTCGCTAAGGTATCGCAGTTGGCCACATCATCATTACAGTCAAGAGCTTTCAGAATCTTAAGTTTCTCATTCCTTGTTGAAATTCGTAATCAAAATCTGGCGTAGTGAACCCCTAGGACTGTATGACATAAAAGTTTATCAAAATACTCCAAAAAAGAAAATCTAAATGACAGGGAAATTGATAAGTATACTTCGTGTTGCCTGTTTTATCTCATGTTTTAGCTCTTACTTTAAAGGAACAGAGAAAAAGAACACAACGTGTCTGCACACCACACAAAACTTGATTATAAAATAATAGAAATCGGATCAGTTAAGTAAAACAAGAATTGGGAGTATTAAGCAATGTTAGTAAGTAGTCACCTCGGAGTAGCGAAGAAAGAATTTAAGATGCATGTGTAAATAGATATATAATTACCATGTCAAGCAATCAACCAGTCATTTCCCCATGGTTTAACTGGATTAGGATAGGGACCTTGTAGCAGTAAATAGATATATACAAAGTTAAAGAGAATGATTACAAAAACCAATAACTTACATAAGAAACATAATCTATAACTAAAAAATTGTATACCTAATTGCAGCTCTAACTTTGCGCCAAAAACACTTCAACACCAATTACTTTCTGCAAAGACCAATAAATTACATTAGAAACTCTTCAGTGGCCATACTTAAGTCACACTTCTAAAGTTCTCTCAATGTTTCTTTCTGTCCTTAATTACACTTGTAAAGTTGAAAAGACACCAATAGATGAATTCAGATTAAAGATCAGGCTGCACTTTGACTATGCCAATCCCACCTGCAAAAAAAAATAAAATAAAATAATAAAATAAAATAATACAAGTTAAGATATGACTCAATTCACATTGTATATACTGCATTGATAGATACACAAAGGGGAAATTGGAACAACAAGCCTCAACTAGCATTGCATACCAATTAACTAACCTCCCCCTCTAGATCAGTAGGAATCGTGATCCCTATAGAAGAAAGATAACAAAAAAAAGAAAGAATAGGTGGATGAAATAAAAGTCACACTAAGAACAAACAGATATGTTAAGAGTTAAGTAGAACACCGGTATAATGAGAAATGTAGATTCATTAGAATATTCAACTTAAGAACCCCTACATGTTCAAAATAATTTCAGTGTTGAACATGTAATTTATGGCCTCCGATAAAAGAATCTTCAGCAGTTACATAATAAAATGTGTACCTGAATAAGAATAACAACACCACCAGGAAGTCCTGTAATTTACGGCACAATGTCAGAGTCATAACTCGATTAGGTTTCTAATTCGGGAAACATTATTATTTACTGCATCCTGAGTGCCTCAATCACCCACAACTATAGTGGTTTATTTACCTTGGAAGCATGTCCAGGTACTTCCTTGAAATATTTATCTAGGGATAGCCTAACTTCTTCTCTGATTTGATTAGAACAAATTAAAGAATAATCTTAAGAACCTACAGAGATGCTTCTCTTTGATATAGTGAAATAACGGAAAGGAAGTAGCATATTACACAAACCTTTGTCTCCTTCAGAAATCAAACCTTGGTCTAGAACAATATATGTAATTGTACCATCTCAAGCTAAGTCTTTGCAGCAGATTGTCTCACCAACTTAGCACCGACATATTTATACTTGCTCCATCTACAACCTACAACGGTCTAGAACTGCAAAATCATGAATGCGAGGCATGCCTTTGAGATGCCATTCCATGCGTGAACAAGATCCAACGACTTTTTCCAGAACGAACCTTGCACTAGTTGAGCAAGTCACCTCAAAGTTATCTTCATCATCACAATAAACTATCATCTCATTTGATCATCAACAAACCTCAGCGTGAGAGTAATTAGCTTAGTCATCTTTTGAAATCAAGAGTGACTGATAGACACATTTTTTGTGTCTAATTTGATCCCAATACTATAAATTGTTGGCACTCGATTTTGTACTTATTATGGTGTTTTATGTGTGTGTAGGTATTTTTGGGGAATAAACATTTTTGGAAAATTCGGCTCGAAAAGTTGCTCGGAACACCCCCGGAGGACATTTGCTATTCGGACTCCCACTTTGGATAAGGGGTAACCCAATTACTAAGGGGCACCTCAGTTGGGCACCTGCTATTCACACCCCAGAACAGGATAAGGGGCAGTCATCTTCTTCGTTTGCATTTCAAATTTTGGCGGGAAAATGGGTGCAGATTTAGGGTTGAAGATTTGGAGGTGTTTGAATGAGACTAAAGCGCTGAAATCAATTGGGTTTGTTCCTGGTACCTAAACAGGTCTGGTATGGGTCATAGTTTCGATCAAAATTGGCTAGATAATCGGGAATTCAAGAAAACAGAATTCATAAATTTGGCGGGAAAGTTTTGCAGCTGCAAGAGATTTTTGGGTTCGAGTTTTGGTGCTCTTCCGAGGAGACTCAAAGGCTGAAACTTATGGAAACAATCTGTTAGAGAAAAACAGGGATAGTAGGAGTGATTTTGTCGATTGAATTTGGCTAGAACTCGAGTTATAAGGAAACAGAGGTGTGAACTTTTCACGGGTATTTCAGGCAAGATTCTGCTGGAGCTTTGGCCGGATTCAATGGGTTCTTTGGATTGGATATACCCTGTTTCGACTAAACAGGGGTGGTAATAACTCCAGATTCGAGAAAATAGGTGGCCACGACAAGTTTGGATAAAACATGGAAGAAAAATATTCCCCGTATTCTGTTGAGATATTCATGGGATTTGGATGAGCTGGAGAGAGTTTTCGTATGACTGCACCGTGTTCTGAGTCATACAGAGACGTGTTGGAACGTGTTAGCAGAGATTTAACGCGAAACAGAGAAATAAAAGGAAAGAAATATCCGTGGCTAAAAGAGGAGATTATCCGCATTTACTACGATATATTGAGGTGCTGAGAGATATAAATAGGCGATTTGAGTCACATAAAGGGATACAGAGAGATTGGGAGCAGTTTAAAACGTCACGGAGTCGAGAAAATCAAGCTGCAGAGAAACTGCCATTGCTGCTGGTGTGAAGAACACGAAGAACATCAACGCACAAGGGACCGTCGTTTTATCTACAGTGTCAACGACACCTGGTTGAGGGTCATAGTTTTGGAGGCAGACTTATTTGGAGGCAGTCTTATATGCTACAGTTTTTACAACAGTTTGTTTCTATCGCTCTCTGTAACAGTCCGTGTGTAACAATTAAAACTGTTACAAATCAGGCTTTTCATCTTTTCTCCCTTGTTCATCATTTGTAAACCATTTTTGAGCATTAATATTGATTTTTGAGCGTGTTTACACCATGATGAGCTAGAACCCATCACTGGGACGACGGAGGAAGCTGTTTTGCACCCATGTGGTAATTCTATTTAATTCCTTTATGACTATTTGCACTATTATAATTGATTTATGATTTTTCTTGATTATTTGTGAATTCGTTAGATGTCGCATGCTTAGTCTTAGGTACTTTAGATGTGCCATGCTTGTGAGTTACATATAATTCTTTATAAAATCTACCTTGGCAAAGAATTAGAGTCGATGTTTGTTATTTTATGAGCTTTAATTATCCGGAATTAATAGATGAACCGCATGAATGTGAGAATTAGTGGAATCCCGAGTCCTAGTAACTCTCTTCATCTTGTGACATAAATTGTATATATTTTTTTATTTTTCTTTATTAAATCCTAAGATCAATTTCATCAAGTCCGAGTGAACGACAACTCTACTTACCACTATATAAAATTCGATCAATTTTTGGCGCCGCCGACGGGGACTTGTGTATAGATTTGTTTTTAGGTTTTTATTTTTATTTTTTATTATTTTTGTTCCTTTTTACGCGTTTTGGTATTTTCTGTTGGCTTTCAGATTTGGTGCGAAGCTTATGAGAAAGAAAACGTTTTGAAAAGTAAAGCGAAGCCAAAGAAGGAAAGAAGAGAGAAAATCCAAAGGAGTAAAGAAGAATATTTTTGTATATAGTGTATTTTTTTTTTTATTTTTTCTTAGAAACTGTAATTAGGTAATTATTTTTGTAATTTTTACTTTTATTTTTGGACTTTATTTTTTTGGACTTTTGGACATTTTTTTTAAAACCCTAAGGAAGGGTTATTTAAATATAAACTGCACATGGAAGGACGGTGATTACGATATCACCTCGTCCCCTCGGGTTCGTACACGACATAGGAGTCGTGGCCCGAGTCGACTTCAACGGTTCATCCCCCGTATGGAACGGGAGGTAAGAACTCTAAACACCCGCGAATCCCCTGTCAGCGGGTTTACTGGATGATTTTGTATGCATATATGTTGAGGTATTGAAAACGGCTGCTTTAAATTCCTAGTAAAAGGCAAGGACTGGCCATACAAGATAAGAGTTCGGATTTCATCACCGTTCTCTTCTTGCCCGCCTTAGGAAAACGAAACCAAACACGAACCTAAGCCTAAAATTTTGACTAGAACGAGACCTATAGGGTAACGAGCTTAATAGGAAAGTCGTTCGAAAGATATTGGTTACTCTTTTGAGCATACTTCTAAGTTCATGATGGTTTCTGTGAGTTGAATGCGTGACTGCGCTGCCTTGTAATGCGGTGAGGCCCTGGGTATCAAAGCTCCACGCAGCTTCCCTCGCCTCTATTCAACTTACTTAAACTCGGATTGATTCCAGAGGGGTTTGCTCAGATTGTAACGAATTCCCTTTCGAAGGATTAGAAGCTGGTCTAGAAACAATCAAAGTGGAGCCATCATGCGTTTTGTTTGCTAGAAATCAGTAGGTTTGTTGTGGTCGCGTCAGCCTTGTTTGTGTTTTTGTAGAATTCCCTTGCAGTTAGGATGTCAAACT
The DNA here is from genome assembly GCA_023531295.1 of Papaver armeniacum. NCBI lineage: Eukaryota > Viridiplantae > Streptophyta > Magnoliopsida > Ranunculales > Papaveraceae > Papaver > Papaver armeniacum. The sequence continues at coordinate 197,888 of JAJJWW010008545.1, forward strand.
GGTATTATAATAGCCATCACAATGAATATGAATATCCAACTGAACAATATGGACATCACTCTTTTTATGACCAGAGTGTGAATAGTGGTTGGGAACGCCAAACTTTTGAAGATTATGGCTCGTACCATGGTAAGCCCAATCACTATCCACACGCCAACCGGTCGTACGAGCAAAATTCCTCTCTAATAGAGTCAACACGTAAGTTAGCTGAGACGACACGTAAGTTCGCAGAAATGAATAACTTAGTTATGGACAAAAGCAATGGAACGAGTGAAATTTCTTTCCTAGATTCAATAAGGAAGTCATGTGAGTCGAGTCACGATACAATAAGGAAGTCCTGTGAGTCGAGTCACGATACCATAATGAAGTCATATGAGTCGATTCGAAAGCTTTTGTTAGAGGCCCAGAACGGAACTGCTCGAGATAATCTTAGTGTTTCCAATAGTACCCCTGAAAATGAGGATAGTTATTTACTTAATCAAGATGACGAGGATAAAATTGGTAACACTACTTGTCTAGATGAGGTTCAACCATTTTCATATTATTATGATTATGATGAGGATAGTGTTGATGAAGAATTTGAAATAAATAGGCATAGTGATCAGGAAATTGTTACCCCAATTGAGCTTTATAACGATAATATTATTTCTAGTTCAAATCCAAATAATTTTAATAATTATTTACATATTCAAAAGGATGAGGATTTGACTAGAGATACCCCCGTTTTAGACGATGTAGTATTTCCTTTTGATTACAAAGCCAATGATGGTTTAGAGGAACGAGTATATTTTGAGTCTAGCGATTTAGAAACAATAGACTTAGAAAAAGAAAATGAACTCGTAGAGATGAGTGAGGATGTACCTGACTTAGAAGAATCAATTGACCATTTTCAGGAATCAGATGACCTTGAAATTAGGGAAGTTGTGACTAGTCTTTCTAGAGACACTGAAAACTCTAAGTTTGGGGTGATTATCATTCTCCATGTGTCAGTAACTCTTAGAAAAGTCCCTAACTTGGGACTTGACATATGTACCTCAACCATTTTAAAAGATTATCTTCATACACTTTTTCCTGAACCTAGTTGTGTCCATAAAGAAGTTCAGTTATTCGAAACCCATCCTCGGGTTGATGTGGTTAACCTGTGCTATGATACCACGATTGATTTTGTTTTCCCACCAAATATTTTTCAACCAATTGTGGGAACGTATAAGTTTCAGATGTGTCAATTATTAAGTTTTGAGACTAAACCTAATTACTTTAGGATATTAGGGTCGACATATTTGCTTAAGGAAGACCACCAATCTTATTGTGGTCAGTTGTGTAAGTCAAAACTGATTGACTTAGAGGATCCTCAATTATTCAGGTTATTATTATGTGCTTCTAAGTTTTTATTTGAGTTTTTCCAGACTCTAGAACCTGAACATTCGGATCTAACTCATAAGGAAACGCAACCCATGAAAATATGTTATCTAGACCCTTTTATAGAGCCTGAACCCGAACCACAACTAGATGTAGTTGTCTTAAACAAAAAATAGATAAGGGTGTGTTGGATATCTTCCTGGTCTGTTGCAGTTTCCTCTTCTTGTGGTTAGCACTTTTTGATCCAGATGACATGCATTATTCCGACTGTTGCTATATGATTCTTCGAGGTGACTAATCCTTTCCAATGTCCTGGTCAAGACTTTAAACTTAGCACTTCTTGGGAGGTAACCCATTCTCTTGCAACACGGTAATATCTTTCCTTACTCTTCAAGTGGTGACAGTTTCTCATTGTTCATGCTTTTAATTTCATCTTTAGAACATTGAGGAAAATGTTAGATTTAAGTTTGGGGGTATGGGAACTGGAGAAACTTTTTGTTAGTTGCAATAAATAAACTCCAGAGCCTAGAAATTTATGCTTATTAAGGATGGCACTAACCAATCTAAGTGGATGGAAGCATTTTGGTTGTAGGAGTTGAGGAACCAATCTGATTAGATGGCAACATTATTTTTCATCTAAATAGTCTATTCATAAAAGAAAAAACTTATTTTCTTTATCATCTTCTTCCCCAAATAATTAGATCTAGGGCTCTAGAAAATATCCATTAATGGAGATTCTAAATGTAATACTAATGTAACCTCAACAATCATAGTGAAGAATCGTGGATGTAGATCACATTGATCGAACCACGTAAAAAATCTTATGTGTCTATTTAAATTTCTAGCACTTATATTTTGAGATTTAGGTGATTAATATTTAGATCTACAAAATATAGTGAGGGGTGTAGTGTGGGATTTGCTACTACATATGCGCTAGAAACAGGGGACCTAATCTTGTTGGTTCAAGAAAGTTTAGAAAAAAAAAAACGGCTACTGTTGGTGATGAATTCAATTGGATCTATAAACTTTAAGAGAAATTTCCATACTTTTTATTTAGTTAGAAATAACATGATAGTTTCACCATATCTCGTTGAGTCCTTTTCACTCGCAGATCAATTCTTGCTCTCGCACACTTATTTTTGTTATGCGAAATTTCGCACAGACTTTGCTAATCTCGCAAAGAAGAAAGTTGATGATTATTTTATTTTGTTTTGTTCTTTGTAAACTATGTTTATCTAAGTGATTAGGTGGTGCCCACGAATCAAGTTGTTACTAATGCTAGGGTGAATTAGAGTGATTGAGATCAAGAAAAATATTCTTTCGCTCGTTCCTTCAAAAAAAAAAAAAATAATTCAAGGAAAAAGAGGCAAGATGAGACCAGACAACATATTTTCAGACCAACCGGAATAAATTCAATAAAGTCTCGAGAGAGACCACGAGAGAGTGTCTGGAACCCTTGTATATGCCAGTTGTGTTGACCTAGAGTTAGGATTATCGACCACCAAATAATTAGATCTAGGGTTCCCTTGTATATGTAACCTCAACAATCATAGTGAAGAATCGTGGATGTGTGTTGATATTATTCTTATATTTTGAGATTTAGGTGATTAATATTTAGATCTACTAGTATCTCTTTGTAAACTATGTTCCATTAGGATAGGTTCATTTTTGAGATTAAAAAAAAAAAAAAAAAAAATTGAGGAGGCCTGCCAGTTGTGTTGACCTAGAGTTAGGATTATCGACCACCGGTTCCCTTGTATATGCGTGTGTTGATATGGGAAACACCGTTCACTTAGTAAACATCAAAACCATCTATGTTTTTTTCTCTCTATATCCATCCTCTTGATCTATCCATGTGATTAGTTTTGACTCCGGGTATTGATGTCCATAGTGCGACTATCTGAGTAGAGCTCTGTGAATTATATATGAATTTTAGTATGCTTGAGTGCAAACTCGTGTACAACAATTGGAATTTCGCATCAGGGTACTTCCTCCTGTAGTTAATAAGTATGCCAACCAAGGAGATTCTTTAGTGCCTTCCAAGGTTCTGCGTAGATAGCTAGGGTCTGGAGTAAAGGTTTTGTGGGTACACCTCTGGTAAACCCTCCGGAGACAACACTCCGCCACTAGGGCCACCTAGGGGTTCAAATGATTTTTATTTTTTTTTCTAGAATAAATTTGCTCGAGGACTAGCAAATAATAAGTTTGGGGGTATTTGATAGACACATTTTTTGTGTCTAATTTGATCCCAATACTATAAATTGTTGGCACTCGATTTTGTACTTATTATGGTGTTTTATGTGTGTGTAGGTATTTTTGGGGAATAAACATTTTTGGAAAATTCGGCTCGAAAAGTTGCTCGGAACACCCCCGGAGGACATTTGCTATTCGGACTCCCACTTTGGATAAGGGGTAACCCAATTACTAAGGGGCACCTCAGTTGGGCACCTGCTATTCGCACCCCAGAACAGGATAAGGGGCAGTCATCTTCTTCGTTTGAATTTCAAATTTTGGCGGGAAAATGGGTGCAGATTTAGGGTTGAAGATTTGGAGGTGTTTGAATGAGACTAAAGCGCTGAAATCAATTGGGTTTGTTCCTGGTACCTAAACAGGTCTGGTATGGGTCATAGTTTCGATCAAAATTGGCTAGATAATCAGGAATTCAAGAAAACAGAATTCATAAATTTGGCGGGAAAGTTTTGCAGCTGCAAGAGATTTTTGGGTTCGAGTTTTGGTGCTCTTCCGAGGAGACTCAAAGGCTGAAACTTATGGAAACAATCTGTTAGAGAAAAACAGGGATATTAGGAGTGATTTTGTCGATTGAATTTGGCTAGAACTCGAGTTATAAGGAAACAGGGGTGTGAACTTTTCACGGGTATTTCAGGCAAGATTCTGCTGGAGCTTTGGCCGGATTCAATGGGTTCTTTGGATTGGATATACCCTGTTTCGACTAAACAGGGGTGGTAATCACTCCAGATTCGAGAAAATAGGTGGCCACGACAAGTTTGGATAAAACAGGGAAGAAAAATATTCCCCGTATTCTGTTGAGATTAATTTGGGATTTGCATGAGGAAAAAGTGTGTTCAACAGATTCTGTAACGTCTACGGGACGTGTTTGGATAAAATTGGGCCGCTGGAAACGCGTGAAGGAAATATTGAAGGAAATAATCACGTGAAAATGGTAGAAAATAATCCCGAGTAAAAGAAAATATTTCCGAGTTATTACAAAGGATTTTGGGGGTCTGTTGAGTATAAATTGGGTGCTCGGGATGAAGAAAGGAGGATGGAGAGTTTGGGGAGAGATTTAGAGCATTACAGAGCTCAGAAAGTCGAGTTGCAGAATCACCATCTCTGCTGCTGCTGAAGAACAAAAGACTACCAGAGGCAGTCTTAATTTCTGAAGAACATAAGACGCACAAGAAGCGGTCGTTTATTCTACAGTAACAACGACAGTCCATTCTTATCGTATCTGTAATAGTTCGGTTTGTAACAAATATAATTGTTACAAACCCGGTTTTTAATAGTTTTACTCCATTTCATCATTTGTACACCTCCTTTGAGCAATAAAAATGGATTTTGAGCGTGTTTCCAACATGATGAGCTAGAACCCATCACTGGGACGACGGAGGAAGACGAATTTCATACATGGGTAATTTTAATTAATTCTTTTTATGACTTTTGCACTGATTAAAAATTGAATTATGTTTGATTAAATTAGTTATTATTTTATTAGATGGGTCATGCTTGCTTAAATGTTTGATGTCCCATGCTTATGATTTATAACTAATATTTTGAGAATCAACCTTGGCAAAAATAAGAGTCCATGTTTTTATTTGTTGAGCTATAATTGTTAAAAGAATTAATATTTGAACCTTTTGTTATGAGTTTGGCGGAATCTCGAATCCCAAGAACTCTCTCCATCTTGTGACATAAGTTGTATATATATTCTCTATTTTTATTATTTCTCTTTATTAAATCCTAAAATCAATTTCAACAAGTCCGAGTGAACGACAACCTTACTTACCACTATTCTAAATTCAATCAGTGACCTTACAAGACATTTAGTACTAGTACTCAATGAAACAACTTCAATATCTGAAAAAGAAGAAAATAAAATCCATATCAAAGTTATGGGAAGTCAAAATTAAATAATTGTATAAATGATCTCATTTAACAGTGAAGTCTACATAGACCGGATCTAAACTAAAGATACAAAGCTAAGAATTGAAATTATCTCCAAATTTTGGTTAAGAAACAGTTAGGATTTTTCCACAAGGCTCTAAAAATAATAAATCTGGCAAGGGTAGTGGATCTATGACTATAAAAGTTTTACCCTGCACACCTTATAGAATCATTTAACGGTACAGAAGCATATTGAACATCATACACACACATACACATCAAATAAATCAAATAAAGAACATAGATGGATTATAGTACCTTCTGAAAGACTCTTTCATCTTTCCTTCAGCAACATAAACCTTTCTTTTTAATTCAGGATCATTAACTCCAGCTCTTTGATAACGATGGACCACCATTTTTACCTTTCTTAGATCTAAAATCCTCCATGAGAAGAACCAAAATCTCGGATCTAACAAATTTCAATGGGTTTCAATAGGTTTTGATTAATGAGATTTGGGTTTAGGAGAGATACATTTTTTATTTCTGAAAACTTGTTTCGATTTCGAAAGTCTCGATTTAGGTTTAGAAGAGTAAAAAGAAGAGAACAAGATAACATTTTGGGAGAGATAAGAGTTTTGGTATATGCGATTAGGGTTCCAAAAAGATGGATTTTGAATTCGGAGAACCTGGTTTTCAGTTCGATTTAGGTTTAGAAGAGTAGCGGCTTTCGTTTAGAAGGGAAGAAGAAAAGAAAAAAGGAGAAGAAGAAGATAAGGTATTGTGAGAAAGTGAGAAAAATAAAAGAAAAGGGATAATAATTAGATTGCAATATACGTTTAAGCCCTCAACTATATTAATAAAGACGAGCGTGTCCTTTATTCTTATTTTTCTCCAATATTCAGGATTAGGTACAACGTATGCCACGGGACGTGCAACGTATAAAATTCTGCAACTTAAATATCCGTTGCTCACCTAAAAAACCAAGCGTTGGAAAATCCTGGATTTGGTGTAGTGTAAGGCATGGCGCGGACTTTTGGGCATCGTGAGACTTATCCTTGCGGGCCCGATTGCCTTTTCTTATTCGTGGCTTAAAATAGGGAATCCTTTCCTTATTCGACTTCAAAAGAATATTACTCCTATAAAAGGGTTGTTCTCCTTTTATTTTATTTTTCATCTTTTTTCTCACGTCTTTGTGCTAGCGGAAGAGTGGTGGCAGTAGAACGAGCTAACATTCTAGGTATGTACTCCAACACTTCTTTTTCTCTTTTTCTTTTGTCGGTGCAAGCCCTAGCCGTAGATATACTCTCCATGAACCCGTTTTTTTTTTTTTTTGTATGACTGATTCTTCCTTGCTAGCAGTATCATAGCAATATTAGTCGCCATGCAGATAGTAAGAAACAAAGTATTATACAAAACATGCGTGCATGAGTAGGTTGATGTTATTAGTTTTCTTCTCGTGAAAACCTAGCTTCAAGGTTGCCTTTCCCTTTTGTGGTCGTGTGAGAATATTCCTCCCTTGGTTGCGAGCGTATTTCCATGATAGAGCATGACTTGACCTTGGTTGTACTTTCCTTGACTTTGCATGCTTCCCGCGGTACTATCTGATTTATACCAACAGCGTATTTGCCTTGACATTACATATGCCTCGTTGGGTAGCATCAGTCCCCATTCTCCTAGTCATGAATGTCGTGACGGGTGGCCAAAGAGAAATTTCCGTGACAAACACGTTATTGTTCGTAACCGATCTTGGTAATACTTTATGTATGCTTTTTCTTCGAGGTAGTAATTCTTCGTTTTGTTTTGTTGTAGTTACTTCAATAGCATAAGGAATTCTGTTAACATGTCACCTGAGAAGAGACTTGCAACTGTACCGAAGAATGTTAGCAACTCCAAGCCTAATGCGGATGATGATTTTTTTTACAATGTCTTCTTCACCTAGGAAAACCCATCCCAAGTATGTGGCGTTTCTTTTGACTGGTTCAGAAAATGAAGGAGAGGTCCAGTCGGTTCGGCCAGGGCGCATAATGCGATTTTGTATGCAGAGGAAAGAATATCCTACTTCTCCCATCGACTTCTAAATCTGTCAGATCCCGTTGCGTTCTTTTGATAAGTGGATGCAATTCATGATAGGTCAAGACCGTGTGAGGGCCAATTTGACCAAGGCTCATATTGTTGGAGCTGTCACGACTTCTGCAACACTTCAAGTTAGGAAAGACATCCAGGGACGTTTGATCACGTTTGTCTCCAGATGGTGTCCAGATACTCATACTGCTATATGCAGGTGGGGAGAAACGACCATCTCTTTAGAGAGCATAGCCGTCTTGCTGAACCTTCCCGTAACATGGAATCTTGATATCACGTTGTCTGATGATGAAGAGGAGATGTGTGCCGCCCTTGTCGAGAAGTCAAAAGGGTTCATTCGAAAGGATCACGAGACGAAGTGCTTCTACAGCTGGTGGGTGTCTGAGTGGTTCCCTGATGAGCCGGAGGTGAACCTAGAATTAGATGACACTCTTCATGTTATCGCGTTTTTAGCTCTGGGGCTGTCCAGAGATATTTTTGATGAAGGCTCTGGCAAGAAGGAGATAAGGCGATGGCTTATTAAATTTTCCATCAAACTGGCGAAAGGCGTCGTTCTTCCCATTCGGGGCTTGTTTCTTGGTTCTTTGTACACCCATTTGGATCATCTGGTTGCGGATATGTATGTTTCAAACGGTTATTTGAAGGTAGACTCGTATGTTCACATTGCTTTCCTCCAGGCATGGTTGTGGGAGCATTTCGCGAAGTACGTTCCTAAACCGTTGGCTCTGCTTCCTGAGTCTTGCGGCGGATCTCGAATTCTGTACTGGTCTAATAGGCGTCCAAGATCTAGAGTGAAGCTCATTGATTTTCTTGATAATGTCTATGTTGTTACTTTTCGTCCCTGGGCTCCAGTTCACGCATCCATAGTTCAGCCTAACACTTTTTCCGCTGCTCCAAACTTGACTTTGCTTTCGTCCGGGGAGAATACAAGCGTTGGAGAAGTCGTATTTATGCGGAGTTGTATCCCTGGACACGTGCCGTCTTTCTTTCGGGGATGTTGCAAGGCGGTCCCTTATAATATCGACATGGCGGCTCGGCATATGGGTTTTGACCAATGGGTCCCATTTATTCGTCAGTCGGTTGTTTCGGAAGAATCTGTTGCCGATTTTTCTTAACACCGATGTTTCTCGCGCGGGTAAGAGCCTTCCTTTCCTGCTCCCAGATCGAAGTCCAATGACAACCCCTAGGTATAACAAGTTCTGGCAGGATGAGTTTCTTGCCATCCATGGGTTTGCGGGCGATGTTGTGGAGAATACCCGTGGCAGGCCTTCCTCTGTGACTTTAGAGGAACATCCACTGTTGAGGGATCCTTCTACTGCTAAGCAAAAATCTCCCGACAGTTCTCAGAAAAAGGAGCGAAGGTCTAAGAACCGTGAAGGTGGTTTCCAGTCGAATCCGTCGGCTCTCGTGACTTTCACTTCTTTCAACACATGGGTATGGGCAGATCCTTCTTGATTTGACTGATTCACACAAATCTTCAGTTTAGTTGCTAAAGCATCTTTTCTTTTCCGATTCAGAGCCTTGACAGCGTAAACCCCTTTTCCAAACTCGCATATAGTCATAAATCGGCTATTAAGTCTCCTGAGGATGTAGAAGAATCCGAGGAGGAAGAAATATCGGGATTCAACAGTGATGATGAAAGTTCTTCCGAAGGTGACACTGAGTCTTCCTCCGGCGAATCCGCAGATGAGTCAGTAAGTTTATGCGTTCCTTTTTGTTTTTTTTTTGCCCTCTTTTTTTTTTTGGAGTGAAAGCTAAATCGTAATGTTGCAAGAGGGGATTGTTTCTGAAGAGGGTCTTGAGGTGGATACTCTCCATAATGAAGGTCCAACCATGGAAGCCGCACCTATAGGTGGCTCGAAGATGGACGTTGATAACGGTGAAACCCAGATGGTGGAAAGTACTTCGGCGACCATTGGTGCGGTCGTGGTCAGGAATCCTTTGCCGGTCGCAGATTCAGTTGCGGGCGCCATTTTCGTGCCTCCATATTTGACTCCCCACGAAGACCATGTGTTGTTTGGAGGCTTCAGTGTGCCAGCCAAGTATGCGGAGTTGTTTACCAGGATATGGGATAAATACGGACATATCGCCACAACCAAGAATTTCACTAGCCGATTTGCATTGGTCAAGCGTGTGGAAGAAACTTTATCTTCAATTCACCATATGTGCAACGTGACTGGTTACACTGTTTCTGTAGATGCGATCTCAAGCTGGAAGTTTCACCGGGATATGTGTGTATACTTTGAGTTTAATGTCTCCTGGTTCTGCAAGGGCTTCTGAGATCCAAAGACTGCAGGATAAAACGGTGGATGGTCCTTCTGCGGATTCGATTAATCGTCAGGCAGCAGAAGTCGATAAGTTGTACCAGGAGCTGGAGAAGTTATCTCAGGAGTTGAAACTAAAGCAGGCGACCTTCAAAGTATGAAGAACGTTTTCTCCAAGAAGAACGATCCGTTGTTGAGCGATTTTCCTTGAGCGTGTTACTTTTCTGAAACTCCTTTCCTTAGTTTTTTTTTGAAAGGCAAAGAAACGCCTAGTTTATGGTTCGGTTTTCTTTTTGGATTGATAGATGATTGCTTTTTATAAGAGGTTTTGGATTATTTTGGGATAATGGTCTTTTGATATGTTAAAGCCTGAGTTGCAAGTGTAGGTAGCTAATCACCTAGGAAAATTGTGAAACCGTGAATGTTGCATGACGGGGAAAGTATGGGATGAGACTTGGGAATAACATGGTGTTTGGTTTCAACGTGGAAACCTATAGTAATTAGCTATGTATCCTGGACGGACTTACTTGTTTTTATTACCTACTTCAACAAAACGGATCCTAAACTGCAAGTCCGGGCGACGTCGAATTGCCCGTGAGAAGTCCCCAGTTGTTCCCCGTCGCATGATTATTGATAACTGGGCCGTCGATCCTAAGCGAATCGTTTGTTTTTTTTATTTTTTGGAAGTCCCCAGTCGGCTCTTGTTGTATTACGCCTGGTAAATGTTACGACTAGTAACTGGGTCGTTGATCCCTTAGCGGATCATTTGTTGCTATTGTTCCGAGATCTAAGTCAAACGATGAGATTGAGAGTTGAAAATTGACCTCGTGACCGAAAGATCAATCCTCCCGCTGTGGTCGCCCATTGTTTGAAGGTGAAAACGGTTTCTGCTGATTTCGGTAATTTCACGTGAGTGAGTGAGAAACTGAGTCTAAACCCTAAACAATGTACTTCAAGGGAGTACTTTAGATTCAAGAGATCAATCTGTACAAGTCCGGCCTAAACCAAGAAATGGCCGTTCCAGACTTGCTTTGGTCACAAAGTGAAGGAGAAGGGTTGGTTTTAGGGAGGGAAGCGAAGAAAGTGTTGAGACCAGAATAGTTGATTCTAGAAGAGTAATTGTTTGACTTCTATCAGAAAGTGAAAGCTAACAGATAGGAAAGCTAGCAAGTGGTTTCAGAGTGTTGTATGCTCCTGACCAAAAACTCTCTTTTTGGTGGAAATAGGTAAGACCTATTTATACAAGTCGTAACATAACGTACTCTGGTCTCGAAGAAAATGGAAACGGCCGAGTAAAGTGGAAGGAGGTGGTAAATGGGTAACGTCTGGAATTGATGTTCCATAATGGAAGGAGTGTTTCACCATTATTCCTTGTATTTACTAACCGACTCATTCTTATGACACTTTCATGTAACGGGCGTAGCATACGCCGCACGTTATAAATCGCCAAACCAATACCCTTTATGAGCATCCACCAGTTTGTGACATGTGTTAGATGTCTCGAGTGTTTTCATGGAAAACGTGTAGCAAGGTGTTACGTGTGGCATGGTGGCATGCCAGTGGCCATGGTAGAGTCGATATGGCTTTGCCAAAGAATATGCGTGGCCAAATTTGGGGTTTAGATGCAAACCGTGATGTTTTGGCTTTGGGCCATAAGTTAGGTGGCGAACTTGAATGGTCGAGATCCGCATCTCAGAGGGAAGGATAGCCGTTGATTAATGCAACCCTCCGTTTTAGCATCCAACGTTGAGCATGGCTTTGCCATAGAGTGGGCGCGGCCAAATTAGGGTTTAGGTGCAAACCGTGTGTTTTGGCTTTGGGCCGCAAGTTGCCATGCGTCAGGTGGAGAAATTGTGTGGTCGAGATTTGCATATCAAAGAGAAGGGTAGTCGTTGATTATTGCAACCCTTCGTTTTAGCATCCAGCGTTGAGTCATGGCCTTGTCAAAGAGTAGGCGCGGCCAAATTAGGGTTTAGGTGCAAACCGTTTGTTTTGGCTTTGGGACGCAAGTTGCCATGCGTCAGGTGGCGAACTTGTGTAGTCGAGATCTGCATCTCAAAGAGAAGGGTAGCCGTTGATTATTGCAACCCTTCATTTGTAGCGTTAAGTCGTTGCCTTGTCAAAGAGTAGGCGCGACCAAATTAGGGTTTATGTGCAAACCGTGATGTTTGGCTTTGGGCCGCAAGTTGCCATGCGCCAGGTGGCCAACTTGTGTGGTCGAGATCTGCATCTCAAAGCAAAAAGGTAATCGTTGATTATTGCAACCCTTCGTTTGTAGCAGCCTGCATTGAGCATGGCTTGGTCAAAGAGTAGGTGCGGCCAAAATTAGGGTTTAGATGCAAACCGTGATGTTTGGATTTGGGCCGAAAGTTTCCATGCGTCAGGTGGCGAACTTGTGTGGTCGAGATCTACATCTCAAAGAGAAGGGTAGTCGTTGATTATTACAACCCTTCGTTTGTAGCATCAAGCGTTGAGCATGGCTTGGTCAAAGAGTAGGCGCGGCCAAAATTAGGGTTTAGACGCAAACCGTGATGTTTGGCTTTGGGCCGCAAGTTGCCATGCGTCAGGTGGCGAACTTGTTTGGTCGAGATCTACATCTCAAAGAGAAGTGTAGCCGTTGATTTTTACAACCCTTCGTTTGTAGTAGCCAGCGTTGAGTCGTGGCCTTGTCAAAGAGTAGGCGCGGCCAAATTAGGGTTTAGATGCAAACCGTGATGTTTTGCTTTGGGCCGCAAGTTTCCATGCGTCAGGTGGCGAACTTGTGTGTCGAGATCTGCATCTCAAAGAGAAGGGTAGCCGTTGATTATTGCAACCCTTCGTTTGGTAGCTGGAGGCATGAAAGTATGGCCGATAAGCTAGGATTTTGGTGTAGTTAGGCACGGCCAAAAGCTTGGGTCTTGGCATAGTTTGGGCGCGACCACAATTAAGGATTGGCATTGGGCCACAAGTTGCCACACGTTAGCTGGTGACCTTGGACGGTTAAGATCTGCATCTTCGATAAAAGATTGGTCGTTGATCGTTGCAACCCTTCGTTTTGGCGTGGAGAAGTGGCTGGCATGGTTTGCCATTGGCACGGTGGTGCGGCTGGCATGGTTGGCATGCCTTGGCGCAGAGACGTGGCTAGCATGGTTTGCCACTGGCACGGTGGTGCGACTGGCATGGTTGGCATGCCTTGGCGCAGAGACGTGGATGGCATGGTGGTGCGGCTGGCATGGTTGGCATGTCTTGGCGCAGAGATGTGGATGGCATGGTTGGCATGTCTTGGCGCAGAGACGTGGCTGGCATGGTTTGCCATTGGCACGGTGGTGTGGCTGACATGATTGGCATGCCTTGGCGCAGAGACGTGGCTGGCATGGTTTTCCATTGGCACGGTGGTACGGTTGGCATGCCTTGGCGCCGAGACGTGGCTGGTATGGTTTGCCATTGGCACGGTGGTGAGGCTGGCATGGTTGGCATGCCTTGGCATGGAGACGTGGCTGGCATGGTTTTCCATTGGCACGGTGGTGCGGCTGGCATGGTTGGCATGCCTTGGCGCAGAGACATGGCTGGCATGGTTTGTCATTGGCACGGTGTGTGACTGGCATGGTTGGCATGCCTTGGCGTGGAGACGTGGCTTGCATGGTTTGCCATTGGCACGGTGGTGCGCCTGGCATGATTGGCATGCCTTGGCGTAGAGACGTGGCTGGCATGGTTTTCCATTGGCACGGTGGTGCGACTGGCATGATTGGCATGCCTTGGCGCAGAGACGTGGATGGCATGGTTTTCCATTGGCACGGTGGTGTGGCTGGCATGATTGGCATGCCTTGGCGCAGAGATGTGGTCTGGCGTGGTTTGGCATGGTTGGCATGCCTTGGCGCAGAGATGTGGCAGGCATGGTTTGCCATTGGCACGGTGGTGCGGCTGGCATGGTTGGCATGCCTTGGCGCAGAGACGTGGATGGCATGGTTGGCATATCTTGGCGCAGAGACGTGGTTGGCATGGTTTGCCATTGGCACGGTGGTGTGGCTGGCATGCCTTCGCGCAGAGACGTGGATGGCATGGTTTTCCATTGGCACGGTGGTACGGTTGGCATGGTTGGCATGCCTTGGCGCCGAGACGTGGCTGGTATGGTTTGCCATTGGCACGGTGGTGAGGCTGGCATGGTTGGCATGCCTTGGCATGGAGACGTGGCTGGCATGGTTTTCCATTGGCACGGTGGTGCGGCTGGCATGGTTGGCATGCCTTGGCGCAGAGACATGGCTGGCATGGTTTGTCATTGGCACGGTGGTGCTGCTGGCATGGTTGGCATGCCTTGGCGTGGAGACGTGGCTTGCATGGTTTGCCATTGGCACGGTGGTGCGACTGGCATGATTGGCATGCCTTGGCGCAGAGACGTGGCTGGCATGGTTTTCCATTGGCACGGTGGTGCGACTGGCATGATTGGCATGCCTTGGCGCAGAGACGTGGCTGGCATGGTTTTCCATTGGCACGGTGGTGTGGCTGGCATGATTGGCATGCCTTGGCGCAGAGACGTGGCTGGCGTGGTTTGCCATTGGAACGGTGGTGCGGTTGGCATGCCTTGGCGCAGAAATGTGGCAGGCATGGTTTGCCATTGGCACGGTGGTGCGGCTGGCATGGTTGGTATGCCTTGGCGCAGAGACGTGGCCGGAATGGTTTGCTATTGGCACGGTGAGAGAATTAGTGTTTGGCATATACAAAGGTGATGTCAGTTAATACTAAGGGTTCTTCCGTGGAACATGACACATGTATATAAGAAAAAAATGGTACCCTGGTACTTCTTACATAAATACTCGGATTGATTTAATAAATGCGTTATTGGTTATAGTGATGTCATGTTAGATGTACGGTTTTACGATTTTATCCCTAAGCTAAAATCCACCATCAACAACCATCAACAACCATCAATACACTTTCAACATGTAAGAAAGTCATCAAAATGTACTCTTTTATCGACCCCATTCCCAGATCCATCCATGAACAAATTACAATTCCATTAACATATCTCAAATCCTCTACCAATATTTCCTCACCCATTCTGGACAACCCACCCATTAAACCAACTTCATCCATCCTTCCAATCTCACCCACCTATAAGATCAATACAACTATCATCACTACAAAACTTCCCCACAATTTTAACTACAACAACTCAAGCATTGTCTTCCCAGAGTAGGTTTTCAAATAAGCTCAGAGATTTTTTAATCTGGGTATCAAGTTAGGAATTACTTTTGATGCTATTCCGAATCACTCAAAGAAATTCTTGACTTACAAGGTAGCGGTGGAAGGTCCAGTTACCAAGAGTATATGAAGTACATATCCAAATTCACCTTAGATGGAGTCCAGAATTTATCAACTCATAAGCCAAAGAACAAGCCTAAATCTCTTGGTGGTCTATGCAATATATTCATGGTACACATAGATATGGAAGATAACTCCTCTTCATCTTCGTCAACTCCCACAAACCCACTTGGATTTGAGCCTGTAGTTATTGATATTTCAGATGATGCTAGTTCAATGCCATGTTCTTACACAGTACAAAGTATGGTACCAAAAATACTTGCCAAAGAATGTAGAAGATTAAACACGGATCCAACAACAGTTGATAATACAAGAGGAAGGTCCAGAAGATCCACCAAAAAAAGGAAATTACATGTGATAAATGAATCTCCAAATTCAATCTTCTGGAGAGTTGGTATCCTTCTGGCATGAAAAATGGGTTGGTAATACCTCTCTTGCAAAAAAAATTAATCTTATCTATAAGTTGGATAATTTGCAGCTTGGGAATTTGGCTGATCACATTACTCAAGATGGGTCTGGGAAGTTTGATTTCAAAAAAACTTTGAATAATCTAGAGGTAAATCAGTTTGCAGACCTTCTTCACATTATTGGAAGTAATCCTCATATTATAGACAACCAAATGGACACCTTTAAGATGGACTTTACATTCCTCAGGCTGCTTCTCAGTTAAGTCACTTTATAAGACTTTTACTGTTTCTGATGGTTTGGATAACTTTCCACATCAATTTGTTTGGGCAACTGGAAATCCACCAAAATTCAGTTTACTTCCTTGGTGTGCAGTGCATGGAAAATTAAATTCTAAAGATGTGTTAAATCATAAAGGTATGGATATATATAGCTCATGCATTCTTTGCAAAGATAGTCCTGAATCTCAGGATCACATACTGGCTACATCGTAAGGTTGCAACTTATACTTGGAATGCCGTGACACCTAACAATCACTGGGCTTGGGTATTCCTGGAAACTATGATCTCTTTTGCTCACTCTGATAGGGTGGTGTGGGATTTTTATACCTTCTGCAGTTATTTGGGTCCTGTGGAGAGAAAGAAACTGTAGAACCTTTGAAGAAAGTTACAAGTTCAAGACTGATCTAGACTTGGAAACAAATGTCAAACCCCCTGTGCTTTCTTGGGCAGCTGCTTGTCGGAAGAAAGTTCATTTGAATTTCTCAAACTCTGTTTCAAATTGGGAGGCTGTTTTTCGTTTCGTTTTAGTCTATCTTTTGTATATTCTCTTCTCTTTAATAAAATTTATCTTCTAATAAAAAAAAAAGAAGAGAAAATGAAGAAGTAAATAGTACTCCTACATATCACTTCAAGAATTAAGAGAAAATAAGAGAGAGAAAAGGGTATTTTAGATATCTCAATACTTTCAAATAAATAAGGACCGAATTAAACCCCCAATTTGTTGGTGGACCAAATTAACTTGGGACCATCTAAAATATGACCAAAGTGAAATTTATCCATTATTAATCCACACCTTATTTATTTATTTATGTTCTACGTAAACATAAACACATTAAGAAAATAGGCTAATTACAACAAGGCACCAAGCAAACTACTTGCGGTTGAAGCAGCTAGCGTTTCTCTCTAACCAATCTCGGCGTAACCAATAAAACTAATTTATTTTTATGGTTTTTAGATTGGCAGCGGAATTTTTTTTCCAAGAATATTCAGCAGACGTTGGGCATCAATTTAACAAAAAATCCAACGATATCTCAGGCATAACCAAGAAACATTACGAGTAGATAACTACATATGTTAGTATAAAATATAATATATATCTTCCGTCTTGAAACTCGATAAAGAAGGTCAACTATTTATTTTTCACATTTTACACATTAGTAGTCCCAGACATATGTTTAAAATCTATCAAGATTCTATGACCATGATATGCTTTAATTGTCACCTATATATCAGTCTAAAAACTGTTGCGATTCCGAAATGTCCAGAAAATATTGATGAATCTCTACCTTGAAAATTTAATTTTGGTCTTCTTGTTGAAAACTTTGTTGGTGCTAAATTTCTCGACAGAAAAAATCAACTCTCTTACATAATCAAAATGTACGGTACATGATCTACATAGTAGAAGGAACAAATTCTCTATGTATGGGAAATATGTGAATTAATCATTTGTCGTTATATATATATATATATATATATATATATTAATATTTAAGGTTCTAATTATTTTCTCTTAATTCAAGGTACACAAATTCTTTAATAAGCTGATGATAGTTTTACGATCAGAAAATAATGGCATGAACATACGAGATTTAAGAGACATCAATCATTTTAAGTAAAGTGTCAAAGTATCCCTGCATTATAATGTCTCTATGAATGTAAGACGATACAATCTTCCAACGGACGATTCGTCCAAAAGGTAACCAAAAATTAGGAATAATACTCTTTCCGCGCGAAGATAAATAATCCTTTGTGGTGTAACTTGTTGAAACTTGATTATGCCTATCAGAAGAAAAAATAGCCATCGCTTGACAACGAGGTGTTTAAACTTTTACTAAAGGATCAAGAGTTCATGGAAGGAAGACTAACAGTGATACTGAGAAATAGCAAGACACATTACACAACAAAAAAAAAGAGCAAGCACTTCTTATAAGACTCCCGCAGGTCCTTAATCATTTCCAAGATATTCGGATAACGAAGACGAATTAGAGAATTTTCAGCAGGATCCAAATAAGAAACTGGAACAATATTGCAATGTTATAACATCTTTTAAGTTTTTGATGTTCCACGATTTTAACCGGTTTAAGAACAACGGTAAGCTAAACAATAATATATGATTATCATATGACAATATGGTTCTTGAGATTTATTTGAAGAATGAAGAGTTTATTGAATATAAGGATGACAACCACGATTTATCTACTCAAGTAAATCAACAAGGAGGCGATTGAAATTCATGGATGGGTCAAAGACATAAATATTCACTTTTACGAGTTTTCTTTAATGGATCTCTTATTTTGTTATATTAATGTTGTTGAAAAGGTATTCTATAGCTCTGTTGATGGTGGATTTTCATTTAAGGTTAAAATTGTAAAAAACCAGAAAATCATGCGCTTGACATCTTGTAAAAGATAAAGCCATTAATAAGTGTTGGATACTCCTTCACTTTACTAATTCACCTAGAATGGAGCATGTGGCAACAATCCCGTTCTGTGAATACATGAAATTCATCCAGGTTGGAGCATGTAGCAACAATCCCATATACCCCGTGAATTTATAGCATTATTAATTAATGCATAAGCGACCTTGTATTTCCCGTACTCATTATCTCGGTGGCATGACGACTGAGTGTTGCTCTCAGCAGAGCAACACGAACCTCCAAGCATTATAATGAAAGCATGTACGAAATACCCGTACAGGTTGCAACTCTCGGTGTGTTATACTAGCCCGATTGAGAACTCTCGATGTGTTATACTAGCCCGATTAAGCATCCGGATCGACCGTATCGATCCGGGATATGATCTCGTTCATCCAACTTCACCAAAGATGATTGGATGGCGGATCAATTCCATAACCCCCAAGCGTGTATGGAATATTCACTGCCGAACCAATGCGGACCCCGCATGGTCGGTCTCCCTTCAGAATTGGCCTAGCTTTCCAAAACGTCCAAACCAGAGCAGTATGGGCGGAAAACCCTAAATTAGGGTTTGCGGCACATTACATGTGTCACTAAAAAGTCTCAACCATCCATCTTCGCAGGTATAGACGGAGGGTGTAGATGTAGATTCAAAGGGCCCAGAGCATGTCAACACAATCACCGTGGGCCCGCCTACATACCTGACCAATCGGTCAGGACCAACCATGGTTGGTCGTCCCAATTCGTGCGCCCGAACACAGCATGGTTACACGGCCGTGAAACCCAAAAATTAGGGTTTCGAGCATCACGAGCGTCCATCTTCTCCGGCACGAATGGAGGGTCCCAGATTAGACTAAGCAGGTCCGGTCATACCAGCATGACCACCGTGGGCCCGTCTATCCCCTCACCTGATCGGCCAAGGCATTCATGCCTGGCCATCCCAAAACGCGCGTCCAAACTTGCGTGGTTACACTTCCCAAATTGTAAACTGATCTCCACCACTCAACTTCACCGGACGAATTGAGTGGCTTAGATCACCTTTTCATGGGACAGTCAGGTATAGACGTGAACACCAGCCTATCGCCTACACGCCAGACTGATCGACCAAGACCGACCAAGATTGGTCGTCTTAGAACGCGCGCCCAAACTAGGCACGTCACGCGGTTTCCAATTCCTTTGCGGCAATGGATTTCTGCCGCAAACCGATCTCAACCACTCAACTTTGCCGGTAAAATCGAGTGGCCTAGATCGCACCTTTATGGGACATGGAGGTATGCACGTGTACACCGGCATGCTGTTTACACGCTTGCCCGGTCGGTCCTTTTCAAAACCTTTCCCATGCTTGGTTTCGACCAAGCTGAAGAGAGATGCCTGCGCACCTCTTAAAAACCCTGATTCCATCAACGGTCGCAGATGAGGGTCGCAAGTCATCTTATCCGTCCAACTTTACCAGCTTGGGCGGACAACCTAAGACATGAGTTAGGCTATCGGTAAGGCGTCACCACAATCACCGTCCACCACTCTTCCACCAGGAATGATCGGTCAAGTCAGGGTTTACCTGTATAGCCTCCAAACGATTACTCGAAGATGGCTGGACATGATGCTATTTTAAGACGCTTAAATTCGTGACTTACTCTGGTAAGCCTTAAATTCGTGACTTACTCCGGTAAGTCTTAAATTCGTGACTTACTCCGGTAAGCCTTAAAAACAGCGATGCTTCATACATGTTGAATCTACTTGATGCAATACATGCACACAATACACATGATACTTCATAAGTATCGACTTCCTAAATAACTCAGTTATTTAGTCTAGCATTACATGCTACTTTCTGTGGGTCCCACGATCCACACACTCGAGACATCAATCATGTCACAAACTGGGGGATACATACTGGGGTATTGGTCTGGCGGTTTACAGCGTGCAGCGTGCAACGCACCATCACAAGAAGCGTGTCAGGAAGTCATGGACGGTTAGAGATATAGGGGAAGTGGGCAAGACCGGTCGTGTTGCACCAACACACACCTCCACTACTCCATCACTCCACTTCCTCCACTTCCCACGAGAGACGTGAATAAGGCTCAAATGACTTGTATAAATAGGTTCTCCTCCTTATTTTCAAGACAGGAGAAAAACAGGACACAAGAGAAACAATACAAGTCCATACGAGACAGAAAACCAAGTGTTAATACAAAACGTATTCAAACACCCAGAGTCTGCTTGCATCAATCGTAAGCCTGCTCACCTTTCTGTTACAAGTCATAAGCAAGCCAACACCTTCACAATCTCAACACCTTCTTCTCTTCCCTCCCTAAGATCAACCCCATCTCCTTCACTTTGTGACTGAAACAAGTCTGGAACGGCCATTTGATGGTTTAGGCCGGACTTGCACAGATTGATTTACGAATCTACTAGCACTCACCCCACAGTGCATTTGTTTAGGGTTTAGATTCATTCCTCATCCACACACCCCAAATTACCAAATTCGCAGGAATAGTTTTTCACCCATAAACAATTGGCGACCACAGTGGGAGGTTGATCTCTCGGTTGCACAAAATTGAATTCTCAAATTTTCGGTTTCCATCTCGCAATGTATCCGGAAACCACAGGTGGTTCAGATTTCATGGGAAGTGTAGATAGAATGCTGGAGGATGTCTTGGCAAATCAAGCCGGTATCACCAGAAGGTAGAACGAGACATTTCGCCTTTTGAATGATATAGCAGCACAATTACAAGAAGGGTCGACAGACATCTACTCAGACAGTACGAGAAACACTGGATCCTAGCCAGGGGTCACACCTTTACCAGTGGAGAAGCAAAAAGAGCGCTAATCGCAGAAGAAAGGACTTGTCCGGAGTACTACAATGTCTGCCAGATAAAGAAAGGGAGCCTGCATCATACGGAGCCCTGCTAGAAGATTTATATCTCAAGACTCTTGTTGAAGCCCGGAAGACTGTCCAATCCGCATCTACCTTTCAACCAAGCGAAGGAATGCTTGAGGAAGGAGAGATCAATCAAGAAATACATGAATACAGGGGATCAAAGCGTTCAATTCGATCACTCAGCAGTGATATTACGACACCTTCCACATCCCTTTACCCAGACAAGCGATCCGCAGATATGATGGCACTCGTAAATCTTCCAATTTCATCTCCAAAACGTGCTCCACATCAAAGCCACGTAGAGACGTCACAACGCCCACTAACACAGGAAAAGCTAGACTCAAGGTACCTACACTTTAGATTTCCAATGAAGAAGATTTTGGAGTTGCTGAAGGCGTGGGTGCGAAACGGAGAGGTGGAGTTTCCTCTGGTATGGCGTCCACCCACTGATCAAGAAACAATGGACCCAAGGTACTGTCGTTTCCACCGGTTCCTTCACTACCCCACCAGTGAATGCAACGCTTTGAAGCGCATTGTTCAGGAGAAGCTTGATTCAGAGGGATAGCTCTCATTTCCTGAGAAATTAATGCAGACGACTTCCTTGGAGAGGCTATTTCGGTTCGATACAAATGAAGTCTCAAAAGCAAGTAAGTTACATCCAACAATCTTACAAGAAAGATAGTTTTAAGAAGTCACTGCGGACTTGACATCCCGCGCATAGAGAAAGAAGCTCAATGATCAAACGCCATGTTTGTTTCCCCTCATGCTTCCCTTTCACGCGAAATTTGCAATTTTATATGGTATGTGCAATCATTCATGACCAAGATGCAAATTCCGTTCAAAATAATCTCTTTCAGAAAAGTTATTCACAAAACTATCTCAAAATAAACCTATCCAGTTACCTAAATAAATCAAAACCCGAAGTCAAATTGTGAAAGGAAATCCTCACTATCACTCAAAAAGAAAAGCATATACAAGACAAGTAGGTGGCACGCATCCTTCAAGGAAAATCCTTCAGCAACAACTCGTCCTTTTGGGCAAGAGAGGCTTTCATCCTTTGAAGTACATCCTGCTTCAGCTTCGGCGCCTCAGACAACTTTTCGACCTCTTCTTCCTGGCGAGTAACACATTCTGCAGAAGGGGCCTCATCTTGTAATTTCTGGAGCTCCTGAATCTCGGAGAACCTTTTGAGGAACCAAGGAGCATTGAAGTAAATACTTGCACAAACACATCTCGATGGCACTTCCAGTCTTCAATCATCTCCTCAGAAACTGTTCGACCAGTCGTAACGCTCATCCCATGGATAGAAAATAAAGCCTCCTGAACGTGGTTGACCAATGCAAGACGACTTTTGAGATTCGTAGTGGTAGCAATGTGGCCGTGTTTCTCCCACATTGTCGTGTACAACTCTTTAAACCGAGCCGACACACTGAATCCTCCAACCAACACATGACCTGGATAAGGAACAATGAAATGAAGATCGAACAAAGCTCCAGGTTGCGCTACCAATACTTCACCAGTCACAGGAGCCTTGTCAGTTGCAGGAGGTCTTTCAGAAGAAGTCGCTACGAAAGCTTTATCAATTGGAACCTTCTCAGAACATTCTTCAAGGGGAGCCTCCTCAACAATAACGGATGTTGACTCTCTTACATTCCTCCCGATATCTACTTCGCTCTGGGTGCTAATTTCCATCACGGCCCCATCAACAAGATCACTTAGGGAGGCACCTTGTCCAACTGAGCTTGCATCATCTCTGTCATGATCTGAAAAAGGAGCGTTTTTGCCAGACTTCTCAGCATAAATATCAGTACCGCCCGACTTCTCAACAGAAAGGCCAACATTACCAGCCTTCTCATTCTGAATGCGCGCCAACCTTGTGAAGACATTCTCTTTCGGAATTCCCTGATTTCAAGCAAGAATCACTCTTAGAAGAATTTACTCTGGAGAAATGAAGGAATCAACAGAAAGAGATTTAAATACCTGCATATTGGAGGAATTGAGGATCACCGAACCACATGCCTACCTCTTAGATCTCTCTCTCCCGCTTGGGACCGCAATCCTCGGCTCCGGTCCGTTTGGTGGAAGTGGCCTCAACCGGAAATGCTCCTTCGGACGTCGAAGATGGCTCACCACGGGAATCTGTCACAACATCCTCCGAGAATTCTTGGAAAGCCAACAGTTACTTCCTCCAAAATTCCTTATACTTGTCGGTTACCACTGAGTTTCTCCCAATAGGCCAGAAGGGAAGACTCTGCAATGCAAAGAATATGTCAGCATCAAAGATAACCGGGAGAAGTTCTTTCGAAGCCTCCGAAGGATGAATAAAGGGAACACCCTGGTCAAATCCCATTTGACGAGCAGCCCTGTCGATGTTATACGGAGTCACAGTAAGAGCTTCGTTGAATAGAGACGAGATATATCCTGGAATGCAAACATTCGGGTAAATAAGTTCTCCAGGATGCCATAGTCTCAAGCATCGGACGCAACGCAAAGATCGGGACCGTCAGAAGCAATAGCAAAAGTCTTTGGTTGAACAATGGAAGGGTGGATCAGCCCCCATGGACGGAAAGTTACAGAAGACACATTATCAAAGATATCCACGAGTTTCGCACCAGTTCTGGGATGCCTCCTCTGCCAGCGGAGTATTCTCGAGCCACCATAAAAATTGACGAGCGAAGTTGCAAGAGCAGGAGCATAACTTTTGAAATGTTCCCACAAGAATGCCTGAAGAAAAGCGAAGTGGACATACAACTCCACCTTCTTGTACCCGTTGGAAACATGCATATCCATTGCTAAGGCGTCCAGATGAGAATACAATGATCCAAGGAACAAGGCACCTAAGGGAAGAACTTCGCCTTTTGCTAGCTTTATAGCAATCTTAACCAGAACACCCCTTATGGTTTTCTTTCCAGAACCGTCGTCATATATATCTCTGGATAACCACAAAGACAGGAATGCAATCACACTAAGCTCGTTTTCCAACTCCTGATTCGGCTCTAGGTTTACAGGAGACCATTCCGATACCCACCAGGTGTAAAAGAATCTCGTATCTTTTTTCTCCTCCTTGTCCAGATCGTCGAATTCTGCCACCTTTCGGAGTATAATGTCATGATCACGTTGTTCCGTGTTAGAAAGCTCATAATAAAGATTCCCAGCAACAGGCAGGTTCATCAATGCAGCTACGCTTTCCATAGTAATAGTCATCTCTCCCCATCTAGATATAGCTGTATGAGTAGAAGGGCGCCACCGAGAAATGAAAGTAATCAAGCCTGCAACATCTTTCTTAATTTCAAGAGTAGCAGATGCCATGACTGCATCAAGGATTTGCGCTTTGATCAAATTGGCTTCTTATTATTCAACATGCGCCTCATCCATCCTTCATAAGAGGCCAGTGGAGTATTACAAGTCTTGAAGTCGATAGGAGATCGCGGATACTCATTTCTTTGAAGACAGAACCTCATCACAAGCGCCAAAGAAGAAGATGGATCAGCTTCTATATTTTCTGAATCGGAAAGCAGGACTATCTTGTGAGAGGGATGTTTCCTAATGTTTTGAAAAGACAAGGTGAACAACTCATCAACAATGTTCGGCATATCTTTGAAGCTGTCAACACTTCCCGACTTGGCACCAACATTATCTCCAGAAGACATATCGACATGAGTTCTTTTCTTCATTCTACAATAAATACAGGAGTCAATACTTGTATATATTAAAAAAAAAAAAAAAAACGAGTGCGAACTGCATTCACGTTGGAATGCACAAGACTGGGATTGGGTCCAAGCACCGGCTCAAGTTTCAAGTCCGGTACAGATTTCAAGTCTGGTATAAGTTTCAAGTCCGGTATTGGTTTCAAGTACCGGTATTGATTTCAAGTCCGGTATTGGTTTCAAGGTATTACTCAAGCTTCAAGTTAGGTATTGGTTTCAAGTCTGGTATTACTCAATTTTCAAGACGGTATTGGTCAAGGACGATTAAGGTCACAAGGCTGGTATAAGGTCGATGTTCGATCAGGTGTACACGGTGAGACCCACATTCAATCAAGCATGTATGGCGGACCGTATTCATTCACACGTATCATAGCACGATTTTTCTTTATTCATGGGAATCGTGTCTACGAGATTCAAGCCAAAGATTTTTCAAGATATAACCTAAAAGCTAGGTTCTACATGCAACGGTGGAAAAAAGAACCAAAAAACAACATGGATTCGCGACTTGTTTTACTAAGCAATCCTGGGGCGTTTTTGCTATCAATTTCGGTGGAGAAACTAATCATGATGTATCTATCAACGGATTTTACCTAAGAAATTAGGGTTTTTCCTAAAAAAAAAAAAAAAACCGAGACTTACCTTGGACGGACGGACGGCGGCGAACTCCGGCGACAACAACTCCGGCAACGGCGGTCGGCAGCAAGGTCGTGGACGAGAGCAGCCAAACAAAAAAAAAAAAAAATCGTGAGAAAAAGAAAGGGGGTTTGGTCTCTTTTATAGACAAAAATTAGAAGAATCCCAATAGAACAAGGATTCCTCTTTTGATTCAAATACCCTAAGGAAGGAAGCCGGTCCATTAAGGCTTAAGATCGCGCACGTATGGAGGATTGCCCACGGCCAGAATCCCTCCAGGTAGACTTCCTTTATCTTGTCTTCTTGCGTTTGTATATGTCACCATCTCATGCCTACCCCACAATAGTGTAACCATTATGTGCTAGGCAGGGGACTTAATGTTGATGGTGGATTTTCATTTAAGGTTAAAATTGTAAAAAACCAGAAAATCATGCGCTTGACATCTTGTAAAAGATAAAGCCATTAATAAGTGTTGGATACTCCTTCACTTTGCTAATTCACCTAGAATTGAGCATGTGGCAACAATCCCGTTCTGTGAATACATGAAATTCATCCAGGTTGGAGCATGTAGAAACAATCCCATATACCCTGTGAATTTATAGCATTATTAATTAATGCATGAGCAGCCTTGTATTTCCTGTACTCATTATCAGTACGGCATGACGACTGAGTGTTGCTCTCAGCAGAGCAACACGAACCTCCAAGCATTATAATGAAAGCATGTACGAAATACCCGTACAGGTTGCAACTCTCGGTGTGTTATACTAGCCCGATTGAGAACTCTCGGTGTGTTATACTAGCCCGATTAAGCATCCGGACTGACCGTATCAGTCCGGATATGATCTCGTTCATCCAACTTCACCAGCATGATTGGATGGCCCAGATCAATTCCATAACCCCCAAGCAGGTATGGAATATTCACTGTCGAACCAACGCGGACCCCGCATGGTCGGTCTCCCTTCAGAATTGGCCTAGCTTGCCAAAACGTCCAAACCAGAGCAGTATGGGCGGAAAAACCTAAATTAGGGTTTGCGGCACATTACATGTGTCGCTAAACAGTCTCAACTATCCATCTTCGCAGGTATAGATGGAGGGTGTAGATGTAGATTCAAAGGGCCTAGAGCATGTCAACACAATCACCGTGGGCCCGCCTACATACCTGACCAATCGGTCAGGACCAACCATGGTTGGTCGTCCCAATTCGTGCGCCCGAACATAGCATGGTTACACGGCCGTGAAACCCAAAAATTAGGGTTTCGAGCATCACGAGCGTCCATCTTTCTCGGCACGAATGGAGGGTCCAGCATTAGACTAAGCAGGTCCGGTCATACCAAAGATGACCACCGTGGGCCCGTATATCCACTCACTGATCGGCCAAGGCATATCATGCCCGGCCATCCCAAAAAACGCGTCCAAACTTGCGTGGTTACACTTCCCAAATTGCAACCCGATCTCGACCACTCAACTTCACCGGACGGGTGAGTGGCTTAGATCACCTTTTCATGGGACAGTCGGGTATAGGCGTGAACACCAGCCCTACCGCCTACACGCCAGGATCGATCGACCAAGACCGACCAAGATTGGTCGTCTTAGAACGCGCGCCCAAACTAGGCATGTCACGCGATTTCCAATTCCTTTGCGGCAATGGATTTCTACCGCAAACCGATCTCAACCACTCAACTTTGCCAGTCAAATCGAGTAGCCTAGATCGCACCTTTATGGGATAGGAAGGTATGGACGTGTACACCGGCATGCTGTTTACACGCATGCCCGGTCGGTCCTTTTCAAAACCTTTCCCATGCTTGGTTTCGACCAAGCTGAAGAGAGATTCCTGCGCACTTCTTCAAAACCCTGATTCCATCAACGGTCGCAGATGAGGGTCGCAAGTCATCTTATCCGTCCAACTTTACCAGCATGGGCGGACATCCTAAGACATGAGTTAGGCTATCGGTAAGGCGTCACCACAATCACTGTCCACCACTCTTCCACCAAGAATGATCGGTCAAGTCAGGGTTTACCTGTATAGCCTCCAAACGATCACTCGAAGATGGATGAACATGATGCTATTTTAAGACGCTTAAATTTGTGACTTACTCTGGTAAGCCTTAAATTCGTGACTTACTCCTGTAAGCCTTAAATTCGTGACTTACTCCGGTAATCCTTAAAAACAACGATGCTTCATACATGCTGAATCTACTTGATGCAGTACCTGCATACAATACACATGATACTTCACAAGTATCGAATTCCTAAATAACTCAGTTATTTAGTCTAGCATTACATGCTACTTTCTGTGGGTCCCACGATCCACACACTCGAGACATCAATCATGTCACAAACTGGGGGATACATACTGGGGTATTGGTCTGGCGTTTTACAGCGTGCCATCACAAGAAGCGTGTCAGTAAGTCATGGACGGTTAGAGATGTAGGGGAAGTGGGCAAGACCGGTCGTGTTGCACCAAGACACACCTCCATTAATCCATCACCCCACTTCCCACGAGAGACGTGAATAAGGCTCAAATGACTTGTATAAATAGGTTCTCCTCCTTATTTTCAAGACAGGAGAAAAACAGGACACAGAAGAAACAACACAAGTCCAGACGAGACAAAAAACCAAGTGTTAATACAAAATGTATTCAAACACCCAGAGTCTGCTTGCATCAATCGTAAGCCTGCTCACCTTTCTGTTACAAGTCATAAGCAAGCCAACACCTTCACAATCTCAACACCTTCTTCGTTTCCCTCCCTAAGATCAACCCCATCTCCTTCACTTTGTGACCGAAACAAGTCCGGGAACGGCCATTTCTTGGTTTAGGCCGGACTTGCACTGCATTGATTTCCGAATCTACAAGCACTCACCGCGCAGTGCATTTGTTTAGGTTTAGATTCATTCCTCATCCACACACCCCAAATTACCAAATTCGCAGGAATAGTTTTTCACCCATAAACAAGCTCTAGTTTATAATATTGTTCATATTATCCTACGGTTCACCACATTTTTGGTTTGTATCAAAAGGCATTGACTACTACTTGTACAACTTCATTATTTTTTGCATTATTTATCTTATTATATTTACCTAATTACTATTTTGGTATTTGAATTCTTATTTATCCTTTTTTTTTTCGGAATAGATTTTTCGGATTGTTTTTCTTTCTGTTAAAAGAAAAAAAATTAGACTCATTACTTTGAAGTATTTAAAACTAACTCTCCTTTTAAACATTTTTTAATTCGTTCAATTGAATAATTTACTTTAGATAAACGACTACATGTATGTTCCTACGCTTCCGTGTTCTAATTTGTTAAATAAAACCCCCACATCATCCATGTAAGCTTGGTTGCACGGATACTTCTAATAGGTGCATGGTGTTCATGTTCAATTAATGGCCACTTCAATTATTTTGGAATCAATGAATAGAAATGTCATCAAGAAATTTTTTCTAAATAAACAATCAATAGTGATACCTAGATTGAAAACATACATAATAATAATATTTTTAAAATATTTCATTGAACATAACAAGTTAGACCCCGAATTATATACCAAAGACTTAATGACGCATGACACTAATCACGAGTTGAGCCGGGGCCGTAAGGCCCCGATGATACATAGGGATTTTTTTGTGGCTAATAGGTACCTTATCCTGATTCTTCTTCTTCTTTGTTTGTCTATATTCGCCATAGAAATAAGAAGCAAAACCCCATATAGATAAAGCTAATGGCATTCCCTTTTCTGCACTGAATTTCTCATGGAAGAAAATAATTGCGAACATTTGTTGAATTGGAATGAGAAGTGTAACAAGAACTCCGGTGAATAGAGACGTTGCATAAAATATTATACCCAGATATCCTACTATGGATAATTGTATTAGTATGCTTGTAAATACTAACACCATGTAAACTTTGTTTCTCCAAGTCCATACTCGTTCGCTTCTCTGCTTATCGCCTAAAAATGTATAAACAAAAACAAGTAATTGTTAAACACAAGGAACATTCCTTATGTAGTTGCAGGAAATCCCACACTACACCCCTTACTAGATTCTACTCAATTAACTCATTTTGAATATGAATTTCTATAGATTTTATTGATTATTTTCTTGAAATGTTTACAAAGAAAGTTAGAACAGAGTTAAGGAAATTACAATCACTCCAAAGTTTCTCTCTCCTAATATCTTGCATAACAATTCAAAAAGACCTCCCTTTACAACAGACTTACTCGACCCTTTATATAGGGTATTACATAGTGGATGACGGCCTAAGTCATCTCCTTTATTTTCGGGAATCCTTCGCGAAGCGTCGCAAGTATGTAAGTGTTTGTCTTCGCGACACTCCTAAATCTCGCCAAGTCTTCACACTTTTCTCATGTTCTGGCTGTCGTCATCTGATGCGTCATTTAAATTATTTCCTTGCGATACCTTCGCAATGTAGTTGTTTATTACTCGAAGTATTCTTTGCGTCGCGATATTCTGGTCCTACATCTTGCCTCTTCTCATGTATTCTCTGCGAAGAAGAGAATGTCATGAGAACAATATTTTAAAATGCCGCAACCGCTCATCTTTATCTCGCGATTGTTCATTTTTACTCGTTTTATTCATGTACGGGATTTATTATAGGTGTTTCTTCTTCCACTCTTTTCTTGACACGTCTCTTTCAACTACTTATTCTTGACCATTCACGTCCCATCTCGCATTAAATGCATTTGTTTTCTCGAGAATTCTCTTCTCTATATATAGCTTTCTTATCCTTCTCTTTTTCTCTTTTATTTTCTTTCTGCAACTTTTCTTTAACTTTCTTCCTCCGCAATCTGCGCTTCTGCTACTGTAATCCTCCCCTTCAATTCTCTCAATCTTCAATTCTCCATTCATTCCCATATTATATCAATGGCTTCACTGGGTCGTACATATAAACCCCTTTTTGAAGATACTCAAAAGAAATTACAAGAGAAGGGTTTCATCTTATCAACTATTCCTAATCAAGGATCTTCATCTATACTTTCTGCAAAATTGTTTTCTGATCATCAATGTGATGATCATAAAATCATAGTCTCGCTAGGTCAACTCCTCGCAGGACTACCCATTCCTATGTACAATCCTGAGTTGCCATTATTCTATGAAATTCTTGCTCATGAGAAATTCTCGCGAGCTGTCTATCAACTGAGTGGCGACTGCATCCGTTTAATGCTTGAATTCGCCAATCGTGGAGCTGGTAAAGGATCTTTATATCCTGATGATGTCAGGGATCCTCAGTTTGCAGATTTACAAATAGTTACTGAGAAGTATACCGTGGACAATTTCTTTGCGAATTACTCAGTTATAAATATGAGAAATGATAAATATCGCTGGGGTGCTCGACTGAAAAAGAATGATAACGTTGATGCTGACAAATTGCTTATGCAAGATATTGATTGGCATTCGGGCAACAATAGTACTCCCCGTCATTCCAAAGATGAGAAATGGTGGGTTGTTCCTTTATTTTTGAGTGGACCTTACATCGCAGGTTCACATGTTCTCCCTGCACACCTCGCGAATTATCATCCTTGGGAGTTTAAGTGGCCCGAGGAGACAAAAGAGGTATATTTCCTTTTTTCAATTTCGCTTTGCGACATCTTCTTCCTCTTTTATTTATTAACTTTCAAAAATTTTAGATCGCCAGAATGAGAAAGAAGTATAAAGAAAATCCAAAGCCGAGTACCCTGGCGATACTTCGATCGCTCACGGATGAAGTAAGAAACATTTTCTTTTGTTATTTTAAACAATATTGTTGCCTCTGTTTCTTATCTTCATGCGTATGCGAAGGTTCAAGTTGAAGAGGCTGAAGCTGCGAAGGCTAAAGGCAAGGATAAAATTACTTTTCGCAAGGACAAGTCTTCTGCTCCGCTTTCTAAAAAACGGAAAACCCATGTCTCTTCTCATTGTAGTTCTCAAACCAGTGAAAATTCTGATGAGAGTGAAAATGAGGTTGGTACTTCCTCCGTGAAAGAGAATCATTCGACTACTTCTGCTATGGCTCAATTGTCCAGTGTCTTCTCCGATTCTATGCAAGGATTAGGAGATGATCATCTAACTGCTACTTGCAGAGCTCTCGCTAAAATTTGCGATGCCCCGCTATTAAAGGATAATGAATCTTTTCGCGGAGTTTCCCGAACGTTGACCTCCAGTCACTTAAATGCTCTCACTGCTTTGGTATGTTCATATTCCTTTGCTTTTGTGTAATTTCGATTACAAGCTTTATCTTAACAATTTCTTTTTTCCTTTATAGTCTGGGAGAGCTTCCTTTGTTGTTACCTCAAATCTCGAGAGAAGACGTGGCAACCTTGAAAAGAAAAATCTTCAACTTAAAGAGAAGATTCGAGAACTAGAAACTGAGGTTGCGATGTCTCGCAAGAAAGATGAAAGAATTCAACAATTGGAAACTGAATCTGCTTCTCAGAAGACTAAGATGTCTACTCTTCAAAGCGCGAACCAGCAACTTTATGGTATAAAATTTTTACTCTTCAAGTCGTCTTTACTTTGTCAGCTACTATTCTTTGCCTGATTTATTATTTTCGCAGACATATATAATCTCTCTGAAGAAGCCATTCTTCTCCATTCATTTCCCGAGCCCATGGATAATGATGTTCTTCTCACCCATCTCAACGAGTCTTTAAGTAATTCGTCGAACAAAATTGATTCCCTTTCATTAAATGAACTTCGAACTAAATGTCGCCTTTTAGAGATTGAGCATAGATCTAGTTTAGGTTTAGACAACCGATTTAAACAAATGTATCTTGATTCCCATAAAAAATCGAGCTCCAAAGGAAGAAAATTAGTGGCCTTATAGATGAGAAAGACCGTACTGCTAATAAGGGTGCACAGGCATTAGCAACATTTCAAAAATCTCTTCTCGAAGTACAAATTGAACGAGATGAGTCTCTTCGTCAGAATGCCATACTTAGTGAGCGAGAAGATCAAATTCGTTCGCTTCTTGTCATAAATAATGACGATGAATTCGCCTGGGCTGCGAAGGTTCTAGATAATGCCAGAAATAATTTAGGTGTTGAAGTTAGCCTTTATGCCGAGCATACTGCCTTGGTTAAGGATATGATATCTGACAGAGAAGGTTGTTTATTATACTTTACTGTTACTTATTTCCGTAGCGTTGCTATTAAATTGTTAATGTATTGTCATATGCTCTGCAGAATCCGAGAAAAGACTTCAAACAAGGATTGAAGAACTTGAGTCTGAAAAAGGACAACTCGCACAAGACTTTTCTCTTCGCAACAACAAATATTCTAAGTTGAAGAAACAACTGCAAGCTACAGTGGCGAACTTCAATAATTATGCAGTTCGCTTTCGCAATCAAACTATTGAGACAGTTTGCAATGATCACAAGATTCCTCTTAGTTCATACCCTTGTCTTCGCGAGGATATTCCTGAAGATACACTTTTTTCGGATGTCTCCGATAGTGAAGCCAGTGAAGAAGAAGACTCTGGCGAGAAGAATGATGAAATCGAAGAATCTGATAAAGAAGAAGAATCTTCCAAGAAATAACTTCTTTTTCTTCTTTCATTTCTTGTAATATCTGTATACATATCCTTTTAATCTTCCATTTCTATAAACCTTCAATGTAAATCTCTTGGATTACTAAATATGAATTCAACCTTTGTTTTCAACTTTTGTAAATTTATCCTTTATTTTCTCATTTCCTTTATGCATAAATCTATCATATGAAGATGAATAACAAAATTTCTTCACGTGCATTCCCATACTTGCCTCTGTTATTTATTTGCAGATGAGAGATTTATTTTGAAATTTATCATTGCGACAAGATCGCAGGGTATCCTCATAAATGAAGAAATCTATTGATCTTGCCTTAACATTTCTTGTGTGGTCTTATTTTGCCTTCCTAATTAAAGGTCTTATTTTGCCACCCCTCATTGCGACAAAGTCGCAGGACGTCTTTACATTTTCATGCAATGACCCATTGACCTTGTCTTATCATTTCGTAAGTATTTTTGCCTCTGCAGGATATTTTACTTGCGACAATATGACAGGTTTAAATATTATTGCGAATATAAAATCCCATGACATTGTCGTCTTTGCGACGTGATCGCAGGACGTTTTTACACTTTCATGTAAAAACCCATTGATCTCGCCTTACCTTCATGTTAGTATTTTTGCCTCTTCAGGATCATTGCACAAATATGACAAGTCTAAATTTCCTTGCGAAAATAAAGTCTCATGACATTTGCGTCTTTTGACACTTATCAGTTCCCTAATGGAGGGTGCCGCCCTTATCTTCTCCCTGGTTGCCCCTTCAAGGAGGCGTACATCGGCCATACAAGACTAGCTCCTCCCATCCGGTCTTAACAACAACTGATTGTTTTCGCACCCTCTTATCCCTTATACCTATATGGTTTATGGTTACGAGATCGCACCCTAAGTGGAGTTTTCTTCGGGCCGAAAGATATACCAAGACTTGCCAAGAATGGCCGAGACACTTTAAATTCCCCAGGCACTCTTGGCTCAACCGTGTACCTCGGCGCCTTGAGCATACACTGACTCCTTGGAAGAGATCCTCGGGCGTCCAACCAGGGTATAACCTTATATATAGTTGGAAATCCAAGGTATCTCTCCCGGATAGGCTTTTATGGGCCCCAAATTCCCATGACTCAGGCTTCAGGAGCGGTGTAACCTTCCCCCTGAGCCATGTCAAGAGATACCCCCTTATATGACGTACTTTAGGTCTTACATTTGCCTCTTGCGAAGTATCATTCGCGAACTAGGGTGTACGCCATAAAGGTTCGTCCCATTCACTCACTCATTCATTTTTGTTAATTCAATTAATCATTCATTCTTGATAATCTCATTTTAGTTTGTTTGCGATGCTATCGCATAATTTTGCTTTGTTTGCAATATTCTCTTTTCAACTCTTCAATCGGATTTTCATACATTCTTGATCGCGAGATTCTCGCACATTTCTTCTTCAATTATTATTTCTTCCTCCTACTTTTGATATGCCTCTGTCACTTAATTTTGATAACAACAACCATTCACTTCTTATACCTTTTGATCCTGCTATTTTCTGCCTCTGCACCATTCAAATCTCTTAACGTTTCCTTTCCATCACAATTTTCAACTGCCTTCATGCATTCACTTCGCAAAGTGTCTTCAACTACCTTTTATTCTTCTTGTCCTTGACGTGCCTTCGCCACTTAATCTTTGTCACTTCTCGCAATTATTCACTTCTTGTACCTTTTACTCCTGCTTCCCTCTGCCTCTGTATCATTAAAATGTCTGGATAATTCTTTTCCAACATGACTTTCAACTGCCTTCACATCTTCACCTCGCAATGTGTCTTCTCTTCTTATATTTATGCTATCTACCATCAATCTTTCTTTTCTTTGTTCCTCTTTTATATTCTTCTTCCATCCCTTCTTTTTTGCGGCTCTCTATTCACAACTCTCTACATCGACCTCATAACATTTTTGCCCTTCCATCCAATCTCCCTTTATAATTCCAACACCACTAGGATGGGGAAACTTTATACACTGATGATACGTTGATGCCACACCCAGAATTTCATGCAACCATGGCCTTCCAATCAACGCGTTATAAGGGGACTCCACATCGACCACACAAAACAAGATATCAGTTGACAATCCTTGCAAGGGTATTCTCATGTGCACTTCTCCTTTGGGCTTGTTCGCGGTACCATTGAAACCATATATTTTGTATGTTGAAGGGATCAAATCTTCATCCTTTCCTCCCATAGTCTTGTAAGTATGGTAAAAAAGAATGTTGACTGAGCTCCCAGTATCGATTAATATTCTATTTATCGCCCAACAATTTTCTGCTTCATCGTCTTCCCCATCAACAGGTTTTGGATTAATATCTAACTTTACCACCAACGGGCTATCATGTATTTCTCTACCTTTGGGTATTTCTTCTGCCGAGAAAGAGATAATCCGCAATTGCCACTCTTTTAACTGCGATTTCCTCGCAATGTTCATTACCTCTTTATCATTAACATCCCTCGCAAAAACCCTACTGAGTACGTTATCATGAAAATCTTCAATGGTGCGATATGAATGAACAATGGAGTTGCAAAACAAATTTTTAGCTTTCGCCCCAACTTCTATCACGAACGTTTCTTTTCCCTTTGATGGTGGCGGCGGTAAATGTTGAACTTTCTCTTCGTTTTTTAAAAAGTGATTCAGCTTCCCCTGATCAATCATTCTAAGGATAATTCTTTTGATGTTTCGGCAGTCATTTGTCAGATGTCCATGAAAACGATGGTAAGAGCAGAATTCGTGACTTCTATCACCTGGTGGCGGTTCATTCCCCATGTTCCATGGTGCAGGTATATTCTCCATCAAGAGTATAGCTTCCCATATCTTCTCCACACTAGTATTCAGTGGTGGCATCTTGATTTCTTCCCATACTACTCTATGACGTCGTTGCCCTCCATGATAATTCTGTTTTTGACTTCCATAGGTTTCTTGCGGGTGATCAAGTCTCTGAATTTTGTTCGGGCCGCCACGATTGTAGTAGTTTCTTTCTCTTTCAAATTCTTCCTGATCTCGGCTTCCCATCGCTACTAATTTTGGCTGTCCATCATCTACCACTTTTTCTTGTTGCCCTTGCAAGGTACTCGCCACTGTTTGTATTAATCTGGGTAACAAACTTGCATTCGCAGCACTTGAACTTGTATTCGCGACCGGGTACGATTCCACTTCATTTTGTCTTTCTTCCAAAGCAATATATTCCTCTTGCAGTTCTCTCAATTC
The DNA here is from genome assembly GCA_023531295.1 of Papaver armeniacum. Lineage (NCBI taxonomy): Eukaryota > Viridiplantae > Streptophyta > Magnoliopsida > Ranunculales > Papaveraceae > Papaver > Papaver armeniacum. Next base: position 234,102 of record JAJJWW010008545.1, read on the forward strand.
GGTCATCGTGATTGTATTCTTGACTCTGAAAACTTGAACATATAATAAGTTGGTTGCGAACATAGCATTTATGAATGATAGTATGAGGTATCTTTCATCCACCCGTCCAGCCATTTCGCTACACATTGTCTTCCATCTTACGGTCAGATGTCTCAAGCTCTCGCCAACTCTTTGTTTTAGCCCAAATACATCTTCAATGCCAGGTCGCGAAGAGTTTTTGCTTATATACGCCCCTAAAAATATAGCTTATAAATGATTGAATGACGTGATTGTATTCCTTGGTAGACCCTCAAACCATTTCAACGCTTCTCCCGTTAAACTCGACGCAAAGTATTTGCATAATATAGCATCATGGTTTTCCCACTGTAGCATACATCTCACGTAAGCCTTGATGTGTTGTACTGCACAAGTTGACCCATCAAAAATGCTAGTTAATGCTGGTAAGTTGCACTTTGGGGGTATTCCTCCTAGCTGCACTTCTAATGTAAAAGGATTTTTCGTAGCCTCTGCGATAGCTTCATCTAACTGTCTTCTCCCTCATTCTCTTCTGCTGTTCAATATTCCTCTCATCTCTGCCAATTCTCTCAGAATTTGTTCATTTGCCTCAGAATTTGAATTTATCGGTCTCTTTAATTCTGCTTCTCTCCTTCTCCGTTCGTGTCTACTTATATTTTCTGGTTCATTGCTCTCTTCTCTTCTTTCTCTGCGAGTTTCTCCCTCATCTCTTTCACAAATTCTCACACCATTATATCTGTCATTTTCTCTTCTTGGCTGTCTATCAGTTCTTTTTTGTATTCTTTCATATTCTTCGTTGATATCTCCATTGTTGCGATTTCGCTCGCGCCTTCTTTCTCGATTATCATGATTATTCTGCCGAATCGCCTCTTCCAATTCCCGTTCTTCCATTTCTGCTCTCAATCTTTCTCTCTCGCGAGCTAAACGCGCTTGTTCAATATGATGCTTTTCAATGTCATCTTCAATTTCCTTTTGTTTCCTTTGTGTTTCTCTCCCATGTAGTATTCTTCTTCCTTCTTCCTGATTTTCTTCATTAACTGGATTATTCTGTCCTTGAGGCTGCCTATTTTCTTGATTTCCGTCATTTTGATCATTCTGTAGATCTTCAGGATGTGGAATATAACGATTCTCTACTAGTTCTCTCTCTTCGCGACCTCCTTCACTAAAATTTAACTCTCTTTCCAAATTTTCTTCATTAACGTTTTCTGCAGGTAATGTTCTTCTCACGTTTTCTCTAATCGATCCTGATCTCGATCTGTTATTACTTCTCGATCTTCTATTTTGCAGCCTCCTATTTTCCATCCTTAATTCGTGGTTTTGCCTTGTCAAATTTGCGCGTTCTTCTGCTTCTAACCGCCTTTCTTCATGTATTGTCTGTCTCAACGCTTCTAATGCTGCAATTTCTTCATTTCCACGAATTGTTTCTCCCATCTCTTCTCGATTTCTCTCCTCTTGTCTATTATTTATCACTTGTTGCACTTCTTCTCTTTCTTCTATAGAATCTAATCTCCATGTATGCACACTCACCCTATCATAATCTATTACTCCATTCGGTGCTGGTTGAATTGGTGGTTGAATTTGGCCTTCTTCTCCATTTCTTGTGTTCACTCTTGAGGGTTCACCTACCTCATTTCTCCTTTCTCCAGCCAATCTCCAGCTTCTTCTTACGGTTGTTGGTTGTTCTGATGTCCCTCTTCTTCTAGCCATTTCTTAATTTCAATAATTTGCTAGAAATTGCATAAAATTCTTCTCTTTGCACTCAAATTCGTCCCTGTTTCTAGCGCATATGTAGTTGCAGGAAATCCCACACTACACCCCTTACTAGATTCTACTCAATTAACTCATTTTGAATATGAATTTCTATAGATTTTATTGATTATTTTCTTGAAATGTTTACAAAGAAAGTTAGAACAGAGTTAAGGAAATTACAATCACTCCAAAGTTTCTCTCTCCTAATATCTTGCATAACAATTCAAAAAGACCTCCCTTTACAACAGACTTACTCGACCCTTTATATAGGGTATTACATAGTGGATGACAGCTAAGCTGTCCTTTATTTTCGGGAATCCTTCGCGAAGCGTCGCAAGTATGTAAGTGTTTGTCTTCGCGACACTCCTAAATCTCGCCAAGTCTTCACACTTTTCTCATGTTCTAGCTGTCGTCATCTGATGCGTCATTTAAATTATTTCCTTGCGATACCTTCGCAATGTAGTTGTTTATTACTCTCTCGAAGTATTGCTGTCGCGATATTCTGGTCCTACACCTTAAAATTAAGATACATGGGATTCCACATATTGAGGCACATTTGAAGGAATTTTTTTTTACCTGAAAGTCCTTGATCAACATGGCAATTGTGCTAAAAACCGTAGCGAACAAAGAAACTAAAAATTGCATTTGCATCACCAAATCACAAGTTATAACTTTGCACGTATTCACGTACACAAACTCGATCAGAGGCAACATAAACCCAAGTAGGGCAGCACCACCAAGAGTCATAAAGAAAACCAAGAAGTATTGAGCCTTTGAAACACCAATAGTTTTATCACTACTAGTATGAAAAGCCAAAATAACAGCACCAAGAGTTAACAACAAGAACCAAATCGAACACAACAGTAAAAGCTAGTTGAGTAGCCAGTAGTAGTGATGCTACTGAAACGGGTAGATAACTGTAGCCAACAACAAACTATCTAAACCAGTAATAATACCCACAATAACACTCCATATGAAGAGTTTACGTGACAGAAGAAACCCTGGGTTCACATGATCAATATTTGTTGATTGGGAATGAGAATGAAATTTGGATTTTGATTTAAACCATGAAACCATGAGAAGAATCAGAAAATATAAAGTTTGCAACCAACTTGATAACCATTTTCTCTGACCACCATATAAGTAGTAAATCCTTAGCATCATTGGACCTCATACTTGTCCTACTGATAAGAGTATGCAATTCACTATCAGAAGCACTAGTTTCTAGAGGGATTGATGAAGAAAGAAAGTGATTCTCATTAAAACAAACTAAAGAGTAATTACTCTTTTAGTACATACAGAATTCAGGTGTACAGGCTGTCAAAGACATCTCACAGTTGTACTAGCATAAAACACTAAAGACACACAGGTTTTACATTACAGGCACTCAGAATAATTATAACAGAAATAACTGTCTTTCATTTCACTAGCCCCCCTCAAGCTGGAGATGATGCAGAATCTTCAGCTTGTCTCTAATAAAGGCAAATCTTGGTGCAGAGAGTCCCTTAGTGAATATATCATCAGCTTGGTGAAGAGATGAGATATAATTGACCTGCAAGTGCTTAGATTGAACTAATTCCATAACAAAGTGAAAGTCTATAGCTAAATGTTTCATTCTGCTGTGAAAAATAGGATTTGAAGATAGAACAATAGAACCTTTGTTATCACAAGCAATAATAGGAGGAACTGATAAAAATACATGTAAATCTTTTAGAACCTGACAAAGCCAATGCACCTCTGTTGCAGTTGTTGCTAATGAACTATATTCATCTTTTGTGGAGCTTTTGAGATAGTTGGTTGTTTCTTGGATGACCAGGAAACATGATTAGAGCCAAAAAAGATACAGTGTCCACTAGTTGATCTTCTATCATCTGGATTATCAGCCCAGTCAGCATGTGTGTATCCTTTGAGAGCACTAAAACCCTTAGAAAAGAGAAGACCATAGCCAAGAGTTCCTTTAATGTATATCAAAACTCTTTTAGCAGCTGTAAGATGAGAAGTTTTTGGTGCTTGCATGTGCTGACATATTTGATTTACAACATAATAAATTTCTCGTCTTTTCCAAGGGAGATACTGAAGTGAACCTACAATGGATCTATATTCAGTAGGATCATCTAGTAACTCACCATCTGAAGCTGATAATTTGATGTCATAACATGAAGTATTACAAGGCTTTATTCCAAGAAGATTTATCTTGTTAAGAAGATCCACTGCATATTTACTTTGACAAAGAAATAGTCATTTGGAGCTTCTGTGTACTTCAAGGCCAAGAAAGTAATGAAGATCCCCTAAATCTTTGACTGGAAAATGAGTACCAAAATAAGATATTAATGAGGCACGGTGAGAACTATCATTACCTGTGATGATAATATCATCAACATAAACCAGAACATAGGTAAGTTTAGAACCAATTTTCTGTACAAAAAGACTGGAGTCAGTTGGTGAAGGAGTGAAATCAAGTCCCACTAAAACATCAACCAGTTTCTTATACGAAGCCCTTGGTGCTTGTTTGAGACCATAAAGTGACTTGTGAAGTTTGCAAACATAATTGGGATGTTTAGCATCTTGAAAACCAGGTGGTCGTGTCATGTATACATACTCCTTTAAGTCACCATGGAGAAAAGCATTGCTTATGTCCAACTGAGTAATTTTTCAATAAAAATTGACTACCATTGATAAGGCTAATATGACTGTAGCTGGTTTCACAACAGGGATAAAGGTTTCTGTGTAGTCAAGACCTTCAAGCTGATGAAATCCCTTTGATACTAGTCTTGCTTTGCACCTTTCAAGTGAACCATATGCATTATATTTGGTTTTAAAAACCCATTTGCATCCAACCAAATTTTGTGAAGGATCAGGCGGTACCAAAGACCAAGTACGTACCTGCATCCTTAAGAGCTTTGTTCTCAACATGCATTGTGTCTAACCAATCATAGATTTTAGCAGCTTGAGAATAACAAGTAGGTGTAATAGATGCAATATCAGCCAAATAAGCAGTGGGAACATGATGTTTGGTAGAAAGTAAAGACTTGGGTTTGAAATTCCATATTTGGATCTAGTAAGCATTTTATGAGTATTGATATCATTAGAGTGAGCAGTTACAGTATGAGTGGTAACAACAGGTGGAGTATTTGTAGTAATGGAAGGAGTAGAAGAAATAGAATTATTGAGATCAGTTACAATATGAGTAGTAAGAGCAGGTGGAGTATGTGTAGTAATGGAACTAGTAGAAGAAATATGAGCAGAAGATGCACAAGGTGGGATAATATCAAGTTTAGCAGCAGACATGTCAAGATCAGAAATAGGAAAAGGTGATGTGGATGTAGTAAGTGTAGAGTATGGAAAATATGTTTCAAAGAAGTTGACATGTCTAGAGACAAATTTTTTACCTGTGATAGGATTGAAGCACCTATACCCTTTTTGTTGTTTGCTATAACCAATGAAGATACATTGTTCACTCCTAGGTGCAAGTTTAGAAGTTGACTATGGTTTAAGCCATGGAAAACAAAGACATCCAAAACTCTTAAGAAAAGAGTAATCTGGAGTTTTTTTTGAAATGGAGTTTCAAAAGGAGATGAATGTAAAATTGATTATGTAGGCAGTCTGTTTATGGTGTAATTTGCAGTAGATAGAGCTTCAAACCAAAATGAGACGAAGAGAATATTGAAGCAAAAAGTTCTAGTAATGTCAAGAAGGTGTCTGTGTTTAGAATCAACAACATCATTCTGTTCTGGTGTGTTAGGACAAGTGATTTCATGATTGATACCATCAGTAGAAAGAAATTGGTGAAGTTCATGATTGAAAAATTCACCTCCTCCATGAGTTCTTATGCATTTTATCAAGCAAGATAAAAGATTTTCTACTGAGGATTTGAAATGTAGAAAAACAGCTTTAAAGTCAGACTTGTGTGTAAGAAGAAAAACCCAACATAACTTAGACAATTCATCAATTATACTGACATAATATTTGTGACATGACAAAGAAGTGACAGGAGCAGGGCCCCATACATCAATATGCAACAATTGTAAAGGTGCAACTTAAAAACTAGTAGAAATGGAAAAAAGTATTTTATGGCTTCTACCTAGTTGACAATGAACACACATAACATGATTTGACACAATATTGTCAAGCTTTATTATTTTACAGACTCTATTGAATGAATCAAAAGATGGATGAGCAAGTCTTCTATGCCATATTGCAGATGAAGCTTTAACACAAGACATTGTTGTAGGTAAAGGTGATATTGATGGTTTGTAGTTGAAGATAGGATATAAACCATTTTCACTGGGCCCCTAAAAAAGAATCTTCCCTGTGTGAAGATCCTTAATGCAGAAATCAGAGTAAGTGAAAGTTAGAGAACAATTGTTATCTCTAGCAAATTTGTTAATAGAAATGAGATTTTGTGAAGCTTGTGGAACATGAAGAATGTGATTGAGGTAAAAAGTATGATTAGGAACAAAAATTTTAGATTTCCCACAATACTTAATTGACATACCTGCACCATTTGATGTACCAATAACATCAGCACCATAATAATATATAGAAGCTTCAAGATTGCCAACATCATATGTTAAGTGATTATTTGCACCAGAATCCATGTACCAGGGGAATTAGCTGCAACAAGCATGGCACGGATGTTTCTTGGAGGTTGTCGACCTTGATATGCAAAATTCATGCGGTTCCAACATTCACTAGCAGCATGACCATATTTTCTACAGATTTGACATGTAGGTCTATCTCCAGAAAAAAGATCAGAAGGAGGTGGTCTTGCAGAAGCATAAGTTGGTGTTGTTGTTGGAGAAGGATTTGGTAGAATACCATATCCATAACCTCTACCAGAAGAAAAAGTATGCTGAGTACGACCACCACCACCTCTATGAAAGAAATTGTTACCCCGACCACCACCTCTACCCGGTGGTATGTAAGAAGCAGCAAATGCTCTATTACTTGATTCAGCAATTAAGGACTTATTTCTTTCAGAAACGATCATTTCCTCACTAATTAACAGATTATGAAGTTCAATACTAGATACAAGAGGATTTCTAATCCTGATGGAAGTAGTGAAAGCATTGTATTCTGAATTCAAAGCAGATAATATGACAACAACAAGTTCATCAACTGTTACCTTAGATCCAGCTGCAACAAGATGATCTGAAATAGATTTAATCTCATTAAATAGAGCAGAAACTTTTTTATCAGCTTGTTTGAGAGACATGATTTTTGTGCGTAACTGAATCAAATGTGTTGAAGAAGAAGATCTGGCAAATCTTTCTTCAATACTTTTCCATAGTTCATATGAAGTTGAAGATCCTGTGAAGTAAGGAATAACAACATCAGAAATTGTTGAATTGATCCATAGAAGAATAGTTGAGTCTTCATCAATCCAGTCTAAGTACAATGGATTCTCAATTCCATTAAGTTAATTTCTTGGATATGTATATTGAGGAGGACAAGGCAGTGATCCATCAAGATACTTCATAATTCTGATTTTCGAATTATAGGAAGCATAAGAGATTTCCAAGTTAAAAAGTTATCATCTTTCAATATGAGATGAATAATACTAGTTAATTGATGAACATGAACCCTAGAAATTAAAGTAGAAGTTGGATCTTTCATTGCAGATGTAGAAGATGGTGGAAATTCGTGAATCATAAAAGATTGAGATTGAAAAATTTGTAAATAAACCGATCAAAGACCAATAGAAGAAGATGAAGAATCAAGAAAAAATTTAGATGAATATCCATATGGCTCTGATACCATAGAGGGATTGATGAAGAAAGAAAGTAATTCTCATTATAACAAACATAAGAGTAATTACTCTTTAAGTACAGACAAAATTCAGGTGTACAGGCTGTCAAAGACAGCTCACAGTTGTACTAGCATAAAACACTAAAGGCACACAGGTTTTACATTACAGACACTCAGAACAGTTATAACATAAGTAATTGTCTTTCATTTCACTAGTTTCTTCTTCTTCTTTGTTTCTTTCTCTTGTTGATAGTGTTGTTCATCTCTACTGTCGTTGTTTAGTACCACTCTTTTCATGTTTCTCTCGTTTTCCATATTCAAATATGATTAACTTAACTGAAGGTTTTGGCTATGATTCTACTTAGTTTATTTTGAATATTTCTGCTGCAGTTACTATAAATACTGAGTAGGTGGGTCATTGCACCAACTGCAAAGATCCCCTTTAAATCTTTTATTTTTTTTGTATGATCCCTCAAAGACTTTGAATTTGTTTGCATGATTCATTACCTTTTTCATTTTTGAAGTTTGACAATGGCATACATTTAAATCATCTCAAACGGCAATGTGGTTCCACTTCATCCTCTTGTTTCAGGGGTTTGCTAAGAGGGATATATGTTGTCTTCCAAGTAGAAAACATAGCACATTTCTAGTGGAGATGCTCTTAACATGCCTGGATTCTGAAATAAGTTGACAATCGCAAGACAATTTTTTTTAAGAATGTGCTACTCATCCGAACATCGTAAATAAATAATCACGACAAGTAATTGGAGCCAGGTCAATGGTTTCATCAACTAATAGCTTTACATCGTAAATAAATAATCACGACAAGTAATTGGAGCCAGGTCAATGGTTTCATCAACTAATAGACTACGATTTTAGACACTTCCAAATTTATTTATATGATTTTAGGGTCTTCTGCATAGTTAGAGATGCTCTTGAGGTGTCATGACTTCCGAAAATCTAATGGTCATAAGTTAATATTTCAAGTGCACTCCATATTCGATAAATATTTCAAGTGCGCCCACTGAAACTTTGTAAATATTGAGTTTGTTGCTCGTCCGAGCACAATCTCTGTTTTCTTATAAAAATAAAAATATAAAAAACAAGTTTTAAGAGACAAAGGTCACTTTATATCATTACCAACTATAGTTAGTTACTGATAAATATTTCACTGTCCTATTGTCGCATCCCGGACATGAAAATGTTAGACAGGGGTCTTATGAAACCGTAGTAGGTCAATGACTGGATGGCCATCACCCACGCTGCACATGTGGTGTGACCAAAGACACGACAAACAATTACGTGAACTTTTAACCAAATTGACTTGAACTACCCCCATCTTTTCTTAAAATGGTATAAATATCCGGTCAAAGCTCTTAGACCCCACCGGCCACCAGTGACCATAAAAGTCGAATTGGCATCTCATAATGTTGCCCAGATCAGAAGGAACCAAAACGAGTTTGTTCAATCCGATCAACAAAATGGATACTGTCAAGAGAAAATATCTTATTTTGTTCAATTCCATCTTGTTAGCAATTGGCGCCACTGGCGGTCCACTTCTTCTCCGTCTCTACTTCGTACGCGGCGGTAAGCGGATATGGATCTCAAGTGCTCTAGGAAGTGTAGGTTGGCCGATTTTAATCCTTCCTCTCTCACTTTCCTACATCTTCAAGCGGGGTGGAGGTGGTGAAAATGGCAAAGTCAAATTTTTCACAATCACACCACCTCTGATAATATTTAGCGCTTTTATCGGTTTACTCTTGGGGTTAAATGATTATTTATACGGTCATGGGTTTTCGCTTCTCCCGGTATCAACGTCTACACTGATAATGTCTACTCATTTAGCATTTACGGCTGGTTTTGCATTTGTTCTTGTGAAACAGAAATTCACTCCGTATTCGATAAATGCAGTTGTTTTATTAACAGTTGGAGCTGTACTTCTTGGTCTTCATTCGAATGGTGATAAACCCGTAAATCAGTCGAACAAAGATTACTATTTCGGTTTCTTTCTCACGGTTGGAGCCTCTGTGATCAGCGGATTGATGTTCCCATTGGCGGAGTTGATGTATATTAAAGCTAAGCAAGCCTTAACTTACAGTTTAGTCATAGAAATGCAGATTGTGACGGCTCTGGTTGCATCTCTTTTCAGCATTGTTGGGATGATTATCAACAATGACTTCAAGGTACATATTAAATTCTTCTGAATTTTCTTACCACATTGTGCAATTCACCGGCATCTTACCGGTAAAACTATAGCACAATGGATAGATATAATTTACATAAATACTGTCTTTTGTTTTGCCTCGATTAAAATTATAATTTCCAGTAAAGATTTCCATAAACAATCCCATTTCTGGTAAAGATTTCCATAAACTATAGCACAATCTCAGCCCCCTCCCGCCGTTTCGGCTCTCTTTGGCTAAGGTTACCCATGAGGCTCGCTGGTAGATTAACACAGCAACCTGTTCAATTAATGTAGTAGTATGTCGTTGGAACTTAGCTTGTTAGGCGTCCAACTAGTTTCACGTAATAATATTTATCCAATAATATAATAATATTTTAAAAAAATAAAACATCTCAAAGATAGAAATAGATTATTAATTTAATTACGGAAAATGGGTCATTTGTCCAAAAAAATTTTAAACACGGTTCAAATGGACGAGTAAAAAAATTTATGGGTGAAATGGACAAAAAAAAATAGCAAGGATGAAACTGGATTCATCCTGGCTTAAACTTAAAAAATAGCAAGGATGAAACTGGATACATCCTGTGTAAAATAAAAATAAGAAAAAATATTTGAAAATGGACATGATGAAACTGGTTACATCCTGCCTATTTTTAAATTAGTGTCCATTTAAACAGTATCTAAATCTAACTGTCCTTTTCACCCAGAAAATTTTGATTTTGGTCTTTTTAACCAATTTTGTGATTTAATTATTAGTACTCCCTCCGTCTCTAAAACATAGGCAAGTTTCCTTATTTAGGTATGTCGAAAAAATAGGCTTGTTTCCATATGTGGAAAGTCAAATGTTATGATTTTACTAGTATACCCATAGAGGGACCACTTCTCTCTCTCCCTTTTCTCTCGTAATATTAAAGGGGGACCACATTTCTCTTATAATAAATGAGTGGGGACCAAGGATAGATTAGGAAAAAACATGAAAAAGTGGCTATAATGATTGGTTTTCTTAATTTTTGTAAAAACCAAACTTGGTTATCTTTTAGAGACCGAGAGAATAGTTGTAGTGCCCTTGTCTTTTTGAAATTATTGCCATGTTGGGATCTTGTTGCTTAGATCATCCAGAGATATTAGGTTCAAGATTCAATGGTTGTACTCCGTTGCGAAACGTGATCTTTACATTGCTTGTGTCGTGCATTATGTAATTTCGATGTTGATATTTCAATTGAATCAGGCAATTCCAAGAGAAGGTAGAGAATACGAGCTAGGGGAGGTCAAGTATTACGTGGTGCTGGTAGCTATTGCTATTATGTGGCAGATTTTTTTCGTCGGAACAGCAGGAGTTATCTTCTGTTCGACTTCTTTGCTTGCTGGTATTATCACTGCCGTAATTCTACCAGTTACGGAGATCCTATCTGTCGTGTTCTACCATGAGAGTTTCAAATCAGAAAAGGGTATGGCCTTATTCCTCTCATTCTGGGGTCTCATCTCTTACTTCTATGGTGACTATAGAGAAGACATGAGATTGAAGAAGGTGCAGAACCAAAGTTCGGAATTAGAGCGAGAAGAAAACCTCCCTCCGCAAACCAACTTGCAGTAAATTAATTTACACAAAATTGGTTTAAAAGAGCAAAATCAACAATTCCTGGGTAAAAAAGACATGTTAAATTTGATATTGTTTAAATGGACGAAAATGTAAAAATAATCAGGATGTAAACAGTTTCATCCTACCCATTTTCAAATACTTTTTCTTATTTTTAATTTACATCAGGATGCATCCAGTTTCATCCTCACTCTTTTTTAAGTTTAAGCCAGGATGAATCCAGTTTCATTCTTGCTATTTTTTGGTGTCCATTTCACCCATACTAATTTTTACTCGTCCATTGGAACCATGTTTTAAAAATATTTTGACAAATGATCCATTTTCCGATTAATATAGGGATCGGATATTGAAAAATTGCACATCAATCATGCTATTGACTTTTCCATGTTGAAAATACATAGGAATTAGTCGACCATCCGATTCCATGTTGAAAATAAAAGCCAAACATGTGGTTACTAGGACTGAACATGGTTTCGGTTTTCCGCGGAAACCGGACCGAACAAGACCGATAAGGAAGAAACCGAACCAAACCATTTACTAATGGATTGGTTATGGTAAAAAAATTGAAAACCGACATTACTGGTTCGATTTTGGTTTGACCTGAAAACCAAACCAAAAACCAATGGAAAACCAATAAGTATAGGCCGTTGATTAAAATCAAATAGATTTAATCTACCCGTCCATCTCACACTTTGTAAACCTAAGTTCTAGCCTTACCCAGACGAGATCATATTTGGAGCACGCCGAACTTGGAGTTTAAGTATTTTGAATATGTAATGTTTATGTTTTGAACTATGCTTATAAACTTGAGTTATAACTAAGCTTGTGTGTTAATTACATTCTGCAGGTAGGTTAAAAAAATTCAAATGTGTTATTTTTCTTAAAAATTTCAACTGTCAGTTTCAGAAAACTGACATACAATCGGTTTTCCATTAACCCAATGGAACAAACCGAAACCGGATAAAACCATTTAGAAACCGAACCAATGGTTAGTGGATTGGTTTGGTTTTGATTTTTAGAAACCGATAGTATTGGTTTCGGTTTTGGTTCCAAAACCGACCATGAACAGCCCTAGTTGTTAACCATACTAGTTGCTACGCACGGGTTTGGTGTCTCAGATCTTTTATTATTGGATCTCTACTTTGCTAACCAGTTAATCCGGTCCGGGGAGGAGGTGGACCTTCTTTTTAAAATCGAGCCCAGATTTGGATGTGAGAACCATTCTGGCTGTTAGTATCCACACAACAGATTTAAATATGTGAGACCAAATTTGAAATCATCTGTATTAATCAAAGACAAACCCTCAGTTGTGAATTGAAGAAGTGGATTTTAGATACGTAGGATTAGTTTAAGTATACCGGTAACTTATGGACAAAGCTACCATAAATTAATAATGTCATAGTTATAAATTTGTTTGTGGCTATTCAAATTTCTGGATAGATAAAGTCCCCTAATAGACCTCTGCTACACATGAGGGACACTTCAATCCTTATGTATTTTTCTTGGCCAGCAAGGCCACTTCAAGTTTCCATTGCCATGTTTGCCCATAATGCAATCAGATTACCAAAACAATTAAAGAAAGCCAACATTGAGGCAGTGTTTTTTATTCAGTACACAAAATAACAATGAGGTAACCCATTAAATTCTCATCCTTGATATGTTCTTCGTTCGCCAAAGATAACCATTATGTAACCCCCTGATTGATATTATCTTTTTATCTAAAGAAAAAATATTGGCCAAGTACTTCACTTGTTCACCTGACATCCTGTAAGTTACATCTCAAGTCTTTTCGACACACCCTCCCTAACTGGAGCACCATATATTTGAACTGCCTCTATCCAAACATGTGAAGAGAAATCACACATTGAAGTAAATAACTTCAGTTAGGCACTTGCATTGGTCTTCTTGAATCCACCTATGACAACAATGCCATATCTACCATGGACTTGTTCCACCCCCACCAACATGTTACCTTCACAGCTAACTGACGCTTTAATCATCATATTTGACACAACATATCATATTTGGTCATGCTTAAAATATATAGCCTCAATTCACCATTTGATGCAAACCATATTACGCAAAACGTAAAGGATGCATTGTTGAAACCAGTCTTTAAAATTATCTCATATAACAAAATTTTAGTATGGTTTAAGTTCCTTTTTCTGTTTTTCGAGTCATGCAAATTATCCCAAGAGGATTCAATGGACCTGAAGGAGGTACGCGCAACAATAGAACCACAATATAGAGTGACTTCTTATGAAAAAGGCGATGAAACATCTACCATCTCGAAGACAACAACGTCGGACTTCATTTTTATTCCTGCGAGGATAACAAATTGGAGAATGTACTAAAACATCAGATTGATATTCAAGTAACTTAGCAGTAAAGGAATTTATGGAGAAATATCAGGATTACGGAACAACCAATCAGCGAAACTTGAGTATTTGGACACATAATCTTGTAATTCTTGCATACACGCGAAATGCCCATAACCATTTTTGTTTTTGTGACTAATTCTCTTTTACGACTATGGCATACTCATTCGTAGTTATAATTGTCAAATATTTGAAAACATTTAATCATATTGTTTAAAGTTGTTAGGATTAAGATATGAAGATGCACTGGATTCTTGTAGCTGACTCCAGTAAACAAAATCTCATCAACCAAATTTGGACATGTCAAAAATCTAGTAAACATGGTGATTGATAATGGAATTTGTGAAGCTGACATTAACCTTTTAAAGTGGTGTTCAATCACCTAGACGAAAATTAAGTAATAATCTAATTGCAAAAAACAATGGATTGTCAAAAAATGACCAAGTTTATATATGTCAGTGTTAACTCACCTTAAGATAGCATTTTTCGGTGTATTCTTCAGATCCTTAGTGAGTGACATGCCACTTATATAGATAGAGTTCAACGATGAACATGGTCAAAAGAAACGTAGGTCATACCTGCAAGGTTTATAACCAGAATTTGAAGACAAACTGTTTGCCAAATCCATCTTCAGTTTCAAATTCTTACATCCATCTAGCAATACTGTCTTAAAAAACAATTACAACGTGTTCCATACTGTATTTAACATAAAGATTTGAATACTTCTCCGTGTATAAAAAGACGAACCTTTCACTAAGTTGAATTGAACTGGAAAAACTCATAAAACTCATTGAAGCTTTAATGCTTAACTTAAGAAGCAAGGGATAAATTTTGCAGCTTCATATATAACTTGAGATATCTTTATATGGAAAGAATCAATAGAGTTGTTACCAAACAGATTTGTTGTTCCTTTACTGTTTGGAATACGATCCAAAGGAATTTTTCTAGTATGTGCACTTATTGAATATTGGAAGCGCATGGATACTGAAGAAACTAAGTGAACTAGGTTTAGTTGCTTGGTCTCAACTACACGAAGTTTTATTTTAGATTTTGTATAGCGGCTTAATTCTGAGAGTATTCGATTCTGGACTTAGTCCCGGGGTTTTTCCGCATTTGAGGTTTCCTCGTTAAAAAAATCTTGCCATGTCTTTTACTTTTATATTTTCGCAATTATAATTGTTTATTATAATTAAAAGTAAAATACACAAACGTTAACTCCGATTTATTTGATAGTGATCCTATAGAGTTTGGTCAAGTCCAAACCTATTATTAAGTAATCACATTTTGATTGTTGTATTATCTCGATCTCGTATCCATAGACGATCACACAAAGTGTGAATACCTATTTGTCGTATTGTCTCGACTTTGTCCATAGACAATCACTTTCGGTAAGAGGTCTTTTCATTTTTGATATAGTCAATAGGCATAAGAGAGGGAAAGTTTTTTTGAATTTGTAACTGAAATTTAGGGTAAGCAACGTCTCACCTCTTCTCCGGCTCAAACTATGAAAAGTTTAGAATTTAAATTTTCCTGGTGATGTTTCTCACTGGACTAGGCCGATTTCATGAAGATCCCAACAATCCTTTTGATGATTAAGATACCTTTTGCTTCCAAAACTATTACAACAACTACTGTAAACGCCATTAACAACACTGGATTTAAAGCAAACGCCAATTGATTATGAAAAAAACTCAGCAAACTCAATAGAGAAATCATAAACGAATTAGTTAGCCATTAGATTTATAATTAAAAAAAAAAACCATTCAAAAAAAAAAAAACTAGATAGAAGAACGATTATGGAGCTAAAATTAACTATAAACAATGATTAGAGTTTTAAAACAAAGAAATCATGAGCATGGATTAAATGTTTTAAGAAATTTTAAGTACCGGGTCGACTCCTTTTTTCGTCGATTTGTAGAGAAGCAAGAGAAAAAAATTCGCTCCATATCCCAATATTGTCGGTGTCTACTACGGTTCCTACTTGACAGGAGCAATGAAAACTTACGTTTTTAGTTTTGGCAAATGTAGGAGCAAAATATCGCACATCACATCTTCTTACCAAGCGAAATTCATTTCCTTAGCACGCCTGTGAGAATGTAGCAAGAGCCTGCGAAATTATCAAGAGCCTGCGAAATTATGAGCTGTACTCCACTATGTATGAGCTGTCATCCACTATGTAAACACCTATATAAAGAGAAGAGCAGGAGAGAGAAAAGGGAGGATACATACTTTTTAACAGAGAGAGAGGGAGACTTTATTTTCTTTATCATCTTCTTCATCTAAAACTAGATCTAGAGCTCTACAAAATATCCATTAATGGAGATTCTAAATGTAATATTAATGTAACCTCAACAATCATAGTGAAGAACCATGGATGTAGATCACATTGACCGAACCATGTAAAAAATCCTTGTGTATTTTATAATTTTAGAACTTTAATCTTTATTTTGATTATGAAATAGATTTAGATCTAGAAAATATTATATGGGGTGTGTTGTGGGATTTCCTGCAACTACATTTTTGGCGCTAGAAACAGGGAGGAGTAAAGGATTTATCCTTCCTGTAACTTGTTGGTTCAAGAAATTTCCATGAAGATTAACTATTGTTCATATTTTTCTAGATCTACAAAGTTTAGGTTCAAAAATAGAAATTTCATGGAAAAAATCACACTTTCAGGGAGTAAACATCATCAACAATTCAAAGACATGAAATGAGTAAGAGAAAAAATTAGTTGCTGTGGTGAAAATCAGGGAAGAAAATTAAAGTTTCAATGAAATATTTCCATGTTCAGGAGAAAAAGCAAAAGGCAAATTGTTGAAAGAAATTAAGGAAGGACGAAGAGAAGATAAGAGGCAGATGCTACAATTTCTATCACAAACAGAAATTCACACAGATAGTTCAAGGCTGAGCGAACAACAAATAGGTCACGGGTTCGAATTCGCACACATGCATATTTTTTCATTTTTCTTTTCCAAGGGAGAATCGAAGAGTAAGAGAAAAATGTCGTGCGTTAATTTCGCAGAGAGGTTCTTGAATAGTTGGTCAAGAGAACAATATGTACGTTTGTGGTCGCAAGTTCGAATTCTCCTGCGAACATAGTTTTCTTCTTTTTACAGAGGGCGAAAAAATGAATAATTTCGCAATATTGTTTCATTATTTCGCAAGCAAGAGGTAGCACACTTGGTCATCTGCGATGTTAATGAGTTCATGGTCGCATGTTCAAATCCCAAGGGTATTTCGCACAGAAGAAAGTAGGTGATTATTTCGCAAACAGAATCCAGCAAAGTTGGTCAGAGGTGAAAACAATGCATCTTTTTTGGACTACCAGAAGAAGACAAGTTTTAACAAGTGTGCAATAATTTCTCATAGAAGAAACTAGCACAGTTGGTCTGAAGGCATGAATGCAAGCAGTAGGTCGCGGGATCAATTCTTGCTTCTCGCACATTTGTTTTTGTTAGTCTTTGATTATCCCGCATTGAAGAGAGTTGGTGATTATTTCGCAGCGATATTTTGCAAGAGAAGATTAGTACAGATGATATGGTGTGAAAAAATCCAAGAGGCAGGTCAAGGGTTCAAATCTCATTTCTCACACTTCTTTTTGCTGCGAGATAATTATATTTTGTGCAACGTTTACACATTTCAAGGATGCTAGTTTCGCAAGCAAACCATATACTTCGTGCGAGACGACAACAACAACAAATCACATGAAAGCTAATTACCACTTCCTTGAACATTTTATTTTACTTACGACAAATAAAAAGATTTTTGATTAGATTTGCAAAAAGCGATACAATCTCACGATTTCAAAGATTTAAAAATCTCATAGATTTCGAAGATTTCAAAATCTCAAAGATTTCAAAGATTTCAAAATCTCAAAGATTTCAAAGATTTCAAAATCTCACAGATTTACAAAGAGCGATACAATCGCAAGATTTCAAAGATTTAAAAAAAAAAAAAGAAATTTGCGAAACTGGAATATTTGCTTTCAAAGATTTCAAAAAGCGATACAAAGATTTCAAAAATGTCTATTGAACAATTAGCAAAATTCAAAAAGATTACAAAGATTTCAAAAGGGAATACAATCTCATATAGATCAATTTATATATTTCTCTTGAATATTTGCTTTATTTCAAATGATATGAAGATTTCGCCGAAAGTAAGGCATCATACATTTGTGAAAAGAATGAAAGAATGAATGAAATAATTAAGACATGCGATATATTCGCAAAGATTATGATTCTTTACAAAAGAATAGAAACATGCGATAGATTCGAAGAGATTATGATTGTTTACAAAAGAATAGAAACATGCGATAAATTCGCAGAGATTATGATTCTTTACGAAAGAATAGAGACGTGCGATAACTTCGCATAGATAGAGGCAAACCTTCTATGGCGTACACCCTAGTTCGCGAATAAAATTTCGTAAGAGGCAAATGTAAGACCTAAAGTGCGTCATAGAAGGGGGTACCTATTGCATGGCTCGGGGAAAGATTACACCGCCCCCGGAACCTGGGTCATGGAGATTTGGGGTCAATAAAGCCCATCCAGGAGAGGTACCTAATATTTTCAACCTAAACTTATGATTTGGGTTGGATGACTAAGTGTCTCTCCTAAGGAGTACGGCATCTGATCAAGGCGCCGAGGTACACGGTTGAGCCAAGAGTGCCTGGGGCATTTGAAGCATCTCGGCCATTCTTGGCAAGTCTTGGCTTCGTCCCGAAGAAAACCCCACTTAGGGTGCAGTCTCGTAACCATAAGCCCTATAGGCAAAAGGGATAAGAGGCTGCGAAAAAAACTGGTTGTTGTTAAGACCGGATGGGAGGATCCAACCTTGTATGGTAGAGGTACGTCTCCTTGAAGGGGCAACTAGGGGGAAGATAAGGGCGGCACCCTCCATTAGGGAGCTGATAAGTGTCTTAAGACGCAAATGTCATGAGGCTTTATTTTCGCAAGAAAATTTAGGCTTGTCATATTTGTGCGACAATCCTGAAGAAGCAAAAATACAAAAGAGAAAGATAAGGCGAGATCAATGGGTCAATACATGAAAGTGTAAAGACGTCCTGCGATTTCGTCGCAAGACGGCAATGTCATGGGCTTTATGTTCGCAAGAATATTTAGGCCTGTCATATTGTCGCATGAAAAACATCCTGCAGAGGCAATAATACTAGAGAAATGATAAGACAAGATCAATGGGTCATTACATGAAAGTGTAAAGACGACCTGCGATTTTGTCGCGATGACAAGAGGTGGAAAAATAAGACCTTTAACTAGGAAGGAAAAATAAGACCACATAAGAAACAAAGCAAATAAGCTTGCAAAAATGAGTAAGCAAATAAGCTTGCGAAAATTATTACATGACAACAAGTAAGCTTGTGAATGTGTACAAAGAAATGAAACTGAGGCAATGATCATATTATGCGATACTAATAGTACAGGAATAAGGAAAAATGAAGCACAAGTAAGAACTTGCGAGGAACAATAAATACGCGAAGAAGAATGCATATACTAAAGAAAAACCTAGAGAAATGAAGAATGGAAGCAATTTAAAGCTACAACAATTTTAGCGCGGAAAAATAAGCTAAGTAACACAAACATTAGCTATGCATTGCAATAGATAAGCATTCTCATCATACAAGCATCACACTCGCATCATGAAAGCATCGCATAAGCATTTCATGGCATAAACATCGCATACACATTTCATAACATAATCATTATATTCGCACAAGTATTTTACAAAACTTTACAGAATTATTCAGAATTTCGCAGGATTCTTCAGAATTTCGTAGAATGTGACGCAGAATGTGATTATTTCGCTCAATTATTTCACACAATTATAAGCAATTCGAAGAGATTATACTATCCCATGAGCACAAAGCATGAGACAGAGGAAAGATAAGAATGAAGAAACAACTCGTTCATTCAACATTTTCTCAAGGATTCTACCCTCATAGATAAAGAATAGAGGCAACTATGGATTACCGAGAAATTTTGTTCTTTATCTTCTCGGCAAGAATCATTTTCAAAATAGACGTTCACTAATGAACAACAATAATCCTCATCAAAAATGGAGTAATAATTTCGCATGAATAGAGGCAATACTTATTACTCGCATTCAAGGATGGATACTTTTTATATTTCGAGGATTAATACTTCTTATACTTCTTCAAGGATACTTCATACTTCATATACTTCTTCAAGGATACTTCATACTTCATACTTCTTATACTTATTCAAAGATACTTCATACTTCGTATACTTCAGGATAATACTTCTAATTATTTCTCAATGCTTCGGAACTTCACAAAAGAATAGAGGGAAGTACGTGCTTTTCAAGTCCAATATTCTTTCGCTCGTTCCTCTAACAACTACAACAACGGATTTTTTCTTAAATATCGCTCTTCAAGCAATATTCAAGAAAAAAGAGGCAAAATGTAGGAGCAAAATCTCGCACAACACATCTTCTTACCAAGCGAAATTCATTTCCTTAGCACGCCTGCGAGAATGTAGCAAGAGCCTGCGAAATTATGAGTTGTACTCCACTATGTATGAGCTGTCATCCACTATGTAAACACCTATATAAAGAGAAGAGCAGGAGAGAGAAAATGGGGGATACATACTTTTTAACAGAGAGAGAGAGAGACTTTATTTTTTTTATCATCTTCTTCATCTAAAACTAGATCTAGAGCTCTACAAAATATCCATTAATGGAGGAGATTCTAAATGTAATATTAATGTAACCTCAACAATCATAGTGAAGAACCATGGATGTAGATCACATTGATCGAACCATGTAAAAAATCCTTGTGTCCATTTTATAATTTTAGCACTTTAATCTTTTTTTTGATTATGAAATAGATTTAGATCTAGAAAATATTATATGGGGTGTGTTGTGGGATTTCCTGCAACTACAACAAATTCATAAAGTGGTGCCGACCAATATAGTTCCAACTTGTCTTACTACAATAGCATCGTCCATTACTTTATATGCCAAAGGAAAGATATGGGTAGGAGCATAATCTAATATTCTATTCCTCTGTCTTGTACTACAATACGTTTTTCCGTAGAATTTTGTAACCTTTACTGGAGTCTTGAATCTCCGGTAGATCTTGAATAGAAAAATACGTATCCTGAATATAGGATATGTACAATGCTTAATTGGTTTCTCGACAGTAATGTCTTTGAGGGTTATTCATTGAGAACCTTAAATTTGTAATCAAGAATAAGCACTTTAATTTGTAACCGGGAAACTTTAGTTTAAAGCGTGTAGCTATAGCTCTATTCCGTAGATTTGATACTTAATTTATCTGATTAAGTTCATTTAAACAAAATTTTCCCTTTCTCATAAGGAAACAAATGTTGGAACTGCAACAATGAAATACTGAAAAATTATGTGAAGGAGTGAAGCATGGACCCTCTCCTTTTCGCTGTGATTTTTTCTGGTTTTCTCATCCCAATTTTCTTCCTTTTGTAAAAGAATTATGGTTGTCTTTTTCTGTTACAGGGAGTGCTGGTTTTATTTTTTGTAAAAAGCTGCAATTGCTAAAGCCAAAGTTGAAGGAATTGAGTAAAGAGAATTTTGGAGATCTTGAAAGAAGACTTGAAGAATTAGAAGACATTTTTGTGGATTTGGATGCTTTCGAGAATGTTAACAATGGCCTCACAGAAGCTCAATGAGAGGAGAGAGCTATTTCAAGATATAGTTTACTACGTGTTACTTTTTGAAATTCCTGATGTTGTTTTAAAAAAGCTTGAAAAAATCATGAGGGACTTTTTTTGGTGTGATAACAAAGGCAGAAAGAAAATTCATAATGTTAAATGGAATGCTTTGTGTAAAAAGAAGAATTTTGGAGGTCTAGGCATTAAGAACTTGAAGTTGGTTAATTAATCCCTTCTTTCTAAATGGTCTTGGATATATGTTACTGAGAATGATGTCATGTGGAAAAGAATTATAGATGAAAAATATGGTTCAAATGATATTTTTTGGTCACCTAAGTTACCAAAGTGTACTTATGGAAGGTCTGTGTGGAAATCAATTATGAAGAGTAATTCTTCTTTTCTGAAGTTTGTCAGATTCAAGGTTAAAAACGGTGCTCTTGTGAGATTTTGGCAGGACAATTGGTTGTATGCACATCCAATTAAAACTTGTTATCCAAACTTGTTTGCTCTTTCAAGAGCTAAGCATCTTTCTGTTGATGAAATGTGTTTGTTAACTGGCAACTCAGTTGTTTGGAATCTTCAAACTCCTAGAAGATTAAATCTTCTTTGCAAGAGTGGAGCTTAATTTACTTATGGTTGATATTCAATCTTTTCAGTTCAATCTAAATAAGGAAGATGAACTCTACTGGCCATTCACTTCAAACAAATGCTTTTCTGTGAAGACAATTTATGATAATCTTTCTTTAGAAGTTGTGTGCAGTAGTCAGTTGTTTTCAAGTTCATTTGGAACTTGAAATATCCTCCAAAAATTGGTTTTTTTATTTGGCTTATTTCTCATGGAAGACTTCCTACTAGATATTTCTTATTAAGAAGAAGAATTGATGTGCCTGATTCTTCTGTTTTCTGTGCTGCCATAAAAACAACTTCTCATCTGCTTCTGCACTGTGATTATGCAAAAAAGGTTTGGGATGCTTTGACTATCAAGTTAAAATGGCTCTTTGCAATGTCTAGAGATGTTATATATTCCTGCTTTGCAAGCTTGGCATCTTTTTCTTTCTGACAAGGTGAAGATTGAAGTTTGGAAACTAGTGCCTGTTGCTATCATTTGCTATGTTTGGAAAGAAAGAAACAATATATAGGATTTTCAATGACATTCAAAATTCTGTTGTTGCAATTGGAAATAAGGTTGTTTATGTTGTTTTCACTTGGTCTCTGGCTTTCAAGTAGTTTGAAGAAATTGATTCTAAGGAGGTGATGAAGCAAGTGGTGTAAGGAATAGGTGGGTACAGGGCTGTTTTGAATGACTGGAGCTCTATAACGACCGACATGGCAACACATACGCTCTGTGGGTAAAGTATTTTTGCTAAAGGTTTATACCAACGATTCTGTTGGTACAAATATCTTTCAACTTCAATGAAGCGACTCAAGTCCGGGTTGGAACAAATTTTCAGTAAGCACTAGTTGTAGTTGGTTGAACATATAAAGTGTGTGTCGGTGAAATATATAACCCACAAAAGTATCTGTTGTTGAAGACTTGTACATTGTTGGTAGATCCGGCCAATTATAAAATGATATCAGTTGATAAAGTATTTAACTTGAATTTTCATTTCTCTATGCATTTCGGCTCGAGGGTAAAGGATTTTATCCGGTAAATGTTTGGATGGTTGAGTGTTTTATCCACTAAAATTTCGTTGGTTAATATGTTTACCCGCTAAATATATAGTTGCTTGATTGTTGGTCGAGGGTTTAGGGCACTGAAATCTCAGCTGCTCAAGGATTCCAGGCACTGAATAATCTGTCGGTGAAGTCTTGTAATTACTTAATGTGCCGCTGGTGAAGATTTGTTGCCATCAATTCTTTCGTTGGTAGGTGCTTTAGTCGTCAAATATGCAATTGGCATCGTTGATAAAGGGATTAAGCTAGTACAAATTGAGATGCTCAACTGTTTCACCATTACCAGTTGAGCTGCTTAAGGTGTTGGTAGAGTATTATTCTGTAATAAAATTATAAACCAAAAAACTTCATAATTTCTTTTATTCAGATATTTGCTTTTATTTATTATTTACAATCACTACAATTAGAACATATTTGAACAATGATACATTACAAACAATTAATCAGCATCTGCATATTTGAACATATTTGAACAATGATACATTACGAAGAATTTACACAAGTATTCAGCAAGTTAGCCTTGCACCTGCACCTTATGTATGTTCCAGAAATAGCCAGCCAAATGAGAAAACAATTGATCAACAGCCGCATCAATTCGACACTTTCAGCTTTTTAACCAAGGGACTTCAAGCATGGACTTTTTGTCCTTGTTCACCTTCTTCAGACCTTCAACATCCATTTGATGGCTGATCTTTTGAGCCTGTAATCCGAAGTAATGAAGTATTATTACAACAGATGAAACAATTTGTTTAGTTCTCATAAAAATGCTTATGAAAAATGCAAAATCACCAGGGCCAAATGCTTACATTCCATGCAAAAAACTTGAGTATTTTCAAAGATTGAACCTATGTGCATATTTCTGTGTCCATGCATCATTAAAATTGATACACGCACAACATTGCACCACTGGTTAAACATTATTGACCAGGTGAACATTAATGAATTAAAAATTTAGGATCAAATCTCATGTAATTTCACTAAAATTCTGAAAATGTAATCAAAATTGTAAGAAGTTACCAGTAAATTGGAGGAGTGAGTACTATCTTCATCTCAGATTTCTTGGCTTTGTTGCCCACCCGCCTTTTCACTGCTTGAGCACTCTTGGCTCCTGATTTAGCTTTCTTCGCTGGAGCCGCCACACAAACCATAGATTTACGTGTTCCTCTCCAATTCCTTCAAATCTAAACTACCTGAAAAGAAAACAACAATGAAATGTAAGTATTTGTACCTGAAAAGAGAGTTGTTATAGACTTGAAAGAATTTAATAGGTGTTTGATGTAACAAAGTTTAAGGTTCTGAATTATCATCAAAACCTACCTCATTCAGATCCAGTGAAATATTTCCCCAATGATCCCTGAAAAGATAACTACCACTAAAAACATAAAAAAAGTCTTCCATACCTTTAAACCTTCAATGTAATTACTTAGTTTGAGTAAAATGTAAACTACCTCGCTCGCTTTTATGTCCTGCTCATTTTCCTGTCGAGCTGTGTGCATGAGAGCATCAGCCAACACCACCTCTACACAGAAAATTCTTGCAGTAAACCAAGTTTGAGACAGTGACGTCCTCCTCGATAAGGCAAATTACACAGTATGAGTCCCTTTTTAAAACCTGAAAGTATTACTCACTCGCGTTAACAACTTCCTCATGAAATTTAAATTCAACAAATTGAAGGGACACTACAAACAAAATTTATCGGATTTATCTGTATATACCTCAAATTAAAATTCAGAGAAGATATGAAGGAGTCCATAAACCCAATCGGCGCATCCAGGTCATTCAAGAAATCATGCTCTGGCAGAGCCAATGGAAGAGTGACCTGTTGATGTGTACCCAACTGAGGTAACCTGCAATTTGTGTTCTGAGATCTGCTACATAGATGAACTTCTTCAAATTTTTCTTGAGTATGATATACGTGTATCCTATCTCACAAGAACCACATTAATCTCAGATAACACTCTTTAACCAGGAAAAAAAGGAGGAGAAGAACAAAGAAAAAAAAACAACAACCAAATGAATGGAACCGTAAGTTGTACCTCAATGTTCTCTGAATTAACATAAATGTGATAAACATGGAGATAAAGGTTGGTGGCTGAAATTGATCTCACACGCCAATCCGTTTTCGATACTGTTCAGTCTTGAAAGGACTCGTCGTGGTGACAATATGTTCACCACCGCGCACATTTGTCGT
Source organism: Papaver armeniacum (assembly GCA_023531295.1). Taxonomy (NCBI): domain Eukaryota; kingdom Viridiplantae; phylum Streptophyta; class Magnoliopsida; order Ranunculales; family Papaveraceae; genus Papaver; species Papaver armeniacum. Next base: position 259,300 of record JAJJWW010008545.1, read on the forward strand.
CTTTGTTGTGACTGCTGTCAGCTAGCTAGATTAATTTTGTTGCTTTTCAATATCTTGTATCTGCGGACGTTGTTGCAATGGTGGAATAATCTCAGCACCAAGAATAATATCACGAATCCCAGACAAGGTCAGTGCAGATCTGTTCACATTCTTCCTCTGTGCATAATCTGAGAGTGATCCCTCAAAGAAACCTTCACCTGCATTAAGGAAAATCTTAGTCGTCCCTTGTTTGCACTAAAATAGAACACGTACACATAATATTCCCATTGGTTGAACACAGAAACATATGAAACGAAACTTACCTTCAGCCAGTCATCGAAGAGATTAACACAAGCATTGTGGTTCAGTCGCCTTCAGAATTAAATCACCAAGTTTCTCAATATTCAAGCAAGCCTGAAATGGAAGCTGCAACTCACTTCCTTCGATAAACACATTGGGGAAATCAAGAAAGTGGACATCCAGAGGGTCAAGCATTCCCTTACAAGTAACAATCATCTGCTTAATTTGGCTGCTCTTCAACTGGAAAGGACCGCACAAGAGCAGCTACTTCCTCAGCAGTTTTCCACTTGGAAAGTTGGTCGAGACATTTCTGCCCTGCCCACAAACTTTTCTAGATGACCTATAGACACCACATATGTTTGTTAAGACCATGAGGTATATACACTGAGATCAAAAGAGAACACAACAAATCAGCAAAATAGTTGAAATTGTACCTTAAGAAACACAATTTCCAATCCTTGGATTGAATTAAGAAATAGCACCATTGATGGGTTTGTCATGTGATTCCCTTCAAATATTTTGTGGATAGTTGCACGATACACATTGGTGTCACTGTCATCCACAAACCATATTATTTCCATAGTTTTGAGATGACATATATGGTTCTGTAAGATCAGAAGAATACAACTGTAACCCCTTCTTGATACGTTCCCTCAGCACATATACAAAGCTGGACCTGACACATGAAACAGGAAAATCAGTTAGGCCTGGGCGTGAATTCTTAAATTCCAAAAAACGCTTTTATATGAACAAAATTCACACTGTGAAACTAGATATGAACCTTTAATAATCTATTAACTTCAAGGTGACTAAGCACATTATGATAACAAGTTTATGAAAACATCAATAAAAACAAAGCATTGCTTTTAATAAGTTCATGTAGACACCAACTTTTGTATCAAGAATCGGTACCTACAAATGTCTAAGTCAATGACTCATGTAAATACTTTAAACCTTAGTAGCCAGGAATGTGAGAAGTGGTCACGGATCTCACTGAGATCCGCGATTTTGCGCTCCTTAATGAGAATCGTGATGGGAGCGCGCTCCTAACCTGAGAGAAACGCGCTCCTAAGATGAGAGAAACGTTTCACTAGTTTAGTATATTCTCTTATCTTCAATTCTCCATATCTTTATATACTAAAGTGAGTATATTCTCATATATCTTTATCTACCAAGTGTATATATTCTAAAATCTTGTATCTTTACATACTGAATCTTCTAACTGTGTATATTCTCATATCTCTATCTAGTAGTATTTCATATCTTCAGGTCTCTGTGTAACTTACGTTATATGTTTATCCAGTTATAATGATGGACCCGCTTTCCACATCAGCTTCCTACACAATTACTTTTTACCACTACCCCGGAAATTCCAAGCAACAACCTTCGCAAAATATAGGTGTCTAGTTACTTAAGTGTGTGTCTGCACTGCTTAAACCGTCATGATCAAAAACACTCTTTTCAACTCCTTGGTCTCGTTGTTCTATTACATTAATCACAGTTTAAAGACTCATAATTTCCAAGATTTTTAGGTTTTTGTTTTATTTCTGGATTAAAAATTTAGAAACTTAATAGTCTAATTCACGCTCCCAACTCGCTTCTCGTATCTCATTTTTTGAAAATTTGACGATCCCCGCTTTCGTCCTCACTCCCGCTCCTGACCTCGTTCCCGTCCTGGCTGCTAAGCTTTAAACCAACACATGAAATGACACCCATATGGTTGTAAGTGGATATCAATAGATAAGAACTGCTTCTGGGGCCTAGAGGGACCGGAATAGTTTAAATATCAACAAATGATTCCAAGTTTCAGCATAAAATTATTGATCACTTTATTATCAACATTCTGTAGAAATGGATGACATATAACATCAACGACAAATGAAACTACACTAATTGAACTCTGTTAGTGTTACACATCCCTACAATATGGAGTCAACTATGACCAAAGGAGGACATGGTAAACAACGGTTCAAAAGCTGCTACATTAGGTGAAGGAGACAACTTATATGGTCTAAATCAGTTGGCTCCAAATAAAGCTTGAAATCAAAGACCATTGGTTGAAGTGAGAAGAGAATATGATTCTCTTGAGCAGGGCTCAACCCACACAGTATAATCCACAACTTCTTGGTTTGATGCATTAATAATGTTCTCAATTGCTGATCTACAAAAAACATATACATAAACCATTAAAACACAAATATAGGGTTCAGAATATACCAAAAGTTTTCTATATACAAACCATAATTTCACAACAACAAAAATTGAAGAAACAAACTGATTTTTAAATGGATTAACAACTCCAAAAAGCAGAAGATAAAAACTCCAAAATATACTAGACAAAGTAGTTTTCAACATGCATATGAACAAAAGGAAGTTTAAACCCAAGATTATTTACCAGTAAATGAAGATCTGAAAAAGAGGGAGAGAATATGAGAAAAAATGAGCCTCAATTTAGGATAATTGTTTACCAGTATAGGAGAATTGTTTGCGGCTCCTGCACCATAAACCAAAGGGTTATGAGTTTAAATCTTACTTGAAAACGAATCAACCAGAAATAATCTGATAAATATGTTTGTGCTTATTATCTAGTAGTATCTATCTAATTATCAAGTAGTTATGTTTATGTATTTGTAAAACTGTATATGTATCAGGATTGTCTTGTCCTGTTGTAACAGCCTATTTCTGTGTAACCGAGTAACTGCCGGAAACCCATCCTATTTAGGCTACTAATCTTAATGTTGAATGTTATTGAATTGCACTGCTGTGTACAAGGAGTTTTGCGTTGGTTTCCTCGAATTAAACCAATTGGGATGTAGGGATTTCCTCGAATTAATCTCACTATCATTCTCTTATTATTGTTATTTGCAGTTTTGTTTCATTGTTGATCCAGCCATTACAGTGATCGTAGCAAGTTGGTATGCAGAGCAAGGCTATGGATCCAAGTGAATAAAAAACTAATTCATCAGTAGAACAAAAATCAGCATCATTGGAGACTCTTGAACGAGGACAAAATGCAATTCTGAATTTTTTAAAGGATTTGTGTGGACACTTCAAAACCATTTCAGATCATCTTTTAGAAAAGGCTATTCAAGAGAATGTTGAAACTTCTTCAAACCAAAGATACACAAGAGGTGTTCGATCAAATAACGGAAAGGAATTTCAGCAGATTTCTTCATTTGATTATCAAAAACCCCGAGTAAAACTATATTTTCCTCGTTTTGTTATTGGAGAAGACCCAACCATTTATATATGTAAGGAAGAACAATGGTTTTTGTATCATGAAATACCACTCTCGGAGCGAGTTCAATTGGCGGGATTTCACCTTGAAGGAGATGTGCAGTTATGGTTTCAATTTCTTAAGCAGGAAATGGTTTATATTTCTTGGGAAGAGTACAAGGACAATTTGTATGCAAGGTTTGGTGATAATCATTACATGGATTTCTTTGGAGAATTGTCAAAGTTAAGCCAAACGAGCACCGTTCAAGTATTTCGAGAAAAATTTGAAAAGCTATTGGCTAAAGCAGGACCAATACCCCAGCATCAACAGGTCAGTATGTTTATTAGTGGGTTAGATATTAGCATTCGTACTGATGTGCAAGCAAATAAACCTACAACACCTTCGTCTACAATTGGCTTAGCTCGTTTATTTGAAGCTCAAAATGCATCTAACAAACTAGTCACTTCATCGGTTTCAAAGACAATTGTTCAACCACAGAATACTCCTGCTAGTTCTTCTTTAGCACCAGTAAGAAAGATGTCGATTGATGAAATAAATGAAAGAAAAATCAAGGGTTATGTTTTAAATGTAACGAGAAGTTTGTACCGGACATCGATGCGGGAGGCTTTTTGCTATTCAAGCAAATCTTGAAGATAGTGATGATGATGTTGAAACTAAAGTTGAAAAAATTTGTGATAAGCAAAATGAAGTGCCAGAGATTTCTTTGCACGCAATTACCGGTAGCCGAACACCAGAAACAATGCAAGTCATTGAGAAACTTGGGCTTAAGTCAGTGGCTGTTTTGATAGATTCTGGTAGCACACATAATTTTGTTTGTGAACGAGTTGCAGAGAAAATTGGGTTGCAGACAATAACAAAGGGAAGGCTAGAAGTAATGGTAGTTTCAGGAGAAAAGGTAAGCAGTTCAGGTATATGTCCTCATACTCAATTGATGTTACAGGGAATTCCAATATTTGTAGATGTTTATTTACTTACACTTGAAGGATATGATGTTATATTGGGAACTCAATGGTTACGTACATTGGGTCCGATTGTATGGGATTTCTCTAAGTTTAAAAAGAATTTCAAAGTTGAGGGAAATGAAGTTTCTTTACAAGGGTTATCAACATATGAAAAAAGAGTTGATGGAAGTCGTAGTCTACTTGGAGCGGCTAAGAATAATAAAGGAAATTTGCTGCACATATGTTCTCTCAAAGCATCATAGACACCAAGATGTCAATCAATGGAGATTGTTGACGCAAATGGGAAAGAATACAAAGAAACTGTACCTGATCCTATACTTGATCATCTTTGTAAGACTTCACTTGTTCCAGACATCTCCCTTGAGGACAAGGGAAATTTTAAGGGGGAAGGAGTTGATACAGTCATCTAATATGTTTCTGCTTATTATCTAGTAGTATCTATCTAATTATCAAGTGATTATGTTTATGTATTTGTAAAACTGTATATGTATCAGGATTATCTTGTCCTATTGTAACTGCCTATTTCTGTGTAACCGAGTAACTGCCGGAAACCCATCCTATTTAGGCTACTAATATTAATGTTGAATGTTATTGAATTGCACTGCTGTGTACAAGGAGTTTTGCGTTGGTTTCCTCGAATTAAACCAATTGGGAGGTAGGGATTTTCTAGAATTAATCTCGCGATCATTCTCTTATTATTGTTATCTGCAGTTTTGTTTCATTGTCGATCCAGCCATTACATTGATCGTAACATAAACAAATAATATTATACAGAATGGAACTTAAGAGAAAGATAGGTACCTCCAAATGGGTAATTGTTGTTGTTGCGATGTTCTTTCTCAAACTCTTTATCATTAAGTTTTAACCCTAGATCGAACACCAGAGTAACCATCTTCAATAACAAATACTCCATCAGAAACAATGTAATCAAAACACTTGATCTGTAATTTTAAAATCAGAACGAAAGAAAGAAAAAAAATTATAGAGATACATGGACCGAAAGATTTACCTTACGTTTTTTCCTCTCTGTCATGATCTGTTGTAGATTAAGAAAATGATCCAAGATTTTATTATTTTTTATCATCTGTGGTTTCTTGAATCGTAGTATAAGTTATTGAATTACAAATTAGGGTTCCGCCGCTGAGAGAAAAGTGAGAGAGAAGAAGAAGAAGTTCCCCCGCCGAGAGATAAGTGGGGAGGAAGAAGAAGAAGAGGAAAAGGCAGGATTTCCACCGAGGATAAGGATAAGGGTTTGTTTGTTTGGTGTACCTTTTCCCCTAGGAATGAATTTTTGCAAATTATTTAGGACAGGTCATTGATCAGTATGACAAAGCCTTTCTTCCGTTGTGTTTGCCGTTGGATCAATGTATGATGGATGGCTAGAAATAGATGGGTGGATTGTTGTTAGAGGGAGTTGGGAAATCCCATGAATGGTTTTGTACATTTTTAATCCGCTATGCAACTGGCATTAGCATAGTTGGACAGGGGTGGGACTCCCAATATATAGGTTACGGGTTTAATTTCCGGGCTGATCATGTCAAAAAATAAATAAATTGGATGGAAAAGAAACTTTTTAATTATCGAGAAATTATTAGTTACCTTGGGGGAGCTCAAACCCTATATATGTGTGTTTATATGGTGTATATCGCTATTAATTATATTTCAATTTAATATGATATCCATAAATATCATCCGATTTTCTCAAGGGGGCTAATTTTTCCCCCTACAAAAATTGCCTCTGAAAAAATGAAAACTGAGCTATATTTAGAATTTTGGGGGTGGCTAGAGCATCCCCAACCCACCCCCAATTCCGTCACTGATTGATATCTCTAAGAATCAATGAAATTGAATGACAATCAGATGAAAGAGTGATCAAGTTCTCAACAATCAAATAGTTTCGAGTAAAGCTAGATCAAGTTCTCAACAATGAAATAGTGATCTTCAGTCTCTAGAACGAACGAGTTATATACGAATGTTATCATGATAAGTTAAATTCCACTTAATACACTTTGGGCGTTGGAAGTGATAGAATAAATGAAAATCATATGTAAAAGAATTAGATGCTCTCCAAATGATTTTGAGTAAAGCTAGAAGGAGTTTCCAACAACGAAAGAGTGATCTTGAGTTTCTGGAACGAATGATTTGTGTACGAGCTGTATCATGTTCAAATAAATTCCACTTGCGCGATACATATACTTTTGGCATTAGAGGTATTACAATTGATGAAAATCATATGAAAAATAATTAGATGCTTGAAAATTAACGTTTCGAATAAAGCTAGATCAAGCTTCTAATAATGGATGTGTGATCATAGGTTTCTAATACGAATGAGTTAAGTATGGTTGAATTAGTTTCATTTCCCTCTAAAATTCGGTTCCAGGAGACAAAATTGACGAATTGTGGATTACTTTGTTTAATTTTGTGTCTCATGCCGAATTTTCGATTGTGATCTATATATATTTTGGATTATTGGGTAGATTTCAGGACACGGGGATTATTTCAACCAATATTCTGTGATCTCATCTTGTTTCTTTAGTATAATCATCCATCTTTTGGTCATTCGACTCCCTGTTCGTTCAAAATTAGTATCAATAGAACTTAAAATTTTAGTTCACCAATGTAACTTCATGTGGGATTGACTCGCATTTTCCTTGGTTACGTTATAGACATCATGCACAAAATAAAGAACCTTTTAGAAGTTAATGTATTTGGAGGCTTAATAATCCATCAACCTTAGTAGTTGTCATACCATGGTGGCTGAAAGCTACTAACCGCACCCATACATTGTTGAGTTGGTATAAGTGTGTACTAGCAGATTAACTTGGCGGCTACACACAGTAGGTTGAAGTTTACCTTCTGTTGTATTTTATGGTTGCCAAACTCTCGTCACTAAAGGCTACTATCGATGCCAATAACTTGATGGTTAGTTTAGGTGTCTACCAACATATTCTTTTGGTGGGCAAGACGAGTGACAAAAAATATAGACCTTCTAAGGTACATTTTGGTTACCCAATCTTAGTGTCTAGAGGCTAATAACAATAAATATGATATTTCAGTTGTTAAACTGTTGTCAGTAAAGACTTCCGGCAACTAGCATTGCTGAAAAACTTGTGGTTAGAGGTTTCTGCTAACCGGAGATGTTTTTAGTTACAAAAGATTGTTACCGAAGAGTTCCACTCCCTGTAGTTGCTAGGAAAATAGTCATTAAAGCCAAGTTTTCTTGTAGTAAGTGCTCTTAATTTGTTTTGAGCACTTTTCTTTTCTTCTTCTTTTTTTTTTTTTCTGTTCTTGGCTAGGGTTGCATAATTTTTTTAAGCCCTCTCTTTTTTGGTCAATATATCATTTCTTTACCGATCAATTTTTTTTTTTTACTTCAACTATATTACTCTTTACTTTTTATAGCATTGTATATATAGTAGTAGTTAGTTTATTCTTTTGGGCTACGAATTATGGTACGAAAAGCTTATTCAAAGATTTTTTTTGTCATGCAGTAAAAGGGCCAATATGGTGGCTTATGAATTGGCTTCAAAAACCAATGTAACAACATCCTGTTGTCATACAAGCCCACCTCCTAGCTTTCTTTTCGGCATGTTAACGAATGATAGAGTGAGAGCTCAAAACTCCGTTGCTATTAGAGTAAACAATGTAACTCAACTCTCTTATTGATCTTCTATAAACATTTTCGTATCAAAAAAAGGAAAAAAGAAAAAGGTACGGAGCATTTGTCTCCCGCTTTTCAATGCATAAAGTAGGGTGTATTTTGTCTCCGAATTGGGGTTGTCAGTAACTCACGTTTATTCAAGTACCAAAACCCTTGAGCTTGATGAGAAGAAATTGAAAATTAGATTTCAGACAACTCGATTATATATGGGTTTTCATATACCGGGGATTAATAATCCTAGCCACTTAAAAAGATTCTTAGATTTTCTGGCGGACATGGAAGAAGGAGCAAATATATGAGCATGTGGACTAATTTCAAAAGGGAATTAAACGAAAATGTCCCTCTGCTAATATATAAATTAGAGAAGTGTCCTTGTTTCGAACAGAATTAGAGAAGTGTCCTTGAGTTAGTGTTTTCCATCCAGATCGGAGTTAACTCGCCGTTGACTCGAGTTGGTCCCACCAATAAACATTAAATACTCACTAAGGATTACCAATTTAGCCCTGTAAAATTCTAAACTCAGGTTAATCTGATGGAAAATCGGATCCATCTCGAGGATGAATCTCACGGCGGATAAGGGGCACACGTATAACAAATTCTGGTCACGATCTGGAGGGTTAATAAAGAAGACACGTGTGATCGTACGGATAAAGTGATTGATATATATTGAAGGCGAGAAAACCCTAAACTCATAACCTAAACACTTTCCATCTCTTCCACCTCTCTCTTCTCTTCTTCCCTTTCTCCGTCTCCTCTGCGTTTCTGTTGACGAAGAATTGAACCAGCTGGGTAATCGAAGATAGTGAAGATGAGTGAAGATGAAAGTGATCCGGCCAATGAAAGGTAAAACTTGTTTTTGTTTTTTTGATTCTCGAAAGTATGTTGTAGTGTTAGGGTTTCAGTTCATGTATTTTCAGTGATTAGGTTTATTAGCCGATCTATATCTGTAGTTTTAGGGTTTATGGATTGCTCGAATCAGTAATAAAAGTGTTTCTTTATTATGCTCTTGTTCTCGATGTGATTCTGTAGAAAGAGGGTTTATGATTTTTTCGATTTGTTAGATGAAATTAACTTGATTCGATCCATTTACCCTTTTTTTTGTCACTGATTTTTTCGAATCCCTAATTTAATTTATAAAATTGGGGTTTTTTGTCGAAACCCTAATTTTAAAATTTGAGGATTTTATAATTTGTCGATTCATGGATGATTTTGACTGGTAAAAATGCTTCATATGTATGTTACAATATGAATTGCTTGTATTATTTTTATTTCTGTGTGTGTATATTATGAGTATGGTTGCTGAATTGTTTGTATGGTTTTCTACTTGTTGTATGTGCAGAAGAAGATTTGTTAGGTACCCAAAAAGGAGTTTTAGGGTTGAACTTTTCACTAGTAACAAATACACCTTTTATCATGATTTGGATTTGAAGTATGTTGGTATGGACATGTTGACTGATATGATTATGTGGGAGATGAAGATAGGTGAAACCAATATGCTGAATTTGTTTTGGTTTACTCCTGATAACATACCAGAGCTGATTACCAATGATGAAGAGTTCTTTTCAATGTGGAACAAGGCTGAATATCAAGATGATGGTTATGTACATCTTTACTTCAGTATTAGTGACAAGGTCTTGAGGTCTGGTGATGAATGCCCATCATCTTCAAAGGTTACTAATGAAGTTATGTATTAACACCTACTAAGAAGGTGACAAGTGACTCTGAGATGGTATTTTATACACCTAAGAAGAATGTGACACATGAAGATGACTTTGTGTTTTCTACACCTAAGAACAAGGCTGTTAGCAATTCAAAATTAGTTTCTCCTGCTACTAGGAAAAGTCCAAGGTTGGTTTGTAAGTCAATTGATGCTCAAATAAATGCTGCATTTGAGAGGTTACTTTTGAATGATGAGGATATGTGCCATCCAGATAATAATGTGGATGTAGAGTATGAGAACATTCAACTAGATAATGTGGAAGAGGATCTGTGCCATCCAGTTGATGATGATAGAAGTCCACCATGCTCTAATGATGAGGAAAATGATATTGACATAGCTGATGTCAGAGATTTTGTTGACAGTTACTTTGATGATGAGTTCTGGCAGAACTTTAGAAAGGAAGGTAATGTTGAAGCTTAATGTATGATTTTTTTCTTTATATGTAATGTGTTATGATGGCTAACAATACTATTTTTGCAGACTTTGTAGAAAATGATGTACCTGAAGGGAAGAAAGGAAAAAGTGTTGTAGTTGCTCCAGTACCTATGGATGAAGACAACAGCCTTGGTAACTCAACTTATAACTCTGACTCTGAAGATGGGAAGGATAAAACAGAGGACCTTCAATCATTTTACCAACAATGGGATCAAGAATGGGGTCCACATATTGCAGATAGAGATGAAGAGTTCTTTCCTATTGATGATGGTCCTGTAATGTATCAACCTGATTTAATGGAGGTGGGTATGCAGTTTGAAGATAAGTTTCAGTTTAAGAAGCATCTCAGGAGTTATGCAGTGATAAAGAAGTTTCAGTATATTTTAAAGCCTTGTGACAATATCAGGATAAGAGTGAAATGTAGGTATCATAAGTCTGAAGGTTGTAAGTTTCAGATTTTCGCTTCAAATACAAAGGGGGAGAAGACTTTCACTGTTAGAAGTATGAATCCGGAGCATACATGTGTTGGATATCCAGAAAGCAGAAACAAGTCAGCCAATGCAGAGTTTGTTGCTCAATATCTATTTGAGAAGCTGAAGACTGGTGGATTCCTTCAGCAGACATGGGACATCGCTGATGAATTTTACACTTCTCACAACACTAGTCTGCCATATCATGTTTGATAAGCACGTACGTGCGGCACTTTTATACCCACATTTATACTAGCTAGGTCTCTATATTTCGCTAATAAATATATTTTAGTGCTTTTACAGGAATTACAAGTAAAATCCGTTCACCCGGAGAATAAACGGCTAAATGAGCTAATTGGCATTTGCGACATAAATGACCAAAGTGGATGGCCTGGTATCTCTATATATCAGCACCCACTCAAGTCATTCACGGCACCAAATGGAGACGGAGAGTTGTAATTTGGTAGGCACGTGAATCTCACTCGTGCGGGCTAAGAGGAAATGGGGGACGTGGCCTTCTCCACTATCACATAATCAACACCTTCTTTTCATTCCGGAAGCAAAAGATATTTTCATTTCTTAAACAAACTAATGGATTTTCTTATGAAGAGAAAGGGGATCTGAGCTTCAACCTTCTCCGAGCATCCTCTTTGGAATTTCAAGCAGCTGTCGCTGCCGTCACCACATGGAGATCTACTATCCCAAAATCAAAAGATGGATCGAATTAGCTGTTGGATTTTCATGGGGTTTTGGTACATCGAAGTTGAATCGATGGTGTTTACAGTTCAGGATGCGTGATAAATGGAGATTGCAAGCTTATTATTCAGCATCAACAATGAGATTAGAGATGCATGTAGTTGAATTGGAAATAAGATGAAAATGAAGCTTACGAGAAATCTGATTGTTAGTGCTACGAAGAACAACAATGGAAATTGGGGATTAGGGCTGTGAACTGAATTGGGTTTAATGAGAGCTGTGTTTGAGATGGAGAAGACCCGATTGTCGAGTTTGTTGGCCGGAGTGGATTTGTTCTTTGGGTATTAGATTGAGACAGAAATTATGAAGCTGGTAGTAGTGGTGTTGGTTGGTCAAATTGGTGTTGTTTTTCTTCGATTGTTATTTGGATATAGACAGATTTTGGTGGGGTTTTGGTTATGTGTATGCTTAGGAAAACCGGATGAAATAGATGCCCTTCTTTTGTCAATTGGGGTTTTCTTGTGGCTTTGAGATTGAGTATCGGTGCAATCTGAGACATAAATGGGTATGGAGGCAAGCCTTAAGTCTACCAGTGCTTGGTGCTTAGAAGCTCGGGGTGCAAAATTTGGTGTAAGTGGAGTGAAGCTTAGAACCAATTGGTGGATTTATATGAAGTCTGGTAATGGAGATGGGGTATCGATTGCACTCGATGGAAGTAAAGAAGATGTTGTTGCTGCCATGGCTATGGCTTTGAAGAAGGAAGATAATGTAGTTGCAGGAAATCCCACAATACACCCCTCACTATATTTTGTTTAACTAATCCATTCAAAAGATAATAGATGAACAATTATGAATGTTTATTAATAACTTTCTTGAAATCTTTACACAGGAAAATGGAATTACACTTAAGAACTTACAAACATTCTCTCTGTTTCTCTCTCCTAATGACTTACCCTCCAATCCAAAAGAGACCTCCTCCACAACAAATTCACTCATCCCTTTATATAGGGTAATACATAGTGAATGACAGCTAAGCTGTCCTTTATTTTCGGGAATGTCTCGCGAAGTGTCGCGAGACGTACAAATATTCATACTCGCGACACTTCTTAACTTTCGCCAGATTTCATATCCTCCTATCGTCATCCAGTGCGTCATTTATATTTAACCCTCTGCGACTCACTCGCAATGTTGTTATCCATTGTCTTCGCGAATTGTTGTTGTCGCGATATTATGATCCTACAGATAAGATGAATGTTTAAGTCATTGGGAAAACTCTTGTTGTATGGAGAGAAAACGACAACAGATTGGGGGTTTCAATGTGTTCACTACATGGGCAATGTTTGAAGACGAGTTTTGTATGTAACTGGTGGTTATTGGTACAGAACCAGGGGGTTTCTTTGTGAGTGAGGTTAAGTATTCTTTGTTGGCTTAAATGGGCATGGGCGGTTCTCGAGTACGGACTATGGTGGAGCGGTATTGTTGATCAGTGGATGGCCAGAGAACGAGTGGTGCATGTTGGTGGCTGTAGCCGTGTTTAGGTGGATTGAAATTGGAGGATTTTGACTGAAAGATATGCCATCAACATGATGAAGAATGTGATCCGATACAGATGAAGACTTAAGTATGTCGGTATTGGCTCGAATGCCATGTACAAGGGGTGTTGTGGCTAGACTTGGTCGGAATTTGGAAAGGCCTGAAGTTGGAAGTCGGGGCACTGGTGGGCTTTGTTGTTTCGGAGTCTGTTGCAAGAGGAGGAACCGACTACTATATAAGCCGGCGATTAGGAGAAGAGAGGGAGGCCGTCGACAGAGGAGAAAATAAGGTTTTGGTGTTATTGTTTTCTTTTTGCTATGATTTGCTAAATTACTGTTAGGGTGAAAGGATGAACTTGTAGGCTAGATCATTTGTGTTTATGAACAAGAGTTTCTTTAAATCAAAAGCTTAATTTTCGGTTTGAGTATCTTATATTTGTGATTGTTGTTATAGATCTTTTCATGTTTTATGCCAAGTATACTACATAGGTAAGCTATAGAAAATCCCATTGAGACCTGATTTATTATAGATTAATGAACTTTCTTGAACTTTGTATGCCAAGTATATATGGTGTCTAGGATTTCTACTTTTAGGTCGAGATCAAACAATCTTCGTCGATTATTTTCAATAGTTCTTAATGACATATCTTCCATGTTTAAGTAGCCAGGTGTTGCAACTTTACATGAGTAATATCGAGACTCTCGTGATAAAACACAAGTTATCATAACTTACAACGGATTCCCGGAGCCTTAACATTCTTTTCATCTTGCCTGTCACTTTCATTTACATCCAATATATTTGCTTATTTCTTAGAATTCAGAAAACTCTCTCTTGAATCGATTTTGATTAGAAAGTTAGTTGTATTAGTTAGAAGAAGTTTACACTCCTCGTGGGAACGAACCATATTTGTCGTTGTCTACAATTCGGACACCGTGCACTTACGGTAAAACAAAGTTGGTTCTCCGACCCATCAAGTTTTTGGCGCCGCTGCCGGGGAGTGGCTACTAACTACTCTAGTTGATACTTTTGAATTTCTGGTTGTAGCTTAGATTTATATCTGTTTTGATTTGTATTTTATTTTTAGATTTATTTTGAATAGATTTTGTTTTTAGACTTCTTTTTAGATCCTTTTTATCTCTCTAGTTTGTTTGATTTTCAGGTACCTTAGGAGCTAAAGATTGCTCAGCCACACCTTTTCTGTGAACTAAAAGTGCTAGTCAAGGAGCGCTCGTGAGTAAGTTACTTGCAACTTTTGTGTGTGCTGATTTGCTACTGTGGTGTATAGAAGTAAGTAAATTGGCTAAGATAGTCAAATCTGCTTGTGTGCTTGCTTATTGTGCATTGCATTTGTTTGCCAAGCTAGGATTTGTACATTCCTGCCTAGTTTGCTAGAGAATCCCACTACTGGCTGGGATCGATCAAACTTTGAGTCATGTCTGGAACTGATGATAAAGAGGTAGACCCTCCTGTTAAGACCTTAAGAGAATACATGTACCCTACTATGGTTAGCCAACCCTCATGCATTTTTTTGCCAACTACTAAAGCACATTTTGAGATTAGAATTAATAAGATCCAGGCTCTGCCGAACTTTTATGGCAGAGAAAATGAGAACCCTTATTACCAAATTAGGGACTTTGAGGAACTATGTGGTACTGTGAAAATTAAAGACTTGACCGATGAGTATTTGAGATTGAGATTATTCCAATTCTCTTTGAAAGATAAAGCAAAATCGTGCTTTGATGCATTACCGTCTTCTTCCATCCACACTTGGGATGCGATGACAAAGTTATTTTTTCATAAAATTTTCCCTAGGCATAAAACCACGGCTTTACGTCAAAGTATTAATAGTTTCTCGCAGCAAGAAGGAGAGTCTCTCTATGATTACTTAGAGAGGTTCCATGATATCTTGTTGCAATGTCCGCACCATGGATTTGATACCGTGAGACTCACTATGATTCTCTATGAAGGATTAGATCACAAAACTATGGTCATGGTGGAAGCATTATGCGGGGGTAATTTTAAGGACAAGAGTGCTGAAGAGGGGTATAAATTTTTGTATGAGGTAGCTGAAAAAACTCAGGAATGGGACGCTAAGGAACCCATTAGGAAATCTGTACCTAATAAGAGTGGTGTGAACAGAGTTGATATCGAGTTTGACTCTGATGCCAAAATTGCTGCTATGGCAAGGCGAATCGAGTCTTTAGAACAAAATCAGTTTAGTTCTAAGCAGTTTGTAGAACACCCCTTTGATGATAATGTCAGAGAGCAAGCCAATGCTCTTTATCAGGACAATCGCCAGAAATTTGACCCTTACTCGAACACATATAACCCAGGGTGGTCGAGACACCCTAACTTTTCATGGTCTAAGGGTCAATATCAAGACCATCCAAGTAGCAACATGTCGTCAGGTTCCACACAAACAGATCCTAGTTTGGTAGAAAGTCTAAAGTTGTTGACACATAACACTCTACAACATAGTCAGGACATGAGGCAATTTGCTCAATTCCAGCAAAGTGCCTCTAAATTCCAACAGACTACCCAAAAATCGATAACGAACTTGGAAAATAAATTAGGACAGTTGTCTAGCCAGCTCAGTGCGAGGGATAAGGGAACCTTCCCTAATAAGCCTCGCCCAATGCAAAAGGTACATTTGAGGTGAACCAATCTGGAGTTACACCTTCGGATCATGTCCAGGCCATTACCACTTTGAGAAGTGGTAGATTAATAGGTAACCATGATTCGAATCTTGAAGAAAATGAGCAAGTTAGGGACTTGTCCTCAACTGCCCGGGCTACTCCTTCTAAGAATAATGAAATCAGTTTGAACGAGAAGGATGAGCCTGAGGTTTCGTACATTCCCCGTGCTCCTTTTCCTCAAATATTGTTACCTAAAACAAAAGAAACTCACAACAATGAAATTCTAGAAGTGTTTAAGCAAGTTAAAGTTAACATTCTTTTGCTTGATGCCATTAGACAGATTCCATCTTATGCTAAAGTTTTGAAAGATCTTTGCACTCTGTGAAACGCAGATTGAATGTAAAAAAGAAAGCTTTTCTCACTGAACAGGTCAGTTCCATCATCACATAGAATACACCACCGAAGTATAAAGATCCTGGTTGTCCTACTTTATCTTGTGTTATTTGCGACCAGACCATTAAGCATGCATTGTTAAACTTAGGTGCAAGTGTGAATCTTCTTCCGTATTGTGTGTATAAGCAGCTTGGGTTAGGTGAGCTTAAACCCACTAATGTTACTCTTCAGCTTACGGATAGGTCTGTAAAAGTACCTATGGGGATAATCGAAGATGTGTTGATACAGGTCGAGAAGTTTTACTTTCCTATTGACTTTATAGTATTAGACACACAACCTGTCTCTAATCCTAGTGCACAGATCTTAGTCATACTAGGAAGGCCTTTCTTACCCACTTCGAATGCTATTATAAATTGCCGGAATGGGATTATGGAGCTGTCTTTTGGAAATATGAAAATGGAAATAAATGTCTTTAATCCTTCTAATCATGTTTTGGTTTCCGATGCTTGTGAATCTGTTTGCATGATTGAATGTGTGAATGACTATTATAGTGATTCTTATTTGAAAGATCTCGGAGAAGAATTTGGAAAATTGCAGGGAGTACGATTTTGACCGGCGAGTTGTTGGGTGTTTGTTTATCCCATTTTGCTGATTCTAAGGATCCCATTATCATGATATTGTTGCTGAATTTAGTCCTTTTATTGATGCATCTAATACTTCTCTAGAAGCATGTATGAATGTGGAGCCAATTGATACATGGCAGTTAACTTGGAGTGCTGATTTTGAACCAATATCCACTTGTTTAGACCATTTTGCAGATTTCGATGACCCCATGCTAATTGGAATTGTCAATGCATTGCGTCCACCTTTGGTTGATATAGGTAACTTAACAACGGAAGTTATTTCCGCTGACCTAACACCAGATTTAGTGGTTGTTGATATTGATGAATGTGAACCACTAGATATATGTTTAAATCGTTTTGCTGAGTGTGATGCTTCTATGCCTATTGTAATGGTTAGCGCATTGCTTCCTCCTATTTCTAGTGAAGATAGTTTGTCCACTGAAAATATTTCTGTCGATCTTGAACCAAATTTAGAGTTTACACACTATTGAACAATCTGTATTTGTTAGTGAGAATGGTTTACTGATCATGACAAAGTATGACTTGATTATTATGGACTGTTTTGCACATGGAGTGGATTTTCGCATATGCTTGGCTGATTATCGTCTTCGCAGATTCTTATTTGCAGCTTACCAGATATGTTGGTTGATTCCCAACTTTTCAGATTATATTTATATGCTTGGCAGGTTGTTGTTGTGTATCACCTTCACTTTGTTTGAGATTACTTTGCTACACAAAGGTGGAACAATTACCAATCTCTTCGTGGGAGTCAACCCATCAGATGTGTTCCCTTTACTCTTTTACTTTATTTGTTTGCTTGTGAATTTTCCCATCTTGACTTTTACGTTGGACGACTCAATTACATTGAGGACAATGTAATGATTAAGTGTGGGGGAGCGGTTAAAACTTTAGATCTTTTATAGGTATTCATTTTCATGTTATGACCAGTTGTAGAGCGGGTTTATAAAAAAAAAATTGTTATGACCAGCTGTGGAGCGGGTCTCAGTAAAAAAAAATAAGAAAATAAAAAAAATAAAGAAAGGTGGTTTATTTGAGCTATTGCATTTCATGACCAGCTGTGGAGCGGGTCTATTTTTTGTTTTCTTGCATGTTATGACCAGCTGTAGAGCGGGTCTATTTTTCTTAACATATTATGACCAGCTGTGGAGCGGTTCTATAAAAGATTAAAAAAAAAATCACGATGACCAGCTGTTGAGCGGGTTTTGAAGTTTTGTATATGATTGTGTTGAGCGGGTCTAATTTCTATTTTGCTCGGGACTAGCAAAATATAAGTGTGGGGGAATCTGATAAGCACGTAAGTGCGACACTTTTATACCCACATTTATACTAGCTAGGTCTCTATATTTCGCTAATAAATATATTTTAGTGCTTTTACAGGAATTACAAGTAAAATCCGTTCACCCAGAGAATAAACGGCTAAATGAGCTAATTGGCATTTGCGACATAATGACCAAAGTGGATGGCCTGGTATCTCTATATATAAGCACCCACTCAAGTCATTCACGGCACCAAATGGAGACGGAGAGTTGTGGGATGGTAGGCACGTGAATCTCACTCGTGCGGGCTAAGAGAAATTGGGGGACGTGGCCTTGTCCACTATCACATAATCAACATCTTCTTTTCATTAGGAAGCAAAAGAGATTTTCATTTCTTAAACAAACCTGGTGGAGTTTCTTATGAAGAGAAAGAGGATCTCGAGATTCAACCTTCTCCGAGCATCCTCTTTGGAATTTCAAGCACTGTCGCTGCCGTCACCACATGGAGATCTATTATCCCAAAATCAGAAGATGGATCAAATTAGCTGTTGGATTTGCATGGGGTTTTGGTACATCGAAGTTGAATCGATGGTGTTTGATTCAAGATGCGTGATAAATGGAGATCGCAAGCTTATTATTCAGCAAACAACAATGAGATTAGAGATGCATGTAGTTGAATTGGAAAGAAGATGAAAATGAAGCTTACGAGAAATCTGATTGTTAATGCTACGAAGAACAACAATGGAAATTGGGGATCCGGGTTGTGAACTGAATTGGGTTTAATGAGAGAGCGTGTTTGAGATGCGAAGACCCGATTGACGAGTTTGTTGGTAGGAGTGGATTTGTTCTTCGGGTATTAGATTGAGACAGAAATTATGAAGATGGTAGTAGTGGTGTTGGTTGGTCAAATTGGTGTTGTTTTTCGTCGATTGTTATTTGGATATAGACGAGTTTGGTGGGGTTTTGGTTATGTGTGTATGCTTAGGAAAACGAGATGAAATAGATGCCATTGCTACTATCAATTGGGGTTTTACTGTGGCACGAGATTGAGTATCGGTGCAATCCCGAGACATAAATGGGTATGGAGGCAAGCCTTAAGTCTATCGATGCTTGGTGCTTACAAGCTCGGGTGCAGTTTGGTGTAAGTGGAGTGAAGCTTAGAACCAATTGGTGGATTTATATGAAGTCCGGTAATGGAGATGGGGTATCGATTGCGATCGATGGAAGTAAAGAAGCTGTTGTTCTTTGCCATGGCTATGGCTTTGAAGAAGGAAGATAAGATGAATGTTTAAGTCGGTGGGAAAACTCTGGTTGTATGGAGAGAAAACGGCAACAAATTGGGGGTTTCAATGTTTTCACTACATGGGCAATGTTTGAAGACGAGTTTTGTATGTAATGGTGGTTATTGGTACAGAACTGGGGGTTTCTTTGTGAGCCGAGGTTAAGTATTGCTGCTGGCTTAAATGGGCATGAACTAGTTCTCGAGTACTGAGACTATGGTGGAGCGGTATTGTTGATCGGTGGATGGCCGAGAACGAGTGGTGCATGTTGGTGGTCAGTAGCCGTGTTTAGGTGGATTGAAATTGGAGGATTTTGGTGAAAGATATGCCATTAACATGATGAAGAAAGTGATTCGATCTGAGATGAAGACTTAAGTATGTCGGTATTGGCTCGAATGCCATGTACATGGGGTGTTGTGTCCAGACTTGGTCGGAATTTGGAAAGGCTGAAGTTGGAAGTCGGGGCACTGGACTGGGCTTTGTTGTTTGCCGGAGTCTGTTGCAAGAGGAGGAACTGACTACTATATAAGCCAGCGATTAGGAGAAGAGAGGGAGGCCGTCGACGGAGGAGAAAATAAGGTTTTGGTGTTATTGTTTTCTTTTTGCTATGATTTGCTAAACTAATGTTAGGGTGAAAGGATGAACTTGAAGGCTAGATCATTTGTGTTTATGAACAAGAGTTTCTTTAAATCAAAAGCTTAATTTTCTGTTTGAGTATCTCATATTTGTGATTGTTCTTATAGTATCTCATATTTGGCAGGTTGTTGTTGTGTATCACCTTCACTTTGTTTGAGATTACTTGCTGCGTGCAAGCAGGGAACAATTACCATTCTCTTCGTGGGAGTCAACGCATCAGATGTGTTCCCTTTACTCTTTTACTTTATTTGTTTGCTTGTGAATTTTCCCATCTTGACTTTTACGTTGGACGACTCAATTACATTGAGGACAATGTAATGATTAAGTGTGGGGCAGCGGTTAAAACTTTAGATCTTTTATAGGTATTCATTTTCATGTTATGACCAGCTGTAGAGCGGGTTTATAAAAAAAAATTGTTATGACCAGCTGTGGAGCGGGTCTGTAAAAAAAATAAGAAAATAAAAAAAATAAAGAAAGGTGGTTTATTTGAGCTATTGCATTTCATGACCAGCTGTGGAGCGGGTCTATTTTTTGTTTTCTTGCATGTTATGACCAGCTGTAGAGCGGGTCTATTTTTCTTAGCATATTATGACCAGCTGTGGAGCGGTTCTATAAAAGATAAAAAAAATAAATCACGATGACCAGCTGTTGAGCGGGTCTTGAAGTTTTGTATATGATCAGCTGTTGAGCGGGTCTAATTTCTATTTTGCTCGGGACTAGCAAAATATAAGTGTGGGGGAATCTGATAAGCACGTAAGTGCGACACTTTTATACCCACATTTATACTAGCTAGGTCTCTATATTTCGCTAATAAATATATTTTAGTGCTTTTACAGGAATTACAAGTAAAATCCGTTCACCCAGAGAATAAACGGCTAAATGAGCTAATTGGCATTTGAGACATAATGACCAAAGTGGATGGCCTGGTATCTCTATATATAAGCACCCACTCAAGTCATTCACGGCACCAAATGGAGACGGAGAGTTGTGGGATGGTAGGCACGTGAATCTCACTCGTGCGGGCTAAGAGAAATTGGGGGACGTGGCCTTGTCCACTATCACATAATCAACATCTTCTTTTCATTCCGGAAGCAAAAGAGATTTTCATTTCTTAAACAAACTGGTGGAGTTTCTTATGAAGAGAAAGAGGATCTGAGATTCAACCTTCTCCGAGCATCCTCTTTGGAATTTCAAGCAGCTGTCGCTGCCGTCACCACATGGAGATCTATTATCCCAAAATCAGAAGATGGATCAAATTAGCTGTTGGATTTGCATGGGGTTTTGGTACATCGAAGTTGAATCGATGGTGTTTACAGTTCAAGATGCGTGATAAATGGAGACTGCAAGCTTATTATTCAGCAGCAACAATGAGATTAGAGATGCATGTAGTTGAATTGGAAAGAAGATGAAAATGAAGCTTACGAGAAATCTGATTGTTAATGCTACGAAGAACAACAATGGAAATTGGGGATCTGGGCTGTGAACTGAATTGGGTTTAATGAGAGCCGTGTTTGAGATGCAGAAGACCCGATTGACGAGTTTGTTGGCCGGAGTGGATTTGTTCTTTGGGTATTAGATTGAGACAGAAATTATGAAGCTGGTAGTAGTGGTGTTGGTTGGTCAAATTGGTGTTGTTTTTCGTCGATTGTTCGCTGGATATAGACAGAGTTTGGTGGGGTTTTGGTTATGTGTGTATGCCGGAAAACCAGATGAAATAGATGCCACTGCTGCTGTCAATTGGGGTTTTACTGTGGCCTGAGATTGAGTATCAGTGCAATCCTGAGACATAAATGGGTATGGAGGCAAGCCTTAAGTCTATCTGGTACTGGTGCTTATAAGCTCAGGGTACAGCTGGTGTAAGTGGAGTGAAGCTTAGAACCAATTGGTGGATTTATATGAAGTATGGTAATGGAGATGGGGTATCGATTGCAGTTGATGGAAGTAAAGAAGCTGTTGTTGCTGCCATGGCTATGGCTTTGAAGAAGGAAGATAAGATGAATGTTTAAGTCAGTGGGAAAACTCTGGTTGTATGGAGAGAAAACGGCAACAAATTGGGGGTTTCAATGTTTTCACTACATGGGCAATGTTTGAAGACGAGTTTTGTATGTAACTGGTGGTTATTGGTACAGAACCAGGGGGTTTGCTGTGAGCTGAGGTTAAGTATTGCTGCTGGCTTAAATGGGCATGAACTAGTTCTCGAGTACAGACTATGGTGGAGCAGGTATTGTTGATCAGTGGATGGCCAGAGAACGAGTGGTGCATGTTGGTGGCTGTAGCCGTGTTTAGGTGGATTAAAATTGGAGGATTTTGACTGAAAGATATGCCATTAACATGATGAAGAAAGTGATTCGATACAGATGAAGACTTAAGTATGTCGGTATTGGCTCGAATGCCATGTACATGGGGTGTTGTGTCCAGACTTGGTCGGAATTTGGAAAGGCCTGAAGTTGGAAGTCAGGGCCTGGACTGGGCTTTGTTGTTTGCCGGAGTCTGTTGCAAGAGGAGGAACTGACTACTATATAAGCCAGCGATTAGGAGAAGAGAGGGAGGCCGTCGACGGAGGAGAAAATAAGGTTTTGGTGTTATTGTTTTCTTTTTGCTATGATTTGCTAAACTAATGTTAGGGTGAAAGGATGAACTTGTAGGCTAGATCATTTGTGTTTATGAACAAGAGTTTCTTTAAATCAAAAGCTTAATTTTCTGTTTGAGTATCTCATATTTGTGATTGTTCTTATAGATATTTTCATGTTTTATGCCAAGTATACTACATAGGTAAGCTATAGACAATCCCATTGAGACCCGATTTATTATAGATTAATGAACTTTCTTGAACTTTGTATGCCAAGTATACATAGTGTCTAGGATTTCTACTTTTATGTCGAGATCAAACAATCTTCGTCGATTATTTTCAATAGTTCTTAATGACATATCTTCCATGTTTAAGTAGCCAGGTGTTGCAACTTTACATGAGTAATATCGAGACTCTCGTGATAAAACACAAGTTATCATAACTTACAACGGATTCCCGGAGCCTTAACATTCTTTTCATCTTGCTTGTCACTTTCATTTACATCCAATATATTTGCTTATTTCTTAGAATTCAGAAAACTCTCTCTTGAATCGATTTTGATTAGAAAGTTAGTTGTATTAGTTAGAAGTAGTTTTTACTCCTCGTGGGAACGAACCACATTTTCCGTTGTCTACAATTCGGACACCGTGCACTTGCGGTAAAACAAAGTCGGTTCTCTGACCCATCAATGAGCTTGGAAAGCAAGGACTATGTGCTTGGAGAAAATGCATGGAAGTTATGAAGACTCTTATAAAATGGTTCCATCATTTGTAGACATAGTGGCAAGGACAAATCCTGGTTCTGCAGCAAATTACAGTGTTGGAAGGTAAATTGTTATAACCTTTGTTGTTTTTTTATTTATTTAATGTTTGTATAATGGTTATTATGTAATGTTTGTATGTACAATGTTTGTATAATGTTTATGTAGTGTTTCATGGATGATAATTGCTTTGAGTCAATGATGATTGCATTTCATGCTCCAATTCATGGGTGGAAAAATGGTTGCAGAAAAGTGGTTGGTGTTGATGCATGTCACCTAACTTGAAAGATGGGAGGTGTTCTTATGGATGCTACTGGTTTGGATGCACAAAACCAGGTGGTACCATTAGCAATACAAGTGGTCAGAAATGAATGTTTTGAGAATTGGTATTTGTTTTTGAAGCAGTTAAAGCCCCTGATTGAATCAGATGAAAGAATTAATTTCATTTCTGATAGGCAAAAAGGTTTGATTGAGGCTGTTAGTGCTTTATTCCCAAATAGTCCACACAGATACTGTTTTAGGGAACTTCATTATTTTTACCATATTTACTTTTTTTTTAACCATTATGTTATATTTATGTTGGGTTACTAACTAACTTGTTTTGTTTGTTTTGCAGACACATGTTCAAGAATGTGAAGACTCACTATAAGGGGTCAAAGATACATAATATGATTTGGAATGCTGCCAAGGCTTATAAGTTCAGTCACTGGAAGGTAATACAATTATTATTTTCTTGATTGTGTACTACTCTGACTAAGTATGTCATGAATTGTTGTGTTTGTATGTGATGAATTGTTAGTAACAGTCATGTTGTTGTTTGATCAGTTCCATATGGATGCCTTGGTGCTGGAAAATGCTGCTGCTGCTCAATATATGATGAATGAGGATCCAACCCAGTGTCTAGATCTTTCTTAGAACCCTCTTCATGTTGTGAACATATGAACAATAACTTCTCAGAGTCATTCAACAATATTATTAGGAAACTTAGAGACAAACCCATTTGTACCTTGGGCTTAATGTATGGACAATTAATAATGGGCCTGTGGTATAGGAGAAAGCAATTGTCTTTGAACTGGCAAAATGGACAATTAGTACCTGAAGCAATGAAATTGATTAATAAGATGAAAGATTGTACTGGTCAGTTTAGGATTAGTGGTGTTGTATATGGTCAGAGTTATCAAGTAACATCAATTCACAACTCTGTATTCCAAATTGATCTGATTAACAAGACTTGTAGTTGTGTGCAATGGCAATTAAGGGGCTTTCCCTGTCAACATGTTGTATGTGTTTTGAAGACTTTAAGACCTAATTGGGCAGAGTAAGTTTGTTTTCCATGCATTTATGTATGTTTATTGAATGTACTGAACTATTTACATTTACTCATGTAGTGGTTATTTGTCTGTTTTGTAGTTACTGCAGTCCATACTATATTGTTGATGCATACAAGGCCACTTATGCCACTCAGATGCAGTTACTAAGAGGGAGAGAAGACTTGGTAGAGGTGACATCATACTTCACTGCACTTTATTATTTTTTTTCTTTTTTCTTTGTCTTTTTCTTAGTTGTTGGGAATCTTATCTTGTTCCCTTTCTTTAGGGTTACTTTTATGTCTTGAGTTTCTCTATTAATAACTATATCTAACTTCTTCTTTTCTTCTTTCTTCTGTGTTCCTTCTTCTGTTTGTAGCCTCAAGAGCCTTTTTTCAAACCACCTATAGATATGAGGAAACGAGGAAGACCTGCTAATAAGAGAAAGTTGGGGCATGATGAGCATGTGAGTGAGAAGAGACAGAGGACATGTAAGAGATGCAACCAAGTAGGCCACAACAGAAGAACTTGTGCTGGTGGTGAGGTTGGTTCTAATCTTAAAGGAAGGAGGCCAAGAGCCATGGTAGATGGAGCAACCCAAGAAACTACTTACCCAGATCCAGCTGAATGCAGTTCCAGCAGGAGCAGGAATAGGAGAGGAAGAGGTTCTAGGGGAGGCAGAGGTAGAGCGTCCCGCATCAGCCTCGCCGCTTTGCATCAACCTCAGCTTCAACATCTCAAACTGTACCATCAACATCTTCTGCACCTGCATCTACATCTAGAGGAAGAGGTGGAAGGGGTAGTCGAGGAGCTAGAGATGGAAGATGAGTTGTGCAACAGACTTTTAGCCAGTCTGTCAATGGTGCTGGTTGGTTCAGCCAGACTATGAGGCAAACTTTTCAAGTACCAAAGCCACATAACAAGGGGACTGCCACTTTCTCTGCAACTCAGTAGAGTTTGCTTGTTTCTTTATTTTAGAATGTTAGGTTATTTGCAAGACAATTTACTTATTTTGGGTTACGATCTTTGGATCAGTTTATTGTAAGGATAATGATGTTTAAACACTTCTTTTTGGATCAGCTATATGTATATATATAAGTAGTAGTTTATATTAACTTACTTTTACTTCTTGTTCTTTTCATTACATTTGTAGATTGCTTTGTAATTGCTTACACAGGTCATCCATCTTCAACTTAGCAGATCTCTCATTGGACTTTGCAGCAAGGAAAACAGCATCAGAGACCTACTGGAAGTCTTGACATTGAATATTGTTGCACTACAGGTAACATAATTGGTAGTTGTGTTTTTTTCTGCAAACTTTTAACATGTATTTTTCACTACAGTTCTTCTTACAAGGTTGATTTTGGAATAGACATGCATTGAACACATGGTTTATGTCACCACAAGCAAAGCAACACTTGTTGGCAGGGAGCTGAACATCCAAAGATTTAACAACATCTATTGCATCTACAAACCATTCAAAATAGTTGCAGATGGAGCAGTTAAAGAACTTCTCACCAGGATGATCAGCAGTTTGGGACACCAACATTCTCCTAACACCATTGCAAGGTACATTCTTGCACCTAGAGTAGATCTATGGACACTGAATTGGTAGATGATTATCTATTTCACACATTGAACATAAACTGTTACAACTGTTGTTGCTGCTAGATACCTCACCTATACTACTACTGACATTAAATTTGTGCATAACTCCATCCATTGTAGAAAAAAACTTAGATGATTTTGTAGATTTTTATGTTCTGCAGATTAAAAAAAATGGAAGAGATGGTGGTTTTATCGTACATGGAGCATATTATGACCGTTCAACGGTCATATTTGGGTGACAGAGATGACGTGTCAGATTTGCCATGTCATCATGGATGATGTGTACAAGTAGCCACGTGTAAAGGATTTCCACGTCGAAACATACAGATTAACTACCTATAGTTAAATGTTGAGGGCAGGTTTGTCCACATTTGGGTGTAAATACGTGTGAAGTGGCAACGAATTTTTGTTTTCAAAAATTAGGATGGGAAACCTTAACAGAGGGATATATTTCTAATTCTGTTTGAAAGAGTGACATATTTGTAATTACAATTATAAAAAGGGACATATTGTTAAAAAACCCATTTCAAAACTTGGTGGACTAAGTGATAAATTTCATTTGGGTTGGGCTAATAGATAAACTTGTAAGAAAAAAATAAGCTTGTAGACTAAATTACACTCTTAAGGTTCACGTGATGTTGCGTATGAATAATGCGAGACTGGGGTGCACAAATGCGAACGCGTAGACACGGACACAACACGACGAGGATGCGGACACCACAAAATTTTCAAAAAACTAGGATGCGGGCATGTATATACTAATTTTATTTATATATTATTTATATTATATATACAATCATGTATTTATAAAGCAAAGTCAAGTGTTTCGATCCTGAAAATTAGAAAATGATGCTACATTATGTTGTTTTTGTGTATAAATTTCAAAAAAAAAGAATAGATCGTTTTTGTATACACGTCGAAGGTCGAGCAATCAATCACAATTAAACACATGGCATAATCAAAATGCATTCTTAGAACCATACATGCCCAACCAAAGGTATAATGTCATTTCCAATTACAAAACCCTAATAAAGACCTAGCTCTCATTCATTTACATTGTTTTGCTTCATCTTCTACTCACTCTAAATCCACATCTACCTAGTTATTTCTTCTTTTCCGTATTCTTTAACGTTTCTCCTCTGATACATATGTTGTGTAGCAGGACAAAAAATTATTCCAAGACATTACCTTTGTATCTAGAGGTATGTAGAATAAAAGTTGGTGATCATTGTTTACTGACGAAAGATTAATGTGTATGGATGTGTAATGTAATTGATTAATGTTCCTTAAGCTTATTATTATGTATTCTATTCGGATGAATCGGTTTAATGATTGATCTAAATGTTTGTCTTTTTTCATTTAGTTAGTAATAGTAAAATAAATGAAAAGTTTAAATGAAAATGAAAAAATATGCGTCAAACCCGAGTCATCAGTGCGTCCAAACCCGACGCGCGTGTAACGCGCATATTGTTCCATTGGACATGGGTCGTGCCAGCACCAACGCGCGTCGAACGCGGACACGGCTCAAAAAATGCAGCTTCCGTGCAACCCAGATGCGGGACAAGAAAATTGATCTTAGGCATACCAAAATGTTTAAAATGATGCAAAAATAAAAATCCATATAAAAAAAGGCAAAAAATGATTCGTGTGCGAGGGGCAAAACTCAATACTTTGCGCGACCAAAAAAAAAAAAAAAAAAAAAACGTAAAGGTAAAGGATGTTTTGAATACGAAATCTTATGAGCAGAACGGGACCAAAACAACTCCATCTATTTTATTTTTCCCAACAAAGTATGATTCTTAATTTGATCATTTCAATGTCTAAACTGTAAAAATGAAATTGTGTTTACATTCTAAATTTGAACAATATCTTAGAAATTGAGGTACGATTACTCATAAGTTATAGGTATACATGCAAAAATTGTTAGTGTTTTTACCTCAGGATAGATAATGATGAACTATGGGCTTCCAAATGTATAGCTTTTTGATGAAATGGTAAGGTAAGAGAATGATATTGTTTAGAAACATTAGTATATATTTAGCTAGCTATGGACGCAAGAGACATTATTAGGATGGTAATAAAACAAGTAACCCCTAAAACAGCTCACATATAAATCTATAAGAGCATCTACAATGCTAGGGGTCAA
This sequence comes from Papaver armeniacum, assembly GCA_023531295.1. Taxonomy (NCBI): domain Eukaryota; kingdom Viridiplantae; phylum Streptophyta; class Magnoliopsida; order Ranunculales; family Papaveraceae; genus Papaver; species Papaver armeniacum. The sequence continues at coordinate 287,529 of JAJJWW010008545.1, forward strand.
GGTCTTAAATTGATATGACACATATGATTTAAAACTTTTTCTACCAACTTTTCATCTCCAACACTAGGGTGGAGGTCATAAAAGAAGATGACATGTGCATGTGGGGACCAAGTGGGGGTAAAGGAGAAAGTCTTATTTAGACTTTTTTCATGACCCTGGGTCTTAAGTCCACATCATCTTTTGTCTCTAAATTTGGACAAAAAATGTTGGACATGACCTTGGGGATTGGAGTTGGAATTTAGGGTAGAAAGTCTTATAATTATTATTTTTTGTCATGTAATGAATGACCCACAACCAAAAAGTCTTAATAAGACCTCCACATAGGATGACCTTGACCCTAAGCATTGGAGATGCTCTAAGATTGACCTCTTTAAATCCTTTGGGGCGCCTTTAAAACTCAAACTTAATTAGGGCTTTACGCTAAGCCTTAAATCTTGAATTTTATGCAAACAAACTCCAAACAAACCAAACAAGATAATACATACCAGAAATCAAGATGATAATACAATTACAAACTGTTCCACAATATTTAGATGGGTGCCAAAAACAAATAAACATTATAACGTCCTTCAGCATTATAAGCACGTTATTATTATGTAGTAGACAACCCCAAAAGAAATAAGTAGCAGCATAAGCCTTCACTGAGAAAAAAAAAAGAAAAAGACAACGAGAAACCTAATCTCTCTCGACTCTGATGCATCATTCCCTGGCCTCTTTTGATTTTGCACCGAATACGCCCACGTACATATCTATACGGTGGAAACAAGCTAGACAACGTCTTGTGATTATGTCCAACCTGTTTTACTCGTTAAGCAGGTAGGATAGTCAATCCACATCCTAAGGATGAGCTGATAATGCAATTTTTCAGCTTTTCTTCTGTCATCTTTTCCTGTTTTTTCACCTGAAAAAAAAAACATTATTTGTTAATACTATCACTGCTACTCTTCTAATTAGATTCCAGAGAGGATAATGCATGACCACACTCCACACCCTACCATACCCATTTTTCCAAAAAGAAAAAAACAAGAACCGTGAAGTTTTCTTGTTTAGGAATAGTTCAGTTTCTGTTGAATGAATATAGCTTAATTAGTTTTGATGGGTCCCCAGTTGTTAGATGACATTATTTGCCCTTTACAGTCACCTACTCTCGTTTTAAATTGTTAATAACTTTGAAAAGTTGCTCTAAGTAATTAAAGAAGTAAGCTCGTGTTACTCATTCTATGAAGTATGAACTAATGTAACGTTGATATCCTAACTTCTTACTCTAGTGCGTGACTCTTACCACTGAAATAATATTATCACATATTTAAGCACATCATTTTCTCTGTTTTGTATTTATTCACCAGTACCCAACATTATAGTCACTATCTGGGGTCTTTAACCAACGTGCAATATGAGCCAACAAACTCAAAGAAAGTAAACCTTTAGGGGGAAAATATTGGAAGTTTGAAAAAAGTTACCTTGATGAAGACCGTGCTTAAGAAATGTTGGGGTTTAATTTGTTCCATAGCAGCATAAGTAATCTCAAACCCTGTAGTTTCCATCACGCGAAAAATGTCGCCTCCGTTTACAGTTTTGCATGTTACCTTCACTATGAATCTTTTCTCGTCCATTTTCTCTATGTCAATCTGCATGAATATTGAAATAGAGATAATTAATTGAAATAGAGTGGGTACTCGTTAATCACATACGAAACGGCCGATTCTTTCCTATGGATATCATCTGTCATATTGTTCGTCTTAGTCATGGGTTATGGCCTTAAATGATTTCAATTCTACCATTGTGACGATGACACAAAAGATTACTATGCAAAATAACCGTCATTTAAGTTTGTAAAATGACCAAGAAAACTAAGAAATGTTCGATATTGCAAACGTTAAACGCATCAAATAGAAATCTTGTGAAATGACAGTAACCGAAAACGATAGGTATAGGAGTTCCAAACTCCTTGCAAAAAAACCTTTTCATTAATACATAAACACCCATGCATGAATAAATATAATTAATACTTACCTCGATTATCTGTGGTTTGGGTTTAGATGCATTGCCTGGACTGTTAACTCTTGAACGAGTATCATCATCAGGATCATGCTCATCATCTTCATCTTCCTCCGTAATGTCATTGTTCATTACTCTAGGTTGATGTTGTTGAAGTAATTGTTGTTCTTTAAGTTCCTTTTTCATCTTTGCTGTTTCTTCTTGCATATTCCTTAAGTAAGATAGTGCGTCTACTAATACTGATCGTCTATCAATCTGTAACATTTATACCATTAGAGTAAAATTATTTAATATATAATTGAATAGATTCATCCAGAAAAATAGATTGATTATTTTGCTTTGATAAAAATTAGTCTACCTTTGTGATGTTTGGAACAAGGCCACGTAAAGCAAGTAGTTGTTGACTAATCCTTTCCCTTCTATTCCTTTCTGAAACTAAATTTTTACAACTTAGTGTTCCTCTTTTGGGTTCATCATCTATTTCTTCTTCCCCGTTGTCATCTTCTGCTACATTACTAGTAGTAGCAGCAGTAGTGGTAGTGGAACGTTTTTGTCGCTTGGTTGATAATTTAGTCCGCTTTTTGATCTTTTTGGTTTTTTGCTTCTTCGGCAGCGGTTGTTGAGGAACATCGGAAATTGATGCTGACGGAGAAACTGTGACTATATTGTTACTATCAGTTAGAAAATGTTGATCAACACCAGTACTTTCAGGCCTACTCTCTGCCATCACATTAGGATCTTTCTCAGATTCTGCTTCATTATCAACCGGTTGATCAAGGATAAATTCGTCCTCACAAGGAACAACAGGGTGATGATAGTGACCTTCAGGTGGAGAAATAGTGTTATTATCAAAATCATGAATATCGAGTGAAAACGGTAAATCTAACTCAGGTGAATTAGGAAGAATATTGCATTCTGAATAAGGATGCTCGTAATCCATGTTTGTACTAGTAGTAGTGGTATTTGCGAATTGGAAAAGGTTTTCATCAAGCATTTGGAGATCTTGAAATTGTTGAGGCTCTTGCGGAATAATGCTGGAATCATCTAAATCTAAATTATCTAACCATGAAGAAAATGTATCGAATATTATTGATTCCGGGTTATTCATGGATGCTTCATTCAATTCTTCATCCAAAATACAAGCACTCATCAATCCCCCCTCCATATTGTTTTTTCTTTTACTTTTTTTCACTTTCTTTCTATTACTGTTTCGATGGGGGTTCTCTGTCACTCTGACTCGACCTTAAGAGTAAATGAACCTAAGGTTTTTTTTTTTTTTTATGTTGAAAGCAATGTGAGTAATATATAGAGAAATAACGAAGAAAAATCCAAAATACACAGACATTTCCCCCATGATTAATCTCTTCCGAGTCGTTACTGTCAAAGTTCACACGACCTTCTTCCATATTTGATTAAAATTTAAAGGTAAAAACTCAAGGTTCTAGGTTTAGGAATTTAGAAAAAGTGAAAATAGAGATCACATTCTGGAAAAAAGTTTGATCTAGCAGCGCTACTTTTATTTTTGATTTGGTATAAGGAGTGAAAAATAAGAAGGATGCGAGAAATAAATATATTCTTTTAATTTGATCTGACGAATCTAATATCAGGGCTAAGTCCTATGGTCTTCTAATCTAGCATCTAGATTGGCAATTAGAACAACCTCCTAAATCCTATGATAATGCTAATCTAGCATCTAGATGCGCTAAATGGAATAACGAAAAGTAGACGCGCTGAATAGAACAAAGAAAAGTAGAATTGGGTTGCGCCGAATGGAATAGCGCAACCATCGTAACTATCGGATCAAAAAATAAATCTATCTGCACTAAACCAAACAACGGAAAATTGATTTTCTCTGCGCTGAACCATTCAACGAAACTATCAAGCTATTAGTTGGAATACCAGATATAACTGGAAAGAGAAATAGTGTTAAAGAATATGCAATGTTTTTTTATGTAATCTGCAACGCTTTTTAGCTAATCTAGCAACCAAATCTAACCCTTAAGACTTAGTCTGAACTGAAGTGAGTGGGATCGGGTTGCCACCCATCAACATTTAGGTTTACTAAGTCGATCCTCCTGTATTGGGGTACAACTGGGAGCCAAAATGAACCCCATGTTAAGTGAGTGGGACCTTCTTTGTTCTTATTACATTTTCTTTTTATACATATTAACCTTACTCTTCAAAAAAAAAAAAAAAAAAAAAAAAAAAAAAAAAAAAAAAGGTAACTGGTTGTTGGTCTACGTCTTCCCGAGAATATAGTCATGAAAAGTGGACCCTAGCTAGCAAATGTGCAAGGGTCAAGATCCCAAGTCTCAGTTAGATATTATCGACATGAGGGGAGGAATCCAGACATGAACAAAAGGATTTGGGAGTGCCGGATAGCACGTAACTATTTGAGAAATTGAGTCGATTGTCCAAATATTTTTAAAACATAGTTTTAATGGACGAGTAAAAATTAATATGAGTGAGATGGACACCAAAAAAATAGCAAGAATGAATTTGGATTCATACTGGCTTAAACTTAAAAAATGGCGAGGGATATATAGAGAAATAACGAAGAAAAATCCAAAATACACATACATTTCCCCCATGATTAATCTCTTCCGAGTCGTTACTGTCAAAGTTCACACGACCTTCTTCCATATTTGATTAAAATTTAAAGGTAAAAACTCAAGGTTCTAGGTTTAGGAATTTAGAAAAAGTGAAAATAGAGATCATATTCTCATGGACGCTACATTTATTTTTGATTTGGTATAAGGAGTGAAAAATAAGAAGGATGCGAGAAAATAAATATATTCTTTTAATTTTTTTAATTTGATCCGACGAATCTAATATGGGCTAAGTCCTATGGTCTTCTAATCTAGCATCTAGATTGGCAATAAGGACAACCTCCTAAATCCTATGATAGTGCTAATCTAGCATCTAGATGCGCTAAATAGAATAACGAAAAGTAGACGTGCTGAATAGAACAAATAAAAGTAGAATTGGGTTGCGTCGAATGGAATAGCACAGCCATCGCAACTATCAGATCAAAAAATAAATCAATCTGCACTAAACCAAACAACGGAAAATTGATTTTCTCTGCGCTGAACCATTGAACGACACTATCAAGTTATTAGTTGGAATACCTGATATATCTGGAAAGAGAAATAGTGTTAAAGAAATGAGATCAAAAATAGTGTTAAAGAATATGCAACGTTTTTTTATGTAATCTGCAACGCTTTTTAGCTAATCTAGCCCTTAAGACTTAGTCTAAAATGAGTGGGATCGGGTTGCTACCTATCAACATTTAGGTTTACTAAGTCGATCCTCCTGTATTGGGGTACAACTGGGGGCCAAAATGAACCCCATGTTAAGTAACTGGTTGTTGGTCTATGTCTTCTCGAGAATATATAGTCATGAAAAGTGGACCCTAGCTAGCAAATGTGCAAGGGTCAAGATCTCAAGTCTCAGTTAGATATTATCGACATGAGGGGAGGAATCCAGACAGGACCAAAAGGATTTGGGAGTGCCCGACAACACGTAACTATTTGAGGAATTGGGTCAATTGTCCAAATATTTTTAAAACATAGTTTTAATGGACGAGTAAAAATTAGCATGAGTGAAATGGACACCAAAAAAATAGCAAGAATGAATTTGGATTCATCCAGGCTTAAACTTAAAAAATAACGAGGGTGAAACTGGATGCATCCTGATGTAAATTAAAAATAAGAAAAAATATTTGAAAATTGGTAGGATGAAACTTAGGGCTGTTCATGGTCGGTTTTGGTTGGTTTAAAGCTAAACCAAACCAAACCAATACTATCGGTTTCTAAAAATCAAAACCAAACCAATCCACTAACCATTGGTTCGGTTTCTAAATGGTTTTAGCCGGTTTCGGTTTGTTCCATTGGGTTAATGGAAAACCGATTGTATGTCAGTTTTCTGAAACTGACAGTTGAAATTTTTTAAAAAAATAACACATTTGAATTTTTTTAACCTACCTGCATAATGTAATTAACACACAAGCTTAGTTCATAACTCAAGTTTATAAGCATAGTTCAAAACATAAACATTACATATTCAAAATACTTAAACTCCAAGTTCGGCGTGCTCCAAATATGATCTCGTCTGGGTAAGGGTAGAACTTAGGTTTACAAAGTGTGAGATGAACGGGGTAGATTAAATCTATTTGATTTTAATCAACGGCCTATACTTATTGGTTTTCCATTGGTTTTGGTTTGGTTTTCAGTCAAACCAAACCGAACCAAAGAATGTCGGTTTTCAATTTTTTTTACCATAACCAATCCATTAGTAAATGGTTTGGTTCGGTTTCTTCCTTATCGGTGCGAGTTGGTCCGTTTCGGAGGAAAACCGAAACCATGTTCAGTCCTAATGAAACTGTTTACATCCTGACTATTTTTATATTCTTGTCCATTTAAATAATATCAAATTTTACATGTCTTTTTTCACTCAGAAATTATCGTTATTGGGTTAATTGACCAATTTTGTGTTAATTTATTCGCTTTTTACTAAAAAATAAATAAAAATAAAGAATATATTTTACCAAACTTTCATCCTATTTTTATTTTTATATAAATAAAATCTTATTGGGCGAGAACTCAAATCTCACGGGAATTTTATTTCTCTCATCATTGTTGTAAAATATTAGCGCATGCAACGCATTTTTTTTGTTTTTTTAGGGGCAAAGACCCCTCATGAAGACACGTATCCACAAATCCTTAGATTTACGTGTAAGGAATGGAGGTATATATATTCTATATTTTACATCGGCATGTATATATCACAATGGTAAAGTCTGTGTCAGATACAATATGACAAGAAATCTCTGTAAATAAAAAAAACATTTCTTCTGCCGAACGATTCAAGTATTTTACACATAAATATATAGTCTATATAGACTCTATACATATTTAGAATGTCACCACGTAGCTTAAAAGAGTCAAGATTAGGTAAGATTGCACAAGATATGTCGTCTTACAACATACTCCTTCATCCTTGGACTGTCTGTCTGTTTGGTGTAGACAAGACAACTAACTCCAGTACACTTTACTCACAACCCCATTCCTATGTGTTTCGCTCCAAATTTGTTCTCATCCCAGATTCCATCCTGGTCTCATGTTCAACAAGTTATCTTTCAATCTGTGCATGATACACACCTCCCATTGAGCCATTATTTTCTTTAATCATCCATACTGTTTTTATATTAGCTCATCAAACAAGTTACAACGACAAAAGGCAGGCGCGCATGAGCTCCGCAAGTGGGATTGGAGGGGCCAATATCATAGTTCCGTCTTGAGACGTGTATTTTCTGATCCTGACGTGTCTGGTGATGCGATTTCCGTCACCAAAATTGGAACGGATATAACTTTTCAAACCATCTGGGTTAGCCCAGTTGGCCAGGAATCTAACTCTCAAGTAGGAGGTCAGTAGTTCGAGTCTCTGCTCAAATATTGGAAATCTCGTGTAATTACTATTACTGTGGGGAAGGGGGCAGAGTTTGCTCAGGGGAGTAAGTCGGTGGCTATGCTGCCAGGAGGCAGGACGGGCCTATGCCTAGTTTCAAAAAAAAAAAAAACATTACTTTTCTAATGTGGGCAAACCATGGTTCGTGCACATTATACAATGGCTCAGCTATTTTGGTCATTCGATCCTATAGTTAGGATGGCTCTCGGGTTAAAATTGGGACTTGCTTTGTAGTTCATCGATTGATGTATTTGTTTTACGATAAAACAGGAGGAGCCATCCCACACATTTTGCGTAAAACAGAAATGGATATATGCCCCAAAACCATTATAGTGTGGTTCCATAGGACTAGTAAAATACTGGGTTAGGTCAAATGGACACTAAGGTGTTAGAAAACCTGGTGAGATTGGCGTATACCCAGATTAATTGGGGTATACCCAATGAGACAAAATATGGTTATTTTGAAGTAAAACCAAGCCACCCCTTTACCTTGTAATTTCAAAATGGCTAAAATGTCCTTAATTAACACTAAAAATTCTGATTAGGTTAATTAATTGAGTTTAGATTAAAATTTTGAAATTATGAATTCAGTAGATTAAATCTTTTATCTGCCTTATGAGTTCGATTTCGATCAAAAAATTTTGTTTTGAAAATATGAAAAGTTGGCGTGGTCCGAGGTTTGAATAAGGTGCCGCTATAATATAGTTAGGCATGGTATTTGTTTGAATAAAATGCCGACCAATTTTAGCCGCATGGTCCTTGGATGAATAAAACGCCGACCGTTTTGTGGCCGGAAGGGTCTTTGAATGATGATTATGCCGACTTTCTTACGGTCGGCATGTAAATTTCTTTCCTATAACGCTCGACTATAATATAGTCGGCATGCATGTAATTTATGATGACGCCGGCGTATGTGTAGCAGAAGCATGTTAAGGATTTATAACCCTGCCGACATTTACATATACCAAACAGAAAATAGAATATCGGAAGATCTAATTCACTTTATTCATGCAATTTTTGTTACTACATTGATTGAAACAGAGGGTTTACATAGAGGTCTACCCACAAAACCTATACAAAAAATGCTAAAGCCATCAATCTTCCTCATCCGAATACGATACGGCATCCAAGTATTCCGGGTTATCCTTCGGGATTCTTTCTGCCAAGAAGTGATAGCTTGCATCGAAAACGAATGCTTCCCCCTTTTCCTCCAAGTAGCGCTTTCACGACTTCGTCTTTACAAAAACACAAAAACAAACTTACATATGTTAGTGGTGTTTCATTGGAAGATAAAACAACATGGGTTGCGTAAAAAAAACCACAAAATTGCTTACAAATTCTGCAATGGACAAGGTGAAGGGGCGAGTGTTAAAAATCCGAGGTTGGAGAGCCAAAAAAGCAAGTATCGCGTTTTCGATGACTAGGTGCCTTTCATGGACTTGTTGAATACTTCTTCCATTAGGATTACCAAACTCGCCGCTAAATTTGTTGTGTACCCTAGCCCAAAAGGTTGTGGAATCCTCCCTTTCGGAGGATTGACGTCTAAGTCGATTTTCGCATACCATGCTTTGGTGATTGCCAAATCTTCATTTGAATCAAATGAAGTCATTGTTTTTTACCTATTGGGTGAGTTTGATGGATTGTATGATGATATGATCTTTGGAACTATTTGTATGTTGTTTTGTAGAGAGAAGTAGTGTATATGGAACTATTTGTATGTTGTTTTGTAGAGAGAAGTAGTGTATTTATAGGATCGTACCCAAATTTGGCCGTTATAGTGCCCAAGTACAAGTCAATCAATGAAATTGTACTTGTCAAAAATTTGAATTTTGAATTTTCCGGCGAGATTGTTTTTTCTCAGTATGCCGACTATGATATGGTCGGCATGGTATAAATTTAAAACCATGCCGGCGTTATGATGGTTTTGGCATCAGTAAATCATTTTTTTCTGTCAATACGCCGGCAATGTATTTTGAAATTTGACTGCCTGCGATGATATAGTCGGCAGGGTATAAATTTAAAATCATGCCGGCGTTATGATGGTTTTAGGCATCAGGAGAAGGTATTTTCTGTAATAAATTGCCGGCGTGTTCGAAAACATAATACACTGCTGGTTGTATCTTCGCCGGCTTGGTAATGATCTGACTCACTTGTCGACCCTGGTATGCAAGCATTTTCTGCTGACAGGGCCGACTGTATGACACTTCAAAACCTTGCCGGCCCCGGTATTGTCGGCATGGTGACTTAAAAAGAACATGCCGGATATTTGTCTTGAAACTTTACGTAGCTAAACAAACCTTTCATTCAACAATTAGAAATCAAACACTTGTTGTCCAAAATAAGAAAACATGTCCCATAAACCTTAAAAAACCATTTGTCCAACCATTAACCTTAACATTTGTCCAACCCAACATAAAGAAATAAACTAGGAAACGATTCATTCACCACGAGCACGACTTCGACCACGACCTCGGCCCCGTTTAGGAACACCAGCACTACTACTACCTTCACCACCACGACCACTACGAGACCTCTTTTTGTCAGTGTTCATCTTGGCTTGTGCTTCCCTCCTGGCCTTTTCTTCCCTCTTTAATTCAGCATCAGCTTGCTTGAACATTTCATAGGCATCCTCATTGTCAAGATTGCTAGCATAATGAATGTGCTTGGTTTGCTCTTCAATCGACAAAGGCTCTCCTCTTTCTCTCGCGCAACACAACAGCTTCACAAAGGTCTTCAAATGCCCCTTCTATTTTCAGTTAAACCACAAACAATTAATAGAATTATTCGATAATGTAATCTTAAAACAGTAAGAGCTACTCCAAATTACAAGGAAGTTAGGAATTGTTGTTGAGTCATTCGATGCCATCTTCCTCTTACGAGCCAATTGTTCACCAGTCATTTCCCTAATCACAGTAGGATGAGCCCAACCCAAGTACCACGACATGTATCTCTCCTGAGCTTCATGACCTTCGGTCACCTCGTCCAAAAGAATCGTATCGACTTTACGGTCAAGTCTACCGTTCCAATGTCCTAGAGTTGGGGGTGGAGCGTAAGCGACGATAATAGTTTTTTGGGATGTGTTGCAGTCCGCCCTTAACACTTTAAAGAAAGGCTCAAGATCGAAATGGGATTCTTCTTGGACGTAACCCAATTGTTGCATTACCCGATGTGGATCGTACATTGAAAATCCATGGGAGAACAACAAGGGTCCGTAGTATAATGCAACATCATCTATCATTTGGATTAAACCTTGATTTCTAGCATCTCGGTAAGGATCAAATATTACCTCATCCGCAGTAAATTTGTCCAAGGCGATTCACACATTAATAAGCAGCTGCGGCATATCCTTTTCCTGAGCACCCTTAAAACTGTATCTTTGCGCTCTTGGCTTATCAATTGCAAGCTTTTCATTCACTTTGACGTGGGAGTTGGTTTTCACCAAAGTAGGGAAGTGCTCATATATCCAAACCTATGCAAACACAAAGTTTAGTAAGAATCAAACATTACAAGCATTTGCCAAATATAAATAATTTAGACAATATAATTACCTGGAAGAGACATATGTTTCCGTTAACTTGCGCAGTGAGTGCCCTTGAAGCCTTTGTCAACTCATTGTTCAAGAAGGCGACCACCCTTGCATACCCCAAGAATACTCATGCATCTTATCTAAGGGATCCAGTAGTTGCAAATAACTGGCGTCGACCAAGCTTCCGGAACTGTCGGGGAAGATACATCTGCCCAGGACGTATAACAAATAAGCTGACGCGGTAGCATTGATTCGCAGGGGGTTCACCCTTCCTTCCTCATCAAAGATTTTCTTGGTCCCAGATAATGTATCCTCGCCTTCTTCGATTAAACTTTTGCTTAGATTACCATCCTTCATCGCAAGCATAAACTCCGTCTTAATCGATCCCAACCGAACAAAGTGTTGGTCAATTTGAAGATATCCTCCCAAGAAATGTTATTATCGAAGCCCTCACTCGAACGCTTTTCCCTCAACCTCGAGGACTAGAATTTGATGAGCATCATCGGAGTTATCGCCATCTCACCGAATGGGAATAACATTGTATCGGTCTCTCCGTAGAACCTCTCTGAGAACGAGATACACGGTAACTCTATCATACTCAACATTTGAACTCTCCACCGCAGGCCACAACCCGGAGTTTTTGACAATCAATTGCACCTCCTCACATTCATCCTTAAGATCCCAAGTCTTAGTCACTAAACATGAAGCTTTGGGCCTCATGAGACGGATAGCATGCTTGTGATCCTAACTACCAAAAACACAAAATGAAAAGAAATACAAACACTTGACGCAAATTTAAGATAGTTACACACTTAAATGAAAAACAAAGACGGATTGAGATTACTTACGATAGTATTTTGGATTTCACATGCCCATGAGTCTTTGTATCCAAAAAGAACATGTCCACCATCTTCTGGGGTCCCCCGGGTAAGCTCATTTGGTTTCAATTTAACCTTCAATTCAGAGGGAGGAATGTGGGAATTAGATGGTTTAGTGATAACCCTTTTCTTCTTCCCGGTTGCACTAGTACTTGCAGCTTGGGTTTGTTCCCCAACTTCTTCTTCTTCTTCTTCTTCTTCTTGTTTCTCTGCCTCTTCAACAATTTCATCCTGAATATCCTTACCTTGATCTCCATTACCATCATCATCATCATCATTACCTCCTCCAACATTAGGCATGTCTTGATCACCATCATCATCATCATTGTTACCTCCTCCAGCAGCCGGATTTATTTCATCACCATCATCATCGTCACCTCTTCTACTAGATGGAACTGATTGGTCTTCATCTGGAGTCTCGTCTGAATCACTGGGTTCCGATGGTGGTTGATAATCATCATTCGGTACATGGATCTTTGTCGTTCCCGCCACAACGTATGCCCCTCGATGTATTGAAGTCAAGAAATTGTCACCAACACGAGGAGGTCTTGAAGGAGGACTAAGAGCTTTCAGAGATTTCTTGTTTGCCTTTTGCAACCTGAACAAGAACAATTAAGAAAAAAACTATAAGTTGGAAGGCTCAACATATATAACCATTCCGGCGGAATAATGTCAGAAGGGTCGATATCTAAACAGCAAGCCGGCTAAACAAGGGTCGGGAGGCTTTTATTCCAATAACCTGCCGGTTTTTAACAACTATGACTGGGTTTTCAACTACAAAAGTCGGCAACGTCTATAATAAAAACAACACAGGCTAACATAATGCCGACGTGGTATTATTTACATACCATTCCGACCTTTATAATTCAAGGCATCAGGAGACGCTAAAAAACTGAAATCCCACCGGCAAGTTAAAAGTTTATAACCGACCTGGCTTTAAAAAAAAAGCGCCGGCAAGATTATACGTTGAATAACATCCCGACCCTGTGAAAGCAGTTACAAAAACTAAACCGCCGGCAAGATATTCAACCAACGATCATCCCGGCGGAACACTAAATATGAAATCCCGGCAGGGTCGTGAAACAAACACATTGCCGTGAAATAATTGCAAATTCAAAGATTCGATTTTTCTGACCTAATTTGACATGCAAACATGAAATCGAAGTACTAGAGTGAGTTTAAGTAGGCCCTTACTTTCTTAATCGCACCATTTCTTCATTTTGAGCGGGTTCAATCTCTTCTTCTTCGACGGTTTTTTTCTTCTCTTTTTGCTGAACTAATTTTGTAATTCCAGGGTTGTATTGATTGGGTTTTCGATTGGCGCCTTTCATACGAGTTCCCTTACGCCGTGGTGGTTCCATTGATGAAGATTACTCGTAGTTTTCGAATCGACGATGTTAACGAATTAATCGACGAGTTTTGGTGGTAGTGGTGGGGAGGAGCCGGTGTGGTTATGGAAGAGAAGAAGAGAAGAAGGAAGATGAAATGAAAATAAAAAAAAACTGATTAGGGTAATAGAATTATAAAGGGCAAGGGTAGTATTGTAACTTCAACCAAATTTGACCTCCCCTTAGTAAGGTCACATGTCCACTTAAAATTGGGTATACCCCAATTAATCTGGGTATACCCCAATCTTGCCAGGTTAGAAAAGTCAATTTTCTCCCTCTCTCTTTTTTTTTTAAATATAAAATCTACCGCGAAGGAAATCATAATTACCCAAGTATAAGTTGGATTTTAGTGAAACATATATTTTTGGAGTGGGTTTGAAATTATCAACAAAACAAGATCTATTGGTAATACTAAGTTCGATTTTCTTTTTTATTATTTGAAACCAGAACGAAGATGTATTATGCAATCAGTTGCATCCTGGCCAAAACCCATTCCTATAAGAATATGCATCATGTAATCAGGTGCATCCTGGCCAAAACCTAATTCTTATAAGAATATGCATTACATACTCAGATGCAACCCGACCATATGCATTCAGGTGCAACCCGTCCAAAATGTATTTCCTATATGAATATGCTAATATGCATTATGCACTCCGGTGTAACCTTGCCAATTTTTTTTTTTTTTGGTGATAATATGCATTACGCATTCCGGTGCAACCTGTCCAAAATCAATCTTTCAGTCAAACTATACATAATGGTGCAACCTGACCAAGTTTAAACAAGATGCTCCCAGTAGCTTCACAACTATCAAAATAACAACGTCAACACCGTCACTAAATCAAACTTCCTTCTATTTTCTATGTTTATTTTTTTTCGCTAACCACGACGTTCTCAAAAACCATCAAAATATGTAAAGGAAGTAATAACGCTTAGAATAACCCTATTTCTTCCTTCATGCTTTTACAGCAGTTTAGGTGCAGTTTAGGGTGTGTAAGTATGTGAGTTTAAGTCTTACTTTGAGCTCTTCTTTATACTTTTCTTCACCTGCAAGATCGTGTTTCACAATAACCCATTTATCATCATTACATTCAAACCCTATAACCTCATTTATATGCACCTGTTTATGGGTAAAAATCGTTTCTGCCGATTTCGGTAAATTCGGTAGGTGAGTGAGAAACTGGTTCAAACCCTAAACAAATGTGCTGCACGTGAGCACTTTATAGATTCGAGAGATCAATCTGTAAAAGTCCGGCCTAAACCAAGAAATGGCCGTTCCAGACTTGCTTCGGTCACAAAGTGGAGGAGAAGGGTTGATTTGGGGATGGAAGCAAAGAAAGGTGTTGAGGAGAGTAGTATCTCGACTTGTATCATAAAGTGAAAGCTTAGGAAGCTTGCAAGAGATGAAAGCTTTTTGGGAGAGCTTGCAAAGTTGCCTTTCTGAGAGTGTAAGTGTAGTATATTTCTCCCGACCGAGACTTGTTGTCCGGTGGAAATAGGTAAGACCTATTTATACAAGTCGAGATTGAAACGTACTCGGCCTCATGAAGGAAGAGAGTAAAGGGTGAAATAATGGGAGGAGGTGGTAACCGCATGGTTTAATGGGCGAAAACGTTTTTCACCATTATTTCCTCTTTTATTTGACCGCTTTATTCCTTTTCACGCTTTCTTAATGTGAGCGTAGTGTACGCCGTGCATCTTTGTGACCGCCAAACCAAAACCCTAAAGAAGCATCCCCGGTTTGTGTCGATGTCTCGAGTGTTGGTTGCATCTTGAGTGCAAGTGGCGCTGCTAGTGGCGCGTGTGGCATGTGCCAATGGCATGTGCGGAATGCCTTGGTGGTAGGTTGCACGGTTTGCAAGTTAGGTTACGAGCGTGTGTGTTTGGCATGTGCGGAATGCCTTGGTGGTAGGTTTGCACGGTTTGCAAGTTAGGCTACCAGCGTGTGTGTTTGGCATGTGCGGAATGCCTTGGTGGTAGGTTGCACGGTTTGCAAGTTAGGCTACCAGCGTGTGTGTTTGGCATGTGCCAATGGCATGTGCGGAATGCCTTGGTGGTAGGTTTGCACGGTTTGCAAGTTAGGCTACCAAGCGTGTGTGTTTGGCATGTGCAATGGCATGGAATGCCTTGGTGGTAGGTTGCACGGTTTGCAAGTTAGGCTACCAAGCGTGTGTGTTTGGCATGTGCCGATGGCATGTGCGGCCATGTTGACCTAGTTGCAAGTCTTGCAAGCATAGGGCGCTATGTTTGGCGTGGGCCAAAGGCATAGCGGCTTGGAAGTATGGCTTGCGACACGTGTTGGCATGTGCCAATGGCACGTGCGGCCATGTTGACCTAGTTGCAAGTCTTGCAAGCCTAGGGCGCTATGTTTGGCGTGGGCCAAAGGCATAGCGGCTTAGAAATATGGCTTGCGGCAGGTGTTGGCATGTGCCAATGGCACGTACGGCCATGTTGACCTAGTTGCAAGTCTTGCAAGCCTAGGGCGCTATGTTTGGCGTGGGCCAAAGGCATAGCGGCTTGGAAGTATGGCTTGCGGCACGTGTTGGCATGTGCCAATGGCACGTGCGGCCATGTTGACCTAGTTGCAAGTCTTGCAAGCCTAGGGCGCTATGTTTGGCGTGGGCCAAAGGCATAGCGGCTTGGAAGTATGGCTTGCGGCACGTGTTGGCATGTGCCAATGGCACGTGCGGCCATGTTGACCTAGTTGCAAGTCTTGCAAACCTAGGGCGCTATGTTTGGCGTGGGTCAAAGGCATAGCGGCTTAGAAATATGGCTTGCGGCACGTGTTGGCATGTGCCAATGGCACGTGCGCCATGTTGACCTAGTTGCAAGTCTTGCAAACCTAGGGCGCTATGTTGGGCGTGGGCCAAAGGCATAGCGGCTTAGAAATATGGCTTGCGGCACGTGTTGGCATGTGCCAATGGCACGTGCGGCCATGTTGACCTAGTTGCAAGTCTTGCAAACCTAGGGCGCTATGTTGGGCGTGGGCCAAAGGCATAGCGGCTTAGAAATATGGCTTGCGGCACATGTTGGCATGTGCCAATGGCACGTGCGGCCATGTTGACCTAGTTGCAAGTCTTGCAAACCTAGGACGCTATGTTTGGCGTGGGTCAAAGGCATAGCGGCTTAGAAATATGGCTTGCGGCACGTGTTGGCATGTGCCAATGGCACGTGTTGGCATGTGCCAATGGCACGTGCGGCCATGTTGACCTAGTTGCAAGTCTTGCAAACCTAGGGCGCTATGTTGGGCATGGGCCAAAGGCATATCGGCTTAGAAATATGGCTTGCGGCACGTGTTGGCATGTGCCAATGGCACGTGCGGCCATGTTTACCTAGTTGCAAGTCTTGCAAACCTAGGGCGCTATATTTGGCGTGGGCCAAAGGCATAGCGGCTTGGAAATATGGCTTGCGACACGTGTTGGCATGTGCCAATGGCACGTGCAGCCATGTTGACCTAGTTGCAAGTCTTGCAAGCCTAGGGCGCTATAATTGGCGTGGGCCAAAGGCATAGCGGCTTGGAAATATGGATTGCGACACGTGTTGGCATGTGCCAATGGCACGTGCATCCATGTTGACCTAGTTGCAAGTCTTGCAAGCCTAGGGCGCTATAATTGGCATGGGCCAAAGGCATAGCGGCTTGGAAATATGGCTTGCGATACGTTTTGGCATGTGCCAATGGCACGTGCAGCCATGTTGACCTAGTTGCAAGTCTTGCAAGCCTAGGGCGCTATGTTTGGCGTGGGCCAAAGGCATAGCGGCTTGGAAGTATGGCTTGCGGCACGTGTTGGCATGTGCCAATGGCACGTGCGGCCATGTTGACCTAGTTGCAAGTCTTGCAAACCTAGGGCGCTATGTTTGGCGTGGGCCAAAGGCATAGCGGCTTAGAAATATGGCTTGCGGCACGTGTTGGCATGTGCCAATGGCACGTGCGGCCATGTTGACCTAGTTGCAAGTCTTGCAAACCTAGGGCGCTATGTTTGGCGTGGGCCAAAGGCATAGCGGCTTAGAAATATGGCTTGCGGCACGTGTTGGCATGTGCCAATGGCATGTGCGGCCATGTTGACCTAGTTGCAAGTCTTGCAAACTTATGGCGCTATATTTGGCGTGGGCCAAAGGCATAGCGGCTTGAAAATATGGCTTGCGACATGTGTTGGCATGTGCCAATGGCACGTGCAGCCATGTTGACTTAGTTGCAAGTCTTGCAAGCCTAGGGCGCTATAATTGGCGTGGGCCAAAGGCATAGCGGCTTGGAAATATGACTTGCGACACGTGTTGGCATGTGCCAATGGCACGTGCAGCCATGTTGACCTAGTTGCAAGTCTTGCAAGCCTAGGGCGCTATAATTGGCGTGGGCCAAAGGCATAGCGGCTTGGAAATATGGCTTGCGACACGTGTTGGCATGTGCCAATGGCACGTGCAGCCATGTTGACCTAGTTGCAAGTCTTGCAAGCCTAGGGCACTATAATTGGCGTGGGCCAAAGGCATAGCGTCTTGGAGATTTGGCATTGTTGCCATGGTGCGCAGGGTGCGGCTTGGTTTGGCATTGCTTCCATGGTGCGCAATATGCGGATTGGTTTGGCATTGTTGCCATGGTGCGCAGGGTGCGCTTGATTTGGCATTGTTGCCATGGTGCGCGCAGAGTGCGGCTTGGTTTGGCATTGTTGCCATGGTGCGTAGGGTGCGGCTTGGTTTGGCATTGCTTTGCCATGGTGCGCAAGATGTGCGGCTTGGTTTGGCATTATTGCCATGGTGCGCAGGTGCGGCTTGATTTGGCATTGTTGCCA
Source organism: Papaver armeniacum (assembly GCA_023531295.1). Classification (NCBI taxonomy): domain Eukaryota; kingdom Viridiplantae; phylum Streptophyta; class Magnoliopsida; order Ranunculales; family Papaveraceae; genus Papaver; species Papaver armeniacum. The sequence continues at coordinate 305,569 of JAJJWW010008545.1, forward strand.
TGGTGCGCAGTGGTACGGCTTGGTTTGGCATTGTTGCCATGGTGCGCAGTATGCGGCTTGGTTTGGCATTGTTGCCATGGTGCGCAGAGTGCGGCTTGATTTGGCATTGTTGCCATGGTGCGCAGGGTGCGGCTTGATTTTGGAATTAGGGTTCTGTGTTGAAAACCCTAATCTGGTATTTTGAAAAAATACCCCTATTAATTATTTACACCTGAGTTAAATGCTCTTAGTTAATGTGTTGCGGGTAACACTAGGTCATGGGGTTTTACGATTTTACCCCTTGTCTAAAAACCACCATCAACATTAAGTCCCCTGCTTAGCTCGGAACAGGGGCTTTATTTCGAGGTAAGCATAAGATGGTGACAAACTGTTAACAGCAAAACGTAAGGAAAATTGAAGGAGGCTTGTCTGACCTTTATAAATAGGATTTGGAATCCTTGCCTCTGGTAGTTTTGCACAAATCGGGAGGCTGGCACACCAGTGGGCCCGGTGCAGCTTGGGGACGTTGGGAAGTTGGCGTGAGTTGAGAAACCGAGCGAGTGTGCTAGGCTGATGGGACCGGCGCAAAGTGTGGAAGTCTGGCATGAGTTGGGTGCTTGTGGGCAATGTGGCGTGACTTGTGCGACCATTGGGAGGTCGGCGCAAATTGGTGGGGCCGGTGCAACTTGGAAGCCGTGCTTGTAGGCGTGATTTATGTAAATAAAGAGGAGCAGACGTTTCTTCACCAAACAAAGTTTCCTTATTTTGCTTTCCTTCACGTGCGGCTTCCATTAGGGCATCATCCATGCCAAAAATCTGGAAGCATTATGTCTTTCATTGCTTCCTTTCCTTTTTAAGGTTCCGTATTCATATCCAACGCGAATGTATCGTCTCCCTTGTTTGAGAAGGGTTCTTCCGTTGATTCCCCTTTTTTCCTTTGCTTTGCCGGTGCGTTTTCTTCTTCTTTTTTTTTTTTTTTTTTGTTCACTCCATCCTCTTTTTATATGCGTGTAGAAATGATGGAATTTGATCATCTTTCCATTTCTTGCAGTGTATGATGGGATCTTCCAGAGACGGCCGTGCCTTTAACCTTTTGGAAAAGGACTTTAGAATCGGTGGAGATCGACCTTCTTCTCTTGAGGAGGTATTGGTTGGGGTTGAATCTTTGTTCCATGAAGCTAACGAAATTATTAAGGACCTCCCTTCCTTCTATCCTCACGAAGAACAGGTGCATGTTCGGACTCTCTTGGGTTCAAGTGGACGCGGAGGAGTACGCCATGATTCTTGATTTTGATGTGGATGAATCAAAAAACTTCCTTCGAAATGTCGATGAAAAAAACTTTCGAAGGAGTATATGATAGAAGCGAGACAGCCTTTGAAGTTGATGCCAAAGGTGTTATTGATGATACCGGAGGGGTCATGGTGGCGTATGCTGGAATAGTTGTCGGGGAGGACACTGCTGCTAGTGTGGCTGCTTCGGGATGGGATGTTGAGGTTGCCGCTGCTAAAACCGCTGAATGGAACCTTTGTTGCCCGAAGGATTGCCGGGGGAAATGCTTGAAGATAGCTTTGCCCGAAGGGACTTGCGCTCCATCCTTCGAGGGCTAGTTCCTCCTTTTGTTTTTCTGTTAGTCGCTTAGTTCCCCGATGTTTTTTCCTTTTTTTTTTTGTAAACACATCTTTCCATTCTTCTTCATCGCAAACCTTTTGCTTCATATATATATATATTTTTGAAAGGGGTTGTGGTATGATGGCTCTGCAATGGTTTTCTCGGGTTCTTCTGATGTATTTCTCTGATATCTGAAGGATTCGCTCGGGAAGAGACATATTTATTTTATTTTTATTTTATTTTTATTTTTTTTGACAAAAGGGGAGATCTCCAGGGAAAAATACAAACGGTGTATTCATCCGGGAAGTACAAATATTAAGAGGAATGATTCAAAGGAAGTACCGAAAAGGGGAGTGATTGGGAAATACAAAGATTTTAGGGATTGGATTCCTTGAGCCATCGCGAGTGAACTATCACGCCTTCAGTGTGTGTCTCAGATTGATGAGCTTGCAATATCCTCCCAAAAGGGTATCCGCAACTGTGCATACAACTCGCCTTCACCTTCCTCGGGCAAATCCATCTTTACTGTCATCCTCCCAACTTGAAACGAGCTTTCCTTAACCACTACATCTCCGATTGAAAACGGGTTCAGACGTCGTGTAACCATTTGAGCCTTGGCTTCGTTGGTTTCGCTAGAAGCTTCCAAGCTTCTTGCAAAGTGTTCGAATGGTCCAGCTCCCCATTCACATTTTTTGACAGCGTTCGTGCCGGTTGTTGCGCCGAGTCCCCATGACAGAATGGGGGAAGAAAAGGTCGGCTGCAGAAAAGGTTGCTCTCGGTCGACTTACTTGCATTTGAAAATCATGGGCTAGCGCCAACAGGTCCTCTTCGGACGCTTGGGTTCCTTTAATAGCTCATTGATGTGATAACCCGTGGGACGATTTGTTGGGAATCCCTTCGAGCGGTGGATGTCGGCAGAGGGTGTACGCCCGATTTTGCTTTGTTGTCGAGCGCCCATAAGCGTCCCAAAATCATGTCATGATCTAGTTCTTTGACAATGTGGAACTTGTTGTGCGTTATAGCGTCTCCCATCTCGATCTCTAGGTTGATGTAGCCATGTGCGTTCAAAGCCTCTCCTCTCAAGCTCTTAATCACAGACGGGAAATAGGTAGCGTCTTGTTTTGTAAATCCGGCTGCCTTTAGTGTCTTGAAAGTGATGATGTTGTGGTCGAGGTCGTTTCGATGAGCGTGTCGTCAAATTCAGCACCTCTTAAACGGGACGTGGTCAGCAGTCCCCGTTCTCCGCTCGCTTGTTTGGGAAGCTTGAGCCCTTGACGTGGATTCCGAGGGGAGAAAAGCCGTTTGCCGGATACAACACGATTGAGAGCCGCGAAAATATCTTGGCGCGAACCTTGGAGAGATAGAGAATTTCGCATATATGTCGCATCATGGATTGTACAGTCTCGTGCACGGAGTCCCCGAGAGGAACCGCATTTCTTATTGGGAGTGGGTCTCGATGCACTCTTTCGTCTCCTAGTTGGAGTTCTCCTTCTTCTATCCTTTCCTTGAAAATATGCTTTAGTCTGTTGCAATCGCTAGCTCGGGTGGTGAACGAACCCGTGGTAATGGCAAAAGATTTGGGGTTTGCCATCTCAGCCTCGGTTGGTGGACGCCGAGCGGTGGCGGTCCGATGACATCATCTTGAACCTGTGCTTCTAGGAGGTCAATCACCTCCTCGATGGGGAATGGGAAATCAAGCCTCACGATGCTGCACAGAGTTTTAGTGGCGATCTTCCGCCTCACGATGCTGCTTCACACGGTGGCTCGTAGTTGAGCTTTCCTTTTTCCTCTTTCGTTTATGTTGGAGGATCATTAAATTGTTTGCGATGAGGGCCTACTCCCGCGAGTTTCACGTGCGTCTTCGCCTCGAGTTGGCCTAGTCCTTTCCAAGAATGCCGGTGCCGTTGTTGCAGCATCGTCCGGCCTCATGGAGTTCGGAGAATGTTTGGAAACGCAAGTTTTCTAGCAGGGCGCTGGTAGATCGGGACCATACCGTTGATGCATGCGTTTACCAATTGTTGCTCGGTCACGTTTGGGTCGTGACAATCGAGTGCTTGAACCCCGAACCTTTGACGAAATCATTCGGATGTTCGTTATCCCACCGGTACATTCTCCCGAGGTCCGAAAAGGTAACTTGTTCAGACACGAAGAAATACTTCCGTAAAACGCGGTGACCATGCTACTCCAGGTTGGGAATGCTGTTCGGTGGGATCTTTGTTGTACCATGTATACGCCCTTCCGTAAGTGATTTTGAAAATTCCCTTAAACGAAGAACGTGATTATATTCATGTTCACCCAAGGATTCCAGGAAACGAGAAACATGTTCGCGTGCATTCCAGTACCATCGTACAGGGGTAAATTGAGGGGAAGAGTATCCCCTTGGGAGAGGGATTCTCCAGATTTCGGATGGGTAAGGGGGTTGGTGATGATGTACATCGAACTCATCATGCTTGATTCGGTCACGTAGGAGTTGTTCCAAATCTTCTCTCGTGACGAAATTTGGTGGTTGATTTCTCTCCAACGGACTCTAGTGCGAGTTTCTTCATCCGTGGAGGCGTGCCCCGCCGAGGTGCCGGCGTCGTGGTTGTTGGAGATGCTTCTAGGCGTCTCGGAGGATGCGACTCTTTGGGTAGTCGCTCGTCGTGTGGTTTTGAGAAAGGTGAGCACCTCCTTTTGTGTTGAAACCATGTCCTGCCCTGGGCTCGGCGAGCGTCTCCCGTCGTTCCATCAAATCGGCGATGGTGACGTAAGGGCGACTTCCTCCCGGTCCCTCCGGTCTCTCGTCCCGTCGGCGGGGTAATTGGAGCCTTAGTTGTCGAGGCGCCATGTTGGAAGAAGCACTCGGGGTCGCGGTGGCGGCCCTAGCCCCGGTGACTCGGGGGCGTGACACCCGAAGAGATATTCTCGTTGCCGTGATTAGAGGATTGTGCAGAGACGCTAGAGGAGGCAGCGGCCGGCCCCGGTGATAGGCGGTGTTACACTTAAGGGAGTGCATTCGATGTTGTCGTTGTCACCGGGTGAAGTAACAATGTTATGGGGGAGACGCCAACATCGTGGATGCGTTCGCGCCGATGTTCTCGGCAGCCGCTCCGGATCCGAGTTCCACCATGTTGGGATTTGACGTTCGGAAACGAAATCGGGAGTTGGAGTTGATATTGTAGCCGATAGATCAATCCTCCCGCCGTGGTCGCCAATTGTTTATGGGTAAAAATCGTTTCGCCGATTTCGGTAAATTCGGTAGGTGAGTGAGAAACTGGTTCAAACCCTAAACAAATGTGCCGCACGTGAGCACTTTATAGATTCGAGAGATCAATCTGTACAAGTCCGGCCTAAACCAAGAAATGGCCGTTCCGGACTTGCTTCGGTCACAAAGTGGAGGAGAAGGGTTGATTTGGGGAGGGAAGCAAAGAAAGGTGTTGAGGAGAGTAGTATCTCGACTTGTATCGAAAGTGAAAGCTTAGGAAGCTTGCAAGAGATGAAAGCTTTTGGGAGAGCTTGCAAAGTTGCCTTCCGAGAGTGTAAGTGTAGTATATTTCTCCCGACCGAGACTTGTTGTCCGGTGGAAATAGGTAAGACCTATTTATACAAGTCGAGATTGAAACGTACCTCGGCCTCATGAAGGAAGAGAGTAAAGGGTGAAATAATGGGAGGAGGTGGTAACCGCATGGTTTAATGGGCGAAACGTTTTTCACCATTATTTCCTCTTTTATTTGACCGCTTTATTCCTTTTCACGCTTTCTTAATGTGAGCGTAGTGTACGCCGCATCGTGACCGCCAAACCAAAACCCTAAAGAAGCATCCCCAGTTTGTGTCGATGTCTCGAGTGTTGGTTGCATCTTGAGTGCAAGTGGCGCTGCTAGTGGCGCGTGTGGCATGTGCCAATGGCATGTGCGGAATGCCTTGGTGGTAGGTTGCACGGTTTGCAAGTTAGGTTACCAGCTGTGTGTGTTTGGCATGTGCCAATGGCATGTGCGGAATGCCTTGGTGGTAGGTTGCACGGTTTGCAAGTTAGGCTACCAAAGCGTGTGTGTTTGGCATGTGCCAATGGCATGTGCGGAATGCCTTGGTGGTAGGTTTGCACGGTTTGCAAGTTAGGCTACCAGCGTGTGTGTTTGGCATGTGCCAATGGCATGTGCGGAATGCCTTGGTGGTAGGTTGCACGGTTTGCAAGTTAGGCTACCAGCGTGTGTGTTTGGCATGTGCCCATGGCATGTGCGGCCATGTTGACCTAGTTGCAAGTCTTGCAAGCCTAGGGCGCTATGTTTGGCGTGGGCCAAAGGCATAGCGGCTTGGAAGTATGGCTTGCGACACGTGTTGGCATGTGCCAATGGCACGTGCAGCCATGTTGACCTAGTTGCAAGTCTTGCAAGCCTAGGGCGCTATGTTTGGCGTGGGCCAAAGGCATAGCGGCTTAGAAATATAGCTTGCGGCACGTGTTGGCATGTGCCAATGGCACGTGCGGCCATGTTGACCTAGTTGCAAGTCTTGCAAACCTAGGGCGCTATGTTTGGCGTGGGTCAAAGGCATAGCGGCTTAGAAATATGGCTTGCGGCACGTGTTGGCATGTGCCAATGGAACGTGCGGCCATGTTGACCTAGTTGCAAGTCTTGCAAACCTAAGGCGCTATGTTGGGCGTGGGCCAAAGGCATAGCGACTTAGAAATATGGCTTGCGGCACGTGTTGGCATGTTCCAATGGCACGTGCGGCCATGTTGACCTAGTTGCAAGTCTTGCAAACCTAGGGCGCTATATTTGGCGTGGGCCAAAGGCATAGCGGCTTGGAAATATGGCTTGCGACACGTGTTGGCATGTGCCAATGGCACGTGCAGCCATGTTGACCTAGTTGCAAGTCTTGCAACCCTAGGGCGCTATAATTGGCTTGGGCCAAAGGCATAGCGGCTTGGAAATATGGCTTGCGACACGTGTTGGCATGTGCCAATGGCACGTGCAGCCATGTTGACCTAGTTGCAAGTCTTGCAAGCCTAGGGCACTATAATTGGCGTGGGCCAAAGGCATAGCGGCTTGGAAATATGGCTTGCGACACGTGTTGGCATGTGACAATGGCACGTGCAGCCATGTTGACCTAGTTGCAAGTCTTGCAAGCCTAGGGCGCTATGTTTGGCGTGGGCCAAAGGCATAGCGGCTTGGAAGTATGGCTTGCTTGCACGTGTTGGCATGTGCCAATGGCACGTGCGGCCATGTTGACCTAGTTGCAAGTCTTGCAAACCTAGGGCGCTATGTTGGGCATGGGCCAAAGGCATAGCGGCTTAGAAATATGGCTTGCGGCACGTGTTGGCATGTGCCAATGGCACGTGTTGGCATGTGCCAATGGCACGTGCGGCCATGTTGACCTAGTTGCAAGTCTTGCAAACCTAGGGCGCTATATTTGGCGTGGGCCAAAGGCATAGCGGCTTGGAAATATGGCTTGCGACACGTGTTGACATGTGCCAATGGCACGTGCAGCCATGTTGACCTAGTTGCAAGTCTTGCAAGCCTAGGGCGCTATAATTGGCGTGGGCCAAAGGCATAGCGGCTTGGAGATATGGCTTGCGACACGTGTTGGCATGTGCCAATGGCACGTGCAGCCATGTTGACCTAGTTGCAAGTCTTGCAAGCCTAGGGCTCTATAATTGGCGTGGGCCAAAGGCATAGCGGCTTGGAAATATGGCTTGCGGCACGTGTTGGCATGTGCCAATGGCACGTGCGGCCATGTTGACCTAGTTGCAAGTCTTGCAAACCTAAGGCGCTATGTTGGGCGTGGGCCAAAGGCATAGCGACTTAGAAATATGGCTTGCGGCACGTGTTGGCATGTGCCAATGGCACGTGCGGCCATGTTGACCTAGTTGCAAGTCTTGCAAGCCTAGGGCGCTATATTTGGCGTGGGCCAAAGGCATAGCGGCTTGGAAATATGGCTTGCGACACGTGTTGGCATGTGCCAATGGCACGTGCAGCCATGTTGACCTAATTGCAAGTCTTGCAAGCCTAGGGCGCTATAATTGGCTTGGGCCAAAGGCATAGCGGCTTAGAAATATGGCTTGCGGCACGTGTTGGCATGTGCCAATGGCACGTGCGGCCATGTTGACCTAGTTGCAAGTCTTGCAAACCTAAGGCGCTATGTTGGCGTGGGCCAAAGGCATAGCGACTTAGAAATATGGCTTGCGGCACGTGTTGGCATGTTCCAATGGCACGTGCGGCCATGTTGACCTAGTTGCAAGTCTTGCAAACCTAGGGCGCTATATTTGGCGTGGGCCAAAGGCATAGTGGCTTGGAAATATGGCTTGCGACACGTGTTGGCATGTGCCAATGGCACGTGCAGCCATGTTGACCTAGTTGCAAGTCTTGCAAGCCTAGGGCGCTATAATTGGCTTGGGCCAAAGGCATAGCGGCTTGGAAATATGGCTTGCGACACGTGTTGGCATGTGCCAATGGCACGTGCAGCCATGTTGACCTAGTTGCAAGTCTTGCAAGCCTAGGGCACTATAATTGGCGTGGGCCAAAGGCATAGCGGCTTGGAAATATGGCTTGCGACACGTGTTGGCATGTGCCAATGGCACGTGCAGCCATGTTGACCTAGTTGCAAGTCTTGCAAGCCTAGGGCGCTATGTTTGGCGTGGGCCAAAGGCATAGCGGCTTGGAAGTATGGATTGCGGCACGTGTTGGCATGTGCCAATGGCACGTGCGGCCATGTTGACCTAGTTGCAAGTCTTGCAAACCTAGGGCGCTATGTTGGGCATGGGCCAAAGGCATACGGCTTAGAAATATGGCTTGCGGCACGTGTTGGCATGTGCCAATGGCACGTGCGGCCATGTTGACCTAGTTGCAAGTCTTGCAAGCCTAGGGCGCTATAATTGGCGTGGGCCAAAGGCATAGCGGCTTGGAAATATGGCTTGCGACACGTGTTGGCATGTGCCAATGGCACGTGCAGCCATGTTGACCTAGTTGCAAGTCTTGCAAGCCTAGGGCGCTATAATTGGCGTGGGCCAAAGGCATAGCGGCTTGGAGATATGGCTTGCGACACGTGTTGGGATGTGCCAATGGCACGTGCAGCCATGTTGACCTAGTTGCAAGTCTTGCAAGCCTAGGGCTCTATAATTGGCGTGGGCCAAAGGCATAGCGGCTTGGAAATATGGCTTGCGGCACGTGTTGGCATGTGCCAATGGCACGTGCGGCCATGTTGACCTAGTTGCAAGTCTTGCAAACCTAAGGCGCTATGTTGGGCGTGGGCCAAAGGCATAGCGACTTAGAAATATGGCTTGCGGCACGTGTTGGCATGTGCCAATGGCACGTGCGGCCATGTTGACCTAGTTGCAAGTCTTGCAAACCTAGGGCGCTATATTTGGCGTGGGCCAAAGGCATAGCGGCTTGGAAATATGGCTTGCGACACGTGTTGGCATGTGCCAATGGCACGTGCAGCCATGTTGACCTAGTTGCAAGTCTTGCAAGCCTAAGGCGCTATAATTGGCGTGGGCCAAAGGCATAGCATCTTAGAAATATGGCTTGCGACACGTGTTGGCATGTGCCAATGGCACGTGCGGCCATGTTGACCTAGTTGCAAGTCTTGCAAGCCTAGGGCTCTATATTTGGCGTGGGCCAAAGGCATAGCGGCTTGGAAATATGGCTTGCGACACGTGTTGGCATGTGCCAATGGCACGTGCAGCCATAGTTGCAAACCTAGTTAGGGCGCAAGTCTTGGCGTGGGCCAAAGGCATAGCGTCTTGGAAGTAATGCGGCACGTGTTGGCATGTGCCAATGGCATGTGCGGCCATGTTGACCTAGTTGCAAGAAACCTAGGGCTATGTTTGGCGTGGGTCAAAGGCATGCTTAGAAATATGGCACGTGCGGCCATGTTGACCTAGTTGCAAGTCTTGCAAACCTAGGGCGCTATGTTGGGCGTGGGCCAAAGGCATAGCGACTTAGAAATATGGCTTTGCGGCACGTGTTGGCATGTTCCAATGGCACGTGCGGCCATGTTGACCTAGTTGCAAGTCTTGCAAACCTAGGGCGCTATATTTGGCGTGGGCCAAAGGCATAGTGGCTTGGAAATATGGCTTGCGACACGTGTTGGCATGTGCCAATGGCACGTGCAGCCATGTTGACCTAGTTGCAAGTCTTGCAAGCCTAGGGCGCTATAATTGGCTTGGGCCAAAGGCATAGCGGCTTGGAAATATGGCTTGCGACACGTGTTGGCATGTGCCAATGGCACGTGCATCCATGTTGACCTAGTTGCAAGTCTTGCAAGCCTAGGGCACTATAATTGGCGTGGGCCAAAGGCATAGCGGCTTGGAAATATGGCTTGCGACACGTGTTGGCATGTGCCAATGGCACGTGCAGCCATGTTGACCTAGTTGCAAGTCTTGCAAGCCTAGGGCGCTATGTTTGGCGTGGGCCAAAGGCATAGCGGCTTGGAAGTATGGCTTGCGGCACGTGTTGGCATGTGCCAATGGCACGTGCGGCCATGTTGACCTAGTTGCAAGTCTTGCAAACCTAGGGCGCTATGTTGGGCATGGGCCAAAGGCATAGCGGCTTAGAAATATGGCTTGCGGCACGTGTTGGCATGTGCCAATGGCACGTGCGGCCATGTTGACCTAGTTGCAAGTCTTGCAAACCTAGGGCGCTATATTTGGCGTGGGCCAAAGGCATAGCGGCTTGGAAATATGGCTTGCGACACGTGTTGGCATGTGCCAATGGCACGTGCAGCCATGTTGACCTAGTTGCAAGTCTTGCAAGCCTAGGGCGCTATAATTGGCGTGGGCCAAAGGCATAGCGGCTTGGAGATATGGCTTGCGACACGTGTTGGGATGTGCCAATGGCACGTGCAGCCATGTTGACCTAGTTGCAAGTCTTGCAAGCCTAGGGCTCTATAATTGGCGTGGGCCAAAGGCATAGCGGCTTGGAAATATGGCTTGCGGCACGTGTTGGCATGTGCCAATGGCACGTGCGGCCATGTTGACCTAGTTGCAAGTCTTGCAAACCTAAGGCGCTATGTTGGGCGTGGGCCAAAGGCATAGCGACTTAGAAATATGGCTTGCGGACGTGTTGGCATGTGCCAATGGCACGTGCGGCCATGTTGACCTAGTTGCAAGTCTTGCAAACCTAGGGCGCTATATTTGGCGTGGGCCAAAGGCATAGCGGCTTGGAAATATGGCTTGCGACACGTGTTGGCATGTGCCAATGGCACGTGCAGCCATGTTGACCTAGTTGCAAGTCTTGCAAGCCTAGGGCGCTATAATTGGCGTGGGCCAAAGGCATAGCATCTTGGAAATATGGCTTGCGACACGTGTTGGCATGTGCCAATGGCACGTGCGGCCATGTTGACCTAGTTGCAAGTCTTGCAAGCCTAGGGCTCTATAATTGGCGTGGGCCAAAGGCATAGCGGCTTGGAAATATGGCTTGCGACACGTGTTGGCATGTGCCAATGGCACGTGCAGCCATGTTGACCTAGTTGCAAGTCTTGCAAGCCTAGGGCGCTATGCTTGGCGTGGGCCAAAGGCATAGCGTCTTGGAAGTATGGCTTGCGGCACGTGTTGGCATGTGCCAATGGCATGTGCGGCCATGTTGACCTAGTTGCAAGTCTTGCAAACCTAGGGCGCTATGTTTGGCGTGGGTCAAAGGCATAGCGGCTTAGAAATATGGCTTGCGGCACGTGCGGCCATGTTGACCTAGTTGCAAGTCTTGCAAACCTAGGGCGCTATGTTGGGCGTGGGCCAAAGGCATAGCGGCTTAGAAATATGGCTTGCGGCACGTGTTGGCATGTGCCAATGGCACGTGCGGCCATGTTGACCTAGTTGCAAGTCTTGCAAACCTAGGGCGCTATATTTGGCGTGGGCCAAAGGCATAGCGGCTTGGAAATATGGCTTGCGACACGTGTTGGCATGTGCCAATGGCACGTGCAGCCATGTTGACCTAGTTGCAAGTCTTGCAAGCCTAGGGCGCTATAATTGGCTTGGGCCAAAGGCATAGCGGCTTGGAAATATGGCTTGCGACACGTGTTGGCATGTGCCAATGGCACGTGCAGCCATGTTGACCTAGTTGCAAGTCTTGCAAGCCTAGGGCACTATAATTGGCGTGGGCCAAAGGCATAGCGGCTTGGAAATATGGCTTGCGACACGTGTTGGCATGTGCCAATGGCACGTGCAGCCATGTTGACCTAGTTGCAAGTCTTGCAAGCCTAGGGCGCTATGTTTGGCGTGGGCCAAAGGCATAGCGGCTTGGAAGTATGGCTTTGCGGCACGTGTTGGCATGTGCCAATGGCACGTGCGGCCATGTTGACCTAGTTGCAAGTCTTGCAAACCTAGGGCGCTATGTTGGGCATGCGCCAAAGGCATAGCGGCTTAGAAATATGGCTTGCGGACGTGTTGGCATGTGCCAATGGCACGTGTTGGCATGTGCCAATGGCACGTGCGGCCATGTTGACCTAGTTGCAAGTCTTGCAAACCTGGGCGCTATATTTGGCGTGGGCCAAAGGCATAGCGGCTTGGAAATATGGCTTGCGACACGTGTTGACATGTGCCAATGGCACGTGCAGCCATGTTGACCTAGTTGCAAGTCTTGCAAGCCTAGGGCGCTATAATTGGCGTGGGCCAAAGGCATAGCGGCTTGGAGATATGGCTTGCGACACGTGTTGGCATGTGCCAATGGCACGTGCAGCCATGTTGACCTAGTTGCAAGTCTTGCAAGCCTAGGGCTCTATAATTGGCGTGGGCCAAAGGCATAGCGGCTTGGAAATATGGCTTGCGGCACGTGTTGGCATGTGCCAATGGCACGTGCGGCCATGTTGACCTAGTTGCAAGTCTTGCAAACCTAAGGCGCTATGTTGGGCATGGGCCAAAGGCATAGCGACTTAGAAATATGGCTTGCGGCACGTGTTGGCATGTGCCAATGGCACGTGCGGCCATGTTGACCTAGTTGCAAGTCTTGCAAACCTAGGGCGCTATATTTGGCGTGGGCCAAAGGCATAGCGGCTTGGAAATATGGCTTGCGACACGTGTTGGCATGTGCCAATGGCACGTGCAGCCATGTTGACCTAGTTGCAAGTCTTGCAAGCCTAGGGCGTTATAATTGGCTTGGGCCAAAGGCATAGCGGCTTAGAAATATGGCTTGCGGCACGTGTTGGCATGTGCCAATGGCACGTGCGGCCATGTTGACCTAGTTGCAAGTCTTGCAAACCTAAGGCGCTATGTTGGGCGTGGGCCAAAGGCATAGCGACTTAGAAATATGGCTTGCGGCACGTGTTGGCATGTTCCAATGGCACGTGCGGCCATGTTGACCTAGTTGCAAGTCTTGCAAACCTAGGGCGCTATATTTGGCGTGGGCCAAAGGCATAGTGGCTTGGAAATATGGCTTGCGACACGTGTTGGCATGTGCCAATGGCACGTGCAGCCATGTTGACCTAGTTGCAAGTCTTGCAAGCCTAGGGCGCTATAATTGGCTTGGGCCAAAGGCATAGCGGCTTGGAAATATGGCTTGTGACACGTGTTGGCATGTGCCAATGGCACGTGCAGCCATGTTGACCTAGTTGCAAGTCTTGCAAGCCTAGGGCACTATAATTGGCGTGGGCCAAAGGCATAGCGGCTTGGAAATATGGCTTGCGACACGTGTTGGCATGTGCCAATGGCACGTGCAGCCATGTTGACCTAGTTGCAAGTCTTGCAAGCCTAGGGCGCTATGTTTGGCGTGGGCCAAAGGCATAGCGGCTTGGAAGTATGGATTGCGGCACGTGTTGGCATGTGACAATGGCACGTGCGGCCATGTTGACCTAGTTGCAAGTCTTGCAAACCTAGGGCGCTATGTTGGGCATGGGCCAAAGGCATAGCGGCTTAGAAATATGGCTTGCGGCACGTGTTGGCATGTGCCAATGGCACGTGCGGCCATGTTGACTTAGTTGCAAGTCTTGCAAACCTAGGGCGCTATATTTGGCGTGGGCCAAAGGCATAGCGGCTTGGAAATATGGCTTGCGACACGTGTTGGCATGTGCCAATGGCACGTGCAGCCATGTTGACCTAGTTGCAAGTCTTGCAAGCCTAGGGCTCTATAATTGGCGTGGGCCAAAGGCATAGCGGCTTGGAGATATGGCTTGCGACACGTGTTGGGATGTGCCAATGGCACGTGCAGCCATGTTGACCTAGTTGCAAGTCTTGCAAGCCTAGGGCTCTATAATTGGCGTGGGCCAAAGGCATAGCGGCTTGGAAATATGGCTTGCGGCACGTGTTGGCATGTGCCAATGGCACGTGCGGCCATGTTGACCTAGTTGCAAGTCTTGCAAACCTAAGGCGCTATGTTGGGCGTGGGCCAAAGGCATAGCGACTTAGAAATATGGCTTGCGGCACGTGTTGGCATGTGCCAATGGCACGTGCGGCCATGTTGACCTAGTTGCAAGTCTTGCAAACCTAGGGCGCTATATTTGGCGTGGGCCAAAGGCATAGCGGCTTGGAAATATGGCTTGCGACACGTGTTGGCATGTGCCAATGGCACGTGCAGCCATGTTGACCTAGTTGCAAGTCTTGCAAGCCTAGGGCGCTATAATTGGCGTGGGCCAAAGGCATAGCATCTTGGAAATATGGCTTGCGACACGTGTTGGCATGTGCCAATGGCACGTGCGGCCATGTTGACCTAGTTGCAAGTCTTGCAAGCCTAGGGCTCTATAATTGGCGTGGGCCAAAGGCATAGCGGCTTGGAAATATGGCTTGCGACACGTGTTGGCATGTGCCAATGGCACGTGCAGCCATGTTGACCTAGTTGCAAGTCTTGCAAGCCTAGGGCGCTATGCTTGGCGTGGGCCAAAGGCATAGCGTCTTGGAAGTATGGCTTGCGGCACGTGTTGGCATGTGCCAATGGCATGTGCGGCCATGTTGACCTAGTTGCAAGTCTTGCAAACCTAGGGCGCTATGTTTGGCGTGGGTCAAAGGCATAGCGGCTTAGAAATATGGCTTGCGGCACGTGCGGCCATGTTTACCTAGTTGCAAGTCTTGCAAACCTAGGGCGCTATGTTGGGCGTGGGCCAAAGGCATAGCGGCTTAGAAATATGGCTTGCGGCACGTGTTGGCATGTGCCAATGGCACGTGCGGCCATGTTGACCTAGTTGCAAGTCTTGCAAACCTAGGGCGCTATATTTGGCGTGGGCCAAAGGCATAGCGGCTTGGAAATATGGCTTGCGACACGTGTTGGCATGTGCCAATGGCACGTGCAGCCATGTTGACCTAGTTGCAAGTCTTGCAAGCCTAGGGCGCTATAATTGGCTTGGGCCAAAGGCATAGCGGCTTGGAAATATGGCTTGCGACACGTGTTGGCATGTGCCAATGGCACGTGCAGCCATGTTGACCTAGTTGCAAGTCTTGCAAGCCTAGGGCACTATAATTGGCGTGGGCCAAAGGCATAGCGGCTTGGAAATATGGCTTGCGACACGTGTTGGCATGTGCCAATGGCACGTGCAGCCATGTTGACCTAGTTGCAAGTCTTGCAAGCCTAGGGCGCTATGTTTGGCGTGGGCCAAAGGCATAGCGGCTTGGAAGTATGGCTTGCGGCACGTGTTGGCATGTGCCAATGGCACGTGCGGCCATGTTGACCTAGTTGCAAGTCTTGCAAACCTAGGGCGCTATGTTGGGCATGGGCCAAAGGCATAGCGGCTTAGAAATATGGCTTGCGGCACGTGTTGGCATGTGCCAATGGCACGTGCGGCCATGTTGACCTAGTTGCAAGTCTTGCAAACCTAGGGCGCTATATTTGGCGTGGGCCAAAGGCATAGAGGCTTGGAAATATGGCTTGCGACACGTGTTGGCATGTGCCAATGGCACGTGCAGCCATGTTGACCTAGTTGCAAGTCTTGCAAGCCTAGGGCGCTATAATTGGCGTGGGCCAAAGGCATAGCGGCTTGGAGATATGGCTTGCGACACGTGTTGGGATGTGCCAATGGCACGTGCAGCCATGTTGACCTAGTTGCAAGTCTTGCAAGCCTAGGGCTCTATAATTGGCGTGGGCCAAAGGCATAGCGGCTTGGAAATATGGCTTGCGGCACGTGTTGGCATGTGCCAATGGCACGTGCGGCCTTGTTGACCTAGTTGCAAGTCTTGCAAACCTAAGGCGCTATGTTGGGCGTGGGCCAAAGGCATAGCGACTTAGAAATATGGCTTGCAGACGTGTTGGCATGTGCCAATGGCACGTGCGGCCATGTTGACCTAGTTGCAAGTCTTGCAAACCTAGGGCGCTATATTTGGCGTGGGCCAAAGGCATAGCGGCTTGGAAATATGGCTTGCGACACGTGTTGGCATGTGCCAATGGCACGTGCAGCCATGTTGACCTAGTTGCAAGTCTTGCAAGCCTAGGGCGCTATAATTGGCGTGGGCCAAAGGCATAGCATCTTGGAAATATGGCTTGCGACACGTGTTGGCATGTGCCAATGGCACGTGCGGCCATGTTGACCTAGTTGCAAGTCTTGCAAGCCTAGGGCTCTATAATTGGCGTGGGCCAAAGGCATAGCGGCTTGGAAATATGGCTTGCGACACGTGTTGGCATGTGCCAATGGCACGTGCAGCCATGTTGACCTAGTTGCAAGTCTTGCAAGCCTAGGGCGCTATGCTTGGCGTGGGCCAAAGGCATAGCGTCTTGGAAGTATGGCTTGCGGCACGTGTTGGCATGTGCCAATGGCATGTGCGGCCATGTTGACCTAGTTGCAAGTCTTGCAAACCTAGGCGCTATGTTTGGCGTGGGTCAAAGGCATAGCGGCTTAGAAATATGGCTTGCGGCACGTGCGGCCATGTTGACCAAGTTGCAAGTCTTGCAAACCTAGGGCGCTATGTTGGCGTGGGCCATAGGCATAGCGGCTTAGAAATATGGCTTGCGGCACGTGTTGGCATGTGCCAATGGCACGTGCGGCCATGTTGACCTAGTTGCAAGTCTTGCAAACCTAGGGCGCTATATTTGGCGTGGGCCAAAGGCATAGCGGCTTGGAAATATGGCTTGCGACACGTGTTGGCATGTGCCAATGGCACGTGCAGCCATGTTGACCTAGTTGCAAGTCTTGCAAGCCTAGGGCGCTATAATTGGCGTGGGCCAAAGGCATAGCGGCTTGGAAATATGGCTTGCGACACGTGTTGGCATGTGCCAATGGCACGTGCAGCCATGTTGACCTAGTTGCAAGTCTTGCAAGCCTAGGGCGCTATGTTTGGCGTGGGCCAAAGGCATAGCGGCTTGGAAGTATGGCTTGCGGCACGTGTTGGCATGTGCCAATGGCACGTGCGGCCATGTTGACCTAGTTGCAAGTCTTGCAAACCTAGGGCGCTATAATTGTCGTGGGCCAAAGGCATGGCGGCTTGAGATTTGGCATTGTTGCCATGGTGCGCAGGTGCGCTTGGTTTGGCATTCTTGCCATGGTGCGCAGATATGCGGCTTGGTTTGGCATTGTTGCCATGGTGCGCGAGGTGCGGCTTGATTTGGCATTGTTGCCATGGTGCGCGAGGGTGCGGCTTGGTTTGGCATTGTTTCCATGGTGCGCGGGGTGCGGCTTGGTTTGGCATTGTTGCCATGGTGCGGCAGGTGCGGCTTGGTTTGGCATTCTTTGCCATGGTGCGCAGAGATGCGGCTTGGTTTGGCATTGTTGCCATGGTGCGCAGGTGCGGCTTGATTTGGCATTGTTGCCATGGTGTGCGGGGGTGCGGCTTGGTTTGGCATTCTTTGCCATGGTGCGCGAGATGCGGCTTGGTTTGGCATTGTTGCCATGGTGCGCGAGGGTGCGGCTTGATTTGGCATTGTTGCCATGGTGCTGCCAGGTGCGGCTTGATTTTGGAATTAGGGTTACGTGTCGAAAACCCTAATCTGGTATTTTGAAAAAATACCCCTATTAATTATTTACACCTGAGTTAAATGCTCTTAGTTAATGTGTTGCGGGTAACACTAGGTCATGGGGTTTTACGATTTTACCCCTTGTCTAAAAACCACCATCAACAGCACCTTACATCTAAAAAAATAAATGGCCAAGTCAGCACTCAATGTTGTTTTCTCGACAAAGAATTGTTGTTTTCTCGATCAAATCTCACCAAAATCAGGTTCCAAAGTGTTTCAAACTCGTGTTCAACAATAACCCAACATGCAAGAATTTTTTATAACAAAAAAAAAAAAACTCCGGTGAGCCTCATTAGAGATATCAAATTACAAGTGTTCTTTTGGGGGGAATCGAACACAAAGATGTTTGGGCTTACAAAAAATCTGATGATTTCTTTATGGAGTTCCTTATACCGGATGCCATAATTGTTTGCTTCTTTTCTTGGGTAGCCGAAACGGGCTCCCTTTTTTTCCTTCGGTTGTAATCATTGGTTTGACGTACCCCTCTTTAGTGCCTATTTTTCAATGAATTTTCTACTTGACCGATCAATTTTTTTTTTTATCGTACCAGGACCAAACTCAGTCTCTCCTGCTATAAATCGCTAATGAAATAATTACTCCCTTAATGGTTACAGAAGACGAAACAGTGACAATTAGAAGATGGGTATTTACTGTTCAAACTTCAATCTCTTATTGATTAAAGTACAACATGAAAGAAACCCATTTACTTTCTTCGAACTTGAGTTTTCTGTTGTTGGTTTACAATTTGATAAAGAGGATAAATGTAATGCATGGATGAAACATCATGAAAAATGATCGATAATGGTAAAGAAATCAGAGCCAGTACTGCTGAAAAGAAAACAAAAACGAAAACCTAAAACTAATGAATATAAATTCTTCACGCGATCTGTACTCTAATGGCATATTGGTCCTTCCCTTTCGTTTATAAACTTTGGGTAGAATACTCAAATTTGGATATCAAGAAAGTATCTTCTAAACTTTAGGGTATTGAACATTATCCAACTTTACTCATTATCTAAACCCAGAATTTCAAATCCAAAGGTTATTCAACCGAAAAAGTGCATTCAGAATCGATGGACATAATTTGAAAAATACTTATTCAATTTATAATGCCAATCATCACATATTCGATTCAATATAAACTATTGGTAAAAATGATTTTCTCCGTAAATCCTAATTGCAAACTACAAGTTCTAGTCAGACATGGATTTTAGGTTTTTTAGAACCCACAAAAAGAATAAACAACAACGATGTCATGTGAGAATCTTCTACATCCTTCGAGTTTCGGCACAAAAATCGCCTTCACGACAGCTCTTGACTGTCTCCTCTTACCCCCGTCTTTCACTCATGATGAACAAAAGGAAAAAAAAACTCTCCTCCAATAATGAACACGGGTCTTCTTTGGTAAACCTGATTCTTCTTCATCACTTGCAATCCTAGTAAGCAATTCGGGGTACATGAAAAATTTGGAACAAAAAGATTTTATAGTACTATTGGTTTTGGTGAAATGTAAGTTAGGTATTTATCTCGGTCAATGATCCGTGATTCAGAATAAATTTAGAACGACATTAATCAGTGCATATTATATAACCAATTTAACATTGAAAATGCTATGTTACCCGCTTAACATAACAGCTAGGTAACAGCAAAGCTGATGTGGAGAGTGAGTTAGTCTTCTTATACGAAGAGTTTGGCAAAAAAAACAAAAAAAAAATGGGTCCACACCTTTTTTTATTTTTTTTATGAATCCTACTCAAACCCTTTTATCCACCTGCAAAATCAACAAAAAGTGGTAACCCTGATCAAGATAAAGGACAACAATCACACATCATCATCTACTTATACCCATCTAAACTAAGAAGTTCAATTTACATGAAATTGATGAGTTAGAAATACTGAAATTGAAAGTATGTGATGACTTTTTTACCCATACTCTTATTAGATTGAAGCAAAATAACACCCAATAAGCACCAAATAATTAGGTTAGGATTTGAATTTAATCATATGTTTATTCCAGAATCAAAACAACAATTCATTATAACCCCGTAAAACAAAAATTAAAATCAACTAAAATTAAACAAAAAATAGGATTAGAATTTCAGTTTGGGACTGTGAGGTAACATCACTGATTTTCAAATTGAGACAAAAGTTCGAATTTGGTGAAACATGGAGGATACTGAAAAAGGGTATCAACGATTTGAATAAGGGTATCAATGATTTTTAGCACAGATTCAAATTGGACGACCGTTATCTCTGAAGTAAAATTGAACCTTTAATATCAATTTAACACCGAAATAAAGGGTGAGAGATTTGGTTGAAAATTTACAGCCTGAAAGATGATTTTCCCCTCTGTTTCTTCCTCCGGTGGATGAGTCTCCACTGTTGAGAATTTATCTTGGCTTAGTAGAGGAGATGGATCCAAAGGGAGATGAAAGAGGCAGATCGATTCGTTTTAATGATCTGATGATGCTAGTAATAAGAACTACTGCAACTATGCTAGTAAGGTGCAATTAGGGCTTCCATTCGTAGATTTAAATAAAAGTACAATAAGAACCACTGCAACTATGCGAATATGGGTGAAAGATCTCGATTCTACACAATCAATTTGAAAAATTATTCAGAATATGGTGAAAGAACTTCGAATTCGAAAGGTAAAAAGTAATCGACATTTGTGGTAAACATCAGAATGATTTCCATAAAATTGTGAGGTGATATTATTTGTACCGTGTATAAAATACACGGGAGACCCGCAAATCAATACAAGGAGGCATGCAGGGCAGATTAATGCCAGGAGGCATGCAGGGCAAGTCAATAGACATGCAGGCAGTTTCATGCAGAGTTAATTCAAGGAGGCATGCAGGCAGTTTCATACACAGTTAATTCCATGAGACATGCAGGGAGATTAATGTTATTTAAGTTTATCTTAAAATTAATTATTCAGCTGTATAAATAGGGACACCCTGGTAGAAGGAAAGGGAGAGGTTTTCAGAATCAGAGAAAAACATTGTAATTCTTATCAATAAAATATCTCTCTCTAAAGGGAATGTATCCGTGGATGTAGGCATCAATCGCCGAACCACGTTAAATCTGTCTTCTTATTTTTTTTCTTCATTAGTAACTTAACCCAATTACACATCAATCATCAAAATCATCGTGTTTAGTGCCTTGAAACATTTCTGGGTACAAACATTGGCGCCGACTAAGGGGATTCGTGTAAAACAGTCATGTTGTATCATTGAGATAGGTGCGTCAAAAGCTCAAAAATCATGCCACGAATTTCCATGCAAAAATCAGCACCGTTCGGGTGCCACGTCAGCCATGCCGTCCCAGTCCATGATAACACGTCGGTAACCTGCACTGTCATCACGCCACGCCAAACAAACACACCCGCTTCATCCAAATCTTGTTTCGTCAATAACTTCTTCGTTTGAAGTCCGAATTGAGTGATTTTTTGCTCGTTAGAACCATTTTTCAATTCCCTACAGCATGGAAGCAAACATTTCTGTGTTCGAGAAACTTTATATGTACTTGGGGAAGCAACATGATCGAGTTCGTGGTTCGTGGATAGCGACATGATCGAGTTCGAGATGAGTATTGCATAGACCCTTCAATATTTAGCCTTGCATCACTTCGCAAGCACCTAAAGCCTCACCTTGCACGTGAGCACATAAGTCTTGCTTTTATCGCAAGCATAAAATCTCGTCTTGCACGCGAGTATGAAAGACTTGCATCTTGGCAAGCAGAAAGTCTCGTCTGAACCACGAGCCCAATGCTCGATATTGGTCCAAAGACTCGTACTCAACACAAGCAACAGCCAGCCTGCCCGAGCAGCAAGCGCTAGCCTTGTTACGTTGCGAGCAAAAAGCCTTACCCCAGTCGCAAGCACACACTACATTCTACTCAAGACTCGACTAGCTATCGAGCATCACAAGTCCACCACGTGGCAAAAAGTCTCACCTAGCACGTGAGCAAATTTTATTACAGGTTATCACAGTTGGGGGCGTCTTTGTAATGTCTCTACTCACGCTTGGGGGCAACTTGCGAGTTACGTCATCGACGATCGACATGAAGGAAAATAAAATTCTTAACCCCCAACAAGTTGGAGGTTAAGAGGAGGCGATGTTTGTACCGTGTATAAAATACACGGGAGGCCCGCAAATCAATACAAGGAGGCATGCAGGGAAGATTAATGCCAGGAGGCATGCAGGGCAAGTCAATAGGCATGCAGGCAGTTTCATGCAGAGTTAATTCAAGGAGGCATGCAGGGCAAGTCAATAGGCATGCAGGCAGTTTCATGCAGAGTTAATTCAAGGAGGCATGCAGGCAGTTTCATGCACAGTTAATTCCATGAGGCATGCAGGGAGATTAATGTTATTTAAGTTTATCTTGAAATTAATTATTCAGCTGTATAAATAGGGACACACTGGTAGAAGGAAAGGGAGAGGTTTTCAGAATCAGAGAAAAATATTGTAATTCTTATCAATAAAATATCTCTCCCTAAGGGGAATTTATCCGTGGATGTAGGCATCAATCGCCGAACCACGTTAAATCTGTCTTCTTATTTTTTCTTCATTAGTAACTTAACCCAATTACACATCAATCATCAAAATCATCGTGTTTAGTGCCTTAAAATATTTCTGGGTACAAACAGATATGTATATATATATATATGGTAAAACTCGAGTTTCATAAGTGTGACCCTTTCATTCCCAGCCGTCCAAGTCAAACGAAATCCAGACGATAAGGACCACGAGATGACCCTTTCCGACGAATCCTATCCACTGATTGACTCTTTGATCAAGGAGACAAAGTCCACCTTTTTTATAACAGTGGACTTTGTCCTGACCGACCCCTATAATGGCTACATTCCAATCCCTAACTTACTTAGGATCATGTGCCATTACCCGCCTTGCGAAAGAAACAACTAGGAATACTTCCTCTCTTAAACTCGTGTGAAGTGAAATAAGCGCCCCCACAGTTAAAGGCCATTCGATTGCTATTAAAGAATTATTAAATTGGTTGAAAAATCTAAAGTTTATTGAATTGTAAGTCCATAGAGTCAGACTATTTCCAAGACCTATCTTAAGCACCTTAAACACCAATGGTACTCAATTTCTCATGTTTCCACTCTCTTTTCATTACGAAGATATCACAACTAATATCGTAGAATAAGTATCTTCTTTCGTGAGCAAGAAGTCAGGAAACTCCCATGCTTTCCGTTGGTCAACAACCAACAAAAAAAAGAGAGTTTTCTTCTTCGCAACTCCTACATCTGTCTGTCTAGGGGGAATCATTCAATCTCTATCCATCATGCCTCAATTGGATCAATTTACCTATTTTACACAATTCTTCTGGTCATGCCTTCTCCTATTTACTTTTTATATTGCCATAACTAATGATTCCAATGGGTTTCTAGGGATCAGCAGGATTCTCAAACAACGGAACGAACTGCTTTCACAGCGGGGGACTAAGATCCGTATCAAGGCATCCAATGGAGAATCGATCTCTAGAAAAGGTTTTAGCACCGGTCTATCCTACATGTACTCAAGATTATCGGAAGTCTCCAAATGGTGCCACTCTGTGGACTTAATGGTAAAAGGGAGGAAAATGACGTTGATTTCTTGCTTCGAAGAGATCAGCGGCTCACGAGGAATGGAAAAAAACATCTTCTATTTTCTATCGAAGTCTTCATCTAGCACATCTGTCAATCCTGTATGGGGAATGCCTTTTAAGAAGGAATCCATGTATCCTAGCAAGAAGACAGCAAATTTATAAATACATCTACAGACAAATTCCAAGTTTTTACCGAGACTGCATCTGTCTGTTGTTCTGGATGCTCACTACTCTGAATAAGCCATTCCTTTTTTTTTTTGTCCCATCGTTTCCGCTGACCTTTTGCTACACAGGTTAAGATCGCCGTGCTCCTGGGAACCTCCTTGTTGATTCTGATTAAAAGACCATCAAAAAATGCAGTTAATTTAAAGTTCCACAATTAGTACTGTTGTCTGAATATGAATTGATATGACCTGCTTTATGCATCAACTATCTGATTGCAATATTCATGGTTTACATACACCAAAATTGAATCGACCTGGTTCAGGTTAATGCAGTTCTGTAGGTAATTGATAAATTTATTAAGTTGATGCTGAATATGGGGATTTTATTTGTTTGATTTGAATTAGGGGTACTGTATTATGTGAAAGAAAGTTTTGATGATGAATTTGATGTATTTGTTTTATGAAGTAGACCCTAATGTATGAGTGATGATCTGCCAGATTTGGCCGGAATGGATAGCTTTGTAGTTGGTCTTGTAGTTGAGATGCTTACTATAATGTCCAGCAGTGATGAGTTCAGCGGAGATGCTTGAGTAAGTTATCTCTTCTTATTTTGTAGGTGAGATAGACTTACTACAATGTCAATGTTAGATATGACTTATGCAAACGATTTAACTGAAGATATGACTTATGCAAATGGACAAATTCATGTATCCTAGCTAGAAGACTACAAATTCCCAAGTTTTTACCGAAACTGCATCTGTCTGTTGTTCTGGATGCCCGCTACTCTGAATAAGTTGTTCCTTTTTTTTGTCCCATCGTTTCCGCTGGCCTAAGGACCTTTTGCTACACAGGTTATGATCGCCGTGCTCCTGGGAACCTCCTTGTTGATTCTGATTAAAAGACCATCAAAACAATGCAGTAAACTTAAAGTTCCGCAATTAGTATTGTTCTCTTTATGATTTTAATCGAACTTATTGTAATAACACGCAATAATATTATGTACTAATATTAATCCATGTATCTAGCAAGGACTGATAATTATGTATTAATCCATAAGAAAACTGCAAGTTTATTAACACATAAAGGGGCATGTAAATTTTGATAATTTTTTACCGATATTGCAACCCTTTTTTTTTTTCTCCCATCGTTTCAGCTGGCCTAAGGACCTTTTATTACAAAGGTTAACATCATCAACCTATAAATCCTGCAGATCTGGTTCGGTGATGGATTGTTTTTCACTTTCCTGTTTTTGAATCTCCTTTTCTCTACGCTTCCGATCCCGTTTTTCACTCTCCTCTTCTCTTCGCTTCCGATGTGCCATCGATGCTATACTACTAAAGTTGAGATAGGTATCTTTTGGTTGCATATTTGCTCAAAGAACTGTGTGAAAAAAATTTGAATTATATTGAAGAACTGTGGCTATTTTCGTGAATTGAAACTATGGTAAAACTCGTGCGGGAGTTGATATATGTATGCTAAACTTCACAGCTGATGTATATAAGGTAAAACTCTTTAGTTTAATAAGGGCCTGGTTTCGTGAATTTGGGAATTTGATCAAAACACAACCATCATTCCCAGCCGTCCAAGTCAAACTCCATCCGGACGATCCTGACCGGCGGATGATATCCGGACGATCCTGACCGGCGGATGATAATTTTCGGCAAATCCTGTCCACTGATTGACTCTTTGATCAAGGAGACAAAATACACCTTTTTTTATAACAATGATATTTTCGGTAAATAGATAGAAATACATTAAGAAAATAGGATAATTACCAATGTTCTGAAAACCGGCCCGGCCCGGCCGGTCATCCCAATGAATCGGTGAACCAGTCACCTTTCCGGGCCAATTCAATAGTGACCTAGCAATTTCACCAAAAAACCGGCTTATTTTGTGAGAATCGGTGACCCGGCCGGGTTAACCCGTGATTCAGCCGACCCTGTACGAGTCAATGTTTTTTTTTTCAATTTTCTTAATCTTCCATGTTCCAGCCGAATGTAAAGGTACTGAAAGATTTCTTCTGGATCTTCTTAATTCCAACATAGGGGGATAATTTTTCACAGAGACATGATGAGTTTTAAGATTACACATGTAAAGAAAAGTGAGGTTAATCTGCCAAAAATGTTAACTTAATATATCTTATTTTCCCCCTTCATATAAAGCAGAAATTTTCAATCTTCTCCTCCATTCTTCATCAAGCTAAGAATCAAAATCACAAAAAAAAAATCTTCAAATCATATATCAACACACACTCATATCAAAAAAAAAAAAAAAATCAATACACATCCATGATAAAAGAATTTACATAGGAAAAAGTAGATATAGAAAGGAAACTGTTATCGAGATAAGATAAGGGAAAATTGGTTATCAAAGACAGGGAGAAAAGTAAAGAAGAAGCTGAGAAACTATAATTATTTGATCCTTTTAGCTACAGAAGCAGAGAAGCATATACACAGAGAAAAAGATGAAACAAGAAGACAAGAGTACCCCAAATTTTTATCTTTTTCTTAATTAGTTTGTGGTTTTATTGATTTTGACAAGTGGGACACTTGGACGTGGGAATAGTTATCACCTACACACGTGTATGTTCACCAAAAGAGTTCTTCTTTTTGATAACACAATCGGAAGTTGCATGCTGCTTGTGACGTAAACTAATATACGTATGACTCAGTGACCGGAGTTGAACCACTGGTTAAACCGTATGACCCGTGACTAGTAATTTTTCCGGTTCGATGTCCGGGCCGGTTCTCAGGACATTGCTAATTACGAAGAGTTCACCAGACAAGCCACCAAGCAAACTTCTTGCGGTTGGAGCAGCGAGGGTTTCTCTCTAACCAAACATTCCTACGAGTGGGATACTCCTACGAGCAGATTTTTCATGCTAAGAACCATTGAAAACATGCCCATTCTTGTGCAACTCAAGGAGATTATAAAGAAAAGGAGATTAGAAAAGGAAGGAAACTAAATACACAAAATTGGTCAAAAAGACCAAAATCAACAATTCCTGGGTGAAAAAGACACTTAGGTTTGATCATCTTTGTTTAAATAGCAAAAATTAAAAAGATATTGTTTAAATGGACAAAAATTTAAAAATAGGAGGATGTAAACCGGTTTCATCCTGTCCATTTTCAAATATTTTTTCTTATTTTTATTTTACATGGGATGCATCCAGTTTCATCCTTGCTATTTTTTAAGTATAAGCGGGATGAATCTAGTTTCATCCTTGCTATTTTTTTTTGGCTATTTCACCCGTACTTTTTTTTACTCGTCCATTTGAACCGTGTTTTAAATTTTTTTTGGACAAATGACCCATTTTCTCATCTAAATACTAGCTTGAGCGCCGAAGAAATACACCAACATTTGATGGGTAAATAGACAATTTCAGACTTGCAATCTCGGACAAATTGCATATTTATTAACGGACAAGACACTTCATCAAAAGGACTGCAATAAAATAAATGCATTCACTAACTTTTTAGTTTTCATGACGAGGACTAATAAACGTACAAGACACTTCGCCCGCAGGGGAAAAAAAACACCAAAGATGCATTATCATACTTTCTTTGCAGTTTTTGACTACGACATAACAACATTCAGAAAGAAAACTACAATTGTAGGGAAAACATGATATACTTATTCGTAACAAAGAAAAACAGGATAAAATGATCCTTAATTAAGGATAAACCTCAATCACAGATTGAACTGCAGACATTTGAGTGATCTTGTAGCTAGAAAAACCTGCGGCATCAATAAGTTTCTTCAATTCTTTTTCAGTTCTCTCTTTTCCACCAGTGTTAAGCATCATATCCAAATCGGATGCAAGTCTGATTTTTGAAAACGGATTAACTGAATCTGCAACATCCAGTACTATATCAACGATAATAACTTTTCCTCCTCGTGGTAGTGCTTCTTTGCATCGCTTTAAAATTTGAATGCATTTATCGTCGCCCCAATCATGAAGGATGTTCCCGAGATTAGAAAATTAAGATCAATCATGGAATGAAATTAATTCCTTAAATTGATATATAGATGTTAATTTCTAACCAAAAAAGTGTAAAGAGAGTTAATAAAGAGCATCAGCACTAGGAATGATTAGAAAAAATTAAGATCATGCGGAAGATCAAAGAGTAAATTCGGGAAATGACATTGTACCACCACCAACGAAGGTTTTAATCACAGAATACACTTTTGCATTATCCCAATTGATATATAATTTAATTAGATGCATGGCACTAACCATTAAAGTGTAAAGAGTTACCTTCATAAAGATGGCATCAGCACTAGGAATAAACTCGAACATATCACAAATTTTCGTAATATTTGGCATTTTAGGAGATTCAGCTGTAACATGCGGAAGATCAAAGATTGTGCATACAATAATCGGGAAAGGTTCCGAAATTGCCATCATAGCAGCACCACCACCAACGTCAACTAAGGTTTTAGTTCCATCAGAGAACACAATTTTGCATTCATTAACCAAAGCTGAATTAACTAATTTAGTATCGCACGCCATTGCTTCATTAAAAAGTTGGTTCTTTTCAGGATTTTCACTCATGTAAACCCAAATACTCTTTCCCAACGCTTTCTCGAAAGCGTTACAATTACCAGTTAAACCTTCATTTAAATAATGCCATGGAGCCAACAAATCTTTATCATTCATTGCTAAAATCGAAGCAACCATTGATTTTTCCCAACCTCTTATCAAATATTTTGCTGGTGGAGCTAACGAGTAGGCGATTCCACCCAGTGGCGGAGCCAGACTTTTCCAACTTAGGGGACAAATATATATAGCGAAAGATAACACTAGTTGCGGCTAGAGGTTGCCCGAATTTTTTTAGGGTCTCTTGCGACAAAAAAAATACCTAACTTGCCTCAAGACTCCACAAAATATCAATTCTTCATAGAACCTTATACCTAGTGCTAGAATTTGTTATAGAAAATTTTGAAATGTATTTAAAAAGGCACCAAATGAAGCATATTATAGCAATTTTGTAGAATCCAGAGGGACAATTATGGAAAACCTTAAATTTGTAAGCCTAAAATAGTCATTTTGTAAATTCTAGGGAGGACAGTTGTCCTCCTAGTCCTCACTAAGCTCCGCCCCTGATTCCACCATTAAGTGAAGAAACTTCTGTGTTGAATATTTTCATGTGAACCAAGTAACGCATAATACGGAACAAACGATCTGAATTAACAGGTTGAACGGGAAGTTTAGAAGCTAACTTAGATAAAGACATTGGCTTTCCATGGTTATGAATAGTTTCAGCAATCTCTAGTTGAACTGCACATTTGAGAACTAATGACTCGGAAAAATCGTAGATTATTTTCCAGTTAAAAATATAGAATTCTAAATTGGGAATTTTGATAAAGTGCCCCACTTCCAAAATCCGGTTTAATAAGTTGCCCCCGTTTTTTTCAACTTTTCAAAAGTGCCCTTTTTGTTTTGTTTCCTGTTAAAGTCCACTAAAATTAGTCAATGATCGTTTACCCTTGGTCGATACTGTAGGATCAGAATATCGCAACATCTTTACCTTTGCGAAATCTTTAAACAACACACTGCGAAGACATCGCAGATTGGTTACAGAAATGACGTGACAGATGACAACATCCTAAACACGATAAAGATGTGGAGACCTAGAGAGATTTAGGAGTGTTGCGAAATTATCCTTTTGCATACTTGCGATAATCAGATCCGAAAATAAAGGACAACATAGCTGTCATCCACTATGTAATATCCTATATAAAGAGCCAAACAGGCTTAAGGAAGAGGGAGATCTTTTTAGAATGGAGAGAAAGTTATGAGGAGAGAGAAAGTCTAGTAGTAATTGTATTCTTGATTTCATTTCCTTCTTGTAAAATTTCTAACTCAATTAATAAAAAGTGTAATTGTTGATCTTAAAGATGTGTTGAATATTATGAATTCTTGTGAGGGATGTATTGTGGGAATTCCTGCAACTACAAATACTACCATCAAAATTACAGGCGTGTCCTTGGGAAATCTGACCAGTCGAGATATATTTAGGAAAGAGAAAAGGGAAAGGTGTGATGAACTGAAAAAACTCGTCACCCTCTCATCTCTTCTGCTTCTCCTTCTCCTTCATTTTCTGCTTTTCATTCTCATTCTTTCAAAAAAAAAAATTCAAATCTCGACAACAATAATAACAAGTCATTTTCTCACTTTTAGAATTTGTAGATGGTGTTAAGAGTGAAATTAGGGTGTGATTTTGGTCTCCATCTGTTAGGGTTTGTTGATGACGAAAACAGTGAAGTTGATGTTTGAAGGAAATCATAAGAAAATTAGTTTGATTTTGGTGGTGAAACTAAAATCAAATTCGGGTACAGCAAACCAAAATCAAGGTTAGGGTTTTCTATTAAATCTTATGGTGGTGAAATTGTTTCTAATGGCGGTGAAGAAAACCAAATTTGGGTTTGTTGATAGTCAAATTGAGAACAATTTTAGGGGTTTCTGCTGAATTTGATGCAGCTGCAACTGAATATATTTGTGGTGAAACTAAATTTGCTACTGATGAAGAAATAAAAGGTGAGTTGGGTTTAAATTAAATGTACCGGGAGCTTTTGGATTTTTTTGTATTTATTTTTTTCTTTTTTATGATTCGATCAAATGTCACGGATCCTTGAGAAGTTAGGGTTTGTTGGTACTGTGAATTGAAGAAGCATATCTAGTCATGAAGATTCAGATGCGTTCAGAGAAGGGAAATAGATGGTGATATTGATGTTAATGGGTTTGTCTTGAATCTTCTTGTGATTAAGGGTTGTGAATGATGGATCTGGTGGCTGATGCTGGTGATGTTTAATTGAGGTGTTGGTGAAGCTGCAGGTAGGTGTTGTGTGGGTACAATTGCAGGATTTGCTTGAGCCCAAAGAAGAAGTGGTAAGTGCAGCTGATAGCTGGTGGTGAGATGAACTACAGAAGATGGTGTTGAGTATGATCAGTGATGTTTAAGATCAAAGAAGGTAATGGAGATGGTGTTGAAGATGCAACAGATTAGATGTATGCTTAGGAATGGAATGTGGGAGATAAATTGAGCAAAAAGCTAGAATGGGAAGTGACTGAGAAGTGGTGTTGGTGATGGCCGAATTATGTGTTGCTACAGATTCTAATGGAGTTGGCTTTGCAGGTATTGCAAAAGAGGCTTTGAGTTGTGCATTAGATGTATGCTAGGTTGTGCAGGTGAGAAGAAATACATGCCTGAAAATGGCCGGAATAGCACCAGAAGCAGACAAGACTCTGCCTGATTAATTCTTTAGTGAGTCGACTCAGTGACTCGTTGAACCCTAACTCGGTGACTCAGCCGAATCATCCTTATTCAGACCAACTATGTTGAGGGCTTTTAAGACTTTTATCAGGTGCTAGCTGGAACTTAACGACCCTAACAAGCCGTTACCCGTTTTTTGAATAAAAAGGTCAAAGTAGGGGCACTTTTGAAAAGTTCAAAAAAACGGGGGCACTTTTATTAGAGTATTTCAAAACAGGGGCACTTTATCAAAATTCCCTTCTAAATTTGCTTAAGTTACGATTTCATTTTTTGAGTTTGTATTTTTTAAAGCACCAATCATACATCGCATAGTGTCCTCACTAGAACGCTCGTTTCACAAAACTAAAAAAATGCTTGTTTCGATCAATAGGATACGAGGTTTTCCTCACCGTTCAACGTGAGAGCTTTATTTGTCTAGGCTTTTAAGTCTTTAGATTATTTAGACTAATCATAATTATTAGATGAAAGTTAATTACAGAATGATCTATAGAGTATAAGGGAAAAAAAAGGAAAAAAAAAACAAGCTTTCATCAGATCTGGTCCTTTTGGACCAGATCTGAGCAAGATTTCTTTTCTTTTTTAAGTTTTAGTTATTAGTTAATCAAATAAGACATGTTTTTTATTGTTTTGATGTCTTTCGGCATATTTCTTCGCCATTTGGGCGATTTTTCTTCGTTATTATGGACTATTGTCTCTTCGCTTTGCGGGCGATTTATTCAGATCTTCATGGCTGGATCGTGTCTTACTATTCTCGATTCAGAAACATCGATCATTCCACACGGTATCACTTTGAATCTATTTTTAATATAAGAGATTTAGGGCATCCGGGTTCGTTTGGGTATACAAGATTAAGGGCAAAGTACTCCTTTCATTTAGGAGCATCTCTTATCAAAGAAGAAAAAAATCACATTAAATGGTCGGAATTGATTCCAGATAATACCATCATTTTACCTTGGTACATAAATAAAAATTGGGTATCTTTACGGTTTATCGCTCTTTCTCTTCGCGATATACTTGTAATTGGTATCTTTAATTGTATTCGGGGTTTAATCATCTTGTATTTTGATATTTTTGTTATAATGAGTATTTTGATTTGAATGAATTGAAATATGTTGATTGACCAAAAAAATAAAATAAAATAAATAAAAAAATAAATAAATAAAGGAAAAAAAGAAGTTGGCTTTTGGTAAAGATGAGGATGGGTGGGTTTCAGTTACCCACGTAAAGTGGTCCTATAAAAATTTTGATTCTTGAACCAGGGTTGCATTTAGCTTTTATGGGGGTTGTATGTACTAGTAAAACCATTGCCACGGTGGGAGGGCCGACCGAAAAAGAATCTGAAGATGGGGTTTGTCTGCGACTATTTTCACATTCTGTTTCAGGAAAAATGATCCTTTCTCCCCGTTTCGGAAAAAGTGATACTTTCACCCCGTTTCATAAAAAGTGATACTTTCGCCTCGTCTCAGAAAAAGTGATACTTTTTCCCCGTTTTGGAAAAAGTGATACTTTCGCTATGTTTCAGAAAAAGTGATACTTTTTCTGGAACAGAACGAAAGTATCACTTTCCCCAAACAGAGCGAAATTATCACTTTTCCCTAAACGGGGCGAAAGTATCACTTTTCCCTAAACGGGGAGAAAGGATCACATTTCCTGAAACAGAATGCGTTTCTGAAACGGAAAATTAGTCGATCCATAAACCAAAATATGGTTGCATGATGTGTTATGCATCCTTTGTGGTGGTTTGCATAATGGCTATGCATTCAATTTTCGAGAATTGTGCCTAAAATAAAAGTATCACTTTTCTTGAAACGGAGGGAGATCGTTTTATTAGTTTGCAACGGAAAATTAGTTGATGCATAAACCAAAATATGGCTACATAAAGTATTATGTATCCATTACGGTGGTTTGCATAATGAATATACACTTAATTTTCTAAAATTGTGCGTAAAATGATAAATACCTCCGATTTTTTTTCGTGAAAACTCAAAATTTAATATTATTGTTTGTACTCATTGCATAGCTTTTTTTACTACCTTTCTAACGAGATAAAGTTTGTAAAATTCCAATGCACGGATTTTTGAATATGTTATATTAAAGTTTGCTTTCCAATTATACCCCTAAAAATAGGATAGATAAGGATTGGACTAAAAAGGAGGGATAATTGTGTCATATTAGATTGTCTGGAACTTTTAAATGGGTTTAATGAGTGGTGTTGTGTTCATGTTCCTAAGGACACAAACGATGTAGCCAATAATCTGGCAAAGGAAGCTAGAATTAGTCTTATTTCTTTTTTTTTTTTGGGTCTTGAAACTTCACCCATGTGATTGTCAACTCTCATTAGAGAGAAACTGATTGTTGCCATTTGATGATGCAATATAATTTTCTTTTCCTATTGAAAAAAGAAAAAGAAAAAGACCAACCATGGACACCAAATTCAATCTTTTTTGTGTCAATTGATCACTAAAATTCAATCCAATAACCATCGCCATATACATATTCCGATACAACTTTGGTGACTATCTATTTTTTATCCCGTTAGGTGTAGGAACAGAATCTCAGTGAGTTATATCCCCCGAAATTTTAACTAAAGTGTGTTTGCGAAGGCCATCGCAGAGTGCTAGAGAAGTAATGTAGTGAGTGACGTCAGCTTAGTCATAAGGAAAGTGTGAAGATTCTGCGAAGATCGGGATTACCTTGCGAAGAAAACCCTTGTGAGCCTACGAAGACCACGCAGATTAGATCCGAAAATAAAGTCTAGCTTATCTGTCAGCCACTATGTAATCTCCTATATAAAGGGCCAAGCAAAGTCGAGATAAGAGAGAGCTTTTTAGAGAGTGAGAGGAGAACAAATAGAAGAGAGAAAGTCCAGAGCTATTTTGATTTCCATGTAATTCTCATTACTTTTGTAAGATTCATCAAAAAGTTTAATAAAAATTCGTTAATCGATCATGAAATTTGACTAAAACAGTATTTAATCTTGGAGGGGTGTGGTTGTAGGAAATCCTGCAACCACATATTGGCACTAGAAACAGGCACTTATTTGAGAAAGGTTTTAAGAGATTAGTAAAGAATTTGTGAAATTAGTAAGAGATCACTAAAATTGAAAAGATGGTAAGGAGAAGCATAAGAATTGCAGAAAGGAGGAGAAAGGAAATGAGAGAATCTTCTAGGATGGGAACAAGGAATGAAGGAGAAAAACGAATTCAACTCCCGATTCAGCAGACACCAATACAAGATGGAAACATTGATTACGATAGAGTCATTGTACACAATTGGAGGACGGACTCAGCAGAGGAAATAGAAGAAACACAGCAGTTGAGGCGAGTAGAAGGAGGAATAATCCATGGAGAAGAGGGAAATGAAACGCTAGAGACACCAAGACAGAGGATCTTTGAAGAAAGGAGATTAGAAGCAGAAGAACATGCAAATATAACACGACAAAATCATGAATTGAGAATGGAAAATATAAGGCTACAAAATAAAAGATCGAGAAGTACTATAAGATCAAATTCAAGATCAATTAGAAGAGAAGATAGACGAAATTTGCTTGAAGTAAATGTTGTTGAGAACATTCAAGAAGATATGCAGAATTCTAATGATGGACATCATGGAGAGAGATAAATAACTGAAGATCGTTATATTCAATGTGGAGAAAGTTATCACATCGAATAATATGATAGAGATCAGAAAGATGAGCGATGTCATGGAAGAAGTAATCAAGATGGCGAAGAAAACCGGGAGGAAGGAAGAAGGATGTTATATGGAAGGGAAATACAAAGTAATCGACAAACAATGGAGGATGAGATTGAGAGGCGAAATGCCGAACAAACACGTATAGCTTGCGAAAGAGAAAGAAGAATGGCAGAAACTGAAGAACAGGAGTTTCAGGAGGCTATACGTCAGAACAATCATGATAACCAAGAAAGGAGGCGCGAACGGATTCGTAACAAAGATAATATTAATGAACAAACAGAGCGCAGAGGAGAAGATGAAAGATGTAACCATGTGCGAATACATGAAAGGGGTGAAAGAGAAGATCGCAGAGGGCGGCGAGAAGAAGAGGATGAAGAGGAAATACAAAATATCGCAAGGCAAGATAGACATGAACGTAGAAGAAGTGAAGCAAGATTAAAGAGACCAATGGACCAAGGGTCAGGTATGAATGAACAAATTTTAAGAGAATTGGCAGAGATGAGGGGAATGCTCAGTAATAGAAGAGAAGTAGGTAGAAGACAACTGGACGAAGCAATAGAGGAAGCTGCGAAGACGCCGTTTATACAAGAAGTACAATTAAGGGGAATACCGCCAAAATGCAACTTACCTACATTAACCAGCATCTTCGATGGGACAACTTGTGTTGTTCAAAATATCAAAGCTTACGTGAGGTGCATGCTGCAATGGGAGAATCATGATGCTGTGTTGTGTAAATACTTTGCATCAAGCTTAACGGGAGAGGCGTTAAAATGGTTTGAAGGATTGCCAAAGGATACCATAGCGTCTTTTACTCAGTTACAAACGGTGTTCTTAGGAGCTTACATAAGTAACAATTCACTGCGTCCTGGTATTGAAGATGTATTTGGATTGAAACAGAGAATTGGCGAAAGTTTGAAGCACTTAACTATGAGGTGGAAAACAATGTGTAGTAACATGGCAGGCCGTGTGGATGAAAGATACCTCATTTTATCATTCATTAATGCAATGTTCGCAACAAATTTGTTGTATGTTCAAATATTTAGCACCAAGAATACTATCACAATGACTGGGGTGCGGGAGTTCCGAGAGGAATATATTGCTCTTGAGGAGAGACAAAATGAGATGGAGTCATACCCAGTCGCGAATACAAGCTCAACAATTTCGAACGCAAGTTTATTGCCCAGATTAACAAACACAATGGCGATCACTTCGCAAGATTTGCAAAAAAGAAAGGGAAATCGAAGGTCAACAAAAGTTGGTTGCGATGGGAAGTCGAGATATAGAAGAGTTCGAGAAAGAGAGGAGATTCTGTAATCGCGGCGGAAATAACAAGATTCAGAGACTTGATCAACCTCAAGAAACTTATGGAGGACAGAAGAATAACTATCAAAAAGGACAAGGATCTAACAGGGTAGTATGGGAATAAATAATAATGCCGCCTTTAAATACTAGTGTGGAAAAGATATGGGAAGCCATAATCTTGATGGAAAATATCCCATCACCTTGGAACATGGGGAGGGAGCCACCATCGAAATAAAGAACTCATGAATTTTATTCATATCATCATTTTCATGGACATTCCACAAATGATTGCAGAAACATAAAGAGAATTATCCTGAGAATGATAGACCAAGGTAAGCTGAACCATTTTATGAGAAAACAACCGCAACATTTGCCATTACCACTACCACCAGAAGATCGCAGAGCAAATGCAGCGAAAAGAGAAGATACATTTTTAATTGAAGTCGGGTCAAAAGGAAAAAACTTATTCTGCAATTCTATTGTACATTCATACAAAACAATAGAAGATTTTCATGATAATGTTCTGAGCAGAGTGTTCGCAAGAGATGTTGACGGTAAAGAAATTATGAATATTGCGAAAGTCTCGCCACAAAGAATGGCAGAAACAACCTATTTCCTTTACAGCTGAGCAACCTATTTCCTTTACAGCTGAGGAAATCCCCGAAGGAGGAGAAATGTATGATAATCCTTTAGTGGTAAAGTTAAATATTAACCCGAAACAAAAAGAAGATGAAGATGATGAAGCTGAAGATTCGTGGGCGATCAATAGAATATTGATTGATACTAGAAGTTCTGTAGATATTCTATTTTACCATACCTACAAAACTATGGGGGGGAAAAGATGAAGATTTGATACCTTCAACTTATAAGATTTATGGTTTTAATGGTACTGCGAACAAGCCCAACGGAGATATTACCATGTGAATTCCTTTGAAGGGGTTATCTTCCGAAATTCTCTTCCGCGTTGTTGATGTAGAGTCACCATATAATGCGTTGATTGGTCTACCTTGGATGCATGGGATTCTGGGAGTAGCTTCGACCTTCCACCAATGCATTAAGTTTCCTCATCCTAGTGGTGTTGGAATTATAAGAGGAGATTGGGTTGAAGGGAGAAAATGGCATGCAATCGATGTAGAAAAATGTGAAGAGAGAGTAACTAAAAAGATCAACTGGAAGCGCAATGTCAGAGAAAAGCAAAGAGGCGAACGATTAATGGTAGACGCATTGGAACATGGAAGAGAAGGGATTTCTGCGAAAGCAAAGAAGAGGTGGTATTACTTTCACAGCCCATCTTTCAGAAAAATAAGGGAAGTGAAGATGTGAATAGATGGGAAGATCCATACACAATAACAAAGATACTTGGAGAAGGAAAGTATGAACTAGAAGAAGTGAAAACTGCGGTATATGATGAAAAATATCTGCAGAAGTATGGCACAAGAGATGGTGACGACCCAAAACAAATAGAGGATGTCTTGCGAAATAAAATCATCAATAGTGTGCGAGAACCTTAAGGAAGCACAAGCACAAGGTGATAAAAGTAAGAGGCTTAAAATGTGAGATGAGAATGAAATTGATGAAGTTGAGCGAAGAAGAAAGCAAAATTGAACGCAAAATATGTATTCAAAAAAAAAAAAAAAAAAAAAAAAAAAAAAAAAAAAAGTCAGCAGTAAGAATGGAGATCTGGGTTAATTTCGCAGACATATTATATTCAAAAGAATGAAAAATGCGATAATTTCGCGAGAATTGTGAACTTTACAAAGAAAAGAAAATACGAGAATAAACAAAAAAGATAGAGGCACCCAACTTTGGCGTACACCCTAGTTTGCGAATAAAATTTCACAAGAGGCAAATGTTAGACCTAAAGTACGTCATTGAAGGGGAGACCTATTACATGGCTCAGGGAAAGGTTACACCGCCCCGGAACCTGGGTCATGGAGACTTGGGGTTTTTAAATCCATCCAGGAGAGGCGCCTTGGATTCTCAGCTTAAACTTATGACTTAGGTTGGGCGACTAAGGTAAGAAGGTCTCTCCTAAGGAGTGCAGAACTTGATCAAGGCGCCGAGGTACACGGTTGATCCAAGATTTCCTGGGGCGTTTAGAGCGTCTCGGCCATTCTTGGCATTGGCAGATGATGCACTCGGCCCGAAGAAAACTCCACTTAGGGTGCAGTCTCGTAACCATAAGCCATATAGACAAAATGGATAAGAGGCTGCGAAAACAACTGGTTGTTGTTAGGACCGGATGGGAGGAGCCAACCTTGTATGGTAGAGGTACGTCTCCTTGAAGGGGTAACCAGGGGGATGATAAAGGCGGCACCCTCCATTAGGGAGCTGATAAGTGTCTCAAGAAGCAAATGTCATGAGACTTTTTACTCACGGGAGTATTAAGGCTTGTCATATTTGTGCAACAACCCTGAAGAGGCAAAAATACTAGAGAAAGATAAGACGAGATCAATGGGTTAGTGCACGAAAGTGTAAAGACGTCCTGCGATTTCGTCGTAAGACGGTAATGTCATGGGGCTTTACGTTCGCAAGAACATTTAGGCCTGTCATATTGTCGCATGAAAAAAAATCCTGCTGAGGCAAGAAAATGATAAGGCAAGATCAATGAGTCAATACATGAAAATGTAAAGACGTCCTGCGATTTTGTCGCAAATATAAAGAATGGCAAAATAAGACCTTTACTTAGGAAGGCAAAATAAGACCACACAAGAGAATAATATTGAAATGAATTTTGGAAAATCCCAAGATATACAT
The DNA here is from genome assembly GCA_023531295.1 of Papaver armeniacum. Classification (NCBI taxonomy): domain Eukaryota; kingdom Viridiplantae; phylum Streptophyta; class Magnoliopsida; order Ranunculales; family Papaveraceae; genus Papaver; species Papaver armeniacum. The sequence continues at coordinate 343,796 of JAJJWW010008545.1, forward strand.
GATAGCGAATTTATCATAGCTAGATTTCGCAGAAAAATACAAATAAAACAGCGAAAATAACGCAAAGAATACTGTACACAATTGTGGCATGATTAATCTTTCATTTGAAAACAAATAACCGAGGAAAGTATGGGAATGCTTAACAGAGACAAATTTTATTTGCTTCCACATGATAGATTAACGCATATATGTTGATTATATATTACTAATCTTTGATTGTTGTTGCGAACAAGGATTGCTTTTCTAATATATGCAGATAAAACAAGAAGAATAGAGCTTATATTAAGAAATTTTGGAAATCAGAGGAGATCTCAGTGACAGATTTACATAAAGGTCAAAGAATAAAAGATATACAAGTGTCACAAAAAGACAAAAAGTTAATGAAGAAAAGGGGAATTATTTCTTGCTCGATTCTTCTTCTTCCTCATCAATGTCATCTTCAACTTCTTCTTCTTCACTATCGTCACTATCCGAAATCTCTGTAAATGATGAATTCGAAGGGATTTCATCTAAGAGGCAGGGATACATAGAGTGGGAAATGCGGTTGTCATCGCAGACCTTCATGATAGTTTGATTGTGAAATTTAAGAATGTCATTCTGGAAGTTGGCAACGATGAGCTTCAACTAGTTCTTGGGCCGATGGTATTTATCATTGCGAGTAGACAAATTTTATGCGAGTTCCATCTTTTCTGCTTCAAGAGATTTAGTACGAGTCTCCAATTCTTCAATTCTTTTGCAAAAGTCCTTCTCAGCCTCTGCGAATAAACAACAACATATCAATAACTCAAGCAAAATTTATAAAAAGAAGCATAACCAGTAAGAAAGTAAAATTAACAACCTTCTCTGTTAGAGATCATATCTTTGATCAAGGATAAATGATCAGCTTGGAGACTAACGTTTACACCTAAGTTATTTCTGGCATCATCTAAGATTTTCGCAGCCCAAGCGAATTCGTCATCATTAGTTATAAGAAGTCGAGAGCGAATTTGGTTTTATATTTCGACAAAGATGGTATTCTTATGATTAACTTCATCTCGTTCAAGCTGAATTTCTAGATGGGTTTTATGAAATTTTTCTAAAGCTTGAGCACCTTGACTAGTGATGCGATCTTTATCATCTATAAGATCACTGATCTTAACTCTTAACTTGTTAATTTCTTCTTTGGAATCAAGGTAGCGACGTTTTAAGTCATGAGCTAGTTTCAAAATGCTCCTATGGTCAATTTTTAAGAGATGAAATTTGGATCTGAGTTCATTTAAGGAAAGAGAGTTTGTTTTATCATTGGTATAATTGTTTAAAGAAATATTAATATGTTCGAGAAGGATATCATCATCCGTAACGTGGGGAAAGGTGCGAAGAAAGGTGGCTTCATCATAAAGACCATAAATATCTACAAAAATGATTAATCAAATAAGGGAAAACTATGGGAATAGGATTAGAAGAGAATACGAAATGCTACTTACTATAAAGTTGGTCATTCGCATGTTGAAGGCTGCATATTTTATTCTGTTGAGTGGAGGAATCTACTTCTAATTGTTTGTTCTTCTTGCGAAGTTCCGCAATCTCATCTTCTAGTTCTTTATTTTTGCTGCGAGATTCATCTACCATCTTATTAAGCTTGGAGTTTTTCTTAACTAAGTCAGAGGCAACTGCATAAGAATCCTTCCCAGCCTGCGAAAGAATAAAGGGAAAATCAAAGTAAGATATAAATTTTGAATTATAATTAACAATGAGCTATAGAAATGAAGATTTTCCAAAATACCAAGCGAGTTTAAGAAACTTGGAGTGACAAATCTAGAAACACCATGAAGGGATGGATTATCATCTAAAAGAGGGGCGTCACAGATGTAGTTGCAGGAAATCCTACACTACACCCCTTACAAGAATCTATGTAATCAAACCATTTTAGGATGAACAATCATAAGTTTTATTGATTAAATATTTTAGTGTTTACAAAATGAAACAGTAAACAAGCTCAAGAATTACAATTACTCCTAACTTTGTCTCTCTTAATGACTTGCCCAACCCTTAAAAAAGAACTCTCCCCTCCAATAGGCCTGCTCGGCTCCTTATATAGGGTATTACATAATGGATGACAGCTAAGCTGTCCTTTATTTTCGGGAATGACTTGCGAAATATCGCAAGTGTACAAGTACATAATCTCGCGACACTCCTAAACCTCGCTAGGTCTTCACATCTTCCTCGTGTTTTGGCTGTCGACATTCATTGCGTCATTTATATTACTCTTCTGCGACACCTTCGCAATGTTGTCGTTTATTGATCTCGCAAGGTATTGATGTTGCGATATTCTGATCCTACATCTTGCCTCTTCTCATGTCTTCTCTGCGAAGAAGAGAATTTCATGAGAATTAATGTGTTCAAAGTGCCGCAGCTGTTCATTTTTCATCAATTTTCCGCCGACAAGGCTCCGTGAATTAGGGACAACCGTTTACACGTATCCAGAATCTCCTTTTTTACCGGCACATTAAATGCTAACCGGTCACACTTTTCTTGTCTATTTAAGAAAAAATTCTTCATGAGAATGTTTTCTTTCTTTTACTTCGTCTTCTTCATCGTCTGCAACTTTTTATTGTTGTTTTTCCTCCTGCAATTCTCCTCATCATCTTTCTGCTATCACTCCTCTGCTACTGTTCTCATCATCTTTCTGCCACTGTTTCTATGGAGCCACCAAGGTTTGTTGGTTCTGCTGAAATTGATCTCTTTTATTAAAATCGTTTTATTTTGATATTGTTCTTCCTTTAATGATTCCCCTGCTGTTTTTGTTTCAGCAAGAACAAATCTAACACCAAATTCACCGTTCTGAACCCTACTGTCTCCATGAGCTCGCAACCGAAAACCACTATTACTAAAAGGAAATCTGCGAATAGCAAGGTATTAAAGAAACATTTACTTTTAATAACAATATTGTTGCCTCTGTTTCTTATTTAACTTGTAATTCGCAGGATGACAAAAATGTTGATATATCCCCTAAGAAGCCTCGTCGTTCTAAGCCTGTTGCACCTCCCATTTCCTTTCCTCCATTCAAGCTCACAACTCCTCCTGCGGTATCTTCGCAGGATATCCCATCTTCTGCTGCGATATCTTCGCAGGATAAATCAATTCCTCCTTCGCAGGATAAACCATCTTCTCCTGCGATATCTTCGCATGACAAATCAATTCCTTCTCCTATTCTCACTATCTCTGGAAATATCGCTGTCGATATTCCTAAATTTTCCATCAATGAAGTTCTTCAAGATGAACCCCTTTCCACTTTTACCATCAATGCCTCTGTCTCGCCCCCACTTGTTAATCAGATTTCTTCTTCTGGCATTTCTATGACCAAAAATGACTCAATTCTTCCTTCTTCCTCCATCATTTGCTCTTCATCTGGGTCTATCCCTCCTACCAAAGAAAACTTGGAAGGGATAGATGTAGCTTTCAAAGTTTTATCAGACATCATGAATGATGTCAAGAATACCTCCATTGATCCCATCAGGTCTAGTGTTTGCGAGTCCTTGAGTAAGTATTTCGGTTCTGACAAAATGTCGTAAATATCTTTGGAACAAGAAATTAAGACTTTTAAGAGTAATCTTCAAAACACTTCGCTGGATCGTGATAATCTTCGCTACAAGAATGAAGAATTAAAAAATTAAAAGGTATCACTTCCTTTTTTTTTTTTTTTTGAAGACCTTGTTCGCCTTTCAAGCCTTGAATCAGAAGCGTAAAATGGAGATATATCAGTTGGAATCTATTGTGGAAGAAACTCGAATGGAAAGAGATGCTTGGACGGAGCAATATAACCAATTAGATAACCTTCATACATACTCTGTTGACCAGATAGATAATCTTACCCAAGAAAATGCTCACTTAGTTCAGAAGCAAGAATCATTAAGTAATGAATTGTCTCATCTCTCATATTCTTTGACTAAATATAATTTGGAGTTGGAAACCTTATCAGATGAGAATGGAACTCTGTCTCAAGAGAAGCGAGCTTTGTTAAATAAGGTGGCGATATCTTCGCAACAGCTTGATGTTTGTCAAAAAATATGTAATGAACAAGAACAATCTATTTGTTCATTGAGAAGTAGGCTCAAAGAAACCACTGCCGAGAGGGATAATCTTATTCAGGGTAGAATAACCCTAAGTGTGAAAACAAGCCAGCTCAAGGATAAATATACCAAGTTAAAAGAATATCATTCCTCCCTTGCTAGGGAGAATAACTTACTTATTTCTAATGAAAAGAGTTTACGTTCTCGGTTAAAAGGTCTTGTTGGAGATAATTTTGATAATGCCATGGATCATTTGGAGAATAGTTGTTTGGATCTGACCCAACATCTTATCTCGCAAAAGGAAGGTAGTCATAAGATTTGACTGCCTCATCATTTTTTTTTCCTTGTCTAATTTTCTTATGATATCCTTTATTTATAACTCTGTTGTTCTTCTTCATTTTCGCAGAGTCTGAGAAAGATCTTCGCTCCTCCCTTTCTACTTTGGAATCCAGCTATGCCAAAATTCGCAAGGAGAATGTAACACTAGCCGCTACTCTTGCCCATTCTCGTGATCGGGCCGCAAGAAGACTTGATTATCTTATTCATTCCAAAGACATTCAGAGTAGAAATCACCAGAAGGCACTCCTTCGTCAATTTCATCTCAAAGCTGAAGTTATTGTGAATGACATCTTACTGTCTAAATCTCTTGACCATGTCTCTATCGAACCTCTGGAAGTAGAAAATGATGAAATTCCTAATTCTCCTGATAGTGATTATGAATACGAAAGTGGCGTGGATTTCGCAAATGAAAAGGCGATCCCTTCTAATAATGAAGCTGTCAATAATGATCCAAATGAAGGGATTCCTGGTGAGAGTCATCCAACTGGCGAAAATGAAATTGATAAAATTGTTGAAGAGTGTTTAACATCTCCTGTTGGCGAGAAAAATAATGTAGAGAGTTAAATTGATTTTGTAACTTTATATCTTCTAGTCTCTTTATCTGTATAACTTTTTTCATAGGATGTTTTTCAATTTCTTCTGAATTGCACTTTTTGATAAGAAAGATTGAGTCCCATGTTGAACAATTCTCTTATTCCCTCTTTCTATCTTATGAATGACTTTATCTTGTGTGGACTTCTTTGCATTCAAATGATTAAGCAAATCATTCTTAAAGTGATAGCCTGCTTCATTGTTGTAACTATGGTTGTTGAATTAATATTTGCAAATTCATTTTCGCAAGCATGTTCGCTTAATCTTTTTGTGTGGTCTTATTTTGCCTTCATAGTTAAAGGTCTTATTGCGCCACCCCTCATTATTGCGACAAAATCGCAGGACGTCTGTACACTTTTCATGTAAAGACCCCTTGATCTTGTCTTATCATTTTCTTAGTATTATTGCCTCTATATGATGTTTTCATTGCGACAATATGACAGGCCTGAAAGTTCTTGCGAATTTACAGCCCCATGGCATTGCCGTCTTGCGACGAAATCGCAGGAAGTCTTTACACTTTCATGTAAAGACCCATTGATCTCGTCTTATCCTCGCGTTAGTATTATTGCCTCTTCAGGATCATTGCACAAATATGACAAGTCTAAATTTTCTTGCGAAAATAGAGCCTCGTGACATTTGCGTCTTAAGACACTTATCAGCTCCATAATGGAGGGTGCCGCCCTTATCATCTCCCTGGTTGCCCCTTCAAGGAGGCGTACATCGGCCATACAAGACTAGCTCCTCCCATCCGGTCTTAACAACAACCTTGTTGTTTTGTGACCTCTTATCCCTTATACCTATAGGGCTTATGGTTACGAGACTGCACCCTAAGTGGAGTTTTCTTCGGGCCGAGTCGAGCGTGTGCCAAGACTTGCCAAGAATGGCCGAGACACTTCAAATGCCCCAGGCACTCTTGGCTCAACCGTGTACCTCGGCGCCTTGGTCATACACTGACTTCTTGGAAGAGACCCTCGGTCGTCCAACCAGGGTATAACCTTATATAGTTGGAAATCCAAGGTATATCCCCCGGATGGGCTTTATTGATCCCAAATTTCTATGACTCAGGTTCCAGGAGCGGTGTAACCTTTTCCCTGAGCCATGTCAAGAGATACCCCCTTATATGACGCACTTTAGGTCTTACATTTGCCTCTTGCGAAATATCATTCGCGAACTAGGGTGTACGCCATAGAGGTTCGTCCCATTCGTATAAATCATTCATTTTTAATTATCTCTTGTTATTTTATTTGTGAAATATTCGCACATTATCTCTTTATGTTATGCAATTTCGCAATCATTCTTTTGAAACAAACTTTTAAATGAATTCGTTTCACTTCATCCATTCAATACTTCGCAGTCTAATCTTTTCCCGTAATCTTTTAGGGGTAATATTTCTTCAAATATAACCTATTTCATGGTCTATCCAATCTGTGGCCCACATCTTTGCCCTCGGGGTCCATCAATCTATATGCCCCTGTTCCGACTATCTCCTTAATGATATAAGGTCAATCCCATTTTTTCGCCAGCTTGCCACCACTTTCTCGCTGATATACGGGCATTTCTCTCAATACTAGATCTCCTGGTTGAAATTCTCGTGTCTTGACACGTTTGTTATATTCTCTGGCTAATCTTCGCTGATTATTCTCCATATGTTGTAGTGCTCTTTCTCTTTTTTATTCTAATTCATCTAGCTTGATTAAAATGTTTCCTGTACTAAGATTTTTCTCCCAAGCTTCTTTCTTTGTCGTTGGAATCATAACTTCTGTTGGGAGTACAGCTTCGACTCCATATGTTAAACAAAAAGGTGACATTCGTGTAGCTTCTCGCCTAGTTGTATTGTAAGCCCATACTGCGTTATGCACTTGTTCACACCATGCTCTGTTATGTCCTTCTAACTTCTTCTTCAATATGTCTGCGATTGTTTTGTTTGTTGCTTCTGCCCGACCATTGGCTTGTGGGTATAAAGGGGTTGATTTTCCACATTTTATCTGAAATGCATTAAGCAACAGTTCTATATTTTGTCCCTCAAACTGTTTTCCATTGTCAGATACCAACTGCGAGGATTCTAAATCTGCATATAATATTCTCGAATATGAAAGTAAATATATCTTTATCGCGAATGTGTTGTACTGCTTTTACTTCTGCCCATTTTGTGAAATAATCTGTAGCGACAATTAGATATCTTCTCTGCCCTGTTCCTGGTAAAAATGGTCCCACAATATCTAAACCCCACTTTCCAAAATGCCATACACTTGTTGAAGAATTCAATGGTGCCCCTGGTGCATGTATTTTCTTTCCTTGCCTTTGGCAATCTTCGCAACGCCTTGATATTTGTTTCGCATCCTCATGCATATATGACCAATAATAGCCTTGAATTTTTGCCTTATATGCTAAAGATCTTCCGCCACTATGATTGCCAGCATCTCCACTGTGTAACATTTTTAATATTGTTTCTCCTTCTCTTCTTGTTAAACATCTAAGTGAGGGTCCATTAAAGGATCTTCGATACAATACCCCATCTCTTAGTTCATAATTTGTTGCACGGATTTTTAATTTGTGTACCTCTAATCTGTTTCTTGGTGTTTCCCCCTTCATCAGATATGCATGAAGTTCTGCTCTCCAATCTTCATCGCAGAGCCTTTGTGTTCCATCTTCTAATAGCAACACATCTGTCTCCTGCTCTTCCTCTTTATTAATTGATGGTGATAGAAGTGTTTGTATTTTTATGCATCTCGCAGCTGGATCCGTCATCATACTTGATATAAAGGCAAAAGCATCTGCGAGTCTATTATCTCTCCTTGATATATGTCTCCATTTTATTTTTGGTATTTGCATCGACAATTTGTCAACCAGTTTCTTATACTTTTTTAAAGATGATTCATTTGTAGTATATTCTTCTTTTATTTGGCGAATAGCTAATTGTGAATCACTGGTGATTCTCACGTTTTCCAACTTCATTTCTATTGCGAATCGCAAAGCATGTATTATAGCTTCATATTCTATTTCATTGTTGGTAGATGCGAATTCCAATCTGAAAGAAAAAGCTATTTTATTGCCTTCTGGCGAAATCAAAACAATCCCAACTCCATTGCCTTCCCCATTTGATGATCCATCTACCAATATCTCCCATCTGTTTGGTTCAGTTAATAAATCTCTTGGATTTCCATGTTCTTCTTCTATATCCATCATTTCTTCCACTGCTTCATCCTCTTCCAAAGGAAATTCCGCTAAAAAATCTGCGACAACTTGTGATTTTGGTGAAGACAATATTTCATATTTGATTTTGCAATGACTTACTTGAGCATTCCATCTCTCAACTCTTCCTGATCTTTTTGAATTTTTCAATTGGTATTTTTGTCACTACCTTAACTATATGTGCCTGGAAGTATATGCGAAGTTTAAATGTTGCATAAACTAACGCCGGGATTAGTTTTTCAATTTTTGAGTAATTCCTCTCTGCGGCATTGAAGGTTTTGCTGATGTAATAGATTGGTTTCTCTACTCCTGCGTCTATACGCAGTAACACTGCACTTAGTGCATGCGAGGTTGTTGCAAGGTAAATTAATAATTCTTCCCCTGGTTCTGCTTTTTGCAAAATTGATATATCCATTAGATGTTCTTTTATTCCTTGTAAAGCTTTTTCACATTCATTTGTCCATCTAAATTTCGCTCCCTTTTTGAGTATGTTGAGAAAATGCTTACATTTGTCAGATGATCGCGAAATGAATCTTCCCAGCGAAGCTAATAATCCATTTAACTTCTGAACATCTTTTACTGTCGCTGGTGTTGGCATATCGCGAATTGCTTGTACTTTATCTGGGTCGACTTGTATTCCTTCTTTTGACACAATGTAACCTAAATTTTTTCCTGATGCAACTCCAAAGGTGCATTTTTCTGGATTTACTTTGATGTTGAAATGCCTCATTTGTTCAAAAATTTCTTTCAAATCCTGTACATGGTCTTTTGCTTCTTTACTTTTTATTAACATATCATCCACATATACCTCTAGTGTTTTGTGTATCCATTTCGCGAACACCTTTTCTACCATCCTTTGGTATGTTGCTCCGGCATTTCGCAAACCAAACGACATTTTTGTATAACAATATAATCCTCTTGGAGCGAAGAAAGCAGTGTGTTCTTGGTCTTCTTCAGCGAGTGGAATTTGATTGTAGCCTTTGTATCCATCAAGAGATGATATCCTTTCATTTCCCGCCGCTGATTCAACCATTTGCGGAATATCTGGTAACGGAAAGCTATCTTTTGGACAAGCTTTATTTAGATCAGTAAAATCTATGCAAATTCTTATCCCTTTTTTTCTTCTTTGGGACTACGACCATATTTGCTATCCATTCGGGATATTTTGCTTGTCTAATGATTCCTGCGTCCAGCATCTTCTGCAATTCTTCTTCTATTTGGGGATGATATGTTGTTGCGATTTTTTTAATTCTTTGTTTGAATGGTCTTGCATTTCTGTCAATTTCCAATTTATGGCACGCCACAGTCGGATCTATACCAGGCATTTCATCCATATCCCATGCGAAAATATCTTTGTAATCTCGCAACAAATCAACGGTTCTTCTTTCTTCATCTGCTTCCATCTTAGTCCCAATTTTTAACATCTTGGGTTCTTCTTCAGTTCCAACGTTCACTTCCTTTGTTTGCTCCGCTGCGATGTAACTAGCCTTCGGTTCTCCCATAGGTGTTGGTCCTTTCATTTTTTTCGCAAGCTCATTCTCTTCTTCCGAGACTTCGCTAGGTATTCCTTTTCCTTCTTTTGCTCTTATCATATAAATTCTAATTTCTTCTTCTTTTTTAGCTGCTTTTGCCATCTTTTTGCGATCTTTTCGCTTCTTCACCTGTTCTTCATAATGTTTTACTTCGACTTGATAATACATTCTTCCTTTATCAGTATCTCCTCTGATCTCGCCAATCCAATTTGGCGTAGGGAATTTGATACATTGATGAAATGTTGATGCTACAGCTTTAAATGCGTGTACCCATGGTCTCCCTAACAACACGTTGTATGGCGATTCCATATCCACTACACATAATGTCACCTGTGTTTCAATTTCTCCTAGCAGAATTCGTAATTTTATCTCCCCTTTAGGTTTCGTTATAGACTTACCAAAACCATGGATATGATACGTTGGGGGAATCATTTCTTCATTTTTGTATCCTAATTTTTTGTAGGCATGGTAAAACATGATACTCACTAAACTCCCTGTATCCACCAAAGTTCTATTTATCGCCCATTCTTCCACTGCTTTTGCTGGTTCTCCTTCTTCTTTGCGTGCATTTATCGTAATCACTAGTGGAGATGTGTGATTCAGACTCTCTCTTGGTATCTCTGTTGCTGTGAATGTTATCTTCTGTTTTTCCCAATCTTTCAAAGGCGATATCGTCTCCATGGTTGTAATCTTTTTTCCTTCAAAATCTCGTTTATGTATTCTTCCTCTGATGTTTTCGTGAAATTCATTAATCATTGTTTTCGTAATCAAACTGTACTCCGTATTTTCATCACATTCTTTGGTTTTTAACTTCTCTACTTCATCTGATTTAACATTTTATTTCCTCATTTTCTTGATTTGAATGACTTTAATTACAAACTTTTATCTTCAATCTTCCATCAGTCTCTGTTTCTAGCGCCAATACGTAGTTGCAGGAAATCCTACACTACACCCCTTACAAGAATCTATGTAATCAAACCATTTTAGGATGAACAATCATAAGTTTTATTGATTAAATCTTTTAGTGTTTACAAAATGAAACAGTAAACAAGCTCAAGAATTACAATTACTCCTAACTTTCTCTCTCTTAATTACTTGCCCAACCCTTAAAAAAGAACTCTCCCCTCCAATAGGCCTGCTCGGCTCCTTATATAGGGTATTACATAATGGATGACAACTAAGCTGTCCTTTATTTTCGGGAATGACTTGCGAAATATCGCAAGTGTACAAGTACATAATCTCGCGACACTCCTAAACCTCGCTAGGTCTTCACATCTTCCTCGTGTTTTGGCTGTCGTCATTCATTGCGTCATTTATATTACTCTTCTGCGACACCTTCGCAATGCTGTCGTTTATTGATCTCGCAAGGTATTGATGTTGCGATATTCTGATCCTACAACAGATATTCGCGAGCGCCCGACAAGTGTTGGTTAAAGGAATGTTGCCTATCCCTTGTAGAGAATCAGAGAATATGCCAGACAGTTGCGCCATAGATGATTCAGGGGAAGAACTTTCATTTGCGAAAGAAGTCTCAGGTTCTTCATCCATACTTTCATCTGATTGAAGATTTGAAGGAGAGGGAGAACAAAGTCTTCGTTTCTTTGAAGATGGAACAGTTGATTGCTTCCTGCGAGGAATACCTTTATTCTTACCTGTAATCTTCGCAACCTTGGTAGGTTCTTCAACTTTTGGAAAAGCATCAATTTCAACCTGCGAACACGCATGAAGGTAAGAAATAGAGGCAACAATATTGTTATAATAACGCAAAGGAGTATTTCTTACTTCATCCGTGATCGCCCGTAATGCTGATAAGACGATTTCTTTCCGAGTTTTGTTGTAATATTTCGTCAGCTTCGCATTCTAATAATTTCGCAAGATAAGAAAGAATGAGATAGGAGTAAATGGAGAATCACATATTGAGTGTGAGAATGTTACGCAACGAGATTTTCGCAAGTTTGGAAGCGTACCTCTGCTTTCTTTTCGGGACACTCAAATACCCAAGGATGATAGGCAGCGAGATTTTCAGGTAGAATGTTAGAACCAGAGATGTAGGGTTCCTTCAGAGTTAAGGGAAAGACACACCATTTGTCATCTTTTGATTGGCGTGGAGTTTTGTTAGTGCCAAAATGCCAATCAATATCTTGCATTAGCATCTTTTCGTTGGCAACATTTTCTTTCTTTTTCAAACGAACACCCCAGCGAGTGTTTTCTTTCTTCATAGTGATTACTTCATAATTCTCAAAGAAGCTCTCCACAGTATATTTCTCGGGGATAATCTCTAAGTCAGCGAATTTAGGATCTCTAAGTTCGATGGATAAAGAGACCCCAAGCCTGCACCGCGATGAGAAAATTCAAGTATAAGTCGGATGCAATCTCCACACAATTGATAGACGGCTCGCGAAAAATTCGCATGGGAAAGGATCTCGTAGAACAATGGAAATTAGAGTTATAAAGAGGAATAGGAAGACCAGCAAGAAGTTGGCCGAGTGAGACTATAATTTCTTCACTGCTACATTGATGATCAGAAAATAATTTAGCAGAAAGAATAGATTTAGGGTCATAATCAGGAATGGTAGATAATGTAAAACCTTTTTCATTAAAGTCCTTTTGAATTTCTTCAAACTCATTATCATATTTACGACCACTTGGAGGCATTTTTGAGCATGGGAATGGAGAAAGAGAAAAGATCTAAAAATTTTGCAGTAGCAGAAGCGGAACTTACGGAAGAACAATGAAGAAAAGTTACATAGAAAATAAAAAGAAAGTAAGAAGAAAGCGAAAGAAGGCGGAGAAGAATATATATAGAGGGAAGGAAATCTCGAGAAGATAAACTCATTAATGCGAAGCGATGATGTAAACGGTTAAGAAATGGCGGTTACTAAAGACGTGTCAAGAAATGAATGGTAAAAGAAACACGTAAAATTTATTTCACAGGAATCAAGGAAGATTGTCGGTGGAAAAAGATAGGGAAAAATGAGCGGTTGCGGCATTTGGAGACAAAAATTCTCATATCATTCTCTTCTTCGCAGACAAGACATGAGAAGAGGCAAGATGTAGGAACAGAATCTCGCAAAAGTTATATCCCAGCGAAATTTTAACTAAAGTGTGATTGCGAAGGCCATCGCAGAGTGCTAGAGAAGTGATGTAGTGAGTGACGTCAACTTAGTCATAAGGAAATTGTGAAGATTCTGCGAAGATCGGGATTACCTTGCGAAGCAAACCCTTGTGAGCCTACGAAGACAACGCAGATCAAATCCGAAAATAAAGGTTGGCTTAGCTGTCAGCCACTATGTAATCTCCTATATAAAGGGCCAAGCAAAGTCGAGATGAGATAGAGCTTTTTAGAGAGTGAGAGGAGAACAAATAGGAGAGAGAAAGTCCAGAGCTATTTTGATTTCCTTGTAATTCTCATTACTTTTGTAAGATTCATTAAAAAGATTAACAAAAATTCATTAATCGATCATGAAATTTGACTAAAACAGTATTTAATCTTGGAGCGGTGTGGTTGTAGGAAATCCTGCAACCACATTAGGGCTGCTGGCTAATGCTAATTTTCGTTCCCTTTAATTATTAGCGCTTGGTACACATTCTTTATTTTTTAGACGAGACAAACATCATTCGGAGGCAAAGACCCCATATAATGGCAGCGATGCACAATTTCTTACGTTTACGTGTATGGAGGAATATATATTTTGAATTTATATGGTCATGTATCACGATGGAAAAGTCTCCATCAGATAATATTAGCTATAATACGAACAATGCAGCCCATAAGCTAGCCTACACAGCTAAAACTACTGAAACATCTTTTAAACATTTTGGAAACATCCCAGATAATTATGCCGAAATCTTAAGGGATGTTGATGTTCTATGATGTAATGTTTTCTAATGAATGCAATCTTCCTTTGGTGTCAAAAAAATAAAAAATAAAAATAGGAGTGGTGTTGAATCTGGCCGGTTGGATCAAGATCTGCTGACAAAAAGATAGGAGTATTATTTTTTGGTTTTTGCATTTGGTTGGTACGTTCTCCTATCTTTTTAGCTAGCTTGTTTTGATGAAACTATTAATCTTGGTTTAATGATCGGTCATCATAAAAACGGAGTACGAGAATGACATGAGCCAGTATGAGGTGTATCACAAATTTGGGGTTTAACAGTCTAAGTGACTTGAGCAGTTGAGTAGTCTCAAACAGACAGTCCACGAATGGAGTAGTAGGTACAACAACGTTCCATTTGTAATCTGATTGGTCTCTACTCTTTTTAGTAACATTCTAAGAAAATCGATCCGTCCATCGTGAAATTTGTCGCGTACAAATATACTACCATTGTCCATGCATGTACGCGTCTTCACGTGGGGTCTTTGCTTCCGGATAATGCAAATGAATCAAATACTTTCCTGTCATCCTCTCTGTTGAGCCCATGGCTCCACATCTACACATCAATCAACCACAGGTCTGCTGTCATGAGCTTCCCTGACTTCAAGTAGCTCAGGACAATAGCGTTTGGAGAGCACTTCTACTTGGTCTGCAAAGGATTGTAGTCCATGCGTACCAATGTGGTTTACCATATGTCTCCAACGTTTCAGAGAAATATATCCAGACCTGCAACAAACACAACAAACAGGATCAGAAGAGATAAGTTCTTCACAAATGGTTAGGTTTTTATACGAGGTGTGGATTTTTCAAACAAGGTATTGACTCCAATTTGAAAGGTGAAATGCAGCTATTTGTTTGAATACCGGTATCATTATTATTTATTTTTTTCATTTTTACAAACTCAGAACAATTTAACAGCTTAAGTGGTTTCAAAAAATCATACAAATTGAATATGAAACGAGGTATGACAATAAAGTGCTTGACACATCTGCTTCAGTTCAGTTGCTTACCTATGCTCAAGAAGATTATCCCAGTCAACATCTTCAATACAGCAAGCATCCAGCTTAATAAGTCTGCAATTGTAATTATCGGTAACTTGATTAGACTTAATTGAGCTACACACGAATCAGTCGGTAAACTTAAGTTTTGCCAGCCATATTATTACTGCCCATAGAATCAGTCAGTATTATTTCATTGAAAGGACCGAAAGCAAGCCCCTATCAAGCACCTGAAATGATTAGACAAAGTCCGAATTGTAACTTCAGACATTATTCATTAGTAGACCAAATGGGACTAACTAATAGACTGCATCCTATTTTATAAAATCATTGCAAGTAAGCCACCATAATAACTACACATGTACTTCGAGTTCTCCTTTGTCCTTCAACAAGTCTATGAAATGCCGATACATAACATCACTCGATATGAAAAATGTACACTTCATATCACTACTCGTGGAACTATGAACCTCCTTTACTTCTAGTATATTGGTTGATTGATTTCCTAGTTTTAAAAAGGTAGGAGTCGATTTTTCTTTTTTCTGCTTAAAAATTGTGTTTTTCAAAGTATGACAGGTTACATAATAAGTTAGGAAATAGATACCATGAAACCATATATTACTATTTTACTGAACTACATTAGAAAGCCAAAAGACAAGTTCCTTACTCATCCAGCAATCGATAATCGTCTGTGTCGGCCCATTTACCTTCTTTTACCATAGATGATGATAACTGGTTATACCTGAAAAGGAGAATGACATCAAGAAACAAGAGATCATTCACAAATCAGAGTATTGAGTACTATGCAGTTCAAACAAAAATCAATATCGCTTGAGATAACTACACGTAAATCTGCATTAACCATCCTGACAAGCAAAGTCTACATATAATTTAGACTGCTTCCATCCTGAATGGTGATCTTCAACTTTGATTCAGAACACCGGTAGTGCAACCAGTTCACAAACAATGATGACCATCTTCCAGAAGTTACACTATGAAATATTGAAATCAAAGTTGAGACAATAACATTGTTAACACGGACCATTTCATACAGCATGTCATCTCTGTTCGAGTAGTCAAATGGCTACTAATCGCTAGCCAACTGATATTATCATGTATCTGCGCAAAAAAAGTTAAGAAACTTAAGAACACGGAATATGTGCCTTTGTTTAGATGAATGGAAATTCAATTACTACTTGAGCTTTCCAACTCATCTGATACTAACCAGGCCATGCTTCGATGATTTTTCCTCGTACATACGCATTCTCAAATCCTTGTTTACTAAATGAAACAAAGACTGATACTCCGTCTGAGTCCACTTACCTGTTTTGGTTGAAAGAGAAAAAGGCGATCATAATTCTTAAATACTAAAGTTTCAATTTTCACCTAAAAGGGTAATGAGCTTTTATATCTTAGTTTATTTATTAAAAAATCACAATTAAAAATGGAGTGACTGCATACTGTTTGGGTTTGCAGTCAATAGAAGTATACCTTCGATGACACGCGTTCTTATTTTAAATTATTATAAAAATTTATAAAAACATACCACAAGTAAACTGACAAAAGAAAAGAATAAGGAAAAAACGAAAGCAATTCACCCTTTCTAAGACCCGCGCGAGATATCCGACGCCATGTACACCTCACATGATGTCGATTTTTCCCAAGGATCTGGGCCAAGCTTTTCCAATCTGGTCCATGCTTTTCATAAAACCTAGGGTTAAAGATTGTGGCATATCCTTAGAATGCGCCAAAAGACAGAATAGGAGATATAGAAACTTATAATTCATAATTTAGGACAAGCGAGAAATAGAAACTTTGATTGATTGACATAAACATACTGTAAGTGGAGAAAACAACAAACAGCGAACATTACTTTAAGACAACTGCTTTCTCATCCTCAGTCCAATTACGTGACTCTGACCTCTCAAGCAAAATAACTCCTCTCTGATAAACTGCTTTGTAAGGCCTATATGGTAAGGCAGCCCCTGAAAGTTTCAGATACCCCTTTAAATTATATAATTTCTGTGGAACAGGCAACACAAGGTGTGCATCATTAACTCATAGTGAATACAAACATGTTTTTATTGCCACAAAATTTTAAGCCCAGAAAGTGGAATCATCGGCCCATCACACCTTTTGAACCTATTATAAATTCTAATGAAAACCGAGAAACGCAATGCGGGTATAATTAAGAGAATGCCATCTGTATATGCTATTCCTTCACCAAAAACATATATATGGAAAGAGTAATACTCACCTATTTCCTTCCAGCATGTGATTATTTTTGGATGTTTCCTACAGTTCAGAATCATATCCAAGCCTTCCTTACCCAACTCATGTGCCTAAGAACATTAACGGATTATGGCTATTAATGTGGTGCTCTACCATCAATAATAAATCTGTAACATACAGCAAAGGATGAAATCATGCCAGCAAACTTGTTCTTAGCGGATGTTGTAGTTGACAACTACGAAAAGGGCAAAAATTATCATGTGCTGCACTTACCTCAATGATTTAGGCGTGCCTCCTTAAGGAGGGGAAGACTAAACGGCAAAAAATAGTTACTATTAATCGAGTAGAAGTAATGAACATGGGAATTTGGTGTTTAGATGCTGCATATTGGAGGTGGGATTGGCAAACATGATATTCTGGGGGCCACAGTCATGCTTCCTGGGTGTGTTTCTCTACCGCGTGCCCTAGAACATGTTATCAATGAGAACATAACTTCTAACAAATCCTCCAACTCTAAATCAAGTTGCATCACTACATACCAAGATTCATTGAAAATCTCAAACAATAGAGTAAAAGAATAAGAGATATTAACAATAGGTGATACATAAACCCTGAGATATTTTAATTCAATTCCTAGGTTTCTTAATGTATCCTTCACAAATTTATGATACTTGCCATTTGTTATACTTGAATATTAAATAAGAAAAAAAGAAGAATATTAAAATTTTCACTGATAGCATGATTACCATTTAACCAAGCAATGTATACATGTGTCACGTGTCTTATATAAACAGCATGTTCATTTAAAATAAATACTAGAACTTTGACTAATAGCATGGTTCCCAAGCGTATTCGATGAAAAACAAATTAAAACAGTATTATGATCAAAATAGTTGGTCAGACAAAATAAACATATGACATTTTCAGGCATGAAGCTATGCTTAAGACAAAAAAAGCACTTCCCCTACAGTAGTTTAATGTTTATGACCATATGTAATTGTGAAAGTGCATAAACATGAGAAGTACATGTTCCACTTTTGTTGTGTGTGTGTCATCACGAGTGCTAGTGAAGTAATATGTGTTCGACGTGCATCACCACAGGTCCACAACAAGAATTTCCACTCTATTATATTATGACAAAACCAAAATTTTTAATAAGAGACTAATTCTATTTATTTATATCATAAGCATACCTCTATATACTTGTGAACAGCATCTTTGATTATTTGATCTTCTTTCCTCGTGAACCTCTTACCTTGAACCAACTTATTTCCTAGGTTTTCCTCCCAATCATCTTGGTCATCAGGTGAAGGGAAGACTTCTACATGACTAGCAAATTTTACTATTTTGGTTGAATTTTTGGCACACGAGGTCCTCAAATGCTCATTCATGCTTCCAAAATTGTTTTCTGTTTCAACATCTCCAACATTTGCTTTCGTATTTTCAATATTCGCATCCATTTTGGTCTTTTTCTTCTTCTTCTTTTTCTCCTCTCCTATCGCCGCATCTAGCACTTCCTCCTCTCTGTTCCTCTTCTTAGAAGAACAAGAACCAGATTCAGCCTTACCACCAGACTTCTCAATGCAGCTTTCTCCAGAATCACCTCCATTTGCATTCTCTCTTTTATTATTTTTACCCTTCCCATTCTTCGCATTCTCATTATTTTCCTCACCACCCACATCAATGTGATCCTTCCCTTTAGAAGCCGCTTGATCAGTTGCACATTCTACATCACTGCACTCTGTAACCTTTTCCTTGCCCTTCTTATTTTTGCGTTTACCACTTTGTTCTCTCCCATCATCAGGAAAACCTTCTTTGTCCCTAGACCCCTTGACTTTTTTCTCACCTCCCACATCTATAGGTACTTCTGAGGAACTTAAAGCCGCCTTTTCCTTGCTTTTCCTGTGCTTCTTCTTCTCTGTCGGTACTTCAGAGGTACTTAGAATCTCTTTCTCCTTGCTTTTCTTGTTCTTTTTCATCTCTGAAGGTACTTCCGAGGTATTTACAATCTCTACTTCCTTTTTTCTCTTGTGCTTCTTCTTTTCTGTAGGTACTTCTGATGATCTCAAAGCCTCTTTCTCATCGTGTCTCTTGTGCTTCTTCTTTTCTGTAGGTACTTCCGAAGAGCTCAAAGCCTCTTTCTCCTTGCTTCTCTTGTGCTTCTTCTTTTCGCTTTTATGCAGTATAACCTCTTCATCCATTCCAGGAGGAACCAAAGACTTAATGTAATCAAAAGAGATAAACCTGCCAACAAATAATGTAAAAATCTCAGTGAAACGACGAACGCAATGCCAAACACTCACTGCGTGGCAAAAACAAACAAGCACCTACAAATGTACTCTGTACAAAAGAAAAACTAAAAAAAAATATCATAGCACTAAACACATAGTATTAACCCAAAAGCAAAGCTCAAGATATACTTCACTTGACAGTGTAAAGCAAGTATGCTCACAAATCAGAACACATGTATAGAAATTACAGTATGATCGCAAACACAAAACACTTCACTGTAATCTAACAGGAGCAAGCAAAATGTCGCAACTTCAAGTGAAAGTAACACCAAATAAATCTACAAACACAAACCCGTGCAGAAGGTTATCATTCTCTTAGCATTGTTCTACATTTTTGCTGCGATTTCAACAATAATTTTGGCAAAAAATTATAAATATATTTCAGTGCTCAAAATTTAAAAAATTAAATTAGACCCACTATTTCTATACGTTGGATGATCATTTTAACAGTATAAGAATTCAGATTACTTAGATTGTTTACCCTAAACTCTATTTATTACAGCAAGCATCAAATAAGAAAAGATAAATTAGGACTTTACAGAAATAAGAATACAAACCTCAAAGAAGACGATAACAGGCACAATTGGGATAAAATCAGGTGATAGGATTGAGAAGATTTCTATCTTCTTCTTCTTTGGAGGATTTCAATTTCAGAATGTTTTTATCTAGGGTTTATGAGAACTGGCGGAGGGAAAATAAGAAAGGACTTTATGAGGTAGCCCTTAACATTTTATTCTTCTCCCACCTCTGTACTTGCACCGTATAAAACTGGGCGTGCATTTGGTCCAAACATTTTGCCTTGCTTGCTGTCCAGCATTAACATGATTTATATGGTTGATAGGGGCTGATACCATTTAATCGATCCAATGGTCTAGATCGCTTAGGATTTTTTTTGTCCCATATGAAATGGTATCAGCTTCTAAGAGCAAATCCTACGGGTAGTGTCACTCCTTCATTTGAAGGAGTGCACTACCAATTAGAGCAAAATAGAGTCTTTTATGGGTAGTGTTTTGGTCTCTTTTCAGCCAAAGACTTTCATGCACTCGTTCGATTGAGCGAGTGGTTGGGAGTGTCACACTAGACGGGGGACTATCCCCGTCAGAGAAAAAAACAACAAACGGGAGCCTATCTCCCGTTTGTTAATGAATTTATGTCCAAATGGGGGACTGTGTCCCGTTTCATTTTAATTTCTCATATTTACGGGGGACTATCTCCCGTTTCCGTTGTTTTTAAGAAACAAACGGGAAATTATCTCCCGTTTGATATTTGAATTGGTTTTCCCACAACTGCTACATTTCAGCCTATAAAACCAACCACTCCAACTATTTTCTCTTCATTCCACTCCAACTCCAACTCCAACTCTCATTCTACTCTATTTTTGTGTTTCTTCCTTTCGATTCAACACTCTCCATCCATGTCTTCTCCACCAACAGCAACTACTTCAACTCAAAAAGCTCGTAGGAAGCAACAAATTAAGTTTACTACGGATGAAGATGTAGCTCTTTGCGAAGCACATATAGCAATAACGGGTGATGGTAGTGTTGGTGTGCATCAAGGAAAAACCAAATATTGGAATCGAAATATTCCATTATTTATCGAGAAAATGAAAGGTAACCCAAATGATAGAGACAAAACTAGTTTAGAAAACCGAATATGTTCTATAAAGAAAGACATTAAGCTATTTGTCGCCGTTCTTGGAAAACTATATCGAGGAGGACGAATTAGTGGTTACGGAGCCGAGCATGTGGTAAGTATTTTTGTTTCATACGTATTGCTCATTATGTTTGTAAATGAATACTAATATGATAAGTTTGCATTGTATATGATACGTGGTCGGTGTGATTTCCACAAGATACATGGAAGACCCTTCATCCTTGATGAGTGCTACGAGATATACAAGAGTGAACCCGGTTATGATTACACCAAATATGTCGATATACCCCCGCTACCCACACCACCCGTGGTCCAAGTTGTTGATGATATTGGTGTTGAGGGTTTCCATGGTGCCGACGGTGTCGAGGAGGAAGAGACGGGAGTCGATTGTAACACGGGTGACGCTCAAGCAAAAAAGAAAAGGGGACCTGGGAAGAAATCTCTTAAAGCTCTTAAACAAGCAAAATATGGTACTTCAAGTGATTCCATTCAATCCAACTTTAGTGAAACCAATGAGAGAATGTTAAGTTATTTGAAAGAGTAAGAAGAACAACTAAAATAGGAGAATATTAATCGAATCAAATAAAAGAAAAAGGCACGTGTAGAAAGAATCATGATGGCGGATATTTCTAGGCTATCTAGTGCCGGCCAAGTTTGTCTTGAACGTAAACAAAACAAGATACTACAGAAAAATAACTTGATGGAGCAAGAAAGTAGCAAGGATGAGTAATGGGTAATATGTTATCAAGTATTTCTAGTTGTAATTTCCTTTCAATTACGATTTTTTTCCTAGTTGTAATTTCCTTTCAATTAAAAGATTGTTATCATGAACAATATGCAATACAATGTTGATGGAACAAATTTAAGATAACAAGTATTTCTCCAAACAACAAAAGTATTTATGTTATGTCATTTAGTCTTCCAAATTAACCAAAATAAACACATTGTCCAAACAACCAAAAGAAACTAAATTTTATTACCTTGTTCTTTACGGTCCATCTATTTGTTGTGCTTCTACCGCTTGTTCGTTACCAAACATCTCCCAAACATGATTGGTCAATCTTAGTCGAAGATCATTATACAAGGGTTCATGTGTTAACTCATGATAGTTAACGTCTTTGCGAGGTACAATATCACGGTAAACCCTATAGTCTTCATCTCCAAAGGTTCTCCATGCCCCATCTCGCCTCTCATTTTGAATTATCATGTTATGCAATATCACACAAGCCAACATTATGAATTTTAAATCTTCTTCATCCCAATATTCAACCGGACCTCTCATTATATACCATTTTGCTCGTAGAACCCCAAATTCATGCTCAACATCTTTCCGACACGATTCTTGCATCTTGGTAAAACATCTTTGTCTTTCATTTGTTGGATTTTTATAAGCTTGCACAATAGTGCATAACTTAGGATAGATCCCATCGGCCAAGTAGTAACCCATATCAAATCTTCCACCACCTGCTTGAACATCAACTTGCGGAGCTGATTTATCGAAGATGCCATCGAACAATGGAGATGTGTTAAGTACATTAAGATCATTATTTGATCCGGGACTCCCAAAATATGCATGCCAAAACCACATATCATAAGTAGCAACCCCCTCCAACATTATCGTCGATTCACCTTTATAAGATGCATAATATCCCGCCCAACACGAAGGACAATTCAAGGCAAATGCATGCAATCCACACTCCCAAGCATACCCGGAAAACCCCTTGCTCTATTCTAGGCTAAAATTCGATTAATGTCATCTTGGTTTGGGTGGAGCAAGTACTCCTTACTATAACACCTAACTATATTTCTAACAAATCTCTTCAAGTACATATATAGGGTTGTTTTACCCATTCTCACATAATCATCTATGGAGTCGGCCGACTGCCCCTTAGCAAGTAAACTAAGACAAGCTAGAGTTTTCATATGTGTAGAATGACCCGGGATTCCTAGTGCATCTATTCCTTGAGGCCACTGTGTGTCCATTTCACATAAATCATCTTTAATCTTAAGAAACAATTCTCTTCTCATACGTAAACGGTCATGAAAATTCTTTTCCGAAAGGCTACTAATCTCGCCCAACGATTTGTAAAGACAAGCCAATATTGGAGTTCCCCAATCAAACTTCTTTATTTCGCTTAAATCCTCAAAGTTACATAACCATCCTACCTTAGTGGTAGATACACTATTTGACATAAGCACTTGACCAATTAACCACAAAATGAAAACTCGAGTAATTTCATCCCAATATGGTTGCATTTCGACTTCCTTCAATCCTTTAAATGTCTTCAACCAATCACACAAATCTACACATTTTATACCACCACTTTTATTCTTCAAATATGAGTATACATCAAGACCATGAACTATCTTTTCCCCGTTTTCACCAATTTCTTCTTCACTATCACTCGGTTCCAACATCTCATCAATATCTTCTTCTTCACTATCACTTCCTTTCTCGGTTACTTTGGCTTTCCCTTTCTCGGTTGCAAGTGCTTTCTTGTTATCCTTGGCTTTATTTTCTTGGGCTTTATTGTAAACAAATTCAACTAAATTGGGCAAACGGTTTTCAACATACTCCACACAATCTTCCTTATTTTCATCATTGGCATTCCAATCTAAATAGTTTAACTTTACTCCTTTTCCTACTTCTATTCCCGTCAACCAAGAGAATTCATTGGGCGTGAGCCCTATTTCAAATGTAGGAAAATGAAAAGTATTTGTAGATTTCCAAAATCGTTCAACAATTGCGTGTGACAGTTGTTGATCATCTTTCGGAACATTTATATCTAGTAACATACCCAATCCACATTCTTTCATAAACTCTTTACACTTTGAATGTTGACATACAATTTCAAACAATTTGGGCATATTGCTCCATCCACCCCTAAATGTAATCCAAGATTGTCACTTTCCATGTTAATAGTTGTGCATACATGATTTGTTTCATCTTTAGAAGACAACCTAGTGTAATCCATTGTTTTCTATATGAACCCTAACATAAATTAATCAATTATGAATCAAAAACAAGTAACAATCATAAATCAATCATAATAAACTTAAACAAGAACGAAATTATACATAATCATACCTTAAATCCAATTGAATTCACTCACTCCACCTTCAAAACAATTGAATTTTTTTTTAGGGCAAACCTTAAATAAAAACGAAATTACATAAACAAATCATACCAAATAACGATTGATAATGAATCAATAGAGATTTACCTTCAATAATGTATAATGGGTTTCATTTAATTTGATGATACCCGGATTATAGATGAAGATTACAGAGAGGGA
The DNA here is from genome assembly GCA_023531295.1 of Papaver armeniacum. NCBI lineage: Eukaryota > Viridiplantae > Streptophyta > Magnoliopsida > Ranunculales > Papaveraceae > Papaver > Papaver armeniacum. Next base: position 367,844 of record JAJJWW010008545.1, read on the forward strand.
TAGAGAAGAAGAGTGTAGAGAAAGAGTGAAAATAGAGAAAGGGAACCAAAAATCTCGTCTCCTGGTTGTTTTAAGGGTTTTAACACCTAACGGGAGACTGTCTCCCTTTTTTTGGTTTTTTTCTCTTCACGGGAGACAGTCTCCCGTTTTCGTTTTTTTTTTCTCTACGGGGGACTATATCCCGTTTGATATCAGTTTTTTTTTCCTCACGGGAGACTGTCTCCCGTGTAATGTTCTTTTTCGTTTTGCCCATAGTGGGTTCACTCATTCATATGAACGAGAGGTCCTTCATATGGGCGAGTTAGTCTCCAAATGGAGACTACCCATAGGATATTCTCTAATAAACTGGTATTAGCCCCTATCAATCAACCGCATTAAGGGTTTATTTTGGCGTGCTTAAGTTGGAGGTAACTGGAGGGTGTAATATAGTCAAAAAGAGTAATCAAGGGTTGGGTGTGTAGCATGGATCTAATTACACGGCATAGCATGTAATGCCTACTACCTCGAAACGTCTATACTGAATACTCACCTCTTGAGATATGCATTGAATGCGGCCTTGTACAATGGTTTCCAATTACATTGCTGACCAATATTGATCGCTTACATTATTTCTATAATGAGATTTTCGTTTTATTCTCAAGGGAGGGTTTATAAATAATCTTATATGGACACTATCTTACAAGATTCACACCATTATTTTTGATAGAGATCAAATGACATTAGATTTGAAGCCAATATTTTGATGATACGTTCTTACTATGAAACTGGACGATCCTACAAAAAATGAGCACAATCTGAAACATACAACACCACTATCTACCACTTTGAAAATTAACAGTCAAAATTAAAATTGATAGATGGTGAAGTTTGGTACCATAAATTGTGTCATTTTTGGTAGGAATCTAGAGTTTAAAGAGGAATGTATCATCCAAATATTAGCTTCAAATTCATTGTCGTTTGGACTCGGAAGAAAAGTGCTACAAATTTTGTAAGATAGTATCCATATAAGATTGTCCATGGTCCTCCCTTTTCCATAAATGCCATAGGATGAAACTAACTTTTCCTTCAACCTGCAAATTTTTCTACACAGTAACAACAGAAGATGGTACAAATGTATTCACAATCCAGAAATCAAAGTTAGCATTGCAAACAACATATGCAAAATAGCTGTCACATAGATTCCACACCTCCTTGAATGTTTCACATTCAAAAAAATAGGTGATGCATAGTTTCAATAGAAGCATTACAAAAAGGACACATTGTTGATTTATCATTAGCAAATCTGACAAATCTATCACCTGTAGGAAGACATTTAGTAATGCACTTCCACAAAAATGTAAAATCCTTGGCGGTAATTTCTTTTTCCAGAAAATTTTCCAGTTCACCATATCAGTAGTATTACTAATACCAATCTGAAGTTGGTACTGATTAAGGATGAATATAAGTTGACTTTGTAGTTGCGGGAAATCCCACACTACACCCCTTACTCAATTTTGTTTAATTAATCCATTGAAAGATGTAAGATCAAGAATGTTTATTGATTGAGTCCGTGAAATGTTTACACAAGATAATAGAATTACACTTAGAAATTAATACACTCTTAAACTTTCTCTCTCCTATTGACTTGCTTAACAATTCTCCCAAGATCCCCCTCTCACAGATTCACTCAACCCTTTATATAGGGTGATACATAGTGGATGACAGGCTAAGCTCCCCTTTATTTTCGGGGGAATGTCATGAAGTGTCATGAGATGCATAAACATTCGCTCTCGCGACACTTCTTAACCCTCGCCCGGAGTCTCACGTCTTCTTTATATTTTGCTGTCGTTATTCACTGCGTCGTTTATTTTAGCTCCTGCGACTTCCTCGCCACACCGTCGTTTATTAATCCATGAGCCTTGTACGTTGCGATATTATGATCCTACATCTTGCCTCTTTTTCCTTGAATATTGCTTGAAGAGCGATCTTTAAGGAAAAATCTGTTATTGTAGTAATCTTTGGTCTTTGTTGATGAAGGAACGAGTGGAAGAATACTGGAATTGAAAAGTACGTACTTGCCTCTATTCTTTCGCGAAGTTCCGAAGCTTCTTTGTAATATATATATACGAAGTATCATTTCTTGCCTCATGAATTATAGAAGATAATCAATTTCGCAATCTCTTCTCGCCTATTAGGAAATATGTTGTATATTTGGATTCTACTAAAGTTCTTTTCGTCAGGTTTCCTTAGATTTAGTAATGACCGTTTACACGTGTCTATATTTACCTCTTTTACCGGTGCATTTAATGTTATCCGGTCATAACATTTTTCTCATCTATTTATAGGAGCACCCCCGTGAAGAATTTTCCTTTTCCTTTTCATCTTCTTCATCGTCTGCCAGTGTTCTTCTTCTTCATCGTTCTGCAAGTGTTCTTCTTCTTCATCGTTCTGCAAGTATTCTTCTTCTTCATCACTTTTGCTATTCCCTACCAGTCGTTACTCTCATGGCGTCCAGGTTTATTAATTTTGCCACATCTGGCTGATTTTGTGGTTGATTAAATTTGAGATTAGCTTTTCTTGTTGAAATCACACCGGGTATAATTAACTTTGTAATTTTCTTTACGCCATTGTTGTTTAGCAAGAACCAACCAGGAACTAAATTCATAGTGAAGGACCCTCTTCTTTCTTTGGGCTGTAGTCGAAATCTACTTCGCAACAAGGATCCCTCACACAACCAAAGCCCACTTCGCGAGCAAAATCTATACCTACAAAAAGACAGTCTGCGAGTGACAAGGTATTTAAGAAACCTTTGTTTTTATTAACAATGCATTGTTGCCCCTGTTTCTTATTTAATTTGTCATTCGCAGGATGATAAAACCACGGTAATACTCCCAAAAGGCTTCGTTACTCTAAACTGTTACCCCCAATGTTCCATTTCCTTCATTCACACCTTCGTCTCCACCTTGCTGAAATCTTCGCAAGATAATTCTGTGCCTCTTTCTTCTGGTAACATTACTGGCGACAATACTTCTATGCCTCAACTCCTCATAGACCAAGTTCCTTACAACTGTCCTACTACAAACGATATTATACCTCCTCCTGCTATCAATGTCCCTGCTATTTCTCCAATCACTTCTCTCCCTGAAACCTCCTCTTCTCATGAGATTCCTTTGACAAAAGACGACTTGTCTTCTTTGTTTGAACAAATTCCTCTAACTGCGGAAAATTTGGAGGGGATAGATGTGGCCTTTAAGGTCCTCTCTGATCTCGTGAATGATGCCAAAAAGACTTCTGATCTGTCAAATCCAATGTCTGCGAGATTTTAAGTAAGCATCTTGGTCCTGATAGGATCTCGCAAGCATCTTTAGTTCAAGAGGTTAATAAGCTGAAGAATGACCTCCAAGTTATGGCTGCGAAATGCAATAATCTCCACCTTGAAAATCAGAAATTTCTCAGCATCTCACTAGATCGTGACAATCTTCGCAAGAAGAATGAAGAATTAAAAGGTATGCTCTCGCCACCCCTTTTTTTTTTTTTTTTTTTTTTACAACTCAAACCCTTGCTCGTCCTCCAAGAATTAAACCAGAAACGAATAATGGAGATATATCAGACGGAGTCTATCGTTGAAGAAGTTCGAGTTGAAAGAGATGCTTGGATGGAGCAGTATAATCTCTTAGATAATCTTCATACCTATGCAGCTGATCAAATAAATAACTTTTCTAAAGAGAATTTTGATTTATCGCAAAAGCAAGACTCATTAAGTAATGACTTATCTCGCCTCTCTTATTCTTTGACTAAAACTAATTTGGAGTTGGAAACTTTATCAGATGAGAATCGAACTCTTTCACAAGAGAAACGTTCTCTGTTGAATAAGGTGGCGATCTACTCGCGACAGTATGATGCTTGTCAAAAATTATGTGAAGAACAAGAACAGGCCATTCATACTTTGAAAAATCAACTTAAAGAGAGTTCCATCGAGAGAGATAAACTTATTCAAGGTAGAATAACTTTGAGCGTAAAGGCGAAGCAATTCCAGAACAATGCACCAAGTTAGAAAAAACCAACTCTACTCTCGCCACCGAAAATTCCATACTTGTTTCTAATGACAAGAAATTGCGATCTCGAATGAAAGGTTTAGTTGGAGACTCATTTGATGATGCCATGGACTGTCTGGGGAATAACTTCGCGGCTTTAATTCAACAACTTACTCTTCAAAAGGAAGGTAGTCAAATTATTTGACTACCTTAATTCATTTATTTCACAAAGATCTGTTGTAAGGATCTCTTTTAACCTTGTCTTGTGTGTTTATTATGCAGATTCTGAGAAGAAGCTTCGCGCCGTCATTTCCACTCTAAAATCAGATTATTCCAAAATTCGCAAAGAAAATGGATTGCTCGCTTCCTCCCTCGCTCGTTCTCGCGATCGTGCAGAACGTAGATTTGATTACATGTCTGACTGTAAAGACATAGATAGTAAGAACCGTCAAAGCGCCCGTCAATTCCCCTCAAAGTGAAGTCCTTGTGAATGAGATTTTACTGTCTAAGTCTCTTGACCCTATACATGTTGATCCTCTGGAAGTAAGTGACGATGAAGTCCCTAATCCTCCTGATAGTGATTATGATTATGAAAGCGGCGAAGAATTCCCTAATAAGGAAGTCGTCGATGAAGATCCGAATAGAAGAATTTCTGATGAAGGTCCAGCAACTGGCGAGAACAAAGGTGATGAAAACATCTCTGAAGAAAATCCATCAACTGGCGGATGTGAAGTTGATAAAGGCGTAGAAAAGCCTCAATCACCCTCTGTATTTGATAATGTAGATGTAGAGAGTTAAATTCTCTTTGTAATTTATTAGAATTCCTCTTTGTTTGAATAACTTAACTCTTTTGATTGAATAATTTCCATATTTCTTTCTTTCTTTCTTAGTTAAGACCACCTTGCGAGCATGTTCGCTCATTGAATCTTTTATTAAGTAAATCCATCCCAATCAGGGATTTGATTTTAATTCTTCTCACTGCGACAAAGTCGCAGGCTTCCTTTACATTTTCATGCAAAGGCCCATTGACCTTGCCTTATCATTTTTGTGTGGTCTTCCAAGTTAGACCTCCCTAATTAAAGGTCTTCCCCTGCCACCTTTCATCGCGACAAGATCGCGCAGGACGTCTTTACACTTGCATGTAAAGACCCATTGATCTTGCCTTATCATTTTCCAAGTATTTTTGCCTCTGCAGGATGTTTTAGTTGCGACAATATGACAGGTCTAGACATCCTTGCGAACATAAAGCCCCATGACATTGCCGTCTTGCGACGAAATCGCAGGACGTCCGTACACTTTCGTGTAAAGACCCATTGATCTCGCCTTACCCTCGCGTTAGTATTATTGCCTCTCTGTGAGGATCATTGCACAAATATGACGAGCCTAAATTCTCTTGCGAAAATATAGCCTTATGACATTTGCGTCTGTTTTGACACTCCCCCTATTGGAGAGCATCGCCCTTATCATCTCCCCGGTTGCCCCTTCAAGGAGGCGAAACATCGGCCATACAAGACTAGCTCCTCCCATCCGGTCTTAACAACAACCCGGTTGTTTTCGCAGCCTCTTATCCCTTATACCTATAGGGTTTATGGTTACGAGACTGCACCCTAAGTGGAGTTTTCTTCGGGCGAGTGCAACATATGCCAAGACTTGCCAAGAATGGCCGGGGTAGGTTCATCCATCCAGGGCACTCGGCTCAACCGTGTGTACCTCGGCGCCTTGAGCATACATCGACTCCTTGGAAGAGACCCTCGGTCGCCCAACCGGGGTATAACCTACATATATAGTTGGGAATCCAAGGTATCTCCCAGGATAGGCTTTCATGGGCCCCAAATTTTCATGACTCGGGCTTCAGGAGCGGTGTAACCTTCCCCGAGCCATGTCGAGAGATACCCCCTTATATGACGCACTTTAGGTCTTACATTTGCCTCTTACGAAATGTTATTCGCGAACTAGGGTGTACGCCATAAAGGTTCGTCCCATTCATTCATTCTTTTATTCAATCATTCTTCATCATTTGCTATTTTACTTGCGAGATATTCGCCAATTCATTCATTCAATCATTCATTGCCTCTTGTTGTTTTGTTAAGCCGTTCATGACTTCTTGTTATTCTTGTCGCGAGATCTTCGCGGATTTTCTCTCACATTTTATTGAACGTCGCAAATATTTTGCGAAGAAGTACTTCATCTTGATTCATTTTTCCTCTCCCATTTTTACGGGTAATACTTCTTTAGATATAATCTATTCCATGGTCTATCCAATTTTTGTCCCACATCTTTTCCTTCGGGATCCATCAATCTATATGCCCCTGTACCAACTACCTCTTTGATGATATAAGGTCCATCCCATTTCTCGCCAACTTGCCTCCACTTTCACGTTGATATATTGGGTTTCTCGCAACACCAAATCCCTGGTTGGAACTCACGTATTTTTACACGCTTGTTATATTCTCTAGCCAGTCTTCGCTGATAATTCTCCATGTGTCGCAATGCCTTTTCTCGTTTTTCTTCCAATTCATCCAACTTGATTAGAATATTGCCTGCGCTAAGATTTTTATCCCAGACCTCTTTTTTGGTTGTTGGAATCACGACCTCTGTTGGGAGTACTGCTTCAACTCCGTAAGTTAAACAAAAAGGGGACATTCCCGTGGCTTCTCTTCTAGTTGTATTATAAGCCCATACTGCATTGGGCACTTGTTCGCACCATCCCCTGTTGTGTCCTTCCAACTTTTTTCTTCAATATATCGGCAATTGTTTTGTTTGTTGCCTCTGCTTGGCCATTAGCTTGTGGATATAATGGAGTTGATTTTCCACATCTTATCGAAATGCATTAAAAGACAACTCTATATTTTGCCCTTCAATTGCTTCCCATTATCAGATACCAATTGTGCGGGGATCCCAAATCTGCATATAATATTTTCAAATATGAAAGTAAAAACATCCTTATCGCGAATGTCTTTGGACCGCTTTCACTTCGCCCATTTTGTGAAATAGTCCGTTGCGACAATTAAGTACCTTCTTTGTCTGTTCTGGTAAAAATGGTCCCACAATATCTAAACCCCATTTTCCAAAAGGCCACACACTTCTCGAAGAATTTAACGGCGCTCCGGGTGCATGTATCTTCTTCCCATGTCTTTGTGATCTTCGCCAGCGTCTGGATATTGCTCTCGCGTCCTCATGCATATATGGCCAATAATATCCTTGCGTCTTTGCCTTATATGCCAAAGATCTCCCGCCGCTATGATTTAGGCATCCCCACGATGCAGCAGCTTCAATATGGTTTCTCCTTCTTTCCTTGTTAGACATCGAAGCGAAGGTCCATCAAAGGAACGCCGATAAAGCACGCCATCTCGTAATTCATAATTTGTTGCCCGGCTCTTTAACTTGTGTGCTTCCAATCTATTTCTTGGTACCTCGCCTTTCATTAAGTACGCGTGAAGTTCAACTCTCCGGTCTTCCTCGCGACATTGCATTTCATCTACCACCATCATTATATCGCTTCTTGTCCTTCCTCTTTATTAATTGATGGCGCCAGATAGCGTCGTATTTTGATATTCCTCGCGAGTTGGTTTGTCATCATACTTGATATAAAGGCAAAAGCGTCTGCGAGTCTATTATCTCTCCTTGATATGTGCCTCCATTTTATTTTAGGTATCTGTCTTGACAACACTTCTACAAGCTTCTGTATTTCGTAGGGATGGATCATTTGTAGCATACTTCTACGTTATATCGACAAATTGCCAATTGCGAGTCACTGGTAATCCTCACATTCTCCAGTTTCATTTCTATTGCAAATCGTAGAGCATGTATTATAGCCGTACTCCAGTTTCATTATTGGTAGACTCAAACTCCAATCTAAAAGCAAAAGCTAACTTATTGCCTTCTGGCGAAATCACAACAATTCCCACTCCTTTACCTTCTCCATTTGATGATCCATCCACTAATATTTCCCACCGATCTGGCTCAGTTAACAAGTCTTTTGGATCTCCATGCTCTTCTTCTACATCCATCATTTCATCCACTGCTTCATCTTCCTCCAAAGGAAATTCTGCTAGAAAGTCTGCGACAACTTGTGACTTGGTTGAAGATAATATTTCATATTTGAGTTTGCAATGGCTTATTTGAGCATTCCATCTTTCAACTCTTCCTGATCTTTTCGAATTTTTCATTACTGACTCAATTGGTACCTTTGTTACTACTCTAATAGTATGTGCTTGAAAATATATGCGAAGTTTAAACGACGCATAGACTAACGCCAGGATTAGTTTTTCAATCTTCGAATAATTTCTTCTGCAAACATTAAAAGTTTTCTTTGATATAATAGATTGGTTTTCTACTCCTCGTCCGTTCGCGGCAAAAACGCACTTAAGGCATGCGATGTTGTCGCGAGGTATATTAATAATTCCTCTCCCGGTTCTCGCTATCGCATAATGGATATATCCATTAAATGCTCTTTGATCCCTTGTAAAGCCTTTTCACATTCGTCCGTCCACTTAAATTTTGATCCTTTTTGTAACACTTGAAAAAGTGTTTACACTTATCGGATGACCGCGAGATGAACCTTCCTAGTGATGCTAGCAACCCATTCGGACTTTTGAACATCCTTTTTACCGTCGCATGTCGGTGTCGGCATATCGCGAACTGCTTTTACTTTCTCCGGTCAACGTGTATTCCTTCCTTTGATATAATGTAACCCAAGAACTTCCCCCGACGCTACTCGAAGGTACATTTTTCTGGATTGACTTTGATGTTAAAACGCCTCATTTGTTCAAAAATTTCTTTCAAGTCTCGCACATGATCTTCGCCTTTTACTTTTACTAGCATGTCATCTACGTATACCTCTAATGTTTTATGTATCCATTCTGCGAATACTTTCTCTACCATCCTTTGATACGTTGCTCCGGCATTTCGCAAACCAAACGGCATTTTAGTATAGTAAGTATAATCCTCTTGGAGCGAAGAAAGCGAGTGTGTTCTTGATCTTCTTTGAGAGGGATTTGATTGTAACCTTTGTATCCAGATCAATGATGATACTCTTTCATTCGACGCTTGATTCAACCAGTTTGTGGAATGTCCAGTAATGGAAAAGCTGTCTTTAGGGCAAGCCTTATTTAGATCAGTGAAATCAATGCAAATCCTTATTCCCTTGTTCTTCTTTGGAACTATAACCATATTCGCTATCCATTCAGGATATTTTGCTTGTCTAATAATTCCCGCATCGACATCTTCTGCAGGTTCTTCTTCTATCTCGAGGGTGATATCTTTGTTGCTATCTTTCTAATTCTTTGTTTGAATGGCTTCACATTTTTATCAATTTCCAACTTATGACAGGCTACCGATGGATCTATACCAGGCACTTCATCCATATCCCACGCGAAGATGTCTTTATAATCCCGCAATAGATCGACAGTTCTTTTCTCTTCATCCGCTCCCATGTTAGTTCCAATCTTTAGCATCTTGGGTTTTCCTTAGTTCCAATATTCACTTCTTTGGTTTGCTCTGCTTTGCGACGTGGCGGCCATCGGTTCTCCCATAGGGGTCGGTCCTTTTGGTTCTTTTCGCAAGATCCTTTTCTTCTCCCGAGATCTCGAGGTATGCCTTTTCCTTCCTTCGCTCTTATCATGTAAACTCTCGAATTCTTCTTCTTTCTTAGCCGCCCTTGCCATCTTTTTGCGATACTTTGATATACTCTTTCGCTTGTTTACTTGTTCTTCGCAACACTTTACTTCATTTTGATAATATATTCTTCCTTTAGCAAGCATCCCCTTTGATCTCGCCAATTCCGGTTGGTGTAGGAAATTTGATACATTGATGAAGCGTCGACGCCTTGCTTTTATTGCATGTACCCATGGTCTTCCTAGTAATATGTTATACGGTGATTCCATATCTACTACACTCATCGTCACTGTGTTTGATTCCTCCTAACGGAACACGTATTTCTATCTCCCCTTTAACTTTTGTTATGGATTTACCAAAACCTTGAATATTGTGCGCCGCGACAATCATATCTTCGTCTTTATATCCCATCTTTTTGTAAGCGTGATAAAACATGATGTTCACCAGACTCTGTATCAATTAAAACTCCATTCACTACCCATGTTTTCACTAACTCCTCTCCTTCCTTATACGCGTTTATTGCGATCACCGGTGGAGATGCGTGATCCAAATTTTCTTTGGATATTTCCTCCGTAGTAAAAGTTATCTCTTGCTTTTCCCAATCCTTCAAAGGTGATGTTATTTCTCTATCAGTAATCTTCTTTCCTTCAAAATCTCGTTTGTGTATTCTTCTCTCGATATTTTCATGAAACTCGCTAATCATTACTCTTGTGTTTGTGCTACATGCCATATCTTTTTCATCCGATTTAAGATTTTCCTTTCTCATTTTCCTGATTCAAACAACTTTAATTGCAATTTTCTCTCTTTTACCAATGATCTCCCTGTTTCTAGCGCATATGTAGTTGCGGGAAATCCCACACTACACCCCGTACTCAATTTTGTTTAATTAATCCATTGAAAGATGTAAGATCAAGAATGTTTATTGATTGAGTCCGTGAAATGTTTACACAAGATAATAGAATTACACTTAGAAATTAATACACTCTTAAACTTTCTCTCTCCTATTGACTTGCTTAACAATTCTCCCAAGATCCCCCTCTCACAGATTCACTCAACCCTTTATATAGGGTGATACATAGTGGATGACAGCTAAGCTCCCCTTTATTTTCGGGAATGTCCCGCGAAGTGTCGCAGATGCATAAACATTCGCTCTCGCGACACTTCTTAACCCTCGCCGGGTCTCACGTCTTCTTTATATTTTGCCTGTCGTTATTCACTGCGTCGTTTATTTTAGCTCCCTGCGACTTCCTCGCCACACCGTCGTTTATTAATCCCGCGAGCCTTGTACGTTGCGATATTATGATCCTACAGACTTAACAGAAAATAATCCATTATTTTGTGGGAGCCATCTTAGAGTATCAGTGTCACTACTAGGGATTCTTATTTTCTTGATTTCCCTATCAACATGTGCGTCGAATAAGACTTCTAGTAGACTATCATTCCAAGTCCTATATTCTTTAATTATAAGTTGGTCTATTGTGCGCATACTAGATAAACTAAAAGTAGAATCTAACAATCCATCTATAGTAGGAACCCATCTTCCATATGTTGATTCTCTCACCAGTGGTTACTTCCCACAAACTATATTTTCTAATATATTCTAAGCCTTCCAATATGCCCTTCCAAATCCAAGACTCGCAAAAAGCACAGTTTCCTTGCATTGCATTCCCATATTCAAAATATTTCCCACTAAGAATTTGAGACCACAAGTCATCTGGAGATGAGATCATCCTCCAATCTAACTTAGTTAAAGGGCTTTATTAACAATTTCATTTTTTTAAATTCTCATACCTCCTTGACACTTTGGTTTAGCTATATGATATTATAGGGTAACCTCATCTACAATTTTTCTTTTTATTCCACCAAAACTTCATATGAATTGAGTCCATCTGATCTGTAAGCGTCTTAGGCATTGAGAACACTGCAAGGTGATGATTGGCCGTTGTACATGGTACAAATTGAGCTAAAATGGTCTTTTCAGGTTGAATCAGAAATTTAGATTTCCAAGTATGCAGGTTGTCACCATATCTATCCAAAAGCCCACCAAAAGTATGCATTTTATTTTTCTAGAATAAGAAGAGGGGCTCTTATATATTTATCATTTAGTGCCATTTTCTTTATATGTAAAATATTAGAGATTTCATTCTTAACAATAGTAGGAACTTTGGGACTGAAAGCCATATCTGACTTGTCAAAATTAACAGATTGTCCAGAGAAAAGGCTAAATTGCTCTATAATCTTAGCTAATGTATTTGCTTCATTAGTATTAGCTTTAGTGAAAATTATACCACCATCTTGAAAAAAGGGCTAGAATTATTGACTTTCATACCATGAATACCACCATTTTGATCAACATGGAGGAGAGTTCTAAAGGGAGTCCATACATAAGATAAAGTGATATGGAGACAATGGGTCTCCTTGTCTCAAGCCCCTTAGAGTTTTAATAACCACTCCAGGAGATCCATTCAGCATTATATAAGTGGATACAATAGTCAAGCATTGTTCAATCATACAACACCAATCATCAAAAAACCAAGGTTTTTTTGAAGTGTTCCCAATAAGAAACTCTATTCTATCCTATCAAAAGCTTTGGACATATCTAGTTTAACTGCCATCTAATCTTTTTGAGATTTGGACTTCTTCGATCGTAGTGTCAACTAATTCATGAGCAATAACTATGTTATCTGTAATTAGTCTACCTGCCAAGAAGGATGTTTGATTAAGAGATATTATTTTATTCAGTAAAGGTTTAAGTCTACTAGATAGAAGTTTGGAGATTATCTTATAAACAACATTGTATAAGCTATTTGTCCTAAATTCTGATGCAGTTTTAGGGAAATTCACTTTTTGGATCAAGTCAGTAAATTATGGTTCAACTGTTTCAGCATATGCTTAAAGTAAAAAAAAACTTTGTACCATACTCACAATACATTCACCAATAGTGTCCCACGTTTACTAGTAGAAACTAGGTAAACATCCATCAAGTACTAGAGTTGTCTATGGTTGCATGTGATGTGATTTGAAAGTTGTTGTAAACTGGTAGTAAAGATTCGTTCAACTCAGACTTGATGCGATTGATTTCAGGTTTAATAAATGAAAATAAATAAAAATAAGAAAATATATACACAAAATAGTAGCATGATGGATAGACACTGGGACTCGGGATTTCACTGCCTTTCATATACATGGGTTTTAGAAATTAATCCTTGACATTTATAGCTCCAAACACAAGAAATATTAACTCTATTCTTTGCCAAAGTAGATTTCATCAAACATTAGTTGTAAGTTGTGAGCATGACGCATCAAAAGTAATTAAAACTAAGCATGTGACATCAAACAAAATAACAAATAATTAATAGAAATCATAATTCATTAAAAATCAGTGCAAATAGTAATTAAGGAATTAATTAAATTTACCACATGATGAAATTCAGCTTCGTCCGTCGTCCCAGAGATGGGTTCTAGCTCCACATCGTAAAAACACACTCAAAAAGATAACTCATAGCTCAAATGGTGTTTTTATTGAAGAAATAAAATAAAACAGATATTCGCAACTGTATAAAGACGTTACAGAAGGCACTGTTACAATATATGTTGCAAGCTGAAGCCACGTGTCTCAGAGGACTGTTATAGAGATTTGAAAAATTAAGACGCTAGAAACGACTATTGTCTGCAGTAGTTTTTCTTCGTATCTTCTTCTTCATGCAGCAGTAGAGAAAACTCTGCAGCTTCCTATTCTACGCTCAGTCTCTGTCCCCAAACTCTCCATGATCCTTCTCTGACCCCAATGCCTTCTGTTATACTCGTCAGGACCTCACAATATCTCGAGTTAATGCCCAAAATCTTCTCTTTATTCAATAATATCCTCGGCTACCGGTTAAGGAAATATTTTCTTATTCTCCTCTCATTCACCCGTCAAATGGTCGCTAAAGTTCTCCCAACACGACACCAACACGTTCTAAACAGAGTTAAAGTTCTCCAGACACATACAAACCTCCAAATACATGATAGAAAATCCCGAGAATAACTCACATAATATCCTTGCTCTGTTTTCTCTAACTCGATGAATTATTCGAATCTAGCTTATATACTTATCCTGTTTAATTGAAACAGGATTATTCCAATCCCAAGCAGCAACCAAATCCGTGTAAGACACATGCAAACCCAATCCAGTAAATACCGTGTATAACTCTCCCTGTTTTGTCGTGGATGGATTCAACTTGTGCTTTTCTTCGAAAAGAAACCACCTACCAGTCCTGTCACGATAAAACAGGCCCAAACAAACTAATTCCGTGAGAAACTCCGAGTAAAACTCGTCCAAAATTACTCCACCAGGTACGCAGAAGACTGAAAAATCTTCCCGCCAAATTCAGCTCAAACGCTGAAGAGGAAGGGTGTCCCCCTAACCAGAGTAGAGTTGCAGATAGAACTGGGGTGTAAGTAGCAGATCATGATGCCCCTTAGCCAATGGAGTGCCCCATAGTAATAGGTTACCCCATATCCAAAACTGCGAGTCCGAATAACATGTGTCCTCCGGGCGCCTTTAGCAACTTTTCGAGCCGAATTTTCCAAAAATGTTTATTTCCCAAAAATACCTACAAACACACAAAAAACCATAATTAGTACAATATCGAGCACTAACAATACAGAACATTGAGAACCAAATAGACACATAAATGAGTCTATCAAATACCCCCAAACTTATTATTTGCTAGTCCTCGAGCAAATTTAATATATAAAATAAAATGACTACACTTAGCATGTGCAGCAAGCCGTCAAACCGCTAGGTGGCCCTAGCGGCGGAGTGTTGTCTCCGTAGGGTTTACCATAGGTGTACCCACAAAACCTTTACTCCAGACCCTAGTTATCTACGCAGAACCTTGGAAGGCACTAAAGAATCTCCTTGGTTGGCATACTCTCATTGACTACAGGAGGAAGTACCCTGATGCGAAATTCCAATTGTTGTACACGAGTTTGCACTCAAGCATACTAAAATTCATATAAAGTGACAGAGCTCTACTCAGATAGTTTGTAGACATCTTAAACTGGAGTCAACCAATCACATGGATAGATTAAGAAGATGGATGTAGAGAAAAAACGTAGATGATGTTGACTAAGGTGAACCTATCCTAATGGACTGAGATACTGGTCTGGACTAATATCAACACACTGGCATATACAAGGGAACCAGTGGTCGATAATCCTAACTCTACGTCAACTCACCTGACATATACAAGGGTACCAGTGGTCGATTTTATTGAATTTATTCCAGTTGGTCTGATGGTCTGGTCTCAATTTTTTATTTTTTTTTGGTATCTCAATCACTCTATTTCACCCAATCACTTATAAGAAAAAATAAAATAGAAGGTGAAAAGGATTCAACGAGATATGGCGAAACTACCATGTTTTTTTTTTTTTAATTCCAACAACTGAGCTCTGTGCTTTTATGAATAGACTCTTTAGATGTTTCCATCTAATCAGATATGTTCCTCAACTCATATAACCAAGATGTTCCCATCCACTTAGATTGGTTAGTGCCAACCTTAATAAGCATAAATTTCTAGGCTCTGGAGTTTATTTATTGCAACTAAAAAGTTTCTCCCATACCCCCAAACTTAAATCTAACATTGTCCTCAATGTTCTAAAGATAAAATTAAAAGCATGAACAAGGAGAAATTGTTACCACTTGAAGCAAAAGAGTTAAGGAAAGATATTACCGTGTTGCATGAGCATGGGTTACCTCCCAAGAAGTGCTAAGCTTAAAGTCTTCAGCCAGACATCGGAAGGAATTAGTCACCTCATAGAATCATAAATTAATAGCCGGAATAACTGAGGATCACCAAAACCAAAAAGGGCTATCACAAGTAAAAGGAAACTGCAACATGCCAAGAAAGTTAACAAATAAAGCACACCCTTGTCTAGTTTCCTGTTTAAGACAACTACATCTAGCTGTGGTTCAGGTTCAGGTTCTATAACTGGGTCTAGATAACATATTTTCGTGAGTTGCATTTCCTCAAAAGTTAGATCCGAATGTTCAAGTTCTAGAGTCTGGAAAAACTCAAAAAACTTAGAAGAACATAATAATAACCTAAATAATTTTGGATCCTTAAATTCAATCAAATTTTACTTACACAACTGACCACAAAGAGAGTGGTGGTCTTCCTTAAACAAATATGTCGACTAATCTCCTAAAGTAATTAGGTTTAGTCTCGAAACTTAATATCTGACACATTTGAATTTCATAAGTTCCCACAATTGGAGAAAAAATTTTTGGTGGGAAAACAAAGTCAATCGAGGTATTTTAGCCTGGGTTAACCACATCAACCAGAGGATGGGTTTGACTGAACTTCTTTCTGGACATCATTAGGTTCAGGAAAACGTGTATGAAGATAATCTTGTAAAATGGTTGAGTCACATATGTGAAGTCCCAAGTGAGGGACCTTTATAAGAGTTAAAGCACATGGAGAATGATAATCACCCCCAAACTTAGAGTTTTCAATGTCTCTAGAAAGACTAGTCACAACTTCCCTAATTTCTAGGTCATCAGATTCCTGGAAATGGTCAATTGATTTTTCTAAGTCGGGATCATCCTCACTCATCTCTACGAGTTCACTTTCTTTTTCTAAGACTATTGTTTCTAAATCGCCAGACTCAAAATAAACTCGTTCCTCTAAACCTTTGTTGGCTTCGTGAAAAGGAGATACTACATCATCTAAAACGGGGAAATTTCTAGTCAAAT
This sequence comes from Papaver armeniacum, assembly GCA_023531295.1. NCBI lineage: Eukaryota > Viridiplantae > Streptophyta > Magnoliopsida > Ranunculales > Papaveraceae > Papaver > Papaver armeniacum. Next base: position 384,212 of record JAJJWW010008545.1, read on the forward strand.
CCTCGTCCTTTTGAATAGGTGAATAATTATTAAAATTATTTGGATTTGTACTAGAAATAACATTATCATTATAAAGCTCAACTGGAGTAACAAATTCCTGATCACTATGCCTACATATTTCAAATTCTTCATCAATACTATCCTCATCATAATCATCACTATATGAAAATGATCGAACCTCATCTAAACAAGTAGTGTTACCAATTCTAACCTCGTCATCTTGATTATGTGAATAAAAATTATCCTTATTTTCAAGGGTGGTATTGGGAACAATATATTGGAATTTAAGACTATCTTGAGCAAAATTTTCCACAATCCTATTTGTACTCTCAGTAAATTGCTTGAGGGACTCTTCTAGAGACATCTTAGCTGACTGCTCTACGGACTCTTCTGGAAGCGGAATATTATAAGTCTCTTTCATAAGTAAGTGAAACTTCTGTGTTGACTCATTGAAACTCTTGAGAGACTCTTCTAAAGAAATTGGAGGATCGTTTTGCTCGTATGACTTGTGGGTGCGTGGATAGTAATTGGGCTCAACATGGCATGAGCCGTAACCTTTAAAGGGTTGATGTTCCCAACCACTATTCACACTATGGTCAAAGTAGTAATGTCCATTTTGTTCAGTTGGATATTCATTATATTGGTTATTAAACCAGTTTGACATTCTCAACACAAAATAAACCCACTGACATGGGATTCGCGGGTGTTTAGAAAACCTTACCTCCCGTTCCAGACGGGGGATGAACCGTTAAAGTCGACTCGGGCCACGACTCCTATGTCATGTACGAACCCGAGGGGCCGAGACAATATCGTAACTGTCGTCCTTCCCTGCAGCAGTTTTATTTAAATTAACCCTTCCTTAGGGTTTTAAAATAAAATAAAATAATGTCCAAAAAGTCCAAAAATTGAAAAGTCCAAAAATAAAAATAAAAATAAAAATTACAAAAATAATTACCTAATTACAGTTTCTAAAATAAATAAATAATAATAACACTATATACAAAATTTTCTTCTTCACTCCGTTCGGATCTCTCTTTTCTTTCCTATTTTGGCTTTGCTTTTTTTTCCAGCACTTTCTCTTTTTCTTTCGCTCCACTCCAAATCTGAAAGCAAACAGAAATACCAAAACGCGTAAAAAAGAACAAAAATAATAATAAATAAATAAAAAACCTAAAAACAAATCTATAAACAAGTCCGCGTCGGTGGCGCCAAAAATTGATGTGATTTTGAAAGTTGTTGTAAACTGGTAGTAAAGATTCGTTCAACACAGACTTGATGCGATTGATTTCAGGTTTAATAAATGAAAATAAATAAAAATAAGAAAATATATACACAAAATAGTAGCAGGATGGATAGACATTGGGACTCGGGATTTCACTGCCTTTCATATACATGGGTTTTAGAAATTAATTCTTGACATTTATAGCTCCAAACACAAGAAATATTAACTCTATTCTTTGCCAAAGTAGATTTCATCAAACATTAGTTGTAAGTTGTGAGCATGACGCATCAAAAGTAATTAAAACTAAGCATGCGACATCAAACAAAATAACAAATAATTAATAGAAATCATAATTCATTAAAAATATGTGCAAATAGTAATTAAGGAATTAATTAAATTTACCACATGATGAAATTCAGCTTCGCCCGTTGTCCCAGAGATGGGTTCTAGCTCCACATCGTAAAAACACACTCAAAAAGATAACTCATAGCTCAAATGGTGTTTTTATTGAAGAAATAAAATAAAATAGATATTCGCAACGGTATAAAGACGTTACAGAATGCACTGTTACAATATATGTTGCAAGCTGAAGCTACGTGTCTCAGAGGACTGTTACAGAGATTTGAAAAATTAAGACGCTAGAAACGACTGTTGTCTGCAGTAGTTGTTCTTCGTATCTTCTTCTTCATGCAGCAGCATAGAAAACTCTGCAGCTTCATATTCTACGCTCAGTCTCTGTCCCCAAACTCTCCATGAGCCTTCTCTGACCCGAATGCCTTTTTTATACTCGTCAGGACCTCACAATATCTCGAGTTAATGCCCAAAATCTTATCTTTATTCAATAATATCCTCGGCTGCTGGTTAAGGAAATATTTTCTTATTCTCCTCCCATTCACGCGTCAAATGGTCACTGAAGTTCTCCCAACACGACACCAACACGTTCTAAACAGAGTTAAAGTTCTCCAGACACATACAAACCTCCAAATACATGATAGAAAATCCCGAGAATAACTCACATAATATCCTTGCTCTGTTTTCTCTAACTTGGTGAATTATTCGAATCTAGCTCATATACTTATCCAGTTTAATTGAAACAGGATTATTCCAATCCCAAGCAGCAACCAAATCCGTGTAAGACACATGCAAACCCAATCCAGGGAATACCGTGTATAACTCTCCCTGTTTTGTCGTGGATGGATTCAACTTGTGCTTTTCTTCGAAAAGAAACCACCTACCAGTCCTGTCACGATAAAACAGGCCCAAACAAACTAATTCCGTGAGAAACTCCGAGTAAAACTCGTCCAAAATTACTCCAGCAGGTACGCAGAAGACTGAAAAATCTTCCCGCCAAATTCAATCAAACGCTGAAGAGGATGCGTGTCCCCCTAACCAGAGTAGGGGTGCAGATAGAACATGGGTGTAAGTAGCAGATCAGGATGCCCCTTATCCAGTGGAGTGCCCCATAGTAATAGGTTACCCCATATCCAAAACTGCGAGTCCGAATAACATGTGTCCTCATGGCGCCTTTAGCAACTTTTCGAGCCGAATTTTCCAAAAATGTTTATTGCCCAAAAATACCTACAAACACACAAAAAACCATAATTAGTACAATATCGAGCACTAACAATACAGAACATTGAGAACAAAACAGACACATAAATGAGTCTATCGGCATGCTAAACACAATAGCTTTTATTTCATCAGTTGTAGGAATCTTAGTAAGCATGCATGTTGTTGTTCTCTATTATAATGCATGCATAATTTTATCAAGATATTCAGTGGGATTAGAAGGATTATTAGTTCTACTCATATTTAGAAAGGATTAGGAGGATTATTAGTTCTACTCATATTTAGAAAATGAGAATTTAGAGTATTGACAACCTCATTCCTATTAGATAACCATATATCAAGATTATTTTGAAGAGTGTCTATTTGAGTTTCTTTTTTCATGAAGTTGGCTTTATTATGGAAATACCCAGTATTTCTATCACCAAGTTTAAAGGACTCATCCTTACCTCTCCGTTTCCAATAATCTTCTTCTGCATCATACCAAAAAGTTAGTCTTTTATTAAGATCAAGAATAACATCAGAAGACATGTTGTGACCATTGGCAAGTAAATTTGAGATTTGAGATTCAATTTTGGCAATTTGATTAGAGATATTACCAAAATGCTCATAATTCCACCTCATAAGATCCTATTTAGCACCATAAAGAAATTTACAATGTCCAAAAGTAGTTGAACCATTCTAAGTCTTATTCTAACTATATCTTATGACCTCTTTACAGGATTGGTCTCTAAACCAAGTCTTGTTAAAATCTAAATGGTTTATTGGTATTATTCTCCTTATGAGCAGTAGTAAGAAGAATAAGACAGTGATTGTAATACCCCGATATTCGGCAGTGGTTGGCCGAATGGAATATAAGTAATGATTTGTCCTTTCCTAACATCGAGGCCTTTTCAGCACAATTGGCTCCAGAGTTGGCAGAAAACTCTGCAGTTAAGCGTGCTCGGGCGAGAGAAATCCAGGGATGGGTGACCTCCCGGGAAGTTTCTGTTGGATTACCGCAGCGATGCCCGTTGAAAAACCCCACACTGCCGGATGACCGCAGTGGCTAAGTGGGGACAATATCGGTGGAGGGACGTGTCATTACAAATGGTATCAGAGCCGACGACGGGTCATCTGCCGAGGGTGGGAAGGTACGCTGGACGGGGGTTGATCCAGGTGTTTCTCATGAGGGGTAGGGAACGTCGGAGATCTGGGCTTGCGAATATATTCTGGAGCCGAGGACGACTCCAATTTAAGGTGGTGGTATTGTAATACCCCGATATTCGGCAGTTGTTGGCCGAATTGAATATAAGTAATGATTTGTCCTAGATTTGGCAGAAAACTCTGCAGTTAAGCGTGCTCGGGCGAGAGCAATCCAGGGATGGGTGACCTACCGGGAAGTTTCTGCTGGATTACCGCAGCGATGCCCGTTGAAAAACCCCACATTGTCGGATGACCGCAGTGGCTAAGTGGGGACAGTATCGGTGGAGGGACGGGTCATTACAGTGATCACTGGCCATTCGAACAAGATGCTAAACAACAACAGTAGGATAATTATTTAACCACTCAATATTAACAACTTCCCTATCAAGTCTTTCTAAGATAAAATCTTCTCTTACTCTTCTATTAGTCCAAGTAAAAGGGTCACCTTTAAAGGACAAAGAATGAAAATTAGAAGAATCTATAATGTCATTGAATCTATCCAATTGAGTTTGACTTACTAATTTTCCTCATTCCTTTTCATTTTTATTAATAATGAAGTTGAGATCACCAATTACAACCCAAGGAATCTTATAGTGTTGAGCAATATAATTCATGTTATTCCACTGTTCCTTCATAATTTCTTCATCCAAAGAACCATATATGAAAGACATTAGGGACTGATTAAAACCTAATATCAATGTTAATCAGACAAGTTATAATATTCAACTTGAATTCAATAACTTGAAGATCTATACCATCCTTCCATAATAAGAACAATCCACATGACTGACCAATAAGTTCACAAAAAACAACATTATGATAGTTTAAATGAGAGACATAGAGCTTCATTTTTCTAATTTTTTTTTTTTGGTTCACTTAAGAAAATAATGTCACGGTCATTAGATCTTATCAAATCTTTTAAGTGCTGCCTAGTATACTTGTTGCCAAATCCACACACATTCCATGAGAGAAATTTCAATTTTTTGTTGAAAATCTGTAAAATATATTATGCAGTCAAGCTTAAATTTGAAAAACAATTTGCAATTACAAACAAAAAAAGTTGTTGGAAATACTTGTTCCCCTCCTGAGCTATTAGCAAAGGTTTCTTCTATTGTAGAAACCTGTTTATTATCCAGTGTTTTAGTAGTAGGTGTCGTATGAGTCATCACGGAGTTGAATTGCTTGAATCCAATTTTGGGATAGTTTGAGTTATGGATCTCCTTAATTTTACCCAATCTAGCATCACTTTCTTCCTCTTCTTCTACTATCATTATAGTTCCAACACTGCCAGTATTTGTTTTTTTTTTCACCAACAATATCTTTAGGAGGAACAAAAGAAGTTTCCCTTTCTAATCTTCTTGTTTCTATTTTTGGAACTTGATTGGGATTCCTTCCTCTCACCACATTGGTTTTCTTCACACTTTCCAGAGTGATGGGTTTGTTATGAAGTACTATAAGATCCTCTGCTCTCTTCTTGCATTCAGCCTTAGAATGGACAAGAACATAACAATCTGGAGAAATATTATGGGGTTGCTTTTCATGAAAAATCTATTCTATCATGTGTGGCCAGTAGCAATTACAGGCAGAATACCTCTTATTAGTGGAGTTTTTAGCACACACCTTTTAAATTTCACCAGCCATTGAACATCCATTCTCCGTTACAGAACCCATTTCTTTGACCAATTTTTCATTCATAAACTCTGGCAATAAGTAATTCAGTTGGATCCAAAAGCACTGATGATCCCTATCCAGTTCTTGGTGTGCAAGACCATCAAAGTAATCATTTAAAACCAATCAGTTCCCACTTATACTCCATGGCCTTTCATCAAACACCTTGTTAAACTGGATTCGATTTGCAAACTTGAGGACAAATATTTTTGGTTCAACTTCAAATATTTCCATATTTTCCTCAATAATGAAATTCCAAGTGAAACCAATGTTGTTAACTACAACTTCAGAAGAAAATTTTCTATTTTTGATCACTTTTCCTACCAGACATGTATCCCATTTTTTGTTCCTTCCCCTTCATTCTTTTCCATTACTTTAGCAATATAATTCTCAGTTTCATTAGTTTATAGTGTTGTTTCCTTCATTCTTGCAATTATAACAGATACTTTTTGATTCTTCCTTGAGGGAATGAATTAAGATCTGAGTCCATTGCTACGGGGTGTATTAAAACCTTAGATGTTTTTGGAATTGTAAAAACCAACTAAAGAACTCAGGTCTATAAACCTCCAGAATAGGTACTTTTTGAGATTATCCCTAATTCCTTTGTTAGGATTTTCCGGCATGAATAGCTGGATGTAAACACTTTTTAGTAAATATGGAAAGATAAAGTATTCTTCTGATTGGGCCGACTGACCGGAGGGCCCGAAGGGAGGGAGTCCCTTTTATGGCCACTTTTTTGTAAAATGTAGACTAACACAAATGTTCAATTTGATAAAAAGATTGGAAATGAATTTGGTGGTAGTCTTTGGGAAATGAAAAACCTAAAATATCCCTCATTTTAGTCTAATTATTACTCCCTCCGTCCCACTATTAAGTGACCTATTTACTTTTATGGTGGGTTTGTTTGCAGAATTTATTGCTTCCAGAATTTATAATCCCATGGGATTACAAATTCTGGGATTCATGTAAATTCCTTGTGTGTTTGGTAACTCAATTAAAATTCCTAGGATTTATAGAGTTTTCTTGTATGAAAGTCTTTGTACCGTTTGACATTACCCTCAAATCTTAAAATTGCATATATATTGGATTTAGAGTTAAAAAAAAGTGGGTACACAAATCCCTTGATAAGTTTCCCAGCAAATCTTAGGGGGGAGGGGTCGGACTCCATATGGAGGATTTGCTGGAAAACTGAATCCCGTAGGAAACGTGATTCCAAGGATTCGGGTAACCAAACATATAAAGGGAAACATAATTCTACCAAATTCCCTGGACCCATAAATTCCACCTTTAAAACTCTACATCCAAACCCACCATTAGATTTTGTCCCACCATTAAGTGACCTATATCACTAAACAAGGAGATATTTCTAAATTATCATTTTAATTGATTATAAGAAATATGCATAATTTTATAGGCATGTTTATATTCGTTACGGAGGTGTTTTAAAATGCTTTTCAATGGTATAAAGTTTGCGAACATCCGTGGTGTAGTTTGAGAGATAAATCATGTCAAAATTTCACTAGTTATTATCCATGAGGGTATAATTGTAAAAAATGCTTAAATATACTCTTTTCCTTTACTTGCCTTAAAAATTGTGCAAACTTGAACTAGGTCACTTAATAGTGGGACGGAGGGAGTATGACTCCTTATACATCATATTTTTTCAGGGGTATAATTGACAACCAAACTTTAATATAACATATCTAAAAATCCGTGCCTTAGAATTTTACAAATTTTATATCATTGGAAAGGATTTTAAAAAATCTACACAATGAGTACAAACAACAATATAAAATTTAGTGTATTTAAGGAAAATTCAATAATGACTTTTAAAATTTATTGCATAGTCATTATTCAAAGCACCACAAAGGATGCATAATACATGATGGGGATATTGGTGCAAACCACCACAAAGGAAACATAGCACATGGGATAAACTGATGCAAACCATCACAAAAGATGCATAAAAAATGGAGGAAATTTATCTAAACTATCATAAATTGAATGCATATCAATTTAGCCTTATAACACCATTACGCATATCGGTGCTTCAATTTTTCTTCGTCGGCCTTCTCACCGTGGCAGCGGTGATCTAGTATAGTCAATAGTCATAAAAGAGGGAAAGTTTTTTTTTGATTTTGTAACTGAAATTTAGGGTAAGCAACGTGTCACCTCTTTTCCGACGCAATAATGTTATTGAATTTTCTTGGTGATATTTCTCACTGAACCAGGCCGATTCCATGAAGATTCCCACAATCCTTTTGATGATTAAGATACTTTTTGCTTCCAAAAAAATTATAAAAACTACTGCAAACGCCATTAACAACACTGGAATTATAGCAAACGCCATTTAATTATGAAGAAAACTCCGCAAACAAAATAATGGTCGTGGTATCACCTCGTGTTTGCCAGGTTAGGAGTTCAGACAATTAATTTACTCCCTATATGCTTCACCCTGCGCCACGAGTCGAGTCGTGGCTTTGTTTTCCGAGTCAAGTATATTATAAATGCATCCAATTGTTGACGTTATGGTGTTTTTAAAGTTTGTTCAAGAACATGGAAATTTCAATCCCAGATATCTTCATTAAGAAAACAAAGTGTTTATGTTACTCTCTAGTCTCAAAGGAAACCAATAGTTAATCAGGCCCATATTTGTTCAAGAACATTAAAATTTCAATCCCAAATATCTTCATCAAGAAAACAAAGTCCTTAGATTACTCTTTAGTCCTAATATTATCTTGCAAATCCAATGAGTTAATCTGGCCCATATTTGTTTAACGTAAATGAGTTGTTCTCGCCTACCAAACGCAAACCTCGTGGAACCCTTTTGCGAACGTCGCTTTAAGTTGATTGTGGAAGTCATGGATTAGAAAGCGCTCGGCTTTCCCAGCAAACGGTCACCGGAGGAATCTTAGTATGTCAGTGAGTTAATCTTTATTGTTTTAGATGTGGTTGCTCTAATCTCTTGACGATCAATGGGGATTAGATCTAGAGTATAATAAGGCCATCTCTAAGTAATTATGAGAATTTGGTAAAAATGGTGTCAACCTTGACATTTCATGTTTTTTTATTTTTATTTTTCGTCTGACTCTCAACTATTGTTATGGGCAATACAAATGCATTGGACCAGGAGCAAGCTATGCTGGGAGGGTTTCATGGTTAAGGGAATTGACATCTGAAGAAGCCAAGCCTTTTCTTTCAGTAAGCTTTATTGATGGTTCTAAATCGGTTAAATTGTAGGAGTAATAAAAGACTTAACATTGAAAACAAATAATGAAAAAGAAATTTATAGCAGGAGTGGAAAGTGGGATTTTTAAGTCTGGTTGGGCTTTACTAAAATGACTTCCCAAGACATTCTTTATAAATTGGGCTTCCAAAAGCGGATCTTTTATAAGAATCATTTTTTGGGCACCACTCTTTTTTGGAGGGGGCCATCATTTTATTTTGGGCAAGTTATTTGAAGTAAATCTAGGTCAACCCTTATCTAGATATTTATTATAATACCTAAATTACCCTCCTGATTAATTTTTGGTAATGATTAGTTTGTAATGATTAGTGAAATGATTAAGTTAAAAATAATTAGTGAGATTAAAAAATCAGATAAGTTTTTTAAAAAAGAAGTAGAATTATTGAGAGAGAATTTTTCTTAGATGAAGAAGAAAAACATGGAAAACAAATTTTTTTTTGAGTTCACTAAGCTAGAGTATTCAAGTGATGATTCAATTGGTGATAGCTCATCTGAATCTTCATCTCCTAGAGTATTTGTTAATTTTCACAATGATCCGGATATGAGTTATTTCTTAGATGGTGATTGTATTCTTCCCCAAACTCAATCTCAAGATGAAAACGATGGATTTTACCAACCACAACCGGAGGAAGAGTATTTGGGTACTCAGGTATGCTTCAAACTTAGATACTGTTGGTTGAATTGCTCCAAATTTTCAAAAAAAAATGTAAATTTTTGAAGTAGATTTGTGCTTGTTCGGTTACCTTATGTGAAGAACATGTAACCGAACTCATCTGAAAGTGTAGTTCGGTTACTTTTTCCAAACACACAGGTTACCAAACTTGCTCATTAATGGAGGTTTTAGAAGTTCGGTTAACAGACATGTTACCGAACTTTGTTATAGGATTTACAGAGCCATGTTCGCTTTGTTTGCAAACCAACCGAACTTTATATTATGAAAGTTCGGTTGGTTCACAACCAGTAACTTACCGAACTACACGTATAATTATATTTGACTTAGTGTACAGAGTTCGGTTGGTTCGCAAACTTCCTACCAACCAACTATCTAACCGAACTTAACGTAAAGATAATATTATACAAAGAACTCCACGTTCGGTTGGTTCACAAACTTGAAGCAAACAACATAACTAACCGAACTTAACAAACAAAAAAATCAAAAGTTTCAGAGCTATATTCGGTTACTTAGTGTTTTTTGGAATGTAACCGAACTTTTTACTTGTTGTTTGTTCGGTTACATGTCAACTTTCTTTTCCAACCGAACGGGGAGTTCGGTTGTTGCGATAAATTTTTCATGTTACCGAACTTGTTCGTGCTTGCAATTGATGTTGTTTCATTTCTTGTAGATGGTATGCCAACCTATACCAATGGATGATCAACCTTCTCCGGTTGGTATGTTGTTCGAAGATACATCCCATCACTATGCCAATGATTTAGTATTTGGAGAACCGGATGGGCTAGAGAGCATGCCAAGAAAGCCATGTGCGTATAAAGAAAGCAAAACTTGTTTTGAAATGGTTTGTGAGAGAATTGGAGATCCGGATGTTAGTCACAAGAATAAGGGTCATGTGTATAAAGGAAAGACGACGAGGAAGAACACAATGTGCTCAAAGAAAATTAAATGTCCGTTCAAGCTAGTATTTAGTAAGTGCAAAGAAAGGAAGGGTTGGGTTATAACCACGGATAAGGTGCAAGGTCATCATAACCACCCTCGTCCGGAGGATCTTGAAGGACATTTAATGGCCGCAAAGCTCACTCCTCAAGAAATGGAGAAAATAGCTAAATTTAGGAGAATGGGTATTTCACCACTTAATATTCTTAGCTTACTAAAGGATGATAACAATTGAGACAATTAAAAGGAATGAATGGAAGGATAGAAAAGTGATGCAACAATTGTTTTTTTGTGCTCAAAAGAAAGGCTACGCGGTTCAAAAGAAGGTAGGTCCGGAAGATGAAATAACACATCTCTTCATTGCGCATCCGAAGTGTGTTCAATTGGCTCAATCCTTCCATCAAGTTCTTATAATGGATTGCACTTACAAGACTAACAATTACGAGATGCCAGTGTTCAACATTGTTGGTCGTGCCTCGACGAACTCATCGTTTACCGTTGCTTTTTGTTTTCTAGAAGATGATCAAGAACCTAGTTACACTTGGGCGCTACAACAATTGAAGGCCATGTACCGAGATGATGATATCCCCGGGGTTATAGTGAAGGACAATGAAGTAGCATTAATGAACGCAATAGAGAGTCTTCCCATTAGAACATAATATGTTTTGTACGTTCCATATATGGTGTAATGTGATGAATAGGTGCAAGCCTCAAATTTGTCCACCAAAGAGGAAAGCATTTGAAGAGATTAGTAAGCTACCGGAAGATGAACAAGCAGATGCAAAAGAGGAATTCGATAAAAAATACATTATAACTCACGCTAAATGGGTTTCTTTCTCCGGTGAATGGGAGTCATTGACTTGGTCTCTCACCGAGGAAGAGTATAATCTAAATCTTGCCGCATTTATCGAACATTGGTCTAGCCCCGTATATTCTGAGGATATTGAAACATATGTGGTTAAGCAATGGTTGGAACCGCACAAAGAGCACTTCGTTTATGCATTTACCAACCACCATAAACACTTTGGGAATCAAGAGACAAGTTTGGTAAAATCGGCTCACCACCGGTTGAAGAAAAAACTTTTTGGATGTGTCGATAATTTTGTGATTGTGTTTAACGCAATGGAGAATTACTTCAACCGCGAGATTGATAGAATTAAAGCGAAGTTTCAAAAAAGCCGCATCATGAAGTACAAGAAGATTTTACAAAAAAATGGTAACATCAAGAAATCGTAGGACCTTCGGTTGTTCAAGGGACTTCATTATAATGTTTCACATGCATGCATTAAGAGGTTAATGGTAGAGGTGAATTTGATTGACATATGGGGAACCAAGCCGGACGAGGTGTGTGTTTGCAACATGATGAAGTCTATGGGACTCCCTTGTTTCCATATGATAGTTAAGTATGAAAATGGCATAATCCCTCTAAGCGATATAGATCCATGGCAACAATTAAGTTTTGTCCCTCCTCTAAAGGGCGATGTCGGAGAAGAGTTTGGTGACAATGAGATGGGAAGAATCGTTATCGAGATGTACCGGAACATGAACAAACTCGTAAAGCAAATATTTTTGGATGACATGCGGCCAATAATTTATCCACACACTTCAGAGAATGTGCACGAACCGAAAAAAGGCAAGGGCAAAGGTAGGTTTTCACCAAAGAAACAAAAAAACAAGTAAGAGAATATGCAAATGTGTTGGCTAAGAGGAAAAGTTAAATGACCCCTTTTACTAGAGATCCTTGTGGGCATGAGCATACCGCGGCGAAGAACCAAGAAGATTCTAAGAAAAGGTCTAGGAATATTATGGAAAAGGGCGAAACAAGTGAACGGGATATGAAGAAAAAATGACCGATGTTACGCTCGCAACCAACCCCACCTACTCCATCGGAACCTCGCCAACCAATTCAACGAGACGTGAAGATTAAGGCTCCAATATGCCGCATCCAAGAAAGTAGTCGACCAATTGATGATACACCACCTTTTGTTGATAAAAGGTACTTGGAAGAGCTACCTCCATACATTAGAAAGTACGTCGTATCCACCGATGATGTCCCTCCGGATGGTAATTGCAGTTTTCACGTTGTCGTACAACAACTAGGGCCTTTCACTCAAGGTGCCAAGCTATATAATGATAATCAAATCACTTATATCCGACAAAGGTTGTTGATGAAGCTAAAGGAGAAACCGGAATTTTACAAGACAATGTTGTCCGATGGGGATGCTAGTCTCAATATGCAGTTTTTTAGGTATCAAATCCGTCTCCACGGGGCCAATCCAATCATAAGGGATCATTGGATGGGCATGTCGATATGTGGACACTTAATCGCCGAAACATTCAATTGCATGGTTCACTATTTCTCAAAAGGTGCTAGTTTCACATACACTCCGAAAACAAAAATATGTGTCGAGCAACTTAGACGTATGAGAGTGGTGATTGCGTTTGTTAACAAAAACCATTTTATAGGCCTCCGGTTAGAAGACGATTGTCCATTGCCTCCGATATGCGGACACTCTTATTGGCATGGATTTAACCCCGACACAATATTGGGTTGGTGCATTATGTACGAGCATAACATGATGATGTGGAAAGCTTTAAAGGATTCGAAAAACATCATACACGAAGGTTCAATTTCCCTTGCGAATGATTAAATGTACCATTAATTAAACTAAGTATGCTTTGAACATCAACATAAGAATTAAAGATTGTGTTTTTTGGAATTTGGTCTTATTTTTGAGTTATGCATTGAACATTTTCATAAGAATTAAAGATTGTTATTTTTGGAACTTTTTTTTTCGGTTTGGAACTTAGATTACATGACATCGCCGAACAGTGAGACAACAAGACTTAAGTTCAGTTAGGAAATGAAATTACAGGATATGGACGAACTATTACAGGACATTGCCGAAATAAAATTACATAACATTTAATATCCGAAACGCGTTATGAAAAAGTCTTTGAGGATGCGGAAATGATCTTCATATTTGAAATTCCTTCTCTTCCATCTTCGCCATTCATTTTTTGCTGTTAAAATGATTTCCTCGAATGTTTCACCCCTAAGTCGATACCGCATTACAATACGAAATAAAGCCATAAATTCCATAACTTTATCCTTAATCTTTCCAAATCGAATGAACAAAGCTATATGATCACGGTTATGAGGGTTTGTTGTGTCGGAGCAGAATTTCTCATGAATTTCCCCTCAATAAATTTGACTCATAATACCATTCATTCTTCGTTCTTCACCCCTCTTTGGAAAGTATAGTATGTAGTTTCTGCAAAGAAAAAGATCTTCATCTAGAGTAAATTTAGGAGTAGTAGCTGCCATTTTTAGAAGATTTTGAAACAAAATGTTAACTATGAGACACATATTTATACCATTGAGGTGTATAACGGCTACAAAAATAGCCGTTACTTTAAATTTGTGTCATTCAAATTTCAAATAGATAGTTCGGTTACGTCAGAAATGACATCGACCAAACCGAACTACATAGTTCAGAATTTTGTGGTTTGTACAGTTTGGTTACCTGGAAACTTTGCACATATAACCGAACTTGTTTGTCCTTAAGTTCGGCTGGTTTCGCAAATCCAAGGTAACCGAACTGTACAAACCACAAAATTCAGAAGTTACAGTGTATTATTCGGTTACCTGTTAAATCATGGCAGGTAACCGAACTTCGGCTAATTATCACTTATTTTGGAACTCAAGGGTTCGGTTACATAACATTTTTTGCAGGTAACCGAACATATTAGTTCGGTTACCTGCCATGTTATACCAGGTAACCGAACTTGGTTGAATTTCAAAAAAAGTTCTCCCTTAACGGCTCAATTCCCCCTGGTTTCCAAGCAGGTTAAAGCTTTGGAAAGATTAAGTTCGGTTACATGAATGTTTTGCTTATGTAACCGAACTTGATGGTCCATAAGTTAGGTTTGTTCGCATATTTTGTAATCTAACCGAACTCAGCAACAAAAATAATTCAAAAGTTACAGTGTATTATTTGGTTACCTGGTAAAATTTGCCAGGTAACCGATATAAAACTAAAGTAAAGCTGGTTTATGAACCCATAAGTTCAGTTAGCTGCCCTTTTTTGCAGGCAACCGAACATTGGAGTTCGGTAGCCTACAAAAAACTTGCAAGTAACCGAATACAACTCTGTAACTTCTGATTTTTTTTGTAGCTGGGTTCGGTTAGATTCTTAAGTTTGCGAACAAACCGAACTTATGGACCATCAAGTTCGGTTGTTTACGATATTTAGTCTACTAACCGAACTGCCTAATTGTTTCTTAAAAAATTGAATTTAATGAAACACATAAGAGTCAATATCCGAACTAATCCCTTATAACACAAATTAAAAACCAAATTATGAAATTCATTTACTAATCCACATAAATAAATGTTGGAAGCATACGAAAATAAGAAAACAAACTACCAAATACGTAATAAAAAAGTCTTCCAAACATAAGGAAACAAACTACCAAATCTGCAATAAAAAAGTCTTCCAAACATGAGAAAACAAAGTACCAAATCCACAATAAGTTTTCTAAACATAAGAAACCAAAGTACTAATTGTTGCAATCACTCATTTACCACGACCACTACGAGAAACTCTTCTACTCTTGCGTTTAGGAGCTTTAGGTCTTCCTTCGTCACTAGGATTGTCATCTCCACTGCTTTGTTGTCCAACCATCCGACTTGAACCTTCCCCTTCTCGGCGACTCCTCTTCAACGGCATGATCTGGCTTGTATCAACCTGGCTTTTATCGACAATATTGGGATTAAAAATATTAGTCTATTGGTTGTAGAGGTCTGTTTGTTGTCGAGTGTCCATCAGCTCTCCACTCCGGATTTTTGCATCATTTTCTTCAACAATTTAGCACTTGCCTTCAACTTTTCTCAATCAAAACCATAAGTAACTATTATTTTTCAATACTTTATAACATTTTGAAAAACATAAGTAAGAGTAAATATCTTACCGCCGAATTCCACAAGATCAAGGCCTCATCACCACACATAGGGGTATATGCTTCATAATTTTCTTAGCCTCTTTCTCCACTGCCTTCGCTTTTGCTTTCTCAGCACGGAATTGTTGGACACTGTTTATTACACGAGGATGAGAAAAATGTTCATACAATTCCATATATCCCTCGTCAGCGGCATTTGTCTCATCAAACGAATCTTGACACTCTTCAATTGGAATAAGATAATTCCCAAAGTTCCTCCAGTGGTCCACTGATGAGTGCCAAATATTGCATATTTATACACCTTTTTATTGGAATTTAACTCATCTTTTGTGCTCAAGAATCAGATATTATCCCAGATTCTGTGTTTTCTTTGTTTTCAAGAATAAATATTTGTACTAATTAATTTTGTGTTTTTAGGTAATAAATAAAGCTCGGAGAAATTGAGGAGCCAAAAGAGCAAAGAATTGGAGGCAAGCGTCTATAGAACAGAAGCCAAAGCAGCGCAAGCGCATGCAAGGTTGCAACCCAACAAGGAGCAACCCATCTACAAGACATGGGCTTGAGCTATCCAAGACCCGACCCGGATCCGAGCCCGTTCACCCCGAACCGTTGAGATCTCGCCTAGCTACATCCTACGGTCGCTCCTTCTTGCTCATCGTCCCTTGATGCATCCGCTCAACACCAAAACAGCCCGTCCTTTCCGAGCCGTTCAGATCTCACTTATTTTCATCCTACGCTCGCTGCATCATTCCCATCAAACTTTGATGCACCCGCTCCACATCAAAGTCGCCCTATACCTATACCCTATCGACCGAACCCATTCCTCTCTTCTTCTTCTCTTTCTTCTCTTCTCTCCTTCACCCGACCATTGCAGAGACCATACCCTCCTTCTCCCCGACCATACCATCTCACCACCTTCACCATCCTTTTCCCGACACCAGCCCACCAACAAGTAGCACCACTACAACCTTCTTTACCAACTCCTAAATATCTCTTCATCTCTGTCATAGCTTCTTACCCTAAGAGCTAAGATCGAGATAGAAAGAATTAGGGTTAGGTTAGCACAGTGAGGGGAAATCAGAGTGAGGAGTTCTCAGAGCCGCACAAGCAGAGGAGAACAAATTTCAGAGAGTATGGGTGAGAGAGGTTTTCTTTTAATTTATGTTTTGAAGTAAATTAGGGTTGGAAATTTTGGATGTATAAATAGGTTGATGGGTGTTTGTAAAACTTCATGCCTGGGCTAGCCAGAGCACCATTTTAGTGTAATTTGTAGTTTGTTTGTTAATTATGTTCTAATTATATTAACTAGGGTGTTTGATGAAACCCATAATCATATGTTGAAGTAAATCATATTCCAAATTTGTGTTCTTGCTGTTATGAATTGATTTGAGTGATTGTATGCTGTATTGATCAAACAAACTTGTGATAGTTTGTACTGTAAAAAGACAAGCTATGCTAGGAGTGAGTTAGTGAAGTCAGCTAAATTGCTTTAGGAGTAATTAGTTAGCTAACAAACCAAATAAGCTTGTGATAGTTTGTTCTGTGAAAAGACAAGCTATACTAGGAGTAAATTATGATAGTTTGCTAAGGAATTTCTCTACCTGAGGCCTTCAAAGGGAGGCACAAGACATGAATGGAGTGTGTTTTTAGCATAGGGTTATGAGGTGAAGTCTAACAACCCTGGTAGCTTCCAATTAGTTATAACTTATTTTTCTGCCTTAGCTTAGAGTCACCATTTCAACCTCAGTCGCTTCGACAACAAACCTACTTCTGTGTTACTTCACTTGAATTCAGCTAGAGCAAGCCCTTGATCACACACAGCACCACAAGTCTCTGTGGTTCGACTCGCAGTTGCCATGTCTTACAGACTAGACACCGTGCACTTGCGGTTATAACATGTAGGCATAATTTAGACCATCTTCTCAGCCTACCAAGTTTTTGGCGCCGCTGCCGGGGACTTGGCGTGTGCCATGTCGATCATTTGCTTGCCTTTACTGAGTTCATTTCACCCTTGTACATACTTGTTGTGTAATATTATTTTTAGCCCCGCATTGTAGTGTAACTTAGCTTCCATCATTCTTTGCTTACTTCAGTTTTTGTAATTTAACTTCCTTGTGTTGTAACTGAGTATAGCTAGTGTTATCTCAAACTTGTAGTTTCATCTTTAGCTGTAGCCATACTTTTGAATTCTTGTTCTCTTGCATTAGCTTGCATTATAGTAACTTGCATCTTAGTTGTAACTCTTTTTCCTGTCGGTCAAAATACTCTTTGGTGATAGCCGGTCTTTGATTTTCACTTTCTTTGCTTTAACTTGCACATTGCTGGGAACTAAAACTTCTTTGTTGAGCTAGAAGGTACCTCTTGTGCTGCTGTGCAAGCCAAAGGGAGAAAGACAAGGAAAAGCTCAGGATTAGAGGTTAGTCGTGTATTGCCCTGTGAATGAGTGTGAAGTGTGCAACTGAATCTCACCTGACTAGTGCAATACCCTGTGATTTTCGCTGTGCTTTGTAAACCCTGAGCCTAACCAATCTTCCCATAGCTAGTCACCTTGAGTTGCATACCTTAAGCATAATTCATCTGCCCTGAGCCAAGCTCCAGCCCCTGTTGCTGTGAGTTTGAGCTACAAATTGGATAGCCCCCTGTAGCTGCCCTGAGCTATAACTGAGATACCCTGCTTTGCATAATAAACTAGACACCTTGCTGCATATTGCTCCATCTCTGGGATTCTTGACCATACTGTGACACTTGAGTGAATCGCGATAACCGAGCACAACTCGATTGCATGATAACTTAGTTACCTTGCATAACCAATCACCCCGAGTCGATTGTATGCTCGAGCTTAGTTACCATCAGCCCCGAGCTCCACCCTCTGAAGCTGTTGAGCCAAACCCGTATGTTAGCTTTGTGAAAATCTGAGTTGAAGTCAACCGAGCATACATCTGTGAGAACTAGTGCATCCGTGAAACCATGTCAATCGATCCATGCTCATTCCCTGTGCAAACTCGAGTGATCACTCATTGTGCAAACTGTTAAATCGTGAGCTGTGCATAATCGAAAGTTGCTTGAGCATCTTAGTCGTGCACCTTTGATCCCTAAGTTTAACTCCAGCCCCCGAAGCCTGTGAGTTTGAGCACAACCCGAGCATAGTCTGTTGATACATTGTGGCATGTTAAGTTTGTTGTAAAAGAACTAAAAATTGTTCATCTCGCTCTTACATTTGTAGCATTTGTGCTTCTTTGGTAATTTGTGTCTTTGAACTATGATGAATGTATCCTGTTAGCTAAAAAGGATACCTGTAATCTTGATCTTAAACCTGCCCTCGCACAAGCCGTGGCTTTGTGCACACATTGCACTGTATCTGTCTTTGTGACATTTTGGAGAGTCTGTGCACACAACCGCGCGCATAAGCTGTGACTTGTGCAAGTACATGAGTTTGTGATTACTCGTCTTTGTCTTGTTACTCGCCTTTCTTTGTGTCTCTAGTCCGAGCATCATTTGCTCATTGCACCTTGCCAAGTTGTGCTTTTCTTCTTGTGCCCAATTGAGTTTCCCTTGCTCTGTGCAAATCGTGCTTGCCCGACCTGCACACAACCTGTGCAACAAACTAAAAACAAAACTGGGTTAGAACCCAGTTCCACTAGGCTGCACATAAACTGTGCTGAGCATAGCCTGTGTGTTCATTGCCACTCTGTGCACTCTCCATCAGCACCAAAGCATCCCTGTATGCTTGTAATTGTGTGATTTTTGAGCTGTGTCTCACTAAAGCCCAACCATTGGGCTCAACCTAAGCTGCGAGAAAGGCGAGCATATAATTTGGGTCGCATAAACTGAAACCCAGTTCCACCGGGCTGTCCCTTTACACTTAAGTCGTAGCCCACTCACTATGCGACCATTGAGGCCTCGCTTGCAATCAACCCGGGCTCCCCACTTAAACCAAACTCGAGCCCAGTTCCACCGGGCCGTACATTCCCCACAAAACCAAATAAGCCCACAAAAACTAAACCAATCCCGCTTAAACCAAATCGAGCCCACAGTCCACCTGGTCAGTGCAAACTTGTCTTTGCATAGCCTAAAGCCCACTTAAACCAAATGAAACCCAATAAACCAAACTGAGTCCACTACAACTGGGCTTTGAGTTCAATTTGAGTTGCTAAATCATGTCAGGATTTTGGTCTGCAACTGGGGATACAAACAAATCCATTAGAGAGCTCGCTTACGGGCATGCTTCACAATATGAACTCCCCACATATCATAGTGATTTTAGGGAATTTTATGAGCCTTCTCAAGGCCCTGACCTCACATACCCTAATCATTATGAGCACATGCATCATCCACCACAGGTTGAAAATGAACACTTTTCTCATACCCAGTCATCACTTTTAGATCAATTAGAAGCTCAAGTATCTGCTTTAGAAAGGCAATTACATGAGCAATCTGTCAAATCTAACTCCTCTAGGCAATATGAAATGTATGCTTGTACCTTATATGGTAGCTTAGACCACCCTGCTGAGAACTGCTATATTTTGCATGATTTTAGGCAGTCTAGGGAAGGCCAAGATAATCTAATGTACGAATTGTCTAGAAGTGACTATGTTGGCAATCATTGGGACCATAATCAACCTGCACACATGCATCATCAACCACAGTGGGGAGATAAACAATTTTATACTCCCCCAACTCCTAGTTGGCAATCACTAATGGAAACGCTCATGGAGCAAAATGCTAGGCTTGAACTGAATGCAATGCATGACCATCCATATAGCAACATGTCTGAATTTCCCTTCTCTAGTGAAACTCATGCACAACCATACAGTGAATATCCATATGAGGAATGCATACCCACTAGTGAAGACTCTCCTTCAATAGAACAACTCACTATGATTCTTCAAAGGAACCTGATTGAGTTACAAAATGATAGGATGTCCGTTATTCCGGATAATTCTGAAAATAGTGTTTCTAGTCTTACTCATGCAACTAACACTGAATATGAACCTAATCTAGAGGTAGATGAGTACACTGGAAATACTAAAATTTTGAATGAGGAGATGAATTTTTGTTATGATGATGATGATGATGATGAATATGAAGAGCATGTGTATTTTGAAAATGTAGTAGAATCTTTAGGTTCAGAGACATTAAGTGTGTCTTCTGTGAACCCTATGAATGATGCTTCTTCTAATATTCATACTTGTGCTGTTAATGAGGAACCTGTGCAACTGTCCTGTGAAAATGAGCCTGTTTTACCACCTGTTTGTGACCTAGGAATAGCTGAATTGTCTGTTGACACAGATGATTCAATGCATGTGCCTGATTCCATGCCTAGGTTACAGCATGATATCTCTCCTGGTTATGTTGTGCATGAGAGTGATGATGATTATGACATGGAGATTGATGAATTGTTCTATGCAGGTGAACATGATTTACCCTCTTCTGACTTTAGGAAAGTATGTGATGGTGCAAATGATTTTATACATGAAAACAACTTAGATGTACCTAGCCTCTCTCCTAAGTCACAAATTGAAACTCCTCCACCAAACCTAGGTGTAGTTTGTAACAAAATTGCAAAACCAACTTTTCTGAGAATGCCTAATTTAGGCCTAGAGCTTTGTGCTTCCCAAGTCCTCTTGGACTATTTTGCATCAAAGTATAACACCTTTAGGGAACCACAGTTGGAATATGTATGTCTGCCTGTTCTTAGCAAAACTCATTTTGAGTTAGACCTTGTGCATGATGTACCTTTAAGTTTGCAAGATTTTGTGCTCACAAACACATCTGTTGACAAGTTTAGGTTTGGGGGAAAATCATTCCCATATGCAGCCTTACTTGCACTCTCATTTTATATTTGTGTAAGGTTGTTGATGTTTGTACATTTCGTCTTTTGGGTTGATCCTCAACTCTTTAGACTGTTGGTATATGGTGAATTTTTGTATATAATCCAGTAGGACTTGTTAATTTTTTCTTTTCCTGAGTCGGTTGAGTCTTCTTGTGCATATTTTGTGCTAATCCGATATGATCTCCGCTGAGAATGTTGGATTCTAGCCTTGACTAATGAAGCTCTAACCTTGCTCCGCCGACATCCGGTAATCTCTTCCCTTTTCTCTATTCAACATAGTTCTCTTGGTATGTGACTGTTTAAATTTTTATTATTTGTTGACACATTGAGGACAATGTTTGATTTAGGTTTGGGGGTGTGATTTGCATATAGAGTTTTGAGTCTTTTTGTTTTACTTCCTTAACAATTGCATATAGAGTTTTGAGTCTTTTTGTTTTACTTCCTTAACAAAAAACAAACAAACAAAAAAAAAAAAAACATTTCAAAACTTTTTGCAAATAAAAACCTCCAACTTTTAGAAATTTTAGAGTCACTAGCATGCTTCTAGCTATGTTTACATAGAGAGTCTGACCGAAATAACAAGAACTTGGAAGTACTGGAAAACGCAATCGGGTTTCTTAGTTGATTAGAGCGTTAAAGTTGGATTTAACCATACCAGAGGGCGAATTAGGTGCTGTTTAGATATTCGGTAGTAGAATTGTGATCAACCATAGTGGAGACTACCCATTTTACATCAAGTGAGGCACCAACCTTCATTTTTTGCAACTTTCTAGAAAAGCTGTTAGAGTGTGTGTCACCGTACGTCAATTAGGGTATGAATGGTGAGCTACCCAACTTCGCACCATTTTCAGCACTACTTTTGATCTCTTGAGTGCTATTTTTGTCAATCATGAGGGTGACGTTTAAAGACGAAAACTCCTTTTAAATATCGATTTGCAGTTAGCATCACTCTCTCTCTCAATCAACAGACCCATAGAAACACATCATCGTCAACAAATGGAGCATCATCAGAATATTGGAAGAAAAGTTGATATAGTCCAAGGTTTACGTGCAACAAAAGAAAAGAAAAGAAAAGAAGATGAGAATTAATGAGGTTTGTGAAAAATTGAGTTTTATTATTTTATTGTGATACTTAAAAAAAAAAAAAAAAAAAAAAAAAAATTGTGTGTTGTATTATTATTATTTTCATTTCATGTACTTAAAAAAAAAAAAAAAAAATTTGTCAAGTTTTTGTAAAGTTCAGAAGTTCGTCATCAACAGTTGAAGACCGAAGATTGAAGACGTTTCTATGGTTCCTATGAGAGTATGATGTTAATTGCCGATCGGGTGAGAAGGTAGTGAGTACTCCCATCCTTGCTAATGGTTGATTTCCTTTCTTAGAGATCATCAGAAAAAGATTCTTTTTGTCCACACTTCTGTGGAGTCTCCAGAAATTATTTCGGAAGGTTATCCTTCTTACCTACAACGTGTGCAGGATTTCTCTCTTTATTCCTGCCTGCACACATGAGAGACTAAAAAAGCGATCTTTTTGAGTGCAATTATCATAAAACCTAATGGTGAGGCGAAGTCGAGGCTTATGATCACAATCGAATCCGAATTCTTTCATATGGTATGGTTACTTCTCGCTCAAAGCACTTAAGGATGAGAATGCGTTCTTTGGTAGTTCTAACTTCTGTTACTAGCATGCGAAACTCTATGTCCTCATAGCTCTTTGGATGCTTGAGACTCTTTTACACACTCGAAGTTGGAGAAGGTTTTGTGGGTACACCTCTGGTAAACCCTCACGAGACTACAACTCGTCCACTAGGGACACCTAGGGGTTTAAAGGCTTAGTGCATACGCTAAATGCATTCGAGAGACCCGCGACAGGTGGTATAGTTAGGATTTCTTAATTTACGTTTCACTTGAGGACAAGTAAAATTCAGGTTTGGGGGTATTTGATGAGTGCCAAATATTGCATATTTATACACCTTTTTATTGGCATTTAACTCATCTTTTGTGCTCAAGAATCGAGATATTATCCCAGCATTTCGTGTTTTCTTTGTTTTCAAGAATAAATATTTGTACTAATTAATTTTGTGTTTTTAGGTAATAAATAAAGCTCGGAGAAATTGAGGAGCCAAAAGAGCAAAGAATTGGAGGCAAGCGTCTATGGAACAAAGCCAAAGCCGCGCGCGCAACAGTTGCAACCCAACAAGGAGCAACCCATCTACAAGACATGGGCTTGAGCTATCCAAGACCCGACCCGGATCCGAGCCCGTTCACCCCGAACCGTTGAGATCTCGCCTAGCTACATCCTACGGTCGCTCCTTCTTGCTCATCGTCCCTTGATGCATCCGCTCAACACCAAAACAGCCCGTCCTTTCCGAGCCATTCAGATCTCACTTATTTTCATCCTACGCTCGCTGCATCATTCCCATCAAACTTTGCTGCACCCGCTCCACAGCAAAGTCGCCCTATACCTATACCCTATCGACCGAACCCATTCCTCTCTTCTTCTTCTCTTTATTCTCTTCTCTCCTTCACCCGACCATTGCAGAGACCATACCCTCCTTCTCCCCGACCATACCATCTCACCACCTTCACCATCCTTTTCCCTGACACCAGCCACCAACAGCCGCACCACTACAACCTTCTTCACCAACTCCTAAATATCTCTCCATCTCTGTCATAGCTTCTTACCCTAGGAGCTAAGATCGAGATAGAAAGAATTAGGGTTAGGTTAGCACAGTGAGGGGAAATCAGAGTGAGGAGTTCTCAGAGCCGCACAAGCAGAGGAGAACACATTTCAGAGAGTTTGTGTGAGAGAGGTTTGCTTTTAATTTATGTTTTGAAGTAAATTAGGGTTGGAAATTTTGGATGTATAAATAGGTTGATGGGTGTTTGTAAAACTTCATGCCTGGGCTAGCCAGAGCACCATTTTAGTGTAATTTGTAGTTTGTTTGTTAATTATGTTCTAATTATATTAACTAGGGTGTTTGATGAAACCCATAATCATATGTTGAAGTAAATCATATTCCAAATTTGTGTTCTTGCTGTTATGAATTGATTTGAGTGATTGTATGCTGTATTGATCAAACAAACTTGTGATAGTTTGTACTGTAAAAAGACAAGCTATGCTAGGAGTGAGTTAGTGAAGTCAGCTAAATTGCTTTAGGAGTAATTAGTTAGCTAACAAACCAAATAAGCTTGTGATAGTTTGTACTGTGAAAAGACAAGCTATACTAGGAGTAAATTAGGAGAGTTTGCTAAGGAATTTCTCTACCTGAGGCCTTCAAAGGGAGGCACAAGACATGAATGGAGTGTGTTTTTAGCATAGGGTTATGAGGTGAAGTCTAACAACCCTGGTAGCTTCCAATTAGTTATAACTTATTTTTTTGCCTTAGCTTAGAGTCACCATTTCAACCTCAGTCGCTTCGACAACAAACCTACTTCTGTGTTACTTCACTTGAATTCAGCTAGAGCAAGCCCTTGATCACACACAGCAGCACAAGTCTCTGTGGTTCGACTCGCACTTGCCCTGTCTTACAGACTAGACACCGTGCACTTGCGGTTATAACATGTAGGCATAATTTAGACCATCTTCTCAGCCTACCATCCACTGATGGAGAAGGATCGTATTTGGGGGATAAATTCTTTTCGGTGTTCTTAGTTCCCTGCTTCTTCCCCTTGAAGTTGAAGTTTTCCACTTGTGGGACACTTAGGACACAAGAAAGTTGTCTAAATACTCTTCGAGGATTACACATTGTACAACCTCCAGGATGAAACAACGGTCCATTATAAGCCACGACAGGTGAGAAATTAATAACCTCAACATCATCCTCGTCTTCATCTGATGCAATGGTTTAAGGATGGAAAACCACATCTTCCACTATTAACTTATCCAGTGTCTCCCTCAACTCCAACACCTTTTTCTTCTTATTCTTTTCCTGTGAGTTCAAAAATTCGTATTTATCAGCTGTAGGCTTCCCATAAGGACAAGGAGTGTGACCATGAGACAATTGCAGTTTAGGAAAGTGGTCGTACACCCAAACCTATGAGAAGAAGCTACAAATAATACATTCGCAATATGATTAGCAACAATACACATTCATTCACTTATATCTTGAAACACACAAACGATAATTTAACGGGGTACCTGAGCAAGGGTGTATAAGCCTCAAAAAAACACTCTTAAGCCTCGAAGCTTTTCTGAGTTCCGCTTGAACGAATGAAAGAACCGTAATGCCCCAACAATATTTGTTAACCTCATTCAGGGGGTCCAATAGCTGGAGGTAATGAGAATTTACCACGTGACCTGAAGTGTCGGGGAAGAAAATGGTTCCTAGTTGATATAACAAATAAGCAGTCACATGGTGCTTAATCTTCTCTGGTGTCATCAACAACTTTCCTTGAGCAACCAAATCTTTCGTCCCTGAAAACTCATCAAACAAGGTTTTGAGCTTGATCTTTTTCAACTTCTTCTTGTACGTGCGGTCTTCCTCAAACTCATTATACTCATCACCTTCCTTAGGCTCTTTGTTAGCTCGTCTAAACTCACATTGTGCCTTTTTATCGCTCCATCCTAGACACTTTTCAACCAGCTTTTCAAGAAGTTCATAACTCATTGAGGTATCGTAGCCATCTCGAACACTAGTTCCCGTAATTGGTAGGGCTTTGATTCTATAACAATCATCCGGAGTTATTGCCATCTCACCAAAAGGTAGATGAAAGGTATCCGTCTATGGATAAGCACTCTCGGCCAATGCAGAAACAGAGTACACAATAAAATACCGCCAAGCATACCTTATCACACTCATTATCTATACTCCATATCTTGTTCTTTTGACATTTAAAAACATGAACAACATTATTATGATCATACAAAAACAACATCATATCTTATATACTAATATATATATAAAAGAACAATATATGTCAAAATATAATAAAATGATTGAGAAATCTTGATGGTTAAGATTGAACCATACCTTTGTCGCAAAGATCTTGACAGCCCATGAGTTTTTGTAGCCCATCAATACCTCCCTGCCATCTCTTGGAGTACCATAAGTTGGCTTCTTTGGCGTCAAACACAAATTATCATCAGGAGTGTATGAATATCTAGCACAAGGCTTTTTAGGCGTCTTTCTAGGTTTCTTTCCCACTATTTCTACTTGTTCCTCTTCCTCTTCCTCTTCATCCGAGTCCTCCTCTGATTCATCATCATCCTCATCTCCATCCTTATCTCCATCTTCCTCATCTTTTTCACCCTCATCATCGTCACCCTCATTTCCTCATTCTTCAGCTGGTTCACCTTCTCCACCTTGATTATGTTCTTGACTGCCCATGTCTTCCACGACCTCTTCATTAACTTGTTGGATTACGTTGTCAACATTATCTCTATTGACACCATCTTGGATGACAACACCCGGTAACGACCCACCTCCATACTTAGCATTTTTTGTTCCACGCTTACCGGCACCACAATGTACTTTGCCTCGAGGCGTGAGAGTTTTCAGATCTTCTGGTAAAGGTTGGTTTGATTTTTTGCCTCTGCCAATAATCAAGAAAACAAAAGGTATTAGCTTAACCGATAAGTGATTCAGTAAATCAGATGCAACATAAGGGTTCTCAGCAAAGGTTTGGTTAGTAGCAAAAGTTCACGAAAAATAGGCCAACTCTAATTTTTTGTTCCAGAGTACAGTTCGGTTACAAAAGTTTTTTTTACGAACAAACCGAACTCAATATTGGTCACTATTACTGAAGAGTTCGGTTTGTCAAGGTTTTTTTGCAAACAAACTGAACTCTACATGTATGCAACTACTAAAGAGTTCCGTTTGTCAAGGTTTTTTGCGAACCGAACTCAACTTTGGTCACTATTAGTGAAGAGTTCGGTTTGTCAAGGTTTTTTGCGAACAAATCGAACTCCACATGAATGAAACTCAACATAGTTGGACAAGTTCGGTTAAATTGAAACTCAACATATTGGGCAAAATAGCATAGTTCGGTTACATTGGAAATATTTATTTTTTTTTTGGTAAAGTTTGGTTACTAAATAGTTTTAGAATTTTATGTGAACCAACCGAACAAAATAACACAGTTCGGTTAAATAAAAACTCAAAATAACGGGAAAAATAGCACAATTCGGTTACATGTGAAAGAAAATTTGTTGTAGAATTGGTTAAGTTCGGTTAGAAAAATGTTTTAGCCTTCTTTGCGAACTAACCGAACTGGCAGTTCGGTGACCTAGTTTTGAATCCTATAGAACCAAGGTGTTCTTCGTGTTCTGCCATTCAGGAAGTTCGGTTAACAAAATAGGTTTTTTTTTGAAACCCGTCCTAACCTAACAAGGCACTATAACTTCCATTTGAACCCCATTTTGAACGAATCAAAATCAAATTAAAAGTAATGGGTTTGTTGGAAAATACCTTTTAATCGGTCCCATGGAAGAATCAAGCTTCTTCAAGCGTCTACTATACTGGATTATGGCTTCACTTGGCTGTTCCACTTCTTTATGTATCTCAAAATCACTTGGCTAATTTGTTTAATGTCCCAATCGAGGACCTTCTCCTTGAAGTCGTGGGGTTTTCTTTCGAAGAACCATTCTTATAGTCGATTGATTAATCGACGATGAAAATTTTATGAATCGACGATTAATCGATGAAGACAATGTTGAAAGGAAGAAGAAGAAATTGTTTTCTCTCACAAAAACTATTTGTGCGGCTAGAGTAGGGTAGGAAGAAGAAGATTGATTTTGATTTTTTGGTTAATAGATTAGATTAGGTTAAATTTTTATTTTGGTTAGTTATTAGTTTAGTTATAATCTTAATTAGGGTTTGGGGGCAAATTAGTAATGTCTACACTTTAGGACATCCCTTATAAGTATAGGGTAGATGGCCTTATAAAACAATGGTCCCCCAACAAAAGGCTGGTCCCCAAAAAACGGTTCTTTTATAACCTGGCTTGATTGGGGTATACCCAGATTAATTGGGGTATACCCATACCCAATAAGACAAAATAGGGTCATTTTGAAGTAAAACCAAGCCACCCCTTAACCTTGTATTTTCAAAATGGAAAAATTGCCCTCGTTTAATTAACACTAAAATTTTGATTAGATTAATTAATTAAGTTTAAATTGATTGAATAGATTAAAACTTATGAATTTTAAGTTATGAAATTTTGTTTTTGATTGAACTTTTGTGGGATGATTTTTGATGATTTTTTTTTTTTTTTTTGAGATATCTCTTGCAACGAAAATGAAGCACACAACCGAAATACTTCTAAAAAGAGGATTGCAAATATGTTATACGAAATCATACTCAAAATCAAAGAATAAATCAACACTTTCAGTTCTGAAAGTATGAAAAGTCGGCAAGGTCGACTAATGAAGATCATGCCGGCCAAAAGTGGCCGGCAAGATCTTCATCATCGACCTCGCTGGCAAAAAGTGGCCGACAAGGTCTTCATCGTCAACCTCGCCGGCCAAAAGTGGCCGTCATGATCTTCATCTTCGACCTTGCCGACTTTTGTTTTTTGACATACAGGAGGTGACATAAAAAATTTATTGGCCGGCAAGGTATTCAAAAAATACCCTTCCGGCTGTATTTGGTCGACAAGATATTCAAAAAATACCCTTCCGGCTGTATTGGCCGGCAAGGTCTTCAAAAAATACCCTGCCGGCTGTTGAAATTTTTACAGTCGCCGCCATGGCTGTTATGAAAAGTCGGCAAGATATTCATGTCACAACCTTGCCGGCCGAAGACACAAAAATCATAAATTTTGATTTCTAACTTAATATAAGGTATCTGATATTGGGTATTATTTTCTACCCAATCTCAAATCGAGTATGTACATACTCAGTTTGAGATTGGGTACAAAATAATACCCAATTTCAAAACCCGTATGATTCATTTTTTTTTTTTTTTTTTTTATATCTCATCATGTATGATTAGAGTGAATAGAATTTTTGGGAAAAAAATTTGAAATTTTTTTAGGAAGAATTCGGCCGGCAAGGTTTGGGGGTGGGGACAATTTGGTCTTTCAATATCATTTAAACACCCCTTAGCACACTAGGTTGGATGGCTTTAAATTTGGTATACCCCAATTAGTTTGGGTATACCCCAATCAAGCCAGGTTTTATAATGTAGAAATTGACGTTTAGTCCCATTTTTACTGGGCTTTAGACAGTCTAGTCCTGTCAACTAAAGCCTCATACCCGGAGGTCCAAATTTACTGAATCTAGAACGGGTTAGTCCATTTTTCGACGATTCAGTCTAAATCGAATTTCTCCGGTGACAAAAATAACCTCCTATGAAAACCCCGAATACTCATTTAGCTATTCATCCTCTTCTCAAACTGCGAACCGTCGATGAAAGAAGAACCAAAGACATCTTCATTTTCTCTTTTAGTTTTCGATGGAGATTTCATCGATTATCTTCTTCATCTCCATCTCTCTAAGGTAAGAGTTTCAATTTGTTCTTACTTTTATTTCTTCTCTTCTTCATCTCCATCTAGATCTGAGCTCAAAGTTAGTTTTAAAACTTCACAATCTAGGTTTCACTTTCATTTCGTTTTTGATATTGTAGTTGTCGAAAAGGAAGAGACTCTAGCGATGATAAAACCAGATGGAATTTCAGGTACCTACACAGAAACAATCAAGGAGATAATTCTTGAATCTAATTTCAGTATTCCATGATAGTTCAATGGTAATCTCTTTTAAACGAATATTCTTCAACAACTTTATCAAATACTGTTTTGATTTTTCTAAAAGTCGTCTGTAGTCTCAAAAACCTTTGATATCAGTAGTAGATATGGTTGCAGAAACATCTGGGTTATGGAAACCACGAGGAGAAGGTTTAAGAGAGATTTGTGCTTTACTTGAACAACATATATCTCCTACCTTTGATAAAACTGGGATTTGAACTTGAACACTGTAGTCGATTACCTAATTTCAATAACTATCTTAATTTCATTTTCCCTTGTGTTGAGGTACTTTTTCCTACTAACTAGGTTTTTCAATTTTGTTAGCTTGGAGTCTTTTTTTATGTTAATTAGCTTTTATATGAAGATCGAATTGGAATTTATTTTTATAGGTTTAGTTTATATTGGTGGAATATGATAGGGTTTTCGGTGTTTTGATTATTTTTTGTTGCTGCCGTTTTGCTTTGAAATGATAGTTTGTGTGCTCTATAATATGATATTTTGTTACTTATTTGTATCTATTAGATTGGTTCTACATTGATTGAAGTGATGGCACTCTGTATCATCTGAGAACTATTTAGTTAGCGTAACATTTGACTAATCTAATGTACAATATACCTATTTCGTAATTTAAGATGTAACAATTAACCTCCTAACCTGACTTGAATGTTTGTTGTATCCTGTATAGATGCCCTCATATATTTGATTATGAATCTCAAAATGCATTTTGGAAGTGTCATATATCTTGTATAGATCGTCGTATCTTCTGAGTTTGTTAGTTGTTAATTGTTTGAAATACTACAATGGTCGTATTTCTAAAGAATCTATTTCTGTTATTGGAGTTTATGGTTTTGGTCTCAACCGTCCGTCCATATTCACAATTTTATTAAGAAAATAATAAATTTGTGTTCCTTTGCTCATAGTATTGGCTTTGAAGAGAGTAAATCAAGATTTTAGTATCACAGAATTTAGGAAAAATACTGACATTTATTTGTGATTTTACCGACTGATGTGTTTGATTAGGACAAAAGCATAGCTTCCAAACCATACTTGGGTGGGTACTACTAAATCACCCTTGGTTGAGGATGATGAAACATTGACTAAACAGAAGTAAAAACAACAGGTTAGATTCTTTTTTCCCAAGCATTTTCCAACTTTTACAGAAGAAGACAGGATTTTCACAAAGAAATGGTAGATCAAATCTTCTAGAAAGTGAAGTGGACCACCATAACTTTCCAGCTCTTATACTTGCTATCAAATAGGTTTTTCCGTTAATCTCATTAGAGGGTCCATTATACTGTATTTCCTATGGAAACCACAAGACCTGCAATTAAATATTGGTGCTATATATTCATTTGTTTTGGTGCTTGTAGGGTCATGGTGTTTCCTTATGGGATGCTTTTTCCTTCCACAGATTATATGTAAATGTAACGGAATTCTTTTAGTTAGTAGCAGGCATGTGCAGAATCAAATGTTAGGAATTGCCACACAAACATATAATGAATATTGCCAGTAGTGTTTTAATTGTCTTCCCTAGTTTTTCTTTAGTATAGTTTTTGATGTTATTAAATCATGAGCAAATAGCTCGAACGAAGACAAATTATGTACTTAAAATGTTATGTCAATGAAATTTTCGATCCATTATGTACTAAAAATGAAATTTGTAGATAATGAGATGCAACGTGGAAAAAGACCATATAGAATTTGTTGCCAGTGTGGATTGCAGTTGATTTTGGGTTGAGAATCCTCTGTCATCCGCCTGATGTTGTTTTATTTTTTAACCTTTTAATCGTGGTATAAAACTTTTAATTGTGTCTCTTATAATTCCTTGTGTTTAATATGTTATGGTGGATCCTTAAACTAGGGTGTACAAACTAGTGCACGTTGATTCTTAATGTGTACATAATTGTACACCTGTTGGTTTTTAATGTGCACATAGTTGTACACTTAATGTGCGTATAATTATACACCCATTCAATGAGTGCGCATTTTATTTTTGGATATATTATTTCACTTTTTAGAAATGTGGATTGTGGTGATGTTATTATTCTCCTTTTGAGTATGAAATGCACGTGGAATCAAATGAAATGGTCGTTTATGGGGAATAGAACGATACTAGAACTTTTAGTGTCTAGCCTGTGCATGAGTGCTTTTATATGTGGATGTTGTCTCTTTGTTATAAATTTGTACATTGGTTGTTATCATTGATTCCTTATGACAACTGATCAACTTCTATTTCATACTATTTTTTTAGTCGATAGTCATTGATTGTATTCTGATACTACTCCTTTTCCATGAAGCAACTAACTTCTTTGGAAAATTAGTTGAGATCAGCTGACAAGTTTTCCTAACAAACTGTTGCATTATTGACAAGTTAAAACTGGTGGCTTTTATGTGTACTACATATTTTTGTGCTGGCTCTTCAAGATGTATTTTATCGTACACCAGTTATATACATTTAATTTTTTTTGTTTTATACTTCATGCACGAGGTGTATTTGGTTGTACACCAGTTATACCTAGTGCATCACATATGCATCTACTTCGTTATATTGCTTGATGTTTTGATTATTCATTTGTTATTATGGATAACATTGCTTGTCTAGGTACCCTCGTTTAGACACTACGCGAAGAATTGAGCTTCCTTGCTGCACAGAAATAATTTTTGAGTCACCGAACACATCTTAGTATCAGTTGATAAATCTATTTTCTACCCTTTTTACTATATTAGGCTATTATCTTAAGATATGTGAAAGAATTTGTGTACCTACTACACTATTACATGATTCTCTGTCAGTGCTAGTATTTCCATTGTCCACATTGTCCATGGGTTCACAGTCTTACTTGTAATGATTTAACGAGAAAAAAGTTCAATTTGTGTCCTAATGCCCACTTCTTAAATGCTTTAAAGTGTACTGACTATTTTTGGTTGGTTGTTCTTTGATGTGGTTAAATGTCAGATTTGCTTCATACCCTTGCAGCTACGCCAAGACACATTAACTTTCTTGAGCATACAAGCGAAATTGGATAGAAATAGTATGTGCATTTCATCTCAATCTCAATTATTAATAAAATTTTCTTTAATGTTGTATATGGGATTTGAAAAAGAGAACTGCAACACCTTGAAAGACATCTTAATTGTTCTTTGGTTGATTTGCTACAGGGCATAGAGAGCCCGGCCAATGATTATAGATTCAGGTGTATATAGCTTACGGAAATCGGATATGTTTGGGGTATCAGAAAAAAGAAGTCTACCAACAGAATTCAAGTTGTTCACATGTGAGCTTTCTTCACGTTGTGTTTGAATTTTTGTTATCTTGCACGTCTGGAAATGTAATTAGGAGTAGTGGAAATGTAATTAGGTTAAAGCTAATGTGACATTTAGGAGTAGTGGAACCTGTAAATTAGGATGACTAGGGACTCGAGGGCTATAATAGAACAAGATGCATTCTAGCTGGGCACTGAATGCCTAATAAGAATGCAGTAGTTAGCCATGGCTAAGAGACCTCAATGCATATAGATGTAAAGATTAACATGTCGTTATTGCTTCTACCAGGTGTCAATTTAACCTTTTTTTTTTTCCATCCTCCAATCAACTCATTTTGATTACAGGGTAATGTATATGGTTTCGGGACTTTATCATGGTTGCTCAGTGCATAATTTTGGATCCAAAACTAATTGGAGAAATTAGACACTTATCACCAAGGGCTGTATATTTTGTCCATTTCCAAGTAATTTTTTAATGTGTACATAATTGTACACATGTTGATTTTTAATGTGCACATAGTTGTACACCTGTTTTCTTGATGTGTACATAATTGTACACATATTGATTTTTAGTGTGAACATAGTTGTACACTTGTTGATTGTTAATGTGCATATAGTTGTACACCTGTTAATGGTTAATGCTCACAATCTCTAATTGTTGAGTCTAGACTTCTATCTATTTACTGGAAAATGCATGGTTAGGTAAATGAAAGAAAGGCTACTGAAGAATTGTTAGTGTTAGAACATGGGATTAAGGAGCTTGAACGTTTACGATATGTATATCATCGGTTTCTTTTTCTAAACGAGTTTTTTAGTCCATGTTAATCTTTTTTTTTTTTTTTGTATTTGGTTAATTTGTTGATTCTACTCTTAATTTTTTTGGTATAATTAGGTCGCTTGAGTCGCACGACAATAAGGTTGCTGGTAGCAAATGTTCCCCATTATCTAAGAAGATTCTTACTGCACTAACAACTGGTAAGTGCAATTTGTGGCATTGTTTTGAATTGTTGATGTGTACATATTTTATTGGAGGATTAGCCTTCGTGTTCACCAACACTACCATCGTAGCTTGCTTGTTTGTCTTTTTCTATGCATATAATGGTTGTATTCATATTAAATTTGAGGACTCGCAAACATCAAAATTGCTTAGTTAAAGCATTTGGCATGTATCGCGTAACGGTACTAATGAAATCTTTACTAGGTGTTTGTAGGGGTGTACATTTTGATGTACCTATGTGATTCCCATGAGAAAGTAGGTTTGTGTCCGGTTATCAATAATCGATTTTATGCATGTTTTTTAGGGGTGTAGATATTGGTGCTCGTGTAATTCCCATGAAAAATAGGTTTGTGTGTGGTTATGCATGTTTTGCAAGGGTGTACGTATTGGTACACCTTTGTAGTTTCCATGAAAAACTAGGTTTGTATGTGGTTATGAATAATTGGTTTTACATATGTTTTGCAGGGGTGTACGTATTGGTGTAGGAGTGTAATTCCCATGAAAAAGTAGGTGTGGGTGTGGGTGTGAGTGACTAATTTCATGCATGTTTTGTAGGTGTGTACAAAATGGTGCACATGTGAAAAACTGATTGCATAAGCTTATGAATTTTTTCTGTATGCCTATTTTTATTTTTTTGCACATCTGTTAAAGATGAGCGACAATTTAATTTGTAAAAACTGGAAATTATATAGTCATATGGGTACTCTTTTTGTAGGTCTCGGAAAGAGCTTTTCGAATATATAAAGTTTGAGGATTTTGGACACGTGGTGCGAAAGATAAATCGTTTTTAAATATTTTTATATCATTTAAAATTTCTAACGTCATTATGAGTCACTTTGGACTAAATTGTAAATAATTGGACTAAATTGTAAATTAGAGGGTTATTAGTGTACTTTTCATGTTTTTGGACTAAACCGTACCTAGTTAACTCGAGATGGACTAATCCATACTTTTTGACGCGTTTTTGGACTAAACCGTTTTTTTCCCTTTTATAATAGTTTCCGTGGTCCAAAAAATCTGATCTTTCGGTCTACATCTCACTTCTATTTCTCTCTCAGTCACAGACACAACCTCTTCTTTTCTACTCCTCGGTCCTCACAGCTCCTCAGTTTATTCACTTCCTTGAATCTTTTTCTCTCTCTTTCTAAAGGCGAGAAATAGATCTGAAAGAGAAGTTGTTGAAGAAAGTAAACTTAATTTCAAAATCTCTTCAAAACATTTGTCAAAATCAAACTTAAATTTCTTTTATCAACTGTAAATTTCAGTAAAAACCCAGATTTATTCATCATCTTTCTAATATGTTGATTAGGTTTCAACAATGATGAATATAAATTCTTGAGTTGAAGTATTAGTTCTCAAAGTATGATTTTGATTGTTAGATTATTTTTTCTGATTCTTTCATTATTTTTCGACAATTTTAGAATGAAAAAGGGTTTTCATTTGTTATGTTTAATTTGGGTTTTTTTTCCTAAGGGTTCAGTTGCACGTTTGTGATCTAATTTTAAAGTTTACATTTTTTGATGTTGTTGCTCAGAGATGGAAACTGTGCTCAAGGTAAAAAAAAAAACTGTGCTCAATGTTTATCTTCTTCTCACTTGTAGAACTAGTTGGGTTTGTTCTTCAGTGTTTCTGTCTCCGCGGGTTTGTTTTTCTTTGTTCGAGAGATGCTACCAACATTGCTTGTTTTTGGTCATCTTTTATTGTATTTGATGAAATATATGTAAGATTATGTTACAGGTCATGTGAACCATTCAATTTCTGAAAGAATCTTTCTCTTGTTAGTGTGAGTTAGCATTTATCTTTATAGTGATTGTCATAATTTTGGCTTATGTTTGTGCAAGTTCTTATTTTTATGATCTGAGAGGGTACTCTTTTTTGAATGATTGACAGGAATAAGGTGGTGAGCTCTCTGAATGATACATTGCCTCGCCAATTGATACTCTATTTGGATCTTTTGAAAAGTTGGTGCAAAAGGTTAAAGATAAGGTGCTGCTTTGCATGTCTCTGGTGCGCGGTAAATCTTATTCTGACAATTATATTGATGCCTTGGTTTCATTTGGTGTTAACATTATTGATCGCTGGAATTTTTCAGAATGGTTGGTTATGGAATTGGATAGTTCACAAGTAATGATTTTCATGAGTTATAATGGTTATGATTTACCGGATATACAACTCTTGTCATGGAACCTGCGAAATGGCAATTGCAGGTGGATTAGTACAATGATTTTAGTGTTCCAAGTAATGGTTAGTACTTGTGAACTATCTAATTCCATAACCAACCATTCTGAAAAATACCAGCGATCAATAATGTACTAATCATTGTAACCATTACTTAGAACACTAAAATCATTGTACTAATCCACTTGCAATTGCCATTTCGCAGGTTCCATGACGAGTTATAATGGTTATGATTTACCGGATATACAACTCTTGTCATGGAACCTGCGAAATGGCAATTGCAGGTGGATTAGTACAATGATTTTAGTGTTCTAAGTTTGTGGGGTTTGTTAGGTTATACTACTGAATTTTCTTCATATTTGTAGGTTGATTGGAAGATTCAGCTAGTACGTAGGTGATTGTGAATGGAACGAAATAAAGCTTGTCATATAGGTCCTATGTAAGTTTTGTTTAGTGGTAGAACCTTAGTTGCATCCCATATGTAGACAATGCAGGATCAACATGTGGGTATCTATATGTCATGTGTGTTTAATTGTTTGAAATCCTCATTTCTTATTGCAACTCTCATTTTTATCGTCTCTTTGCAATGTTTCATAGGCTGCAAAAGAAACTGGTACACTTAAAGAAGCTAAGGAGAAACTTGAAAAACTAGTGGAGGCTCTTACATGGTGTTTGCAGTTGATAGCTCTTGTAACATTCAAGGTGTTGCATGTAAATTTTTTCTAAACAGTGTTGAGTATAGAGGGTTAGTGATTTCCATTAAGTTGAATTTGGTTTAGTTGGTATATAATTTTTCTTTTTTTCTTTTTGTTACTAATGTTTTTTTGCTAAATGTTGCATTGTAGAGTCGACTCATCCGTGTTCAATATTACAACATTCAAATCATTCCAAGGACACAAGAATAGTAAGAACACTTTCTCTATATTATTATATTTTTTTAGCCACCATCTTGTTGTTCTTGTTGTTGATGAATCTAGTATGACTGGGGAGAGCATGACTATAAGCTGCTTCCTTTTCAATAAGGGTTAGCCCTTATATTCGTTAGTGTTGGGTCTGATTTGCTCCATTTCTTCATTGATTTAACTGCATCCTTAGTAGTTGTTAATTAATGCATTTTCATACACAAGTCTGTATCCTCCTTCTGAATATGAGATGAGATTATGGGCATAGGCCCTAGGTCTCATTACAACATATTTATTGTCTTACTATAGTTTATTCTCGAAAGTATTAATATTGCTTTAATGTAATCCTTGAAGTAGTTGTACTTTTAAAGCATTCCATTACCCGTTGGTTGTCCTCTTAACACGATATCTTTTCTTGTATAATTTGAAATGTATTCTCCTTGTTCTTTGTAGTTGATTAAATATGCTCTCCATAGTTCCCTTATGTGTTGTTGATTATTATGTACTTATGTCAAAGTTGTTATGGTCTAATACATTTTTTCTATTTATTTTCAGGTACCAACGAGTAGTCCCAACACATTCATTTGTTTACAGTAAAAGGCGGACTGTATGATAGCAATGACTGAATTTTGGTAAGTAAAATTTCACTTCTACAAAAAAAGTAGTATGTTTCTTGGATACTATGATATTATACGTGTTTCTTGGACAATAAACTAGTTATCATGCGTCAATAGTTGAAATTTATGACCTGTTTGTGCTTTCAAGGATCTGAAAATGCAATAGCAAGGTCATTGCCTCATGTATTTGACTTGATACCAAGTCCCAGCAGCTTTCTATTTCAAGTGCACTTTCTCCTTCTTCAAAGACATCAGCCGACAAGAACAAAAACTATATGTTCTAGTTGTTGTAGATGGAGTTGGCACTTGAGAGAGTGTAGGAAAATTGAAATGCCAGAGTTTGCTTCTTATTATTGTCTTGTTTTATGTTTTATGTTAAGAGATGGGAAACAAGACAATTATAACAGCTGAACTTGTTGTTCTACTTAGACACTAAGGTATTTTAGGTAGATGGAAACTGAAATTTTTTATTTTGATACAAGATTAATTCAAGTTATGAAGTAATTATTAATTTAGTTTTAAAGTCATTTTTAATTCAATTGTGATTGGAATTTTAGTTTTAGATTCAGCTGAATCAGCTTTGGATGCAGCTGAATCAATTTCCCATGTTGTCGTACAATGTGTTCAATATAAAAGACTGCCTTTATCAGTGTTACCAGAACGGCTGTTCAAGGAAGTCCTTTTTTTAACAAATTTAGGGCTCCCAGCAACAGACGTTTTTAGTGATATTATAACTTTTTCTAGCAGACTTTTTTTCTTATTTTCCACTGGGTATGTATAAGTGATGCATTGAAGTCCTAGAAGATTTCTAAGCTTTGTTCGAGAAATCTCCTGGAATCGAGCAACTTTTTCTGGAAATTTTGGAGAAGTTCATGAGTTTAATTGTTTTTCATTCTCCTAAAAAATCATTCACATGACATCTAAATCATGCCTGTTAGCAATATAATGAGGGACAAATTTTAACAATGGGTACCAGTTTACTGCAAGGACACCAACATCCATATCCATATAAAACATAATATAACCATTCTAGTTTGTCTCCCCCATTAACATTGTTAATATAACAAAAAGACATAATGATAAGGGTATTTACAGAAATGGTCACACTTTGCTATTACGGTTCACAAAATGATCCCACTGTTACGAACTATTAGCAAAGTGGTCACTCAGCCGTTTACTGCAAGGTTATGTCACGTGTCAGGCGTTTGTCGGGATGTTAACTTACCGAAATGCCCCTAAACCGTGTTAGTTGCACGTGTGGGATCGAGTAGGGTTGAGTAACAAATCTCTAAACAATCTGGTGCGTTGGATCAAACCAAATCAAAACCGGAATAACAAATACGATTGTGACCATTTCCCACCTCATAACTTTGCCGCCTCTGTTCCCTCGCTTCTTCTCTGAAGAAATGGAGAAGAAGATGGCGATTCCATGAAGCAGTTACAGATCCTGCTGTTTCTTCACATATTTCTTCAATATCTTTTACTCTTCATCTCGATCTACTAGTTGTGAAGTGAAATACGAGTTTAGAGATTTGTGTACCAGTTATCGATAGTGTGAAGATAATCAGTGTTAAAGCTCGACATCAAGATGTTTACAAACATCACCAGGTAAATAGCAACCCACCTTATACTGCTTTTGTAGATTATCAACTCGATTCAGAAACCTTAATTTTCTGAGTCAATTTTAATTTAGAACTGATAAACCCTAAATTTCTGAAATTGAGGATTTGGGATTTTCTTAAAAAATTTGTGTTAGGGTTTGATTAATATGTTAGTAAATGTTAATTAATCATTGTCAGTTCAATTTTGTGCAGGAAGTATGTGAAGTACCCAACTAGGAATTTTAGGGTAGAATGGTTTTGGACAAATAAGGTTCAGTATTTTGATAATGTGGATGTTAATTCTGGTAGGTTGAAAGCATTTTGTGATAAAGTTCATGCTTCTTTAAGTTAGCACCAATTAAGAAGGTTGAGGTGATTTGGATTGGTAATGATAAACCAGAATATATGGTTAATGATTCACATTGGTATGAGATGTGGGATAAGGCTATTGCTGAGGAAGGGTATGTAAATTTGTGGTGCAATGTTAGTGATAGGATTGTGCCTCCTGGTGATGGATGTGCTGAAACTTCTGGTATATCAAACAACAGGGACTCAACACCATCCAAGGTTATAAGCAGTTCAAGAACATGCATTAACTATGCTTCTTCACCAGTCAGACTTGATCCAGAGATGTTTGCCACACCTAAGAAGAAGTTAACATGCATTACATCACCACATCAGGTCAGAAGGAGTCCAAGGATAATTAAGAGATCTGTTGATGCAGTTACTGGAGGTTCTAGCAGTAGCAAGAGGTTATTTGAGAATATGGATGAGTATGTGAATGTTGATGATGATGATTATGAGAATTTTGTCTTTAGTGCTGAGACACTCCAAGCTGAAAGGGAGTATGAGAACATTCAACTACCTAATGATGCTGAAGATGTTTGTCATCCCAATGATGATCCTAGTAGTCCAGTTTCTGATACTAATGAAATGGGACTTGGTGTATACTGTGACTTTGTAAACAATTACTTTAAGGACCACCAGTGGGTTGACTCTGTACATCCAAAGCAGTATATGAAAGCAGTCAATTAAGAACAAGCAAGTGTTGTGGAGAAGGAAGGTGAGCAGGAGGATCCTAAAGGAAAAACAATTGTTCCTTATGATGCTGAGGGTAATGAGGAGTACAATATTGGTGAGGACAGTTCAAGCTCTGAAGGTAAACCAACATTTGGTTATATTTTGGTATTTTTAGTTTTAATCATGGCATTAGTCTGTTTTGCTTCCATATAAAAGAACTGACAAACCAAGTCCTTATGTGTATGTAGGTGTAACAGAAGTACAAGGACCCAATGACTGTGGTAATGAGCCAACTCATCAGAAACCTCATCCCTGGTATAACCAGTTTGAGCAAATACATGGTCCAGATATTGATGCAGATGGCAATGGAGATTTGTTTCCTGATGCTGATGGGAATACATTACTCATGGTTGATGTTGACACAATGTTTGTGGGAATGGAGTTTATGGACAAAGATGACTTCAAGAAGCACCTAAGGGGTTATGCCATTAAGAAGAGATTCCAGTACAAGTTGAAGCCCAATGACAATGATAGGATTAAAGTAATATGCGAGTTCAATAAATCTCAACTTTGCAAGTTCTTTATCTGGGCAAGTGTTACCAGGGGGTGAACCAACTTTTACTGTGAGGAGGTTCAACTTAAAGCATACATGTAGCACTCAAGCGAAGACCAGGAATAGAGCGGCTAATGCGGAATTTGTTCTTTGAGTATTTGTATGACAAGATAAAGAGAGGAGATGCAATGCCACTTCCATATGCCTTTGAAAGATCAATTTTTTACTACTCACAACACCAATGTTCCATATCATGTTTCTTGGAGAGCAAGAACTATGACTTTAGAAAGACTGAATGGGAGCTATGATGAATCTTATAAGCTGATTCCAGCCTTTTGTGACATGGTAAAAGCAACTAATCCTGGATCTGTTGCAAATTACTCTTTTGGAAGGTGAGTTTGAAGCTAAATTTAATAAGAGTTTCTTTGTTATAGTAAAAGTACTATGTACTGGTTATGTATTATGTATAACCACATAAAATACTATGCTAACTTATGTCTTATGATTATGTTTGTTTCAGTGAGGACAAATGTTTTGAGTCCATGATGATTGAATTTGCAACACCAATTCAAGGATGGAAGGATGGTGGTAGACCATTCATTGGTTTTGATGCCTGCCACTTGACTGGAAAACATGGTGGATGTCTAATGGCAGCTACAGGTTTAGATGGACAGAATGGGATTGTTACTCTAGCCATAAAGGTGGTAAGGAATGAATGTGGTGAAAACTGGCACTTATTTATGAAAGAGTTGATGCCACTTATTGAAGACCATCCAGCTGGGAAGATAACCTTTATCTCAGACAGACAAAAAGGTCTTCAAGAGTCATTGGATGAGGTTTTCAAAGAACATTTCAAAAGATACTGCCTTCGGTGAGTCTTACATTATTAAAGGAAACCTTGTTATTCTTTAAACACTTACTATTTAAGAACTCTAACTATTGTGATATGTTTTCAACCAGTCATATGTTCAAGAACTTTAAGAGTCACTTCAAAGGATCAAAGCCGCACTACCTTGTATATAATGTGCAAAATGCTACAAGGAGAGACACTTGGAAGGTAATCTCTCTTCCTAATTCACAGGTTGTCGACTTTTTGGAGTCATGTTAATAATGGATTTGCATTTAATTAATCTTGTTTATGGTATGTGTAGGCCAATATGGATGATCTGATCAAGTTGTCACCAGCTGCTGCATCTTACATGATGAAGGAAAAACCAGAACAATGGTCTAGGGCTTTCTTTGACCCATCTACATGTTGTGAGCATCTAAACAACAATTTCTCAGAGTCCTTTAACAACTTGGTTAAACCTATGAGAGACAAGCCTATTTGTACCCTTGGAATGATGTATGGCCAGCTAGTTATGGGTACTATGTACAAAAGAAGAAATTTGAGTGCAAATTGGGAAGATGGTAAGTTGGTGCCAACTGCTCAAGACTTGATTGATGAGATGCAGAAATGTTGTGGAGCATTCAGGGTTAATGGAGCTATTATTGACAAGTTATATGAAGTGACTTCAAAGACCAATGTTGTCTTTCATGTTGATGTGGTTGAGAAAACTTGTTCCTGTCTTCAATGGCAACTTAGAGGCTTTGTATGTCAACATGTAGTGTGTGTGCTGATGGACATGAGAATCAATTGGGCAGAGTGAGATTTATAACCTACTACACTTATTATTGCACTTGGTTTAGTGCATCTGTTTTAGTTGTTGTACATTTATTTTTGGGTTGTTAGTGATAATGGTTACTTATTTATCACTTATTATTGTTGTGGTTATTTATGCAGTTATTGCAGCAAGTACTATCATGTGGAATCTTACAAGGCAATTTATGCACCTGAGATGGGGTTACTGATTGGAAGAGAAGAGTGGCCTGAGGTATGATGTGTTTCTTTTTTAACTTTTCACATTTTGTCATTTTCCCTTTGTCCTTTAATGTTTTTTGATGTCATTTAACAATATTATTGTAGGGAATCTTCTGCTTTTTGGGAAAACAATAGTTTAAGTTTAGGGTTTTCATTTTGTTTATATATACTTTATAGATGCTTATCTTTATCTTCCTTCTCATTTCATTTTGCAGCCATTGGTAGAAATCAACCCACCCATTGATATGAGGAAACCAGGGAGGCCTTGCAAGAAAAGGAAGAGAGCACATGATGAAACTCACAGTCAGAAGGTGGTCAGAACTTGTAAGAGATGCAAGATGCCTGGTCACAACAGGAGGACATGTGCTGGTGCACCAGTTGGATCCAATCCAAAAACAAAAAGACAGAGAACTATGGTGGAA
The DNA here is from genome assembly GCA_023531295.1 of Papaver armeniacum. Classification (NCBI taxonomy): domain Eukaryota; kingdom Viridiplantae; phylum Streptophyta; class Magnoliopsida; order Ranunculales; family Papaveraceae; genus Papaver; species Papaver armeniacum. The sequence continues at coordinate 427,600 of JAJJWW010008545.1, forward strand.
GGAGGAACTCACAAGACTACTTACCCAGATCCTGCAGATCTTAGTACCAGTAGAAGGGCAAGTAAGAGGGGAAGAGGTGGGAGAGGTTCTGGTGCATCATCTTCTCATCCTACCACTGCATCAATTAAGTTCTCAGCCTTGCACTGGATCATCTTCTCAGCCTACATCTGCTTCATCTACTCAACCTACATCTGCATCATATGGATCTAGGGGAGGTAGGTCTGGTGGTAGATCTAGAGGTGGCAGGGGTTCTAGGGGAGGTAGGTCTGGTGGTAGATCTGTGCAATAGACATTGAGCCAAACCATCAGTGGTGTTGTTGGGTTGTCTCAGACTCTGTCTCAGACCTTCACAATCCCTAAACCAAAGAAGGTGACCTTCTCTGCTACTCAATGAAGACTACTTGCTAGTAGTTAGAATGGATGTTGTGTTGGGTTTACTTCAGTTTCTTGTTTGAATGGATGTTTATGGTGCTTGTTACAATGGATTTCACTGCATCTGTTTGCAGTTAACTTAACTTAAGAAGACTTATATTAAGTAATTATTAATGGGTAATATATGTAATTAACTTAATTTCATGTCTTTATTGATTATCACTGATTACATTTTACATATTTAGATTGCCTATTTGCTTGCATAGTTCTGCCATTTTTAGGGTTACAACTTTGGTTTCATGGAAAAGAGCATCAGAAAGCCATTGGAACTGCAGACAATTGGAACATTTGAGGTAATCTATTCCATAGTTATGTTCATTTTTACATATATTTAATGTTACTATGCCCTTACATTTCTTTTTCTTGCAGGGTTGATTAGCCCATGGATAGTTGATTTTTGTATGGCTTTTGTCACCACAAGCAAAGCAGGAAAGTGGAGATGGAAGCTGAATTTGAATTGCTTTTCCAGGTGTTGTAGCATCTGCAAACCACTCAAAGTATGGGCATATGGAGCAGCTGAAGAACTTCTCACCTGGATGATCATCTGTTTCGGCTTTCAACAACTTCCTCAAACCATTACAAGGTACCATTTTGCTTCTAGAATAGATCCATGGACAGTCTATTGCCTCATGCATTCCTTTCTCACACATTAAACAGTAGTTGTTGATGCTGCTGATCTTGTTATTGCTACTTGATGTCTCCCCTGAACTGCTACTGCAATATTCTTCCATCTTTCCACCACCCATTCTAAACATATCAGTATATGAGGATTGTGAATGATGAATGAGTGTTAGCTGTGTCTGCAGGTGTGTGGTTTTATAGTGAAGGGAAAGTTAGATCAAGCCGTTGGGAACGGTCACATTTCTAACCACATAGAAAACGCCACGTGTAACAGTGCCAGGTGGATTGCCACGTCTATAAGCTGTCAGGTGGCGTGTCAGTGCCACAAATGCATAGATCTGCCACATAGACGTATGTTAACCATGGTTCAACTACCACGGTTAGAAGAGACCAAGGGGTAGATTAGTCAGATACTTTACCGTTTTTTTTCATCTTCTTTGTGTCGGATGGAAAAATACCAGTTTGTAATCACTAATTTAAAGTGTGATCATTTTGTAAATCAATTAGCGATAGTGTGACCATTTTGTAAAACACCCTGATGATAATTACTTAACCAATTAAAAAAAGGAAATGCCTCACTTCCGGAGAATTTTTACTCCATATTTTGTCGAAAATGTTTTTTCACCAACCAAAGCAAAATTTGCTTGGGAATAAGACCCAACAGACATATTACAAAAAGAGAAAGGAAAAAGAAAAATCATTGCAAAAACATATGAAGTTAATTTCATAACTAAAATTATAACTACTAACCCATTTCTAAACTCATTATTAAGAATTAGAAATTACTTACCAAATCAAATTGGTAAAAATGAAATTATAAGTAAAGGTTTTATTTGATGATTACCAATATACACATGTTTTCACCAAAATGGGTAAAATCATTAGCAAATGGTTCATTTGATATTATTACATATTTACATACTTGAAATGAAAAGATGATAATCCGGTTACAAACTGTTCCACAGTATTTAGATGGGTGCCAAAAACAAATGAACATGTAACCTTCAGCATTACAAGCACGTTATTATTATGTACTAGGCAACCCAAAAGAAAAAAGGGATATTTTGACTTTAAGTCATAAAAAGTGACCAGAGCTGCGATTGGGTCACGGCAAAATTTTAAATAGAGTTTGGGTCACAGGACCATTGTTGAAATTCTTGACAGTTACATGAATAATTTTGTTTTAATTTAATTTATATTTTTTTAACGGTGTTAGTTAAACATTAGGAAGTGAACAACACCTGCAAGTCAAAACAAACCAAACCAAGAGGGTGAGTGATAATTCCCATTGTACAGTAACTTTTTTACACCAGCTCCATCGCCTCCCCTTCTCCACCAACAGAAGATAAACAAAGAAGAAGAAAAATTCTCGTCAAAGATGAAAAACCCCAATTTCTTATGAACCCTTAACTAATCTCATGAAGATTAGAAACCCCAAATTCTTATGAACCGAAAATGATATCAGAAACCCCAAACCTAACATAAACACATACTAAAACATCTACCAATCATCATCACATAGTCAGCCACAATTCGAACAACAGTACATCAGATAAATTTTTCTTTTCTCGTTTAAAATCTTCACCATACAGTTCAACCAAACAATCACAATCAATAATTATAATCATGAAATTCGTCAGAACTATTGAATCAAATTTCTCCATTAACCATTCAATCAATCAACACAAAATCATTAAGAAAATTAAAACACTAAACCTATGAAGAAAAACCCTAATTTCGGAATTTTTTGGATTGAATCGGCAGAAATTTCAAAGCTCCACTGGGATTCAAATCAAACCCATACACCTCTTCTTCCTTTACCATCATCAGATTCAGTTTCACACCCTAAAACTAATCTCAACTTAATAGTTCACCATCATAATCAAATTAAAATTTTCATGATTTCATTCAAACCCAACTTCACTGTAAGCATAATCTACAAACCCTAACTCCTATTTCATTATAAACCTTCAAGTCTTTTACTAACATATGAAGATCCATCGGTAGCAGAATCAGACCAAAATTAAACCCTAACTTCACTGTTAACTTCATCTAGAATTCCTAACTCGTGTTTAGCAATGAGGAGTTTTTTTAAGTTTGAATAATTGTGTCTGAGATTTCGAAGAAGAAGAAGCAGATGAATAAGATGAACCAGTTTTTATGAACCCTAATTTGCGGTGAAGAAAAGAAAAAGGGTTTTTAATCTCGGCCTGTTTTTTTGGATAATTGTTAGCCGCACGTGACAAACGGAAAGTTATATGGTTCGGTTTGTAAATAAATCGAAGTCTAACTTTTTCTGGTCATTTCATTGTTTAACTAAACTTAGTAACTGTCAACGCGGTCAACCATAGTCTTGTGACCCAGACTCTAATTAAAATTTTGCCGTGATCCAATCACAACTCTGGTCACTTTTGTGTGACCCAAAGTCAAGATATCCCAAGAAAAAAGCAGCAGCATAAACCTTCACTAAGGAAAAAAAAAGAAACCTATTATAGGGGCTCCAAACATTTGGTTTTGAGGGCTCACAAGATGACAAAATCGGGTTATGAAATAGTAATCAACAAAACCCCATATCTAACTATTTTTTGTAATGGCTAAAATACCATCCATGAATTATAAAATTAAATTTATTATGTTTTCTTTCTCTTTTCATTCATAAATCATGATGAAGATGATGATCATATACAAAAAACTAAATCTATTGTCTTCTCATTCTCTTTTCATTCATAAATCATGATGAAGATGATGATCATAAAAAAAAAACCTATTATTTTTCTTTCTCTTCTTCTTGTCCGTCGTGATGAAGATGACGATCATAAAAAGAAAAAACTAAGAAAACCCATCACTTATTTTTGCAAAAAAGGTTTGATCTTGTCTACGGTTGGGAAAATTCATACTTCCCAAACCGTAGACGATTCGATCTGATTGGGAAAATTCATATTTCCCCACCGTAATTTTGTCTATGTTTGGGAAAATTCATACTTCCCAACCGTAGACAGTTCTGAAACTGTTTTTTCAAAAACCCCAATTCGATCGATTCCGCTTATCCATGCATTGAAACCAATTAAATAAGATGGGTTTTTGATTTTTACCTTATTGAAGTCATTGTGGGTGGATTAAATGGTGTTAATCGATAATGAATTATTTTGAGAATTGACGATTAATCGAAGAAATAAGCGATGGAGGTGATGGGGAAGAAGAAAATGAAAGAATTAAAGGAGAGGAATGAAAACAAATTAGTTTTAGGTTTTTCAATATTTAATAGGTTAAGGGTATTTTAGTATTTTTCTTAAGAATTAGGTCCCCTTATCTTCACTGTAGGATATTTGAATCCTTAGGAGCCCTTAAAACTATTTTCTTGGAGCCCTATAATAGGTTTCAAAAAAAAAAAGACAACGAAAAACCTAATTTCTCTCCACTCTGATGCATCCTGTCCTGGCCTCCTTTGATTCTACACCGAATACGCCCACGTATCACTTTTGATTATGTCCTACCTGTTTATGTTAAGCAGGTAGGATAGTCAATCCACATACTAAGGAAGAGCTGATAATGCAATTTTTGAGCTTTTCTTCTGTCATCTGTTCCTGTTTTTTCACCTGAAACAAATACATTTATTGTTAATAGTAGTGACAAATACATTTATTGTTAATACTATCACTACTATTCTTCTAATTAGATTCCAAAGAAGATAATGCATGACCACACTCCACGCCCTACCATACCCATTTTTCCAAAAACAAAAAAACAAAAACCGTGAGATTTTCTTGTTTTTTGAATCGTTCAGTTTTTGTTGAATGAATACAGCTTAATTAGTTCTTAATGGATGAGAAAAAAATAGATTAAGTTTTTGATGGGTCCCCAGTTGTGAGATGACATTATTTACCTACTCCCGTTTTAAATTGCTAATAACTTTGAAAAGTTGCTCTTAAGTAATTAAATCGGAAAATGGGTCATTTGTCCAAATATTTTTAAAACCTGATTCAAATGGACGAGTAAAAATTAGTATGGGTGAAATGAACAAAAAAAAAATAGTAAGGATGAAATTGGATACATCCTGACTTAAACTTAAAAAATAGGAAGATGGAACTGGATGTATCCTGATGTAAATTAAAAAAAAATAAAAAATATTTGAAAATGGGTAGGATGAAACTGTTTACATCCTGGCTATTTTTGTATTTTTGTCCATTTAAACAGTATCAAAATCTAAATATCTTTTTCATCCAGGATTTTGTTGATTTTGGTCTTTTTAACCAATTTTGTGTAATTAAAGAAGTAAGCTCGTGTTACTCATTGTATGAAGTATGACCTAATGTAATGTTGATATCCTAACTTCTTACTCTAGTGCGTGACTCTTACATTTTCACATTTTTAAGCACATCATTTTCTCTGTTTTTTTTGGGTTCACCAGTACCCAACATTTTTTTTTTGATCGGTCTCACCAGTACCCAACATTAGTCACTGTCTGGGGTCTTTAACCAACGTGCAATATGATCCAACAAACTCAAACAAAGTAAACCTTTAGGTGAAAAAAATATCGGAAGTGATTTATATACCGAGGCTTTCTCTCGAAAATCCTCACGCAAGGCACACCCTATAACTCTTCTGTGTGGGCAACTTTGAGTGCCGGTATTTTTTTCGGGAAAAAATGATCGGTACGTGTAGGATCTCCCAGAAAAAGTATAGAAAGTTTGAAAAAAGTTACCTTGATGAAGACCGTGCTTAAGAAATGCAGTTTTTTGGTTAAATAGGCCCTAGATTTGAATTCCTGGGTCTAAAAGACAAGCAAACTTTGGCAACCTTTCAAATAGCCATATATTCAATTAATTTGTTTTAATAGCCACCATGGTCATTCTGACCAAGTTTGAAACAAATATCTAATAGCTAAGTTACTAATATGACCATGAAGAGAAACTATATCTATATTCCTTTTGATTCTTCTTCTACGGGCTATCAAAATCACTTCTGAATCCACCACCGACACCATCACAACCACCTGTTGATGGCGCCACCGCCACAACGCCAACGCTTCTGTGATTTCTTTTTCTCGCTTTTGATCGATGGTTGAAGTGTGTAGACGTTAACGGTAGAAGTGTTCACTGCAAGCCATTAATTTTAGACATCAGTGAAGGTTAAGATTAAATGGGTTTTGATTTTATGGGGAAGGAATTCAATTGCTGCCGTTAATTTTTGTGGTTGTGTTTGAGGTCTTGAGAGATTATGTGTGTTATTGGTGATTGATTGTTGCTGCTGTAAAGAAGAGGCTCGATCTTGTGGTGATTTGGGTGAAGTTTCTTGATTTAAAATTCGGATCGGAGACGTTTGGTACTTCTTTGTGATAGTGGATCGAACGGATCTGTTGCTTGTGATAATTTGAATCAGTTGTGGGGAATCAGGATGATGAAGTTGGTGAAGGGGGGAAATGGATTGAGGTGCTGACAAATTATTGTCTTCAATCAATAACTACTTGATCCTACCACAATCGTTTTGATGCTTGAATTGAAGGGAGAGGCATTAATTGATTACAAGGAAGAAAGGATGTTATTGGGAAATTGGGAACCGACACCATTTTGGATGGAGGTTCTTCGTTCAATCAATGATTTTTTTCATTAGTGCCGGCGACATTTTCAGCAACTTATAGGTACAGTAGATTACACATGATTGGATTACACGTGCTTAGGCTATTCCATTGTATTTGCCAAGATAATTGAGTTATTTGCTAAGATAAGTGGCAATGAGATTCCATAATGTTGAAAAAATATACTAAATACACAAGATGCACCTAAGTGCATATTGTATATCCTAAAAGAAAAATAAGTTTTGGCCTATACGCACCCGAGTGCATAATGTATATTTTTTGAATTTTTTATTATTTTCTTTATTTTCTTTCTTTAATACTTGTTTTTGGTTGAAACTTTTTGGTGAATGTGATGGTAATAGTGGTGGATTTATTGCTTGAGATCATGAATTAATAATTTTGGTTGTATATAATATATTGCAGGTGATTATTTGGATAAACCTAAATTTATACGCGAAGTACACTAGATGCACCTGAGTGCATAATGTAAAGTTCTGACAGGAAATAGATTTTGGCTGGTTGCACCCGAGTGCATAATGTATATTTTTTTGATTCGTATAACAAAAATGTTTAGGTCAGGTTGCACCTGGGTGCATCATAATATTTTTTTATGAAAATTATTTTGGCCAAGTTGCACATGGGTGCATAATGCTTATTTGTTTAGGAAATAAATTCTGGTCAAATTGCACTGGGTGCATAATGTATTCTGGGCTTGGCTTAAAATTTAATTTTTTTTTTTTTCGAATTTCATATCAACAATGGATCTTGTTTTGTAGAGATTTTCGAGCCCTTTCCAAAAATATAAATTTTATTAAAATCAGATTTATATTTCGAAAGTTAAGACCTTTCTCGTGATTAATTTTAATTATAGAGAGAGAAAATAAATAAGAGAGAGAAAGGATAAGAAAAAGAATAAAGTTTAAAATAAAGGATATATATGGCTAATATTTTCTATGTCTTTTTCACCCAGACCTATATTTTACAAGTCCATTACTCCCATACTTTATGAGTTTTGGTCATATGACCCGTTTTCCGAAAGAAATGTTGATGTTTAATTTGTTCCACAGCAGCATAAGTAATCTCAAACCCTGTAGCTTCCATCACGCGACAAATGTCGCCTCCGTTCACACCTTTGCATGTTACCTTCACTATGAATCTTTTCTCGTCCATTTTCTCTATGTCAATCTGCATGAATATTGAAAATAGAGATAATTAATTGAATAGAGTGGGTACTCGTTAATCACATAAGAAACGGATCTTTTCCTATGGATATCATATGTCATATTGTTCATCTTATTGGGTTATGGCCTTATATGATTTCAATTCTACCATTGTGATGATAAAAAAAAAATTACTATGCAAAAAAACCGAGATTAAATTTTGTAAATCGACGAAGGAAATCGGGAAAACTAGGAATGATCGATATTGCAAACGTTAACCGCTTCAAATAGAAATCTTATGAAATGACAGTAACCGAAAACGAAAGGTATAGGATTTTCCAAATCCTTGCAAAAAAATATCTTTCCATTTTTGATACGTAACAAACACCCATGCATAAATAAATAAGATATACCGTAGTATTTCAAATAAATAAATACAATATGTACCTCGATTATCCGTGGTTTGGGTTTAGATGCAATGCCCGGAGTGTTAGCTCTTGGACGAGTATCGTCATCAAGATCATGCTCATCATCTTCGTCTTCCTCTATAATGTCATTGTTCATTAATCTAGGTTGACGTTGTTGAAGTAATTGTTGTTCTTTAAGTTCCTTCTGTATCTTTGCTGTTTCTTCTTGCATATTCCTTAAGTAAGATAGTGCATCTACTAATACTGATCGTCTATCTATCTGTAACATATTTACCGTTAGAATTCGTTGATCTCCAAAATTATAACAAGACCCATGCATCAATATAATTGAATACATTCATCCGCGAAACAAAAAATTTGAATATTTTTTTTTGGTAAAAATTAGTTTACCTTTGTGATATTAGGAACAAGGCCACGTAAAGCAACTAGTTGTTGACTAATCCTTTCCCTTCTATTCCTTTCTGAAACTAAATTTTTACAACTTAGTGTTCCTGTTTTGCGTTCATCATCTATTTCTTCTTCCCCATCGTCATCATCTGCTACAGTACTAGTAGTAGCAACAGTACTGATAGTGGAACTTTTATGTCGCTTGGTTGATAATTTAGTCCGCTTTTTGATCTTTTTGGTTTTTTGCTTCTTCGGCAGCGGTTGTTGAGGAACATCGGAAATTGATGCTGACGGAGAAACTGTGACTATATTGTTACTATCAGTAAGAAAATGTTGATCAACACCAGTACTTTCAGGACTACTCTTTTCCATCACATTAGGATCTTTCTCACATTCTGCTTCATTGTCAACCGGTTGATCAAGGATAAATTCGTCCCCACAAGGAAGAACAGGGTGATGATAGTGACCTTCAGGTGGAGAAATAATGTCATTATCAAAATCATGAATATCGAGTAAAAACGGTAAATCTAACTCGGGTGAACTAGGAAGAATATTGCATTCGGAATAAGGATGCTCGTAATCCATGTTTGTGCTAGTAGTAGTGGTATTTGCAAATTGGAAAAGGTTTTCATCAAGCATTTGAAGATCTTGAAGTTGTTGAGGCTCTTGCGGAATAATGCTGGAATCATCTAAATCTAACCATGAAGAAAGTGTATCGAATATTATTGAGTCTGGGTTATTCATCCATGCTTGATTCAATTCTTCATCCAAACTACAAGCACTCAATAATTCCCCCTCCATATTTGTTTGTTTTTTTTTTTTTCACTTTCTTTCTATTACTGTTTTTGACGGGGTGCTCTGTCCACTCTGCCTCCACGTTCAGAGTAAATGAACATAAGTTTTTTTTAATCTTGAAAGCAATGTGAGGAATATATAGAGAAATAACGAAGAAAAATCCAAATACATAGACATTTCCCCCATGATTAATCTCTTCCAAGTCGTTACTATCAAAGTTCACACAACCTTCTTCCATATTTGATTAAAATTTAAAGGTAAAAAACTCAAGGTCTAGGTTTAGGAATTTAGGCAAAGTGAAAACAGAGATCATATTCTCGTGGACGCTAGATAATTTTATTTTTGATTTGGTAGAAGGAGTTAAAAATAAGAAGGATGCGAGAAAATAAATATATTCTTTTGATTTTTTTTTACTTTGATCTGACGAATCTAAGAGTCCAATTTTGTGCACACTCCTTTAAAGAGTGTGCACGTAACAAACCAATTTGATTGGCTCTTCAAAAGGAACGGCTAACTCCGTTATTAGAAAATAATTAATATAATCTTAATTTATTTTAAATCTTAGTTAACGCAATAATATCTAAGAGCATCTCCAACGGGAGGATGTTAGGTTCCCTTTTTTACGGCTTGTGATACTTTTCCCTAAATATCATCTCCAACGGGAACTTGAAGAGAAGATGTGAAGATTACGTGGCGGACGGTTTGGCTTAAATCCTCTAACCCATCCTCTAGATTCAGAGGTTCTACTAGAGGATTTAATCATTCCATGTCATCAATAATATAAATTCAAATTTATTTTTAACGGGTTTGTTTCATAATTGTTTCTGAAATTTTAAGTTCTCCAAACAACACAAATTTGAGTTTGCAATTCTCTGTAAGTAAATCTCATCTATAATGGGTTTACATAACGTGAGCACCACATGAAGAAGATCAGTAGAAGAAGAAGAAGGGTTTCTCTGCCATATCGCTCAAAATCAGTAGATGAAATATTGTGTTAGTATAATCTAGGATAGTTTATACCCAATTCAAGATATCCGATGTTCATGCAATGTAAGTTTCTCGATTTCCCTAATATTTGCATATTTTGTTACTAGATTGTTTTGTTGAATTGGTGAATGATGGTTTTTAATTTTTTCCCCAATTGTGTGCGATTCTTCCCAAATCAACAATACATTAAGGAAAAGGTTTAATTTGGATGGGATTTTTTTATGCTGTATTCTCAATGTTGCAAGGCATTTGTTTGTTGTGGCTGCTGATCCATTGTAACCAAGTTTGGAACAGATTCACTAAGCCTTACTCCTAACTATTTGATAAAATGCTTGACAGGGATTAAATAGCTCATTAAAACCAAAACAAGTGTCACTGTGAAGGCAGCTGTCGTATACTGCTTTTCCGTTAAAGAAAGCTTTAAGAGGTAAATCTTTTGCATCACTGATTATTGAAATAGTCTTCTACTGGTTATACAAACTTGTGGTAGAATTTTTCAATTCATTAATTGGCCATGTTAGTAGGTGTTTTACTTGGAAAAATTCCTGATCCATGCCAATTTAAATCTCAGATTCATAAAAAATGGTCAATAAAATTCTGTTAGTTTGTTTGATAGTGGGGAGTTAATTTTTAAGAGTTTGAGATACTATATATGTATCAAAATTAATCCCTGTTAACTAAATCTTCCAAGTCCAATATCTTTTGGTCTTGTTTTGCAGTTCTATTTCCAAACCATGTATTCAGATTGTGATGGGTCATCATCATCCAATGATGAAGAATCATCATCATCCAGCGATGAAGAGTCGTCTACCTACCAAAGATTACTGAAAGCGCGGCGAGAGGATGATATGTTATCATCAGCTAGAGTAACAAAGAGACTGACTGACACATTCACAAGTTATATGACAGTTATTGTTGCAATGTCGATGTTGAAGAGACCCCATGGGGGATCTGTTCCAGGAAGATGACAAATTCCTCGTGACACAATGCCTCGTCATGAGGTAATTGTTAGAGACTACTTTAGTGGGGGCAACTCAAAATATCCATCGGAGCATTTTCGTCGTCGCTTTAGGATGCATACTGATCTCTTTAACCGCATCTTATGTGCCATTGCAAGGTATGATGATTTTTTTACACCTAAACCAGATGCAACTAATAAGTATGTTAGCCCTTTACAAAAGATGGGAGCAGCAGTAAGAATGCTTGCATATGGTTGTTGTGCTGATTTTCTTGACGAATATTTTCAAATGGGTGAAAGTACCATCATATTAATCCTAAAAAAATTCTGTGAGGCCGTTATCGGTGTTTTTGAAGAACAATATTTGAGGAAACCTAATGAAGATGATATTGCACGGTTACTCGAAGAAGGGAAAGAGCGTGGATTTCCGGGCATGTTAGGCAGCCTTGACTGTATGCATTGGCATTGGAAAAATTGCCCGACGGCATGGCATGGAACACACACTAATGGTTTCAAACGAGTCCCCACTCTTATCTTAGCAGGCGATCGAAGAATTTGTCAAGAATTTTTGGATTTGGCATGCATTTTTGGAATGCGGGTACAAATAATGATATTACAAATAATGGTTTCGGTCTCCATTATTTGACGATCTTGTAAATGAAGTTGCTCCACCAAGTCAATACAGGGTAAATGGCAATGTTTATGATATGGGATATTACTTGTCAGATGGAATTTATCCTCCTTATGCTACACTTATGCAAACTATTTCTAATGGACCCACTCGTAAGGAAAGGTTCTTTGTTAAACGTCAAGAAGCCGTGCGAAAAGATGTCGAAAGAGCGTTTGGAGTGTTGCAATCAAGGTGGCACATTATTAAAGGACCAGCGCGTATGTGGCGAGTGAAAGACCTTGGAAACATCATGAAGACTTGCATAATTTTACACAATATGATCATTGAGAATGAGCAGGAACAAGGAATTGACCCAGAACGTTATGAGCCGTACCAAAAGGTTGACAATGTTACCGTTGAGCATGACGAGTCACTACTTGTCGCCAAAATGATTAGTCGTTTAAGACAAATTCGAAGTCCCGATGATTTGTCGTTTAAGACAAATTCAAAGGTTGACAATATGAACTTATATATACATTTTCCATAGATTAGAAGTCCCGATGTATATATATTCATGATTTCTATTTTGTATAATGTTTTGTTAATTTGTTTAGTTTACAACTTATTAGCAGCACTCACGAGATCTCAAAACTTTATATCTATATATCCATGATTAAAAATACAGCTGTGTTATTTTTGTAACATGATTAGAAGAACCTTAGAAGGAGCCATGAGATCGATGTATATGTATATAATGTTAGTCCTTCTCTTCCTCCTCTTGATGACTTCCAATTTCTATTTTCGGAATCACTATATAATCTAAACTGTATGCTTAATACTGAACTAGTCCGTGGGCTGTTAACATTCCGAAGCACCTGAATACAGAACACAATTCCAAAGTCGCGAACAGGCAGCGACAAAAGAACATCTGTAATCATATTTAGTATTGTTTCATCGGGAGAAACCACTGGTATCACTTCAATTGGAATAAATACGATGTAGTTACTGTTGATATCCATGCGATACTTTCTTCATTTTCGTATAGCACGATGATCAAACTGATCATCACGTTTTTGATCAGCTAAAAGCAATAATTAATTTGGTTGTTACCATTATTTACTAAATCACTATATTTTAGGAAATGTAAGATATGGCATATATTTTCTTTCCCTTTCCTAAAATTAAATTTATATTTTCATAGAAAAAAAACAATTCTAAAAAATAGAAAACGTCCATTTTGGAACAACCAATAAGACTGCTTTGTTTTGTGCACACTCTTTAAAAGAGTGTGCACAAAATTGGACTCATATCGGGTTAGAAATCAGTGTGATATCGTCGTTATTTAGCAACATTCAGGTTTACTATTACTAAGTCGATCCGCCAGTACGTGGGGTAGCCCAAATGAACCCCGATGTCAAGTAACTGGATGTGTTAGTCTATGTCTTCTGGAGAATTATTGTAGTCATGAAAAGTGGACCCTAGCTCGCAAATATGCAGGGTCCCGTGTCAAGATCCCAAGTGTCGGTTAGAGATGGGCTTTTTTTAAAGGTAGTCCACATTTTTTATTAACTATTAAATCGTGAAACGTAACGTGAATCGTTTTCTCATTTTTAAAAATCGAATCGTATATTGAATCGTGAATCGGAAATTCATGATTGATTATGAAATTATATGTTTTCTTGTAAATAATATTGAATTATACTGAGTATATAACTAAGTTCATATCCTTAAAAAAGAATTTGGTTTTTAATTAATGTATATAATTAAAGTTCCCTAGACATCAAAAAAAAAAAAAGCAAAGTGGAATATTGTTTGACGCAGGAGATCATCAGTTCAAACCTTAACCCTTTCTTTCTTCTTTCTTATGACGTAGGAGATCATGAGTTCAAACCTTAACCCTTTCATTCCTTTCATTTTTTGAAAATCCACCTTTGATTTTAGAGTTTAGTCCTTTCATTTTTTGAAAATCCACCTTTGACTTTAGAGTTTAGTCAAGAATTGTAGTCAAACAAGGTTGACTATATGATTCGGAAGCAAAACGATTCTAATGCACGATTCAACTCGTGAATCGTACGATTTTCAAAACCATGTTTGGGGTATACCATTCCAAAAATATTACATGTTTTTTCTTATATAGCATTTGGTACACAGCGGGTAAACCGGTACCCGTGTTAGCAATTTTGGAATATCCAACGGAAAGTAATTCTTTTGTCAGCTAGGAATAAGGAACTTTGGGATAGATTACCTTCGATAATCACTTGGAGTTTATGGAAGGAGCGTAATGCTCGTACCTTTGAAGGGAATCAAAAACCAAGCGATGTTGTCATCACCGAGATAAAAATTCAGACTATTCACTGGGCTTCAGTTCATCCGTCTATGCAGGGTGTTGCAATTAATGATGGGATTGTTAACTGGAGTCATAAATTTTTTGATCCTCATTAATTTCCTTGTAATTTTCGCTTTCGTGTTTTTGGGTGGAACTCTAGTCTAGTTCCAATGTTTTGATGTCTTTCTGTAAATGGAGATCTGGGTTGTATATTAATTTCTATCAATACAATTTTGTCATTATCGAGAAAAAAAAAAGGAATAAGCAAAAGAATAAGACGTATAGTAGACAAGACACTCAATAAAGAAAGGAGTAAACTTATGATGAGTTGCATTCCATCCTCATCGACATGCATTCTTCACAAGAATCTAAGAAGTATATCGTGGCAGACCCTTGCTAGCACCGATGTGTCAACCATCTAACAATAATAGTTTATTGTAGTTGCAGGAAATCCCACACTACACCCCTCACTAGATTTTACTCAACTAATCCATTTGAATATGAATTGTTATAGATTTTATTGATTATTTTCTTGAAATGTTTACAAAGAAAGATAGAACAGAGCTAAAAAAATTGCAATCACTCTAAATTTTCTCTCTCCTAATGACTTGCTTAACAATTCAAAAAGAACCCTCTTTACAACAGACTTACTCGACTCTTTATATAGGGTATTACATAGTGGATGACAGCTAAGCTGTCCTTTATTTTCGGGAATCCTTCGCGAAGTATCGCAAGTGTATAAGTGTTTGTCTTCGCGACACTCCTAAATCTCGCCAAGTCTTCACACTTTTCTCATGTTCTGGCTGTCGTCATCTAATGCGTCATTTAAATTACTTCCCTGCGACATCTTCGCAATGTAGTTGTTTAATAATCTCGCAAAGTATTGATGTCGCGATATTCTGATCCTACATCTTGCCTCTTCTCATGTCTTCTCTGCGAAGAAGAGAATGTCATGAGAACTAACGTTTTGAAATGTTGCAACCCTTTTTCTATCAATCTTCTGCCGACAAAATTCCGTGAATCTAGGGATGACTGTTTACACGTATCTGAATTTCCCCTTTTTACCGGTATATTTAATGCTACCCGGTCACTCTTCTCTTGTCTATTTAAAGGAGATTTCCTTGTGAGAGTACTTCTTTTCTTTTTACTTCATCTTCTTCATAAATCGCAACTATTCTCTTGCTTTTCTTCACCATCTTCTTCATCATTCTCCTGTTATTATTTTTTCTCTTTGTTTCCAAGGCATCAAGGTTTGTTAATTTTGCTGAATTTGATCATTTTGTGATTAATCTCTTTTATTAAAGTTGTTTTATTCTGATACTGCTCTTCTTTTAATTTCTCTCCTGATACTTTTGCCTCAGCAAAAACAAGCCCAACACCAAATTTACCATTGCAAACCCTAATATCTCTTTAGGTTCGCAACCGAAATCGAAATCCACTGCTTCTAAAAGACAACCTGCGAGTAACAAGGTACTTAAGAAACATTTACTCTTTTAATAAAAATATTGTTGCCTCTGTTTCTTATTTAGCTTGTGGTTCGCAGGATGACAAAGACGGTGATATATCTCCCAAGAGGCATCGCCATTCTAAGCCTGTCGCACCTCATGTTTCCTTTCCTGGATTCAAGCTCATTACTCCTCCTGTTGTGCCTTCGCAAAGCAATTCATCTCTTCTAGCGATTGCTTCGCAAGATAAACCAATTCCTTCTGCTCAAGATAATCCACCTTCTCCTGCGATATCCTCGCAGGACAAATCAATTCCTGAGTTTTCTGTCAATGAAATTCTTCAAAATGAACCCCTCTCAACTTTTACTCTTAATACTTTTGTCTCGCCTCCACCTGTTAATCAGGTTTCTTCAACTGGCATTCTTATGACCAAGAATGATTCAACTTTTCCCTCCTCCTCCTCTGAGTCTATCCCTCTTACCAAAGAAAACTTAGAAGGGATAGATGTAGCTTTCAAAGTTTTATCAGACATCATGAATGATATCAAGAAAACCTCTACTAATCCTATCAAGTCTTGCGTTTTTGAATCCTTGAATAAATATTTTGGTTCCGAGATCTTTGGAACAAGAAGTTAAGATCTTAAAGAATAACCTTCTCAACATTTCACTGGATCGCGATAATCTTCGCAAGAAGAATGAAGACTTAAATGGTACATTTTGCCTCTACATTTTTTTTTTTTTTTCCCGAAGACTCAAGTCCTTGTTCACCCTTCAAGATTTAAACCAGAAACGAAAAATGGAGATATACCGGTTGGAATCTACTGTTGAAGAAGTTCGAGTTGATAAAGATGCTTGGATGGAGCAATATAACCAATTAGATAATCTTCATACATATGATGTTGACCAAATAGATAATCTTTCTAAAGAAAACGCTGATTTAGCTCAGAAACACGACTTGTTAAGTAATGACTTATCTCGCCTCTCGTACTCTTTGACTAAAGCTAATCTAAAGTTGGAAACTATATCAGATGAGAATGGAACTCTTTCTCAAGAGAAGCGAACTCTATTAAACAAGGTGGCAGGTTACTCGCAGCAATATGATATTTGTCAAAAATTATGTAAAGAGCAAGAACAATCTCTTCGCTCGCTGAGGAATAATCTTGAAGAAGTTACTTCCGAGAAGGATAAACTCATTCAGGGTAGAATAACCTTAAGTGTAAAAGCAAACCAACTCAAGGATCAATGTTCCCAATTGGAAAAATCCAATTCTTCCCTTGCAAAAGAAAATGCCATACTTATTTCTAACGAAAAAAATTTGCGAGCTCGTCTAAAAGGACTAGTTGGAGATAATTTTGACATCGCCATGGATCAATTTGGAGAATAGTTGTTCGGCTTTAACTTGACATCTTATCTCGCAAAAGGAAGGTAGTCATAAAAGTTGACTGCCTAATCTATTCTTCCTTTATCGGGGCTTCATAGTTTCTGTTTGTTTTAATATTTTTTTGTTTTTATTCTTTGTTTCGCAGAGTCTGAGAAAAATCTTCACTCCTCCCTTTGAAATCCGACCACTCAAAAATTCGCAAGGAGAATAAAATGCTTGTTACTTCCCTTATGCATTCTCGTGACAGAGCAGAAAGAAGATTCAATTATTTGTGCGATTACAAAGATATAGAGAGCAAAAATCAGCAGAAAGCACTCCTTCGTCAACTTCATCTTAAAGCTGAAGTTCTTGTGAATGATGTTTTACTATCTAAATCTCTTGATCCTGTATCTGTCGCACCTCTGGAAGTAAGTGATGATGAAGTTCCTAATTCCCCTGATAGTGATTACGATTATGAAAGCTGCGAGGAAGTTGCTAATGATGAAATTTCCATAAGAATCCAAATGAAGGGATTTCTAATGAGAATCCTCCAACTGGCGAAGGTGGAGTTGAGAAGATTGTTGAGGAACGTTTATCATCTCCCATTGTTGAGAAAAACGATGTAGATAATTAGACTGCTTTTGTAATTTTGCATCTTCCAATCTCTTTATCTGTATGACTTTTTGTGTAGAATGTTTTCTCAATTTCTGTTGGAGTATTCCTTTTGAAACATTAAATCCCTTGTTGTATAATTCCTTTATTTTATCTTTCTTTCCCATTTAAGAATTGCGATTGTAATCTCGCAAGCATGTTCGCTTTTATTTTTGTGTGGTCTTATTCTGCCTTCCTAGTTAAAGGTCTTATTTTGCCACCCCTCGTTGCGACAAAATCGCAGGACGTCTTTACATTTTCATGTAATGACCCATTGATCTTGTCTTATCGTTTCTTAAGTATTTTTGCCTCTGCAGGATATTTTCTTTGCGACAATATGACAGACTTAAATATTCTTGCAAATATAAAACCCCATGACATTGCCGTATTTGCGACGAGATCGCAGGACATTTTTACATTTTCATGTAAAAACCCATTGATCTCGTCTTATCTTTGCGTTAGTATTATTGCCTCTACAGGATCATCGCACAAATATGACAAGCCTAAATTTTCTTGCGAAAATAAAGCCTCGTGACATTTGCGTCTTTTGACACTTATCAGCTCTCTAATGGAGGGTGCCGCCCTTATCTTCTCCCTGGTTTCCCCTTCAAGGAGGCGTACATCGGCCATACAAGACTAGCTCCTCCCATCCGGTCTTAACAATAACCGATTGTTTTCATGACCTCTTATCCCTTATCCCTATATGGTTTATGGTTACGAGACTGCACCCTAAGTGGAGTTTTCTTCGGGCCGAGTGCAGCATATACCAAGACTTTCCAATAATGGCCGAGACACTTCAAATGCCCCCGGCACTCTTGGCTCAACCGTGTACCTCGGCGCCTTGAGCATACACTGACTCCTTGGAAGAGACCCTCGGGCGTCCAACCAGGGTATAACCTTATATATATAGTTGGAAATCCAAGGTATCTCTCCCGGATAGGCTTTCATGGGCCCAAAATCTCCATGACCCAGGCTTCAGGAGCGGTGTAACCTTCCCCCTGAGCCATGTCAAGAGATACCCCCTTATATGACGTACTTTAGGTCTTACACTTGCCTCTTGCGAAGTATCATTCGCGAACTAGGGTGTACGCCATAAAGGTTCGTCCCATTCACTCACTCATTCGTTTTTCAATTCGTTTAATCATTCATTTTTCTTTATGTATTGTTTGCGAGGTATTCGCACAATCTTTCTTTATTTTATTCAACTTCGCAATCATTCCGTCGCAAAAATGTTTCATCAAAGTTCATTTCATTTCCTCCATCTTTTACGGGTAATACTTCTTGAGATATAACCTATTCCATGGTCTATTCAATCTTTGTCCTACATCTTTGCCTTCAGGATCCATCAATCTATATGCCCCTGTACCAACTATCTCCTTGATGATATAAGGTCCATCCCATTTTCTTGCCAACTTACCACCATTTTCTCGCTGATATATAGGTGTTTCTCGCAGCACCAAGTCACCTGGTTGAAATTCACGTATCTTGACACGTTTATTATATTCCCTAGCCAATCTTCGCTGATAATTCTCCATATGTTGTAATGCTCTCTCTCTTTTTTCTTCTAATTCATCCAACTTAATTAGAATATTACCCGCACTAAGATTTTTCTCCCAAGCTTCTTTCTTTGTTGTTGGAATCATAACTTCTGTTGGGAGCACAGCTTCAACCCCATATGTTAAACAAAAGGGTGACATTCCTGTAGCTTCTCTTCTGGTTGTATTGTAAGCCCATACTGCATTATGCACTTGTTCGCACTATCCTTTATTGTATCCTTCTAGCTTCTTCTTCAGTATGTCTGCAATTGTTTTATTTGTTGCTTCTGCCTGGCCATTAGCCTGCGGGTATAGAGGAGTTGATTTTCCACATCGTATCTGAAATGTATTAAGCAGCAATTCTATATTTTGTCCTTCAAACTGTTTCCCATTGTCAGATACCAATTGTGCGGGAATACCAAATCTGCATATAATATTCTCGAATATGAAAGTAAAGACATCTTTATCGCGAATGTGTTGTACCGCTTTCACCTCTGCCCATTTTGTGAAGTAATCTGTAGCGACAATCAAATATCTTCTCTGTCCCGTTCCTGGTAAAAATGGTCCCACAATGTCTAAACCCCATTTTCCAAATGGCCAAACACTTGCTGAAGAACTTAACGGAGCTCCTGGTGCATGTATTTTCTTCCCATGCCTTTGACAACCCTCGCAACGCCTTGATATTTGTTTCGCGTCCTCATGCATAAACGGCCAATAATAACCCTGCATTTTTGCTTTATGTGCTAAAGATCTTCCGCCACTATGATTACCAGCATCCCCACTATGCAACATCTTCAATATGATTTCCCCTTCCTTTCTCGTTAAGCATCTGAGTGAAGGTCCGTTAAAAGATCGCCGGTATAGTACTCCATCTCTTAATTCATAATTTGTTGCACGGCTTTTTAATTTGTGTGCTTCTAATCTATTTCTTGGTGTTTCCCCTTTCATTAGATATGCATGAAGCTCTGCTCTCCAATCTTCTTCGCAAAGTGTTTGTGCTCCATCTTCTATTAGCATTACATCGGTTTCTTGTTCTTCCTCTTTATCAATTGACGGTGTTAGAAGTGTTTGTATTTTTATATTTCTCGCAGTCGTATCTGTCATCATACTTGATATAAAGGCAAAAGCATCCGCGAGTCTATTATTTCTCCTTGATATATGTCTCCATTTTATTCTCGGTATTTGCATCGACAACTCGTCAACAAGTTTCTTGTACTTTTGCAAAGATGGTTCGTTTGTAGTATATTCCCCTTTTATTTGGCGAATAGCCAACTGCGAGTCACTGGTAATTCTCACATTTTCCAACTTCATTTCTATCGCAAATCGTAATGCATGAATTATAGCTTCATATTTTGTTTCATTATTGGTTGATGCAAACTCCAATCTGAAAGAAAAAGCTATTTTATTGCCTTCTGGTGAAATCATAACGATGCCCACTCCATTACCTTCTTCATTTGATGATCCATCCACTAATATTTCCCATCTATTTGGATCAGTTAACAAGTCGTTTGGATCTCCGTGTTCTTCTTCTACATCCATCATTTCTTCCACTGCTTCGTCCTCTTCCAAAGGAAATTCTGCTAAAAAGTCCGCGACAACTTGTGATTTTGTTGAAGACAATATTTCATATTTGAGTTTGCAATGGCTTATTTGAGCATTCCATCTCTCAACTCTTCCCGATCTTTTCGAGTTTTTCATTACTGACTCAATTGGTATTTTTGTCACTACTTTAATTATATGTGCCTCGAAATATATGCGAAGTTTGAATGTTGCATAAACTAATGCCAAGATCAGTTTTTCAATTTTTGAGTAATTCCTTTCTGCATCATTGAAGGTTTTGCTGATGTAATAGATTGGTTTCTCCACCCCGGCGTCCATTCGCAATAATACTTCACTTAATGCATGCGAGGTTGTCGCAAGATAAATTAATAATTCTTCTCCTGGTTCTGCTTTTTGCAAAATTGAGATATCCATTAAATGTTCTTTTATCCCTTGTAATGCTTTCTCACATTCATCTGTCCACTTAAATTTCGATCCCTTTTTGAGTATGTTGAAAAAATGCTTGCATTTATCAGACGATCGCGAGATGAATCTTCCTAGCGAAGCTAATAATCCATAAAAACACGCACATCTTTTCTTTTATTCTTTGGTGTTGGCATATCGCGAATTGCTTGTACTTTTTCTGGGTCAACCTGTATTCCTTCTTTTGATACGATGTAACCTAAAAAAATTCCAGACGCAACACCAAAGGTGCATTTTTTTGGATTTACTTTAATGTTGAAATGTCTCATTTGTTCAAAGATTTCTTTCGGATCTTGTACGTGGTCTTCTGCCTTCTTGCTTTTTATTAGCATATCATCTACATATACCTCTAATGTTTTGTGTATCCATCTCGCGAACACCTTTTCTACCATTTTTTGGTACGTTGCTCCGGCATTTCGCAAGCCAAATGGCATTTTTGTGTAACAGTATAATCCTCTTGGGGCGAAAAAAGCAGTATGTTCTTGATCTTCTTCAGCGAGAGGAATCTGATTGTAGCCTTTGTATCCACCCAGAGATGATATCCTTTCATTTCCTGCCGCATATTCAACCAATTGTGGAATATCTGGTAACGGAAAACTATCTTTAGGACAAGCTTTATTTAGATCAGTAAAGTCTATACAAATTCTTATCCCTTTTTTCTTCTTTGGAACTATAACCATATTTGCTATCCATTCGGGATATTTTGCTTGTCTAATAAAGCCTGCATCTAGCATCTTCTGCAATTCTTATTCTATTTGGGGATGATATGTTGTCGCGATCTTTCTAATCCTTTGCTTGAATGGTCTTATATTTCTGTCAATTTCCAATTTATGGCAAGCTACAGACGGATCTATTCCAGGCATTTCATCCATATCCCATGCGAAGATATCTTTGTAATCTCGCAGCAAATCAATAGTCCTTGTTTCTTCATCTGCCTCCATTTTAGTCCCAATTTTTAGCATCTTGGGTTCTTTTTCAGTTCCAACATTCACTTCTTTTGTTTGTTCTGCTGCGACATAACTTGCTCTCGATTCTCCCATGGGGGTTGGTCCTTGTATCTCCTTCGCAAGCTCATTCTCTTCTCCCGATATTTCGCTAGGTATTCCTTTTCCTTCCTTTGCTCTTATCATGTAAATTCTAAATTCTTCTTCTTTTTTAGCTGCTTTTATCATCTTCTTGCGATCTTTTCGCTTCTTCACTCGTTCTTCACAATGCTTTACTTCGTCTTGATGATATATTCTTCCTTTATCAATATCTCCTCTAATTTCACCAATTCCTGTTGTCATAGGAAATTTAATACACTGATGAAATGTTGACGCTACAGCCTTAATTGCATGTACCCATGGCCTCCCTAATAACACGTTGTATAGCGATTCCATATCCACTACACTCACTGTCACTTGCGTTTCAATTTCTCCAAGCAGAATTCGTAATTTTACTTCTCCTTTAGGCCTTGTTATAGATTTACCAAAACCATGGATATAATTGTAGTTGCAGTAAATCCTACACTACACCCCTCATAATATTTTGTAGATCTAAATCTTATTAATCACCTAAATTTCAAATATAAGTGCTAGAAATATAAATTGACACAAGGATTTTTTACATGGTTCGATCAATATGATCTATATCCATGGTTCTTCACTATGATTTTTGAGGTTACATAAGAATTACATTTACAATCTCCATTAATGGATATTTTGTAGAGCTCTAGATCTAATTATTTGGGGAAGAAGATGATAAAGAAAATAAATCTCTCCCTAAAAATCTCTCTCTCCAAAATATCTCCCTCTCTCCTACCAAAATTATCCTCCTTTTCTCTCTCCTGCTCTCCTCTTTATATAGTATTTACATAGTGGATGACAGCTCATGTACAACTAATATTTCCCTTAATTTCGGATTTACCTTGTGACATTCTCGCGAGAGTATAAATGTTAAATCTCATGAGACATTATAGTTTTCGCAAGATCTTCGCACTTTCTTCATGTTTACGTTATCGTCATTTGTTATGTTATTTCTGAAATCACTTTGCGACGGTTTCGCGACGTTGTTAATGAAGATTCCGCAAGTGTATTGTTGTTGCGATATTTGGATCCTACATCTTGCCTCTTTTTTCTTGAATATTGCTTGAAGAGCGATCTTTAAGAAAAAATCGTTGTTGTAGTAGTCTTTGATCTTTGTTGATGAAGGAACGAGCGAAAGAATACTTGGACTTGAAAAGTACGTACTTGCCTCTATTCTTTTGCGAAGTTCAAGCTTTGCGAAAATAAGAAGTATTATCTCTTGAAGTATGCGAAGTATAAAGTATCTTTGAAGAGGTATATGAAGTATGAAGTATCCTTGAAGAAATATAAGAAGTATCCATCCTTGATTGCGAATAAGAAGTATTGCGAAATTATTACTCCATGCTCTTTGCCTCATGCAATGCTCTATTCTTTTGCGAAGTTCTGAAGCTTTGCGAAGTGAATAAGAAGTATTAATCATTGAAGTATAAGAAGTATTGCCTCTGTTCATGCGAAGTTATTATTCCATTTTTGGTGAGGATTCTTGTTGTTCATTGGTGAATATCTTCTTTGGAAGTGATTCTTGCCGAGAAGATAAAGAACATAAAATGTTTTCTTAGTTATCCATAATTGCCTCTGTTCTTTATCTATGAGGGTATAATCATTGAAAAAGTGTTGAATGAGCGAGTTATTTCTTCATTCTTATCTTGCCTCTGTCTCATACTTTGTTCTCATGCGATAGTATAATCTCTTCAAGTTGCTTATAATTGTGAGAAATAATTTGGCGAAATAATCACATTCTGCGAAATTACGAATAATTCTGTGAAACTCGAATAACTTTGCGAATTTTTGTAAAATACTTGTGCGAATATAATGCTTATGTAATGATTATGTTATGAAATGTGTATGCGATGTTTATGCCATGAAATGCTTATGCGATGCTTTCATGATGCGAGTATAATGCTTGTATGATGAGAATGCTTATCTACTTTGCAATGTATAGCTAATGTTTGTGTTACTTAGCTCATTTTGCCGTTCTAAAATTGATGTAGCTTTAAATCGCTTCCATTCTTCATTTCTACGATTTTGTCTCTAGTATATGCATTCCTCTTTGTGTATTTATTGTTTCTCGCAAGTTCTTACTTGTGCTTCATCTCTTCTTATTCTCGCACTATTAGTATCGCATAATAATATGATCATAATATCAAGTGTGCGGCATTTGCATTGCCTCGATCTCATTATCATGTATATGTTCGCAAGCTTATCATTTAATCATTTTCTCAAGCTCGCAAGCTTATCATGTAATCTTTTTTGCGATAAAAGAACTGTATTACCTTCATCCAAATTGTTTATGTTGAATTTTGTCATTGCGACAAGATCGCGGGACGTCTTTACATTTTCATGTAATGACCCATTGATCTTGCCTTATCATTTATTCTGTGTGGTCTTATTTTGCCTTCCTAGTTAAAGGTCTTATTTTGCCACCCCTCATTATTGCGACAATATGACAGGCCTAAATATGCTTGCGAACATAAAGCCCCATGACATTGCCGTAGTCTTGCGACGAAATCGCAGGACGTCTTTACACTTTCATGTAAAGACCCATTGATCTCGTCTTATCTTTGTCTTTTGTATTATTGCCTCTTCAGGATCATTGCACAAATATGACAAGCCTAAATTTCCTTGCGAAAATTAAGCCTCATGACATTTGCGTCTTTTGACACTTATCAGCTCCCTAATGGAGGGTGCCGCCCTTATCTTCTCCCTGGTTGCCCCTTCAAGGAGGCGTACATCGGCCATACAAGACTAGCTCCTCCCATCCGGTCTTAACAAAGAAGCGGTTGTTTTTCGCAGCCTCTTATCCCTTAAACCTATAGGGCTTATGGTTACGAGATCGCACCCTAAGTGGAGTTTTCTTCGGGCCGAAAGCATGTGCCAAGACTTGTCAAGAGTGGTAAGGAAGTTCCATGCTCCCCGCACTCTTGACTCAACCGTGTACCTCGGCGCCTTGGTCATACGCTGACTCCTTGGAAGAGACCCTCGGTCGCCCAACCAGGTATAACCTTATATATATAGTTGGGAATCCAAGGTATCTCTCCGGATAGGCTTTCATGGGCCCCAAATCTCCATGACTCAGTTCCGGGAGCGGTGTAACCTTTTCCTCGATCCATGTCAAGAGATACCCCTTATATGACGCACTTTAGGTCTTACATTTGCCTCTTACGAAATATCATTCGCGAACTAGGGTGTACGCCATAAAGGTTCGTCCCATTCACTCACTCATTCATTTTTGTCAATTCATTCAATCATTCATTTTTGATTATCTCTTCTCATTATCTTTGCGAAATTATCGCATTTCCATTATCTCTGCGAAATTATCGCAGTCTTCATTCTTTCATTCATCCTTTCATTCATTCCTTCATTCTGTCATTTCCTTCACTTATTCTTTCATTTCTGTCATTTCTTTCATTCATTCTCACAATATCATATCATTTGAAGTAAAGTAAATATTCAAGAGAAATATATAAATTAATCTGCGAGATTTTTCTCGAATCTTTGAAATCATTAAGATCTTTGTAATTTAGAAATCTTTGAAATCTTTGTAATTCTTTATAATTTTGAAATCTTTGAAATCTTTGTAATTAATTTTTTTTTTTTTTTTTTTTATATCAAATCAAAAATCTTTTATTTTCTGTAAAAGTAAAATGTTCAAAGAAAGTGGTACTTAGCTTTTGTGGTTTGCTGTTGTTGTTGTCTCTTGCGAAATATATGATTTGCTTGCGAAGCTAGCATCCTTGAAATGTATAAATGTCGCACAAAATATAATTATCTCGCAGCAAAAAGAAGTGTGAGAAATGAGATTTGAACCCTTGACCTGCCTCTTGCATATTCTCGCACCATACCAACTGTTCTAACCCTCTCTTGCGAAATTAATTTGCGAGATAGTCATCAACTTTCTTCTTTGAGAAATAAGCAAAGTCCTTGCGAAATTTCACATAACAAAAATAAATATGCGAGAAGCAAGAATTGATCCCGGGACCTTCTGCTTGCATTCATGCCTCCTAACCAACTGTGCTAGCCTTGCCTCTGCGAAGTGTTCCTGCGAAATAATCACCTACTTTCTTCTTGCGATATATCCTTGCGAGATTTTCAAAGACTGTGCGAAGTAAACATTTGCATGAAGTAAACGAACGTCTGCGAAGTGTTTATGCTGCGAACGTTCGCAAGTTAAACATTTGCGAAGTGCAAAAATTCTTTGCGAATGGGGAGATTCGAACTCTAGACATCAAACTCCTTCTCTTCACTGTTGACCATCTGGGCTATTTGCTGCTTGCGAAAGAAACATACAATACTATAACTTTACTCCATTTCTTCGCTCTTATAAGTTCAAAAATATGCAGAAGGTGGGATTCGAACCCGCGACCTTAAGCTCCTTGACCGTGTGTCAATCCGTCAAAATTAATTTCACTTTCTTACGCACTAAATTTAAATGAAGCACAAGGTAAGGAAGAGTTCGTATCCACAGAGAGGCGTTTGTTGTTATGTAAATTTCAGTTTCTAAAGTAACCCAAGGTATGTTTGTTGTTTAAGAAATAAAAGTAATTGAAAGCAAAGTAAATAATTTTGAGAAATCAATAAGGAGAAGATATTGGTCAAGGGATAGTATCATTCACAAACATGTATTTTCATCAATGATTAGAATTGGTATTTAATCTCGTATTTATTAAAAGTCCTAGGATACCTTGATCGCAAGTATAACCCGTTAATTCCCTGTTTTCATCACAACCACATTAAAAGATGCATATGTGAATTCTTCGTCGAAAGCAACCTAAAGTGTAAAAGCACAATTAAGTTTAACTCCCTAAAAGCATTAAGATTTATGGAATAAGACTCATCAATGCAAACGAATGTGTAAAAGCACTAGACGTTTTAACAAAAGTTATGATTCACTTGTGACTAATAGGATGTATCACTACAAGCACTAACCACAATTATGCTACTTAGAATCAGGGATAAACAACTTTTTCGTATTGAAAACCCTAATATAGCTCTAGAGATGAACACAAATTGGATTGATTCCGGACTCAACCTAACAAGTTTTCAAATCTTATGACAATATTAATTGTGAATCACAAACAATAATTACTGAGACAAAACTAATTCATTGAATCAAAAGCATGTTGAGAAATCAACTTTTATCCCATAACCAATAATAAGTTTAGCTACTCATAGCTATGGAGTTCATCATCATCAATATTCAATAATAAACAAGGAAGAAGAAGAACAAAACCAAACCCTAGAAGCATAAACAAAAGTGGCTCTCCAAAAGAATTCCAAGCCAAAGATATCCCATGTGTTGTAGAAAACCTCCCTTTTATAGCCTTTCTCTCCTTCCAAAATTAGGTTTAGTCTTCAAAATCCATTAGGTGAGAGTCCACCAAGCCCACAAGAATGAGAAACCCGTGTAGAAAATACGCTTGAAAACGGTCATGGAATCTGGTATTGTGGCCGGAAATCGGCCGGAAAGTCGCCGGAAGTCTGCTCCGGTGACCGGGTCAACGGGTTGGATCGGTCAGGTCAAACCGGGTTGAATCGGTCAACACCGAGTCAGGGAGATTCAGGTCTGGTCAACTCGGTCAGACCATGACTCAGATGTGAGTCAGCTGTTCTGGCTGACTTAACTTGGACAGGCCAGGCTGTTGCATATACCTAAGTTGTAATGCACAAAGATGGTGCATACCCAGCCATGATGGCCTTTTACTGCAACAGCCTTAGTAACACCTTATTTTTCTCGAGTCTCTTCTTCCCGACTTCATTAGCACACCTTCTAATACTCAGGCCATACTTCAATATCACAATTCCGATTTTCCTGCGAGTGCTCACATCATTGCCATGTCTTGACTGAAGCTCAGACCAGAATTTGCTCAATCCCAACACCTGCAATAGCTCTAGCACCTGACTTTTGACACTTCAAACTTCCGCCACAACCCCAACTGCAACACCGTTGGCTCCATCTATCCTGCCCTGTAACCTTCAGCTAAATTGCTTCAGTCCTAGGCATACCACTAGGCGCATCGAGTCGAGCCACTGTCACTGTCACTAACTTCATTACACATCACCTTTACTGAACTTTATCAACAGCTCAGTTCCAACTCCACACCCAAACATTGCCTCATTGCACTAAAATCCCTGTCAGGCAAACACAATACCACCATTGC
Source organism: Papaver armeniacum (assembly GCA_023531295.1). Taxonomy (NCBI): domain Eukaryota; kingdom Viridiplantae; phylum Streptophyta; class Magnoliopsida; order Ranunculales; family Papaveraceae; genus Papaver; species Papaver armeniacum. The sequence goes on from JAJJWW010008545.1 coordinate 456,113, forward strand.
AACCACAGCATCAGGCCATCATCAATATCTTCATATTCATAACCACTTCTGCCTTGCTCCACCAATGGACATCATCAGATTCATAGCCACTGTCAGCCAACACACATAGCAGAGCCCATTACTATTCTCTCACTTCCATGACCACTTCACTCCCAGCCATGATGGCTGAGCCAATGCACCAATTTCCTTAGACTGCACCTGTTGAATCCCAACAATCAACCACTGCAACAATGCCAGTAGCTGCAGCTTCACCCAGCTGCACCTTGTACTCAACCAAGCAGCTCCACCTGCAAATCATCTACACACAGCCTAAATATTCATCTGGAACCAACTTCACCACCACGCCTTCAGTTCCTCGACTTGTAGCCGAGAACAATGACTCTTCCGAGTTCCTCAACACTGCAGCTCTCCCATCTAGGCCTTTTAATCCATTAAAGGGCTTCATTTCAATCACCAGCTACAATGTAACCCGCCTGTAACACCAGTTCACTGCAGCATATAACACCTGTAATTCCATCTCAGCTAGTCATTGCCTGAGACTCAGCTCATGACTCCAATTTCACATTTCAGGCTACCAATAATGCCACAAACCCAGTGTTTAATTCCTTCTCACATTTTCAGTTTAGACAATTCTAACACCTACTGAGCACAAAACCACCTCAAGCGACCACCAATTCCTTCCTTTCGTAGCTCAATCTCCCTGCCCGATTTAATTCAAACCCTGTTGATTTCTTCTCTAATTCTTTCACTCAGTTCAACATCCACTGCAATTTCATGTTCTCTATTCCAACAATACCACCACAAAAAACCCAATTTGTCTTTGAATCAACAGCAGCATCTCAACCTTGGTTACCAACCAGCAATCCCATCTTCAGTGCATCATCAATCTCCATCAAATTCGTACCAATCTTCAAGCAATAGCAGATCATTGAACTGCAATCAAATCCATCTCCTTCTCTTGATTCACTCTTTAACGGCATCGAGTACATAACCTCTTGATCTGGATTTCAAATCACCGCAAATCATCACGGTTCCAACCTTGCCATATCTTCGATCCGATTCAACAACAACACCCACTACTCGTTCTTCTTTCTCGTTCTGCCCTGAAGTTCATTTATCTTCACTAATTCCTCTATGTGAACTCGATCCATGGCTGCATAGCAGCCTTTTTCTCTGAATTTCAATCCCACAGAAACCCTAATGACCACTCTCGTGTTCGAGCCTAATGATTGAGAAATGAATTCTCATCCGAATTCTATCTTGTGTAGGAAGTAGACTTGATATTGGCACCAAAGACGTATAAGGGCCACCTCCAATTACTTTGGCCTGTCGGTTCCAGATAACCGACAGCCTAATTCTCTATCCAACTGTCAGTTTTAGACAACTAACAGTTCATTCTTCCGCTCCTTCGCCGCGTTTCTGCCTGCTCCACATATAGCTCTTTGTGAGATGACAATTTCGCCCTTTGGCCCGATTTGGATAATTTCTTCTTCTTTTCCTCCGTGCGACTCCAGAGTACCTAATAACTCAAAAACACACATAAGATACATAATTTACAAGAAAACTCGCAAAGAAAGCATAAATACTAGATATTAAATACGGTGTATTCTACACCTATCAAATTCCCCCACACTTAGACTTTGCTAGTCCTCGAGCAAATCAAACAAAACAATAAAATACAACAACTCCGTGTCGTCGAGGCTACGGTCACTTTTAGCGTAAATAACAAGCCTTTAAACCCCTAGGTGTCCCTAGTGGACGAGTTATAGTCTCGTGAGGGTTTACTAGAGATATACCCACAAAACCTATATTTCAAACTCCGTCTATTCGTGACAAATCAATGAACGAATCCAAAATGACTACAGGAGGAGGTACCTTGCAAATTCAATTCATATATTAGTAAAAACTCTAATTAGATAGTCGAACAAGCCACAATACTCGGAAACTAACAAACCACAATCACAATGAAAAATTAAGAAGATGGATAAAGATGTAGATGTTGGCGAATATTCTCAAGTGTTCGATGTTTCCCATATCTCTGTCTCGAAGGTCACTGCTAAGATGAACCTAATCCTATTGGATTGAGCTACTTCGTGCTGAATGCTACATCAAATCAATTGGCATATACAAGGGAACCAAAAGTGACTTTATTCAACACAATAAAAAAAATTTTTTTATATAAGATTGGATCAAACTGGATCCAATTTTTTTAGACGGCATGATTAGATCTTTTGGATCCAAGCGCATGCTTCTTGTCAGCAAGTACATGATAGTTGCCTTGGATCCTGCATTCCACGCTTGTTTAGGCGACGGAGATAGGGACTACGTTTCACACATACTGCTATTCCCAAGTGTCTTTTTATTCCGTTTTGGTCTAATTGGTCGGTTTTTTTTTTTTTTTTTTTCTTTTTTCATAAATTTTTCATTTTTTTTTTCTTTTTTCTCTTTTTTTTTTTTTTTTTTTTCTTTTCCTAGTAACTCAACCACTCTATTTCATCCTAGCAGTAATAACACGTCGATGTTTAGTGACCCACCAAAGCACTTAGAGAACAATAGATAAATATGGAAAAAAATAAAAATAGAATGTGATATGGTGATATTCCGAGATATGGTAACAACTATCATGTTAATTTGTGATTTCTGAGCTATATTCGTCCCTTTTAGTTAATTGGTTCCTCAACTCCTGCATTCAAAATGGTTCCATCCACTAATGGTGTCATCCTAAAGGCACAAGTTCTAGATTTCGGAGTTCAAAAAGCACAAATTTTTCTGTTTTTCTATTTTTCTGAAATTTTTTTTTTTTTTATTTTGTGATATGGTGATATTCCGAGATATGGTAACAACTATCATGTTAATTTGTGATTTCTGAGCTATATTCGTCCCTTTTAGTTAATTGGTTCCTCAACTCCTGCATTCAAAATGGTTCCATCCACTAATGGTGTCATCCTAAAGGCACAAGTTCTAGATTTCGGAGTTCAAAAGCACAAATTTTTTTTTTTTTTTCTATTTTTCTGATTTTTTTTTTTTTTTTTTTTTTTATATAAAACAAACTAAAACATATAAATGCTCCCCCACACTTAAACTTTACATTGTCCCCAATGTAAATTGAATCATCCAAAGTAAGTCAAGGTGGGAAATCCTAGCAAGAAATCAGCAAAAACAAAGTAAAAACAGAACAAGAAAAGAAATAAATACAAGACAAGAAATACTCATCCTTTGGGTTGCCTCCCAATTAGCGCTTGGTTTAAAGTCGTCAGCCCGACTATCTCCTTGCTTTCTATGACTCCTCCAGAGGGAGCACATCCACAAAGTTAACTCCTTCCACCACTTTCGAAGTGAAGTTCTCATAATATGGTTTCAACCGGTGCCCATTCACTTTAAGTTCTTTCCCTGTAGCTATACTACGAATTTCCACTGCACCATGAGAAAACACATTAGTAACAATAAAAGGTCCGATCCATCGTGACCTTAATTTACCCGGAAATAAATGCAAGCGAGAATTAAACAAAAGCACTTTCTGCCCAATACAAAATTGTTTCCTAGAAATCATGTTATCATGGAATGCTTTCGTCTTTTCTTTGTAAATCCGTGAACTTTCAAATGCATCATTGCGGAGCTCCTCTAGCTCTTGAAGTTGTAACTTCCTTTGCTTTCCAGCCCCATCCATCTCCATGTTGCATTGTTTAATAGCCCAAAACGCTTTATGCTCAATTTCCACGGGTAAGTGACAAGGTTTACCATACACAAGCCTAAAAGGAGACATTCCAATAGGTGTTTTATATGCGGTTCTATACGCCCACAAAGCATCATTAAGTCGCATGCTCCAATCCTTCCTTGTCGGGTTCACCGTCTTTTCTAGAATTGATTTCACCTCCCGGTTCGACACCTCGGCTTGGCCATTGGTTTGGGGATGATAAGGTGTTGCAATCTTATGCGACACATTGTACTTCCTTAACAAGCTTTGCAAGAACCTGTTTTTGAAGTGAGAACCCCCATCGCTAATTATCGCCCTTGGAATGCCAAACCTTGCAAAAATATTAGCTTGCACGAAATCTGAAACAACTTTAGAATCATTAGTTGGGGTGGCTTTAGCTTCCACCCATTTCGAGACATAATCAACCGCAAGTAAGATATAAAAATTCCCATGGGAGTTGACAAAAGGCCCCATAAAATCAATACCCCATACGTCAAAAACTTCAATAAATTGAATAAAAGTTTGTGGCATTTGATTTCGGACACCTAGATTGCCCGTTCTTTGACACCTATCACAAGTTGTACAAAATATATGCGCATCCTTAAACAAAGTTGGCCAATAAAAACCACTTTCAAGTACCTTGTGCGCGGTTCTCTTACTCCCAAAATGTCCTCCGCAAGCATAAGAGTGACAAAAAGACAAGATAGAGTTAAATTCAGATTCAGCACGCACCTTCGTATTACTTGGTCACTACCATGTTTCCACAAGTATGGATCATCCCATATGTATTGGTTCCCTAACCTCTTAAGTTTGTCCCTCTCAAAGACGAGACAAGTTCTTTGGGATTTGTTTAGAAACTAAGTAATTGACAATATCGGCATACCATGGTTCTCCAAGGGCAATTGAGAAAAGTTGCTCGTCCTAGGAAACTTTCACGCAACGGGATAGTCTCCTTGTCCACAGCAAGTCGGCTCAAGTGATCCGCAACGGTGTTCTCAATTCCTTTCTTGTCTTTGATTTCAATATCAAACTCTTGCAAGAGTAATATCCATCGTATGAGCCTCGGTTTCGCCTCTTTCTTTGTAAGCAAGTATCTAAGTGCTGCATGATCAGAAAAGACAACAACTTTTGTACCAATTAGATAAGAGCGAAACTTTTCTAAAGCAAAAACAATGGCTAATAACTCCTTTTCAGTGGTTGTGTAGTTTTGTTGAGCCTCATTTAATGTTCTAGAAGCATAATAGATAGCATGAGGAAGTTTCCCCACACGTTGCCCAAGCACCGCACCAACCGCATAATCACTAGCATCACACATGAGTTCAAACGGCTTACTCCAATCCGGTGGTTTAATGATAGGGGCTGAGATCAAAAGTTCTTTCAAACGATTGAATGCCGCCATACATTTCTCATCAAAGTCAAAAACCACATCTTTTTGTAATAAGTTACAAAGTGGTGACGCTATCTTGGAAAAGTCCTTGATGAACCTACGATAAAAACCTGCATGACCAAGAAAAGAGCGAATCTCCCTCACCGTAGTGGGAGGGGTTAGAGCACGAATAAGGTCTATCTTAGATTTATCAACTTCCAAGCCTTTAGAAGATATAATATGGCCTAAAACTATGCCATGAGTTACCATGAAATGGCACTTCTCCCAATTTAGCACAAGATTTGTTTCAACACATCGTTCAAGGATTAGAGACAAGTTGTTCAAGCAAAGGTCAAATGAATCACCAAAGACACTAAAGTCATCCATGAACACTTCGATTATGTTTTCAACATATTCGAAAAGATACTCACCATACACCTTTGAAAAGTAGTAAGGAGCATTGCATAGGCCAAAAGGCATCCTTCTATAAGCAAAAGTACCGAAAGGACAAGTGAAAGTGGTTTTCTCTTGGTCCCAGGTGCTATCACAACTGATTATAACCTGAATAGCCATCAAGAAAGCAATAGTAAGAGTGTCCAGCTAAACGTTCAAGCATTTGATCAATAAAAGGTAAAGGAAAGTGATCTTTTCTAGTGGTGGCATTCAATTTTCTATAATCAATACAAACCCTCCAACCGGTTTGCACACGAGTTGGGACAAGTTCATTCTTATCATTCTCCACCACCGTTACTCCCGATTTCTTTGGTACCACTTGTACCGGGCTTACCCACTTGCTATCGGATATGGGGTAGATAACACCCACTTCCAAAAGCTTGAGTATCTCCTTTTTCACAACTTCCATCATTGGAGGATTCAATCGACGTTGCGCGTCCCTCTTAGGCTTTGCATCATCCTCCAAACGAATTTTGTGCATACAAACGGCGTAGGCTAATACCCTTGATATCGGCAATTGTCCATCCTATGGCCGTCTTGTACTTCCTTAGCACCCTTAGAAGTTTTTGCTCCTGTAAATCACTAAGCTTGTTAGAAACAATCACCGGTAACTCTTCATTATCACCCAAGTACAAGTACTTAAGGTGGTGGGAAGAGGTTTCAATTCTAAAATCGGAGATTTAATAATTGAAGGTACAAGCTTTTCATCACTGCATGGTAAAGAAATAAAAGAGATATTATGAGTTTTCGGGCATTCTTGAAGTGAATTAAGATCACCAAGAGCTTCCTTTACTTCATTACCACACTCTACACCATTATCCATGGATGTAGTTAACACGGTTTCCAAAGCATCATCACCGTTTAATTCAAACATTTGTTGTGCCAATGTATCCATCACATCAATGGAGAAACAAGAGTGGACATCGCTAGGATATCTCATCGTCTCGAAAATGTTGAAACGTATTATTTCTCCATCGAACTCCATAGTTAGCGTTCCCTTATCCACATCAATTATGGTTTTCGCCGTTTTCATGAAAGGACGCCCAAGAAGCAATGGAAGAGACGAGTCCGGTGCACCTTCATCCATCTCTAACACACAAAAGTCCGCAGGAAATACAAGTTGATTAACCTGCACAAGAACATCCTCAACAATACCCATTGGGTAGACATTAGAGCGATCGGCTAATTGCAATACAATTTCAGCCTTCTTAAGAGGACCAAGATCAAGTGAATTATACATTGACGCAGGCATAACATTAACGGAAGCACCTAAGTCCAACATAGCTTTGTTAAAAGTTGTGTTACCAATTGTGACGGGAATGTCAAAACTACCCAGGATCCTTGCACTTAAGTGGGAGTTTGTGTTGTAAGATTGCCGAAGCATTCTCCCCCACACTAAGCACTTCATTACCTTTGAGCCTTTGTTTGTTGGTACACAAGTCCTTCAACACCTTTGCATACTTTGGAACTTGCTTGATAGCATCAATGAGTGGTATATTCACATGGATCTTTTAAGAACGTCTAAAATCTCCTTTTCTAGTTCTGCCTTCTTAGAACTTGCAATCTGCGAGGGAAAGGTAGAGTAGGAACATAAGTAGAAACCGGAGTTTTAGAGTTAGGAATAGGTACCTCAGAAGTTTGGGGAGAATCCTCGACTTTCTCCTCCAAAACAGTTCCTTGGGTGTCTCCACCTTGCCCGAATCAAGAACTTCGGGTGGCACAAGTTGTGTACCGCTTCTCAACGTAATGGCATTGACACCCTCTTTTGGGTTAATAGGTTGAGAAGGAAGTCTCCCACTATTTTGTGCCTTCAAATTGTTGATATCAACCGCCATGGAGCCCATTTGTGTTTGCAACTCCTTGATAGCACTCTTAGTCTCTTGTTGACTCTCTTTGAACATGGTAGAAATACCTTGCATAAAAGTTTGAAGCTTTGCATCAATATCCGAACCTTGATTTTGCATCGATTGTTGTGCTTGAGGTTGCTGAAATTGTTGTCTCGGCTGGAATTGTTGTTGTTGAGGTTGAAATCCACTTGAAGAGTTGAAAGTAGGTTGTTGAACCGCTCCTTGTTTGTTGGCATAGCTAAAATTGGGGTGATCTCTCCATCCCGGATTGTAAGTGTTTGAGTAGGGATCATACCGTCTTGGTTGATTTGGAAAGATCGCATTAGCTTGCTCGTCTTCATAAGATTGAGGAGAAGTTGGTATAACCGCGGATGCAACTTGTTGCAACATTGCTGTCATGTTACCCATTTGTTGACGAAGTTCCTCCACCTCGCTTACTTCACTCACCCTTCTTAGAATCACATCCGAACCACGACTCAGAAATTGTTGTGAGTTCGCTGCCATGTTTTCAATCAACTCCCTAGCTTGTGCCACCGTCTTGCTAACTAGTGCACCACCACCCGCAGCGTCAATAAGATTCCTATCACTTGATTGGAGTCCTTCATAGAAGTATTGGATGATCATAGCGTCACTAAATTGGTGGTGAGGGCAGCTTGCAACCAATCTCTTATACCGTTCCCAACATTCATATAAGGATTCTCCCACGTTTTGCTTCATCCCACAAATTTCTTTGCGAATTTGAGTAGCCTTGGATGCAGGAAAATATCTCTCCAAAAAGAGTTTCTTCAACCCATTCCATGTTGTGACACTTAGGGAGGTAAATAGTACAACCAATCCTTAGCACTTCGTCCATTAAAGAGAAACGGAAAACCTTCAACATTGCACCATCCGCCTCAACATTTGCTGGAAGCATAGCCGTGACAATGGTGTGGAAGTCCAAAAGATGTTTGTTAGGATCTTCATTCACCATGCCATGGAATTTTGGTAATTCTCTAAGCAACCCGGCTTTATCTCAAAAGTAGAGTTTGTTTGAATACACCCCGTTGTGTATCAAGCCTATGAGAGGCTAAGTCCTTGAGTGAACGATTTGCATCACCCATTTCTTCTTCTTCTCGTTGTCGGAAAATCTCTTCTCCTACTTCCTCCTCGTGCTCGTCCGTTGTGCCTTTACTTGGTTGGAGTATTGTGCCGCGTCTAGTAGCTATTCCGCACCTTGGATAATTCCAATCCTTAGAAGCCAGAGATTATGCACTGCAAACAATTCTCCAAAACAAGTGAGAAACAAGACAAGAAACGAAAAGCAAAGATAAAAGCAGAAATTGTAAAAAGAAACTAAAAACTTAATAACAAGCCGTATGCCTCCCCCGCAACGGCGCCAAAATTTGACCGTGTGTCAATCCGTCAAAATTAATTTCACTTTCTTACGCACTAAATTTAAATGAAGCACAAGGTAAGGAAGAGTTCGTATCCACAGAGAGGCGTTTGTTGTTATGTAAATTTCAGTTTCTAAAGTAACCCAAGGTATGTTTGTTGTTTAAGAAATAAAAGTAATTGAAAGCAAAGTAAATAATTTTGAGAAATCAATAAGGAGAAGATATTGGTCAAGGGATAGTATCATTCACAAACATGTATTTTCATCAATGATTAGAATTGGTATTTAATCTCGTATTTATTAAAAGTCCTAGGATACCTTGATCGCAAGTATAACCCGTTAATTCCTCGTTTTCATCACAACCACATTAAAAGATGCATATGTGAATTCTTCGTCGAAAGCAACCTAAAGTGTAAAAGCACAATTAAGTTTAACTCCCTAAAAGCATTAAGATTTATGGAATAAGACTCATCAATGCAAACGAATGTGTAAAAGCACTAGACGTTTTAACAAAAGTTATGATTCACTTGTGACTAATAGGATGTATCACTACAAGCACTAACCACAATTATGCTACTTAGAATAGGGATAAACAACTTTTTCGTATTGAAAACCCTAATATAGCTCTAGAGATGAACACAAATTGGATTGATTCCGGACTCAACCTAACAAGTTTTCAAATCTTATGACAATATTAATTGTGAATCACAAACAATAATTACCGAGACAAAACTAATTCATTGAATCAAAAGCATGTTGAGAAATCAACTTTTATCCCATAACCAATAATAAGTTTAGCTACTCATAGCTATGGAGTTCATCATCATCAATATTCAATAATAAACAAGGAAGAAGAAGAACAAAACCAAACCCTAGAAGCATAAACAAAAGTGGCTCTCCAAAAGAATTCCAAGCAAAAGATATCCCATGTGTTGTAGAAAACCTCCCTTTTATAGCCTTTCTCTCCTTCCAAAATTAGGTTTAGTCTTCAAAATCCATTAGGTGAGAGTCCACCAAGCCCACAAGAATGAGAAACCCGTGTAGAAAATACGCCCCGAAAACGGTCGCCGGAATCCTGGTATTGTGGCCGGAAATCGGCCGGAAAGTCGCCGGAAGTCTGCTCCGGTGACCGGGTCAACGGGTCGGATCGGTCAGGTCAAACCGGGTTGAATCGGTCAACACCGAGTCAGGGAGATTCAGGTCTGGTCAACTCGGTCAGACCATGACTCAGATGTGAGTCAGCTGTTCTGGCTGACTTAACTTGGACAGGCCAGGCTGTTGTATATACCTAAGTTGTAATGCACAAAGATGGTGCATACCCAGCCATGATGGCCTTTTACTGCAACAGCCTTAGTAACACCTTATTTTTCTCAGTCTCTTCTTCCCAGCTTCATTAGCACACCTTCTAATACTCAGGCCATACTTCAATATCACAATTCCGATTTTCCTGCGAGTGCTCACATCATTGCCATGTCTTGACTGAAGCTCAGACCAGAATTTGCTCAATCCCAACACCTGCAATAGCTCTATCACCTAACTTTTGACACTTCAAACTTCCGCCACAACCCCAACTGCAACACCGTTGGCTCCATCTATCCTGCCCTGTAACCTTCAGCTAAATTGCTTCGATCTAGGCATACCACTAGGCGCATCGAGTCGAGCCACTGTCACTGCCACTAACTTCATTACACATCACCTTTACTGAACTTTATCAACAGCTCAGTTCCAACTCCACACCCAAACATTGCCTCATTGCACTAAAATCCCTGTCAGGCAAACACAATACCACCATTGCAACCACAGCATCAGGCCATCATCAATATCTTCATATTCATAACCACTTCTGCCTTGCTCCACCAATGGACATCATCAGATTCATAGCCACTGTCAGCCAACACACATAGCAGAGCCCATTACTATTCTCTCACTTCCATGACCACTTCACTCCTGTACCATGATGGGCTGAGCCAATGCACCAATTTCCTTAGACTGCACCTGTTGAATCCCAACAATCAACCACTGCAACAATGCCAGTAGCTGCAGCTTCACCCAGCTGCACCTTGTACTCAACCAAGCAGCTCCACCTGCAAATCATCTACACACAGCCTAAATATTCATCTGAACCAACTTCACCACCACGCCTTCGGTTCCTCGACTTGTAGCCGAGAACAACGACTCTTCCCGAGTTCCTCAACACCTGCAGACTCCCCATCTAGGCCTTTTAATCCATTACAGGGCTTCATTTCAATCACCAGCTACAATGTAACCCGCCTGTAACACCAGTTCACTGCAGCATATAACACCTGTAATTCCATCTCAGCTAGTCATTGCCTGAGACTCAGCTCATGACTCCAATTTCACATTTCAGGCTACCAATAATGCCACAAACCCAGTGTTTAATTCCTTCTCACATTTTCAGTTTAGACAATTCTAACACCTACTGAGCACAAAACCACCTCAAGCGACCACCAATTCCTTCCTTTCTGTAGCTCAATCTCCCTGCCCGATTTAATTCAAACCCTGTTGATTTCTTCTCTAATTCTTTCACTCAGTTCAACATCCACTGCAATTTCATGTTCTCTATTCCAACAATACCACCACAAAAAACCCAATTTGTCTTTGAATCAATGTGAACATCTCAACCTTGGTTACCAACCAGCAATCCCATCTTCAGTGCATCATCAATCTCCATCAAATTCGTACCAATCTTCAAGCAATAGCAGATCATTGAACTGCAATCAAATCCGTCTCCTTCTCTTGATTCACTCTTTAACGGCATCAGTACATAACCTCTTGATCTGGATTTCGAAATCCCACTGCAAATCATCACAGTTCCAACCTTGCCATATCTTCGATCCAGATTCAACAACAACAACCACTACTCGTTCTTCTTTCTCGTTCTGCCCTGAAGTTCATTTATCTTCACTAATTCCTCTCTGTGAACTCGATCCATGGCTGCATAGCAGCCTTTTTCTCTGAATTTCAATCCCACAGAAACCCTAACAGCCACTCTCTGTGTTCGAGCCCTAATGATTGAGAAATGAATTCTCATCTGAATTCTATACTGTGTAGGAAGTAGACTTGATATTGGCACCCAGTACGTATAAGGGCCACCTCCAATTACTTTGGCCTGTCGGTTCCAGATAACCGACAGCCTAATTCTCTATCCAACTGTCAGTTTTAGACAACTAACAGTTCATTCTTCCGCTCCTTCGCCGCGTTTCTGCCTGCTCCACATATAGCTCGCCTGTGAGATGACAATTTCGCCCTTTGGCCCGATTTGGATAATTTCTTCTTCTTTTCCTCCGTGCGACTCCAGAGTACCTAATAACTCAAAAACACACATAAGATACATAATTTACAAGAAAACTCGCAAAGAAAGCATAAATACTAGATATTAAATACGGTGTATTCTACACCTATCACTCCTCATGTTCGCTCGTGACCAATTGTGCTATCCCTCTTGTGCGAAAGGATCGCAGAATGCTAATACATGACTTATATTCACCCTTGGATACTCAAGGAAAAAATTGACAAAAATTCTATGCGAAGGGGAAGACTCGAACCCGCGACCTTATGTTTATACTCTTCGCTAGTGACCAATTGTGCTAGCTGCTATTTGTGAAAGAAACACATAATCTTTGTACTTGAGTTCATCCACCCTTTACCGTTGGAAAAAATATATGGAAAATATGAGTGATGTGAGGGTTGAACTCGCGACATCCACCTAGTATACCTCGCGCACAACCATCTGTCTGTAATTGTTTTGTTTTTGCAATAGAAGACCATATTGCCACTCTATTATTCTTCCTTTCTTTTCAGCAGTTCCAAAAAAGTGTGAAAAATATTGTGCTTTGCGAGAATTGATCACGCGAGCTCTAACCCATACTCCTAATCCACGACCATCTCTGATGGTTTCATTTGCGAAGATTCGCATGTAACCACCTCTTATTCTTTTCTCCTCTCTAGGCTGTAGAAAAAATGTGAAAAAATATGATTGTGGCGAGATTTGATCTTGCAACATCAAGCTTCTTCGCTCCAACTCAAACAATCTGTGCGAGTTTCTGTTTGTGATAAAAATCACAGCGTTTTGTTCTTATCCTTTTCTTCATTCTTCCTTTATTTCCTTCAACAATTTGCCTTTTTCTTTTTCTCCTGAATATGAAATCTTCCATTAAAAAATTAGCTTTCTTCCTTGAATTTCATCACAAAGAACCTATATTTTTTTTTTTCTCTTTTCATGTCTTTGAATTGTTGACGGTGTTTTATCCTTAAAGTTTATAGATCCAATTGAATTCGTCTGTGATGAGTCAATTTTTCTAAACTTTCTTGAACCAACAAGATTAGGTCCCTGTTTCTAGCGCATATGTAGTTGCAGGAAATCCTACACTACACCCCTCATAATATTTTGTAGATCTAAATCTTATTAATCACCTAAATTTCAAGTATAAGTGCTAGAAATATAAATTGACACAAGGATTTTTTACATGGTTCGATCAATATGATCTACATCCATGGTTCTTCACTATGATTTTTGAGGTTACATAAGAATTACATTTACAATCTCCATTAATGGATATTTTGTAGAGCTCTAGATCTAATTATTTGGGGAAGAAGATGATAAAGAAAATAAATCTCTCCCTAAAAATATCTCTCTCCAAAATATCTCTCTCTCCTACCAAAATTATCCTCCTTTTCTCTCTCCTCGCTCTCCTCTTTATATAGTATTTACATAGTGGATGACGATCATGTACAACTAATATTTCCCTTAATTTCGGATTTACCTTGCGACATCCTCGCGAGAGTATAAATGTTAAATCTCGCAGACATTATAGTTTTCGCAAGATCTTCGCACTTTCTTCATGTTTACGTTATCGTCATTTGTTATGTTATTTCTGAAATCACTTTGCGACGGTTTCGCGACGTTGTTAATGAAGATTCCGCAAGTGTGTTGTTGTTGCGATATTTGGATCCTACAATAATACGGTGGGGAAATCATTTCTTCATCTTTATATCCTAATTTTTTGTAAGTATGGTAAAACATGATGCTCACCAAACTCCCTATATCCACCAAAGTCCTATTTATTGCCCATTCTTCCACTGCTTTCGCCGGTTCTTCTCCATTTTTGCATACATTTATTGTGATCACTAATGGAGATGTATGATTCAATCCTTCTTTAGGTACCTCTGCTGTTGTGAATGTTATTTTCTGCTTTTCCCACTCTTTCAAAGACGATGTCTTCTCCTCATCTATAATCTTCTTTCCTTCAAAATCTCGTTTATGTATCCTTCCTCTGATATTTTCGTGAAATTCATTAATCATTGCTTTTGTAATTGAACTGTGCTCCATATCTTCATTATATTCCTTGTTTCTTAACTCTTCTACCTCATCTGATTTAACATTTTCCTTTCTCATTTTCTTGATTCAAATGATTTTAACTGCAATCTTCTATCTTCAATCTTCCTCAGTCCCTGTTTCTAGTGCATATGTAGTTGCAGGAAATCCCACACTACACCCCTCACTAGATTTTACTCAACTAATCCATTTGAATATGAATTGCTATAGATTTTATTGATTATTTTCTTGAAATGTTTACAAAGAAAGATAGAACAGAGCTAAAAAAATTGCAATCACTCTAAATTTTCTCTCTCCTAATGACTTGCTTAACAATTCAAAAAGAACCCTCTTTACAACAGACTTACTCGACTCTTTATATAGGGTATTACATAGTGGATGACAGCTAAGCTGTCCTTTATTTTCGGGAATCCTTCGCGAAGTATCGCAAGTGTACAAGTGTTTGTCTTCGCGACACTCCTAAATCTCGCCAAGTCTTCACACTTTTCTCATGTTCTGGCTGTCGTCATCTAATGCGTCATTTAAATTACTTCCCTGCGACATCTTCGCAATGTAGTTGTTTAATAATCTCGCAAAGTATTGATGTCGCGATATTCTGATCCTACATTTATAATTGCGATAAAGCGTACAACATATAAGTACATTAGAAAAATTGTTCTATTATGAGATAGATAAAATCTGTGGAAAATAATTTAAAAAAAAAAATTGTGTATCTGAATATATACATTTTTTGAAAATTTGAATTTACTTTAGTTAGATTTAAATTTCAACTGTTGCAAATAAAGTTATATGGTGTTTTTTGCACTCCCGTAAAACAGATCACGGTTTATTTATAGAGTGTCCTGGAATCCTACATATAAATCATACATTAGAAAAATCATTGTCCCTTATATAGAGTTTAAATTTAGATCATTGTTCAGCTGTTAATATGTGATCTAAGGTTCACTACATATATCATTTGTCTCGTTGCTGAAAGATTGTGGTCTCTAGATTACTCTTGGATCATCACATATTGCAAAACTTTAGATCAGAGTTTTTAAAGAGGAATGATTAGGGGTGGGACTTGGGTTGGTTGGTCGGGTTGGAAGGCTTGGCCGAGGCAGACCCGAGGTAGAAATTCTTTGCCCAGATTGCCCATGGAACCCGTGGAACCCGTGGAGGTGCTGCCCAAGTCCCGCCCAAGTTATATTCTCGGGTTCCCCGGGTTCCTCGGGTTGACCCATGTTAATACTTTACAACATAAAAATTGTGGACATAGAATGGGGTTATTTAGTAGACTCATATATATATATATACACACACATATAAACCCTAATGACCTTAATTTAAGTTTTAAATTTATTTTTTATTAATGTGATAATAACAAATTTTAGTAATTATAAGATTTGATTATTGTATTTAGCTTAAATTTCCAAATAACTTATGATTATTGACAATAATATAAAATTAATAATGAGATAGATATGATTTATATTTTCATTATTAGGTTTGAAGATAATGGCTAAAATTGCTTTTAATAGATAATACTACCAATTATAAAAATAGTTTATATAATTATATTATAGTTCTTCGGGTTGGGTGGGTTGCTCGGGTTAGAAATATTTGTGCCCATGCTTGCCCAAGTTTAACTCGGGTTTATTAAAATTGTACCCGAGCTTGCCCAAACTTTTAAAATACATTGCCCATGCCCGCCCAACGTTCGGGTTGGGCATGGGTTGGGTGGGTTGACCCGACCCAAGTCCCACCCCTAGGAATGATCCTTTCACACTTTTATTATCACACTATCTCACATGTTGGACGTTATTTTTGTGAATAAAAACTAAAACGTAACGGATTTGAAGCTAATATTCTGAGAATATGTTCCTCTTACCAAGTCCTATATGCCTACCAAAAATGAGCACATTTCGAAATTAAAACCTCATAATCTACCGATCTTAATTTCGACGGTCAGAAATCTGTTGATTTTTAACGGCTCATTTTCAAAGTAGTATATGGTGGTGTTATACATCTCGAAATACGCTCATTTTCGGTAGGAACGTAGAGCTATGTGAAGGTAATATATCCCCAAAATATTAGCTTCAAATCCGTTATGGTTTAGTTTTTATTCGCAAAAATGACATTCGACGTGTGAGATAGCTAGAGTGTGATAATAAAACTGTGTGGGGATCCATCCTCATTTTTAAAAGTGATATATAATCATTATTCACTCTTGAAAACGCTTAGGAAACGAACAGTGAAGCAACTGTCAATTTTGAGCCGGAGACGATCTCTACCATCGGATTAAATCATCCGCGCAATTGGGCCTTAGGATCATGAAGCAGGTGACGGCTCACCAAATGACTACGTTTCTTTAGTTAACCAAACGACCACGATTTTTTTGGTTAACCAAATAAGCACAGTTTTTATCTCCCCCCCTTTAATGAGCCCAAGCCAGATCAAAACACGCTAACCAATTTTGGTGTATGCACGTATTTTCGTCGCCGTTTTTTTCGTTGGTGAACGTATTTTTCGCTAGAACCGTTCGTTTGACAGGCGCCGTTGGATTATCTCCCTATCAAATCAAAACACGGTAATAACATTAGAAATAAAACCAAATCGATTTTCATCTCCACTCCAAATTCTTCCTCTCTTCTTTTCTTCAATCCAAGATTATACAAAGAGAGAGGGCGAACTGAAATCTAGGGTTTTTCTCTTCTCTTCTACCTCAAATCTATCTATCTCTCTCAAACCAGAAAAAATCTAATCCTCCATTAACCTAGACCTCAAGTTTCTGCTCGATTTCATGTAAATAATGATGAAGCCGATGATTTTACTCGATTGATATTCGTAATCGAAGATGATAATGTCGATTTACACCAAAAAATATTGATTAGGTATGTGATTCCTGAAATAATTATTGATTGTTCTTCCAGTTATTTGCGCAACAAATAGTTTTTTTCTGATAATTTGTTTGTCTATACGGGTTTTTGGATATTCAGTTAGAGTTCTGACCAACTAAGAAACCCTAGATTGCCAAATGCAATTAACGGTTTCAATCTTTTAATTAATCTGAAATTATACAACAGTGTTATGATTGAAGTAGTCGGTCCAATTGTCTTGATAAAACAATGTTATGATTGAAGTTGTTGATTGAGAAATTAGGGTTTTGTTTTAAGTAGTACTCACAGTAATCAGTTGAAGGAACAATAATTATTTAGTTTGGAATGCAGGACTCTGACATATAGGAGCCTACAGCGAATTTTCATCAAGGATGTAACAGTTATCATCACTCAAGACCTCTTCTACTTCCAGCTAATAAGATGGCAGAGACAAGGTATGCTACTCTTCTGAATAATCTCTAGAGCATTATAGGGTTATGGCTAGAGTTTATTGTGCGCTTCAGTGATCGGATATTGGGGTTCGTAAATACACTTCACTTCTATTGCCTGGCAGACTGGCATTCTTTAGATGTTGTGATGATGGCTGTCATTACTCTATTTGTAGGTGTATTCTCAGTTAAGCATCAAGTTCCTGCAGTCATGGTACATCAGTGTTGCGGAAGTAAAGGGATATTCTGACGGCAACTTCCAAACGTAATGGAAATGGGTATCAAAAATGAAAATGGAAATGTGTATGGAAAAGGGTTTAGTTTGTCGACGTGCAACGCACGTGCACTCCACTTGTAAATTGTAACGTCTATATCCATTCGAAAATGTCTTGACGAACAACTATTGCTGAATCATTTAACAGTAGAAATGTCAGTTTTAAAATTGACATACTAAAAATAGCTCCATACAGTTCCGTCGACGCCCACTTGATTAACATACTAAAATATGATAATATAAATAATAACTGTTGGTTGATTAACACAAATTAAAATTCATTATACGACCATCTTCGAAAGGGAAAGATTGACTTAAAAAAAATTCGTAGTCATTTTCCATACCAACACTATTAGAGCATCTCCAACACAGGGGGGAAGTTTTATTTTCTTTTGACACATAGAATTTTAAACCCTTAGTTAGATTAAATCCATCTCTAACAGTAGGTCCTATAAAATAGGAAGGGTGTCAAATAAATATGAAGGTCTTAGAGAAAGTCTTATGTAGACCTTGGGAATTACCTCCATGTCAACTTTTTGACTATTTTTATAATTATTTTGAATTAAATTTTTCTAAACCAATAGGAAAAAAGGAATCACTTTTATCTTTATCCAAAAAGACAAATCCTGAAACCAACACCCCGCACTACTGGAGATGGTTCATGAGAAAAATAATATTCTTTTTGATGCATAACCCCACAGATAAGGATCTAAATAAAAACTCCACATAGGATTTGTAGCTTACCCACAAAAAAAAAAAAAAAAAAAATGGGGCTGATATAATTAGTGGGGAGATGCTCTTATAAGACTAAGTTTTATGAATTACTCCCTCCGTCCCTATTATATAGGCTAAGAGGACTAAAATCTCAAATATTAAGGAATTGTATTGGTTTCATAACTTTGTCAAATTCTTTCCTGATTTATCCTTTGTATCATTTCCAAAACGAATAATAACTACTCCTAGATTAAAACGATTTTTAAGGTAATCTACTCCATTAGTTAAAAACAATTGTAAATATTCTCTCCATTAGTAAGTATCAGGCTAATAATCTTCAAAGCCGGAATGTTCCGTGTTCGACTTCTCTTCATAAGGAAAATAAAACTGCTTTAACGAAAGAGGGAGAAACCATAAGAGCATCTCCATTAGAAGGTGAAAGATTTATCTTTTAATGACACGTAGGATTTTAGACCTCAATTTTAACTAAATCCATCTCCAACAGTAGGTCCTACAAAATAGGAGAGATGAAATACTAATTTTAAAGGTTTTGAAGAAAGTCTTATCTTGGCCTTCGAAATGACCTCCATGTCATATTTTTTATTTTCAATAATTAATTCAAATACAATCAAAAGGTTAACATTTCATTATATAAAGTTTTCTAAGGGTCAAACCTCTACACTATTGGAGATGGTTTATTAGTCACAGGGTCCTATATTTACTATATATGCAAATCCTCCTAAATAAGGGTTTTCAAAAAATTTCCACCTAGGATTTTTAACACCCGCTATTGGAGATGCTCTAAAGAAGAAGAAGCATGCTAATCTCCTATTTATGACAACATTTTTTGTAGCTTAATTTATGACTAGTTGATCATCTTAAACACCCAAAAAAACTTGAGGGATTTTCTCTTGGAAATTTCCGTTTGGAGCCACAAATGTTGGAGCCAATTTTATTTTATTTTGGTTAGTTTTCATCTCCTTTTGAGTTTCTTCATCCATGGAGTAGCACAGTACATGTAATGAAGATGGAAGATGGAATAGATAGAGAAACGTTCTCATTGGTAAGAGTAGATTTATAAGGGAAAGGAGAAACATTCTCAGTGTGAGAATTAATGAGTATAAAGAACATGGAGTTATTGGAGTGAGTTTTCATAAACTGATAACTAGAACCATCAATGACAATGTATGATACCCAAGCAAGTAAATAAAGGTACTAGAAGTAAAAAAAAAAAAAAAACATTTTGTACCCCAATATATTGGTACAGGAAAAATGAGAATTTCCCTATAAAATAAGTACGGACGGAGTAAAACATCAACCGACCGCTACTGAAAACTGTGGTGAAAGCCATTGTTTGCTTTCTCTCTCTTTGACAACCAGGCCCCGGACATGAGCCTTATTTATTTATTTTTTACAAATAAAATAAAATAAAAATAGAATATATTTTTACCAAATTTTGATCCTATTTTGAAATTATTTCTAGCCCATTCTATTTTTTTCTTATAGGAGAAAACCATCATTATAATATTATATATTTAAAACCCATAATTAATTTTAGGACTACTAGTTTTACAAAACTGACCTTTTATTTTATTGATTTTTTCATTCCCGATATCTAGTTATATATTCTTATTCGGTCAACAGTAGTACAGTCAATCGGGAATCAGGGAATTGAAATAGTCAAAACCACGAACAAGAATATAGGTAAATCCCAACAAACTTGCATAGTTAATCTGGTCCCATCATCTTCCCTTTTATCACGCACCTCGTCATTTTTTTGTTCGTTTGTTCTCCTTTCTTCAAGCTAAAAATACGCAGAGCTCCTGTATTTCACCGTGTTATACATTCTTAGAACAAAAGAAACCCTATTATCACCTTATTTATAGCTTTCGGTAAGTTACCTTCTTTCTTATTCATTCATGTATGCTATCACCATATAGTGTACTCTTATTCATTCATTTATGCTTCCTATTCATTAATTTATCACCCGTAGTGATTGCTTCAAAGTTCAAATGGTCAGGGTGATTTTTTTTTTGCATGTTTTGTTTGTGGAATTAATTTTGATTTAACACAAAATTGGTTAAAAAGACCAAGATCAACAAATCCTGGGTGAAAAAGACATCTAGATTTTTGATACTGTTTAAATGGATAAAAATACAAAAATAGCCAGGATGTAAACAGTTTCATCCTACCAATTTTCAAATACTTTTTCTTTTTTTAATTTATATCAGGATGAATCCAGTTTCATCCTTGCTATTTTTTAAGTTTAAGTCACGATGAATCCAATTTCATCCTTGCTATTTTTTTTTGTCCATTTCACCCATATTAATTTTTACTCGTCCATTTGAACCAGGTTTTAAAAATATTTGGACAAATGACCCATTTTCGGTTGATTTAATGGGTTCTGTATGACCGGGTTGGTTCTAATCATTGCTTGCATTGGGTTTATGCTTGTTATCAATTTTTGGTGTATTTGGTGATAATTTGTTTTCCTCTTTGGTATATATGTGATAGTTAAAATTATCGATCATATATATTTTGTATGCATGACTTTAGGTAGAAAATGTTAAGGGGAATATCTAGTTTCCCACATTCCCCTTGACATTGTCTACCATCCTAGTCAATTTTTTTAATTAAAAATATATTTTACTTACTAACATCAATTCTAATACAATAAATAATCATTTTAGATCTAATAAAATCTTAAAATTACTAAACATAAAATTTATATTTAATAAGAAAATGATCACAAGCAACACCATTGGAGATGAATAACTTTTTTCACCTAAACTTAAGGAAAATTTGGAATAGAGATGTCTTGTTTGTGTTGCCACTTAGGAAATACATTCGACAACCTCTAGTTTTTACGTGATAATTAAATTTATCAGCAATGGTAGATTTTTCTACTCTATGATTCATCCCCAAAGTTGTTATACTACACCTTTAGTGAAAGAGAAATCACTCATGCATGTTTTGATTGTGAAATAAATTTTTATTCCATTGATATGTATGATTGGGTTAGTATAATCATACTCATTATGATCGACTGTATTGCGTTTATGTCTATTATCAATTTTTGGTTGTGGATCATATGTGGTGATAATTTGTTTTCTCCTAAGTTATATATGTGATAATTAAAATTATCAGCAATTATTTTATTTTTTGATAATTAAATTTTCATATTTTTTTCTTTATATCATGGTCATGAGTCTTATGAATCATTCCCGGCGAAAGGGATAAATAAGTCAACGGAAATACTTCGTGATAAAGAGGTTGATCATAGTGAATCCAGTTCCGACAATGACTTCCAGATACCAAAGAAGGGAAGAAAAAAAACTGCACACCCTGCACCAATTAAAGATGATGCTGAAGCTAGTACAAGCAAGGTTTTTAAATCGTGAATCGAAACGTAAATCGTATTTTGAAATTAGCGAATCGAATCGTATGTTAAATTGTGAATCGTAGATTCATGGTTGATTATTAAATCGTAAATTTATGCCTATAAATATCGTTGAACCATACAAAATAAATTTTAAGGTTTGATTTTTGATGAATAATTCTTATAACTAGAAAATATTATCAAGTATTAACACCAAAAACCAAACTGGAACGTTGGTTGGAGGCCCTGCGTGTGATGCCAGAAGTCACAGGTTCAAAACTCACGCTCCCCTTTTTGAAAAAATCATTTTAATGCCTTTGAATTAAGGCAAGAATCATAGTCAAACAAGGTTGACTACCGATTCTCATGCAAAACGTTTCACACATACGATTCGAATCGTTTTGGTTGGAAATGAAGTGAATCGTGCGATTCGAATCGTGAATCGCACGATTTTAAAAACCATGAGTACAAGTAAGGGAAAGAAAACAAATAAATGGCAGAATCCTTTTTTTTTTTTTTTTGGAGAATGTGATTATTAATAATTTAGTTAAGAAGCAGCTTATTCAGTGTCATACTGTCATTCACAAATCAAGTATTGCGATAGATGTATCTTTCTTTGATTCATTATGTGATAATTATGGTTTTCATTTGCTCGTATCTTGACTGGTTGACGATGCCGGGGCGTATCGTTTGCAAGTATCATTTGGTAGGCTGCAACACGGTAGACACTCAAGAGCCTGATAGGATTCAGCACCAAGTGATAGAACCCTAATGATAAAATCCTTTGAATTGGGGATTAGCCACCCAAGTTAAGAAAACTTAATAGATTGATCTGAAAATTGAATGTCTTACACAACTCTAGAGATGAGTATATATATAGTTACTGACTTCAAAAAATAATAACACTAAGAAAGCAAAAGTTAACTTAAGAAACAATAGAACTAAACTAGGAAAGTAATAAGCTACAGCAATAAGGAAAGATAGCAGTGGTGTCGGTACCCCAACATCCCATCCCCCTTTAAACACGGCTTGTCCTCAAGCCTCAAATTCTGGAAAGCGAATAAGGAGATCATCCGCATTCTCCCAAGTAGCTTCTTCCTTTGAATGATTTTTCCACTTGATAAGCCAACGAGTTCCTGCACGATTGTGTTTCTTGAACATCTTACGATCTAAAATTGCCTCTGAATCCCATTGGAAATTATCCGCAGTAGTTGGTAGACTAGCATCAACAACAACAGTAGAACCTAATTTCAATTTCAAGGCAGAAACATGAAAAACAGAGTGAATACGGATAGTAGATGACAATTACAGCTTATAGGAAACCGGTCCAACCCTCTCAAGGATGCGAAAAGGTCCATAAAATCGTGGCGAAAGCTTTGAAAATGACTAGGAAGCTACAGTGGCCTGAAGATATGGTTGCAAACGAAGAAAAACCCAATCATTTACTGCAAAATTTCGTTCCGTGCGATGAGCATCAGCGTACGTCTTCATTCGAGCTTGTGCATCTCGTAAATGGGTCTTCAGAATTTATAGAGTGCGGTCCCTAGATCTTAAGCTAACATCAACGACATTAACAAGTGTAGAACCTGGAAGGTAGGATGAAATTATAGGCGGAGGCCGACTGTAAACAGCTTCAAAAGGAGTCATCCTTATTGCCGAGTGATAAGTCGTGTTATACCACCATTCCGCCCACATCAACCATTTAAACCAATCATGAGGTTTCGTTCCAGCAAAACAACGGAGGTAACTCTCTAAAGTTCTGTTGGTAACCTCCGTTTGTCCATCCGTTTGAGGATGATATGCAGAACTTTTACACAATTGAGTATCTTGTAAAGAGAAATAAGCATCCCAAAAATTACTCAAAAATATAGGATCACGATCACTTACTATTGTCCGTGGCATGCCATGAAGACGTACAACATCACGAATAAAGATATCAGCAACAATAGCAGCGGTATACGGATGAGAAAGAGCAATGAAATGAGCATACTTTGATAAGCGATCCACTACGACAAGTATAGAAGTTTACGATTAGAGGTTGGCAATCCATCAATAAAATCCATTGAAATATCCATCCATACATCTTATAGAATAGGTAAAGGCCGAAGAAGTCCTGGAGGAGCAATAGCCTCGGATTTATTACGTTGACAAATGTCGCATTGAGCAATGTAGGTTTTTATCGAATGTTTCATTCCCTTCCAGTAAAAATTTCTTTGAAGATGCTTATAAGTACATAGAAAACCAGAGTGTCCACCAAGAGGAGTTGCATGAAATTCATGAAGAAGTATAGTACACCATGTAGAAGTACAAACCACCACAACACGCCCTTTATAACGAAGAATACCATCAGTATAAGAATACTTTGGTTTATAATTTGGGTTGCGACGTAACTCTTCTATAAGAAGACTTAATTCATTGTCATGATGACATTCTCGAATAATACCATTGACGCCAGAAAATATAGGGTAGTAATCGCCAGAAGATGAGCATCAGAAACACGGGATAAGGCATCTGCAGCCATTTGCAGCACCACATCGATAAATAATCTCATAATCGTAACCCAAAAGTTTGGACAACCATTTTTGTTGTTCAATTGAAGATAATCTTTGGTCTAGAAAGTACTTAAGACTACGATGGTCTGTATAAATTTTAAAATTTCGACCGAGCAAGGAAGGTCGCCATTTTTGAACCGCAGAGACAATAGCAAGCATTTCCTTATCATAAACCGAAAGATTTAAATTTTTACCTGATAACGGCTTTCTACAAAAAGAAATAGGCCTGCCGGATTGCATTAAAACAGCTCCTAACCCATTACCAGAAGCATCACACTCTAAGGTAAATTCTTTTGAAAAATCCGGAAGTGCCAATACTTGTGTGGTTGTCAAGGCAGACTGTAGTTGTTTGAATGCTTTTGTAGCTAATTCTGACCAGGAAAAAAAATTACGCTTCAATAATTGAGTTAGTGGAGCACTTATTTTCCCGTAGTCCTTGACAAACTTACGATAGTAACCTTCCAAACCCGAAAAACCCCTAAGATCCTTAATAGAAGACGGAGTAGGCCAGTTGACGATGCTAGAAATCTTGTCATTCTCAACAGATACCCCATTAGCAGAAACCATATGCCCAAGATAGCCTATGGATGATTTAGCAAAATCACACTTAGACTCCTTCAAAAATAGGTTGTTTGAACGTAATATCTCAAACACAAGTTCCAAATGCTTAATATGTTCTGCCATAGAATTACTGTACACCAATATATCGTCAAAGAAAACGAGAATAAACTTACGAAGATATGGCCTGAAAATATCATTCATCAAACTTTGAAAAGTTGCTAGGGCATTAGAAAGACCGAATGTCATTACCAAAAATTCGTAATGGCCATCGTGAGTCCAAAATGCGGTCTTGTGTATATCGGGACCATGTAGATGAATCTGGTGATAACCCCAACGAAAATCCACTTTAGTAAAAACCTTTTTACCATGCAATTCATCAAGTAATTCATCTACAACTGGAATGGGAAACCTGTCCTTCACCGTAAGCTTATTTAGTGCCCTTTAATCAACACACATGCGCCAAGATCCGTCTTTTTTACGTACCAATAAAACTGGTGAAGAATAAGGACTATTGCTAGGACGTATGAAGCCTGCATTTTTCAATTCTGAAACAATCTTTTCAATTTCCTCCTTTTTGAAATGAGGGTATCTATAGGGTCTTACATTTACCGGAGCAGAATTTGGAACTAGAGGAATGCGATGGTCATGAGAATGTGTAGGTGGCAGAGATGTAAGAGAACCAAACACATCTGAAAAAAGGAAAATTAATTCTTGAATTTCAGAAGGTACCTGATAAAGAGTCGAAGATCCCAATTCTGGTGTTGAAGATAGCTGCAACAAAATGCCTTGTTTTTCACGATTTATCAAACGCTGCATATGAGTGTGATCTAAAAGCATAACTGTTAGAGAATTGTCACCAACCAAGAAAAATTCAGTTCCTGATACATAAAATTTCATGTGTAACTTGTTAAAATCCCAACTTATATCTCCTAAAGTTTGTAACCACTGAACACCTAATACGGCATCGCAACCACTAATTGCTAACAGAAAAAATTTAGTGCAGAAACTATAGTTCTGTAACTTAATTGACACATTATCACATGACCCACTAGTTTGGAGAAATCCACCATCCCCTATCATTACTCGCATAGCTACATCATTAGATTGAATAGAATAGTCACATTGCTTGGCGATTATAGGATGCAGAATGAGTGGAACTTGAGTCGATAAGAACCGTAATTGGATGCCCCTTTATATATCCCTTAATGTGCATGGTGTTAGGGAATGGATAAACCATAAGAGCATGAAGTGAAATTTGAGGTTCCGTTGCAGTATCGTTATTATCTTCAGTCATGGTTGTATTATCATTACCACCACTAGAATCTGAATCAAGTTCGGTTATCGTAACACCGGAAGCACCTTCTAAGTATAACAAACAAGACTGCTCGCAAAGATGTCCAAGCTTATACAATTTATCGCAGTTAAAACAAAGGCCTTTCTCACGTCGTTCCTTTTGTTCTATCCATGACAAACGTTTAACTCCTGGAGGTAATCCATTCTTTTGAGAATTTGGAGGAGTTACAGTTCCTAATGCCTTGGGTTGAACATAACGAATCCAAGGTTTTGTTACAGAAAAATCTTTGGGAGCAGTAATAGCATCTTCTTGTCGTAAAGCTATGTCAAATGCCTCGGAAAGGGTCTTTGGTAAAAATAAACGAACACCGGTACCAATATCAGGGCGAAGTGCAGAGATAAAGATACTAACCAAATGTTTCTCGGGTATACCACGCACAAAATTCAGTAGCTTTTCAAATTCAGTAATGAGTTCGCGGACGGTACCTTATTGTGATAATTTAGATAAAGAGCTGCAGGGATCAATATGCTTCCGAGATCCGAATCTAGAACGAATTTTAGAAGAGAATTGTTCCCATGTTGGTGCTTCAAGAGTGTCTTTGATCCAACGGTACCATGAATTTGCATCCCCTTTGAAGTGAACAACAGCTAATGGTATCCTTTGAGCATTTGGTATATCATGAAGAGTGTAGTATTGTTCAGCCTGAAAAATCCAGCCTTCAGGATCATCTCCTTCAAACATAGGAAACTTCAAATTTATTGTGCCTGCACGAATCGTGAAACCAGAACCAGAAGCACCATCATTAATTAAGGGACCCTTACTGTGTGCGTGACCATTGCCAGAAGATTTTCCTGACTCACTAAAAATAGTTGTAAGACCATCGATACTGGTTGTAATCTTTGTGAAGAGAGTTTCCAGTTTTGTATCTGAGCGTATACGATCTTGCTTCATGTCTTCAATTACTTTCTCAATTTTGTCAGTTAACCTAAAACATGCTTACTCAATTCTTGAACTGTCATTGTAGGAAGTAAAGAAGAAAATTTTTTTTTTGAGGATGAAGACCTAACCTGGCTCTGATACCAGATGATAGGATTCAGCACCAAGTGATAGAACCCTAATGATAAAATCCTTTGAATAGGGGATTAGCCACCCAAGTTAAGAAAACTTAATAGATTGATCTGAAAATTGAATGTCTTACACAACTCTAGAGATGAGTATATATATAGTTACTGACTTCTAAAAATAAGAACACTAAGAAAGCAATAGTTAACTTAAGAAACAAGAGAACTAAACTAGGAAAGCAATAAGCTACATCAATAAGGAAAGATAGCAGTGGTGTCGGTACCCCAACAGAGCCGCTTGATCTCGAAACAATGTACACTGATTGTAATAGACTAAGGCCTAGTTTGGTATTGCTGCGGCTTTTGCAAAAGCACTTTTCTGTTGTGCGTTATTGTGCTGTGCTGTGAGAAAAAAGCAGTTAAACGTTTGGTAAAGTATTAATTAAAGTTAAAGCTGATTAACAAAAGCAATCAAAGTGTGTTTGGTAAAATATCATATTCAACCATTGTTGTTGTAGCAAATGACAAAAACAGATATATATCTGAAAAATAATTTTGTTTCAATTTTATTGGGTTTAAAAATAAATAAATCTTTTACTATTAAATATAAACATATATAATATTAAATTTACTTAACCACTTATATAATTATATATATATATATATATATAATTATCAAACAAAAAATCAAAATAAAATTAAGTAATTTTTTAATATTATTATCAACTATGTTATTAAACAAATATTTTATTATTTAATATTTGTTTTTATTTTTATTTTTGACAAACTAATGAAATGGTATTATAAAAGAACACGCAATTGGGGGATATGGGAATTAATTAGGGGATATAGCTAAAGGACAAAAAAAGTGTCCCAATAGCAATTCTGGGTGACCCCCTATGTAATTATTTTTTTAATTCCTAATCTAGCCCCCACTAATCAGGATTATTGATTAATTATAATTAGTAAAATGTTAAGTATTTGGGGATAAATTAGTGTGTATTTATTTTTATTTGAATTTGTGTGGGTTAGTTGAGAGTAGAAGGAGGGAAAATGGTTTTTGAGTGGAAATTTTTTTTTGAAAATGGAAGATGATTGTGATGAGAGAATTGTTGCTAAGAGGTTGAAAATTTGAATTTTTTTCTTTGAATCCACCATTGTTGCAGCTGAAAAAGCTTGGTGCCGGCATGGTATTCAACCAAAAAACCATGCCGGCATTTGTTGGAAATTTTCATATATTGTTTGCCACTATCCAGGGGGGTTCGGCACAGTTATCTGATTATCGAGCATGCCGGAACTACTTCCGGCATGGTTTTTGCTTAAATTTCTATGCCGGAACATGATGAAAAGTATCCAGAAAATTGATTTTTTTGTGCACTTAACTACCGGCATTGATAGATTTATATCGACCATGCCGGCATTTAGTTCCGGCATTGAATTTCATCACTTTGGGCATGGTCTTCATCATTTCCGACATGTTCTTCATCACTTCCGGCGTGGTTTTCATCCTAAATAACCATGCCGAAACTCACTTCCGGTGTGGTCTTCATCCTAAAATTCTATGCCGGAACATGATGAAAAGTATCCAGAAAATTGATTTTTTTTTCACTTAACTACCGGCATTGATAGATTTATATCGAGCATGCCGGCATTTAGTTCCGGCATTGAATTACATCTATTCCAAAGATGGTCTTCATCACTTAGGCGTGACCTTCATCATTTTCGACATGTTCTTCATCACTTAGGCATGGTCTTCATCACTTCCGGCGTGGTCTTCATCATTTCCGCATGTTCTTTATCATTTCCGACATGTTCTTCATCACTTAGGCGAGAGAAGGAGAAGAGAATTTGAAAGGAAATGGGGAAAATTTAGAATTTGAAAGAGAATGGGGAACATTTGGGTTTCAAAGTTTTAACCCTAAAAAGATTAATAAGAAGTGGAGATGGAAATGGGGAATATGATTTTGTTTTTTGATTTTAAGTTTTTTGATTTTTATTTTGAGGGAAGGGTGTTTTAGTATTTTCGCCCCCAAAAGTCACCCCTTAGCACACACCATGGGTTGGGGGAAGTAATTCATATCCCCCAATTAGTTTCTATATCCCCCAATTGCAAATTCTTATAAAATAGTTTGAAAATAAAATATAATAAAATTTAAAGAATAAAATATACGAAATAAAAATTGATTGTATATATATATATATATATATATAAGGGTAATTTTTATCATTTACAAAATAAAATAGGGACAAAAAGGATAAATCAAGAACCCACAATTGGGGGATATGAAAACTAATTGGGGATATAGCTACAAGACAAAATAGGAGTCCCAATAGCAATTCTTGGTCACCCCTTATGTAATTATTTTTTTAATTCCTAATTTACCCCTCACTAATTAGGTTTAGTGGTTAATAATAATTAGTAAAAATCATAAGTATTTGGGGGATAGATTAGTGTGTATTTTTATTTGTGTTTGGGTGAGAGTAGAAGGAGGGAAACAAATATTTGAGAGGAATTTCTTTTTTTGAAAATGGAAGATGATTGTGATGAGAGAATTACCGCTAATAAGAGGTTGAAAAATTGATTTTTTTCTTTGAATCCACCATTGTTGCAGCTGAAAAAGCTTGGTGCCGGCATGGTATTCAACCAAAAACCCATGCGGGCAATTGTTGGAAATGTTCATAAATTGTTTGCCACTATCCGGCGATTTTTTTTCTGGTTTTGATCTTCAGAATGTTGATTTTTTCTGGTTTTGAACAGGTACCGGCATGGTAATCTAGTTTTCGAGCATGCCGGTACATGTTCCGGCATAGTATTTTGCTTAAATTTCTATGCCGGAACAGGATGAAAAGTATCGAGAATGTTGATTTTTTTTCACTTGACTACAGGCATTGATAGGAAATTCTCGAGCATGCCGGTATCATGTTCCGGCATATGGTCTTCATCAATTCCGGCATGGTCTTCATCACTTCCGTTTTGAATTTTTTCTGGTATTAATCAGTCCACTGCCGGCATGGTCAGTTGATATGAAGACCATGCCGGTATTGTTTTCCGGCATACCATGTTGCTTTATTTTCTATGCCGGAAGTGGACTGATTAATACCAGAAAAAATTCAAAACGGAAGTGATGAAGACCATGCCGGAATTGATGAAGACCATATGCCGGAACATGATACCGGCATGGTCTTCATCAATTCCGGCATGGTCATCATCACTTTCAGCATGATCTTCATCACTTCCGAATAAAAAAAATTGGTTTCCAAAGTGAGGAGAAGAGAATTTGATATAGAGTGGGGAGAGTTTAGAATTTGAAAGGTCATCATCACTTTCAAAGATGATCTTCATCACTTCCGAATAAAAAAAAATTGGTTTCCAAAGTGAGGAGAAGAGAATTTGATATAGAGTGGGGAGAGCTTAGAATTTGAAAGGGAGTGAGAAATATTTGGGTTTCAAAGCTCCACCCCTAAATAAGATTAATAAGAAGTGGAGATGGAAATGGGGATATGATTTTGTTTTTTGATTTTAAGTTTTTGATTTTTATTTTGTGGGAAGGGTATTTTCGCCCCCAAAAGTCACCCCTTAGCACACACCATGGGTTGGGGGAAGTAATTCATATCCCCCAATTAGTTTCTATATCCCCCAATTGCGTGTTCTAAATCAAACATCAAATTTTGGTGGGACCAAAGCTTATGCTTTTGTAGCTTTTAAAAGCTCCTCCTCCCCGGCTTTTAAAAATTGAGGAATTTGGAAAGTGCTTTCGGTAAAAAGCACTTTGATTTTTTTTAACCAAACACCAATTTCAAAAATTATTAACATATATAGGTTTTGAAAGTGTTTTTGGAAAAATAAAAACATTACCAAACCTAGCCTAAGCAAACTGCAAAAGGATAGTAGAAATATAATCTCTGTTCATTGTTGGACTCATAAATATTTAGTTGATCCTTTCAAAGGCAGCAACTCTATTCTCTATAAACATTTTAGGGCCTTACCTTAACGGGCAGTAATGAAAACTAATGTATGCATAAGTCACGACGACAAATCTCTTTCAAAGTAGATAATAGCTTCAATGAGGAAATTCAGTTCATAAGAAAAAAGAGTCTCAGTGCAAAATATACTATTCCCAACCTAATGAAAAGTGTCATTATCACATTTGATGATAATTGTAATTATCATTCCGATTGATAATTGCACTTATCACGGAAACGAAAACTGTAATTTTCAAAACCTAATGAAAACCGTGATCATCACATTTGATGATAATTGCACTTATCACAGGAGCGATAACAGGAATTTTCACAATACAATGATGACTTTTAACTATAACACAAAATGGAAATGCAATTTATAGTCACTCTTAATTAATCACAATTAGCAAGTATACACCACCATGAAGATTAATTGTGAATAGAAATTAAGCGCTGTAAAGAAATACAAGGAGCAAGTAAACAACATCATGGATACAAAGATCACGTACACAACCTAATCATTCAAAATTGATCCCACCATTATCATACGTAACATAATTCAATTGATATTTCATGGTAAATATCATCTTTATCTTCTTAGTTAGTTATTTATTCATTTTGGATTTGATCTCAAAGTTCAAAAAACTAGGAATGAAAAAATAACCAGATCTAATATGGTCATGAATCACAATAAATTTCTAAATTCTTTAAGTTTTTGATGGAGAACTACCTGTAGTAATCACTATAAAGTCTGTGAAGAGTGAATATTTGAGGAAAAAGCCAAAACAAAAGTAAACAGTTGAAATCTTTTATGATGGAGTCGTGTAGGTAAAGAAGAAAACACGGACTGAAATAAGGTAACAAATTAAGCGGCGAAGATATTGGTAACAGAGTAATATTCTTGTCAAATGACACGAATGATTATCAACGGAACTTAAAAAAATAATACTCCCTCCATCCTAAATTAAGAGTACGCTTTGACTAAGTCAAGATATTAAGGAAATCCTATAAATTGTCATGACTAGCCCTTGACTAGCCTATTTAATGTTATATTATTACCAAAACTAAATTATTAGTGTTAAAATAAGTAAAAATGTATTATGAATTTTATAACTATTCATAAATGTTTTTATTTAAAAAAAGGAATGACAATTAATACAAAGATATTGAGTAAGTTTTTTTCCATAAATATGGTGATATTATTTAAGATTTGGATATTAAAAATGATTTTATGATTATAAAAATAAAGGGTATATTTGATAGTTTAAGGGAAAAGTATGTCTATAAACTAGGGGTGGGACTTGGGTTGGGTCAACTCACCCAACCCATGCCCAACCCGAACGTTGGGCGGACATGGGCAACGTATTTCAAAACTTTGGGCAAGCTCGGGCATAAATTTTATGAACCCAAGTTAAATTTGGGCAAGCATGGGCACAAATATTTATAACCCAAACAACCCGCCCAACCCGAAGAACTATATATAAGATATTTTTATAATTGGTATTATCATCTATTTAGAGAAATTTAAGATATTATCTTCAAATCTATTAATGAAAATATAAATTATATCTATCTCATTAATCATTCAATATGAAAAAAGTTTATATTATTGTAAATAATCTTCAGTTATTTGGAAATTTAAAATAAATAGAGCAACTAAATTTTATTATTACTAAATTTATTATTATCACATTGGAGCTTGGGCCAACCCGAAGAACTCGGGGAACCCGAGGAACATAATTTGGCGGACTTGGGCAACACCTCAATGGGTTCCACGGGTTCAATGGGCAATCTGGACAAAGAATTCCTAGCTCGGGTCTGCCTCGGCCAAGCCTTCGAACCCGTCCAACCAACCCAAGTCCCACCCCTACTATAAATAGAGCGGACAGATAAAAATGGACATACCAAAGTAGAAATTTTGATAGATAAAAACGGACAGAGGGAGTATGTTTTTTGTTAATAATACAAAACTAATTAAGATTAATTTAGTCCATCTTAAAATGTGAATTTACAAATATAATTCAAAATTATTATTTTCAACCGTAGATCTTCTATTTTGGGCTACAGATATATACAATCTTAACGATGGAAGGAAAGTGAAACCAAGTTTGGGTTCCTTAAAAATTTCCACCTTTTTATACGAATAAAATGTTAAATCTCACTCGAATTTTATTTCTCTCATCATTGTTGTAAAATATTAGCGCGTGGAACGCATTTTTATGTTTGAGGCAAGAGAAGCGTCATTACGGAAGCGACATTTTTATGTTTGTTGTATACACAAATTCTTAGATTTACGTGTATGGAATGGTATATTCTATATTTTAGATTGGCATGTATCACAATGGTAATGTCTGTGTCAGGTACAACACGACAAGAAGTCCCTGTAGAAAACATTTCTTCTTCTGATGACGATTTGAGTATTTTAGTAAAAGGACACTTTATAGTCTGTACACGTTTAGAATGTCACCACGTAGCATACAATACGACAAGAAGTCTCTTTAAAATAAAAACACTTCTTGTTTTGATGACGATTCGACTATTTTATACACTCTATAGTCTGTACACGTTTAGAATGTTACCACGTAGCATAAAAGAGTCGAGATTAGGTAAGATTACGAAAGATATACCGTCCTAGGGTAGGGACTCGACCATCCTTGGACTGTCTGTCTGTTTGGTATAGAAAAGACAACCAACTCAAGTACATTAACCCCATTCCTATACTAGTTTAGCTCCAAATTTGTTCTCATCCCAGATTCCATCCTGGTTTCATGTTCGACATGTGGTCTTTCAATCTGTGCATGATACACACCTCACATGGGGTCACCAGTTTCTTTAATTCGCTGTACTGTTTTGTTATTTGAACTCATCAAACAAGCTGGCTACAACGACAAAAGGCTCGCATATGCCCCGCAAGTGGAATCGGACTCGGAGAGACCAATGCATAGCTCCATTTTGAGACGCGTATTTCTGTTCCTGACGCGTCTAGTGATGCAATATTCGTCACCAAAATTGGAACGGATACAACGTTACTAATCTAATGTGGGGAAACCATGGTTCGTGCACATTATCCGTTGGCTCAGCTATTTTGGTCATTCGATCCTACAGTTAGGATGGCTCTCGGGTTAAAATTGAGACTTGCTCCATTGTTCCCTTTAAAGGAAGTCAGATCTGAATGTATGCATTTTTGATTTACAATAAAACTGGTGAACCCATAACACATAATTTGCATAAAACAGAAAACGGGCTATATGCCCCAAAACCACTATAGTGTGGTTGTAGAGGACTAGTAAAATACATGTACGCTAAAGGTTTTAGAAACTTCGATTTTTAATTATTTTTTTAATTTTATCCCCTTTTTTTTCCTATTTAATTTTTCTTTTCTCAATATAAAACCTACCGCGAAGAAAATTATAACTTCCGAAATATAATTTTGTTTTTAGAAAAACTTTCACAACCACTACATTCAAATCACAATATTGCAATATAACATTATCCCCGATATTTTTTTTCTTTTAAGGAAATAAAAATTAATCAATACAAAGAGGGTCCAACAAAAAAACTTAGTGGGTTTGAAATTATCAACAAAACAAAAGACGTTGTTAGTACCAAATTCGATTTTCTTTTTTATTATTTGAAACCAGACAGAGGATGCATTATGCACTTAGGTGCAGCCTGGCTAAAAGTTATTCCTATAAGAATATGTATTATGCAATCAGGTGCATCCTGGCCAAAACATAATTCCTATAAGAATATGTATTACACACTCAGGTGCAACCTGACCATATGCATGCTTTCAGGTGCAACCAGACCAAAATGTAATTCCTATATGAATATGCAAGTGTGCATTATGCACTCCGCTGTAACCTGGCCAAAAACTATTTTCTGTCATAATATGCATTATGCACTCCGGTGCAACCTGTCTAAAATCTATCTTTCTGTCAAAATATGCATTATGCACTACGGTGCAACCTAACCAAATTTGAACAGGGTGCTCCCAGTAGCTTCACAACTATGAAAATAACAACTTCAACACCACCACTAAATCAAACTACCTGCTATTTTCTATGTTAATTTTTTTTTAGTTAACTATGACGTTCTCAAATACCATCAAAATATGTAAGGAAGTAATACCACTTAGAATAATTAACCATATTTCTTCTTTCATGCTTTCTATATAACAGTTGAGCTGCAGTTTCAAGTGTGTAAGTAGGTGAGTTAGAGGATTATTTTAAGCTCCTCTTTATACCTTTATTCACCTGCAAACTCGTGTTTTACTATATCCCATTTATCATCATCACATTCAAATCCTACAACCTCATTTATATGCACCTTACAAATCAATGGAAAATTCAGCACTCAACGTTGTTTTCTCGACAAAGAATTGTTGTTTTCTCGACCAAATCTCATCAAAATCAGGTTCCAAAGTGTTTCAAACTCGTGTTCAACAATAACCCAACATTCATCATCGTACCATGACCAAACTCAATCTCTCCTGCTATAAATCGCTAATGGATTAATTACTCCCTTAATGGTTACAGAATATGAAACAATGACAGTAAGATCATGGGTATTCGTTGTTCATACTTCAATCCCTTAATGATTAAAGAACAACATGACCGAAACCCATTTACTTTCTTCGAATTTGAGTTTTATGTTGTCGATTTACAATTTGATAAAGAGGATAAGTTTAATGCATGGATGAAACATTATGAAAAATGATCGATGATGGTAAAGAAATTAAAGCCAGCACCGAAAAGAAAGATGAAAACCTAGAACTAATGAATATAAGTTCTTCACGTGATTGGTATTCCAAGGCCATATTCCTCCCTCTCTTTCATTTATAAACTTTGGGCAGAAAACCCAAATTGGATATTGAGAAAGTATCTTCTAAACTCTTGGGTATTAAAAAATATCCAATTTTATTCTTTATCTAAATCCAGAATTTCAAATGCAAAGGTTATTCAACCAAAAAAGTGCATATAACATCGACGAACATAATTTGGAAAAAAACTTATTCAATTTATAATGCAAATCGTCATATATTCGATTTAGTATAAACTATTGGTTAAGTATGATTTTCTCCGTAAAACCCAAATTACAAGTTCTAGTCAGACATGGATTTTAGGTTTTTAGAACCTACAAAAAAAAAAAGATATAACAACGTTGTCATGCGAGAATCTTTTACATCCTTCGAGTTCCAGCAAAAAAATCACCTCCACGACAGTTCTTGACAGTCTTTTCTTACCCCTCGTCTGTCACTCATGATGAACAAAAAGAAAAAACTCTCCTTCAATAATGAACACAGGTCTCTTTTGAAAAACCTGATTCTTCTTCATCACTGTTGAGGGGTGAATTCGTGTTTAGGTTCTACCCGTCATAGAAACACCAAATGACCTCACAATTCCAAATGTGGTAAGAGAGAGAGTTTCCTTTTCATTGTACCTTGTCCTCCCTTTTATAGGTTTTCCTAAAATCCCTTCTTTTTACTACATCATGACTCATGTCATAACCCCTCTTATTTACTCTTAATGCCATTTCCTTAATCATGACCTTCTTATTCTTGATTAATTCCTTCTTCGTCCTTTCCCCATCATGAGTATTGTCTACTTGGGCTTGGGCTTAGTCCCAAAGTCCCCCTTATTTACCTCAAAATATCCCTTATCGTTAAGGGAACCCCAAGCCTGTTAAAGGGTATTTTTCATGTATCAACAATCACTTGCAATCCTAGTAAATAATTCGAGGAAATGAAAAGTTTGGACCAAAAAGCTTTTAGTATTATTCGTTTTGGCAAAATGTAAATTAGGTCTTCATCTCGGTCAATGATTCGTGATTCAGAAGAAATTCAGAACGATGTTAATCAGTACATATTATATAAGTAGAAACTACCAAATGTTCTTAGTATTAAAATTAGTTTGTCTATTTGGTCCTGTTTACTTAGTCCAATTGCTCTAGGGTCCTTTTTCAAAAATACATTTTTAGTTTGGTCCAAAAATTATTATTTGGTCCTGTTGACTTAAAAACGAAATAACTTTTTAAATATAAGTCAAAGAATAATAAATTTTATATATTCGGAAAGCTTTCGTCGAGATCTATCCAACGAGTACCATTATTACTATATTTTGAAGCTTTTATTTTTACGTTATCCTTTAGCTAAACATCAACTATAAAATGAACTACCATACGAGTTCATTCAACAAAGTGAACATGCTTGAATGAACTATCATATGAGTTCATTCTACAAAATGAACTCCGAGGATGAACTAACATACAACGACTTCATTCAATAAACTACTATTACGAGTTCATTCTACCATTGGGAGTTCATTCTACAGTACAACTACCACAAGTTCATACTACAAATGGACTACCATTTACGAGTTCATTCTACAATATGAACTATCATAATTAACAAATATTACGAGTCCATTCTACAATATGAACTATCATAATTAACTATTATTACGAGTTCATTTTACAAAATGAATTACCATTACTACAATATAAACACATATCATATACGAGTTTATCTTGCAAAGTGAACAACTAGAACTAAATGAACTACTATACTCCAGTGTTCATTCTTGTATATGAACTATCATTTTATCGAAATATTTTTTAAAATTTCGAAACATAGTACAATGGGTACTCGTTGTGTAGGTCTCGTTAAGAAGTTTCCGATTATAAAAAGTTTATTAATTTTCGACTTACATTTTGAGAGATATTAATTTTTTTTTTACTTATTTATGTTATGAAGAGAAATGAAGTAGTAAAGGAAAATAAAGAAATTAGAGGTGGAGCCAATGTGCGGGAAACTAAAGATCGTCGGTTGCAAGAAGGCACACATCTAGAAAATATGTTAGGTTTCATAGATTAGGAAATCATTCTCCTAGTTTCATAGATTTCATCCTAGATTAGATTTCAGAACCTTAGCTTAGATCCCATAGTTTTCCCTTCGATTCATGTTTGTTAGAGCATAGCTCGGTTGAACCCACCAAGCGTTGGTATGTCAAGTTTGGTTTTCATATTTTAGTGAACCAAAACTCATTTTAAGAGTCGCTTGATTATGTACTAGAGTCAATTTCGTATAGGTTAGCTTGAAAATATTAGGATATGAGACATTACAAGTATTGCGAAGACTTGAAGAAGTGAAGAAGTAAGAAGCTACAACGACAACATCATCCTTCCACTTGAGGTTAGTGATATTTGACTTGAACTGTTTCATTCCCTAACGTATCTTTCAAGTCGTGCATATTGAAAACAAAACTGAGAAGCATGAACACTCTAGATAGATATAGTATTAAGGAATACGATATGAAGTTTATTGCTTAAC
Organism: Papaver armeniacum; assembly: GCA_023531295.1. NCBI lineage: Eukaryota > Viridiplantae > Streptophyta > Magnoliopsida > Ranunculales > Papaveraceae > Papaver > Papaver armeniacum. The sequence goes on from JAJJWW010008545.1 coordinate 494,636, forward strand.
CATTAAACTTTGTAGATAAGACATCAACATAATCGTTTGAATGCTATTGTGATTATGTATGGGTATGAGGTGAGGATTTCATCCTAGGAAACAATGTTTTACATGTGTTTTAAGGAAGTAAGTTCATAAACTTGTTTATGAATCGAAAAGGAAATCGTCAGGCGTTATTGGGATTGTTATTCATTGCATATCTTGTGAACATCTAATATGTGTGATTTAGTATAACCCCTCATGACTTGTTCGTGTTCTTGATAGTATTATTCGCAAAGGCCTGACTTATGTATTGGTATGACTTTTATTAGTGAAACCGATCTTAAGTAATCACATGAGATGGTATGATCGAGTTTGTGTTTCGTGTTTAACCGAATCTGGGTAAAGGGGAACCGATCCTATGAAGAGGTGCACAACATCACAAAGGGGAATCGATCCTTGTATGAGGTGCAACAAGGTTTATAACAGAAAGGGGAACCGATCCTACGAACATATGCAACACGTTTTTAGGAAAAGTGGAACTGATCCTATGGACATGTGCAACACATATAATTTAGATACTATATATATGTGGGGAACCGATCCTAGTACCTAGTCAACCGAATTTTGGGAAGCTAGTGTGACTATGCACAATACTCACATGGAGGTAGAACCGAAACTTGTTTTGGTAGAACCGTGAAACCCATGATTTGTGATTGAGCGTTTCTTAATCAATCGCATAGTTCTTGAAAGTCAGATGAACCAATTCTAAACTTGTTTGGAAGTATGGCAAATCGGTTTCAAGGTTGTAAGTATGAAAGAGGATTTACAAAGTAAGGATGTCGGCATACTTTGATCACGTGCAGTAATGTTTATATTTTATTGTTCAAAGTTATTCCTTAATAGATACAGGAAGAAAATCCCAGGATCGAAATAAATAAGTTAAGAATTTTTTATTTAAGGTTGTTAATTTTATTTTAGGAAAATAAGAATTAGTAATGTGCATTTACTATTTGAGATTTTTCAGAGAGATTTTCGATCATTATTTTGGACAGAGTATTTCCAGGAATTATGAAAACCGAATTTTGAATGTATTGAATATCTTTGAGAATATTTTCGGTTTTGGAAATTCCTTGGTGTCCAAACTTCCTTGTCTATAAATACTTAAAGTTTGCATTTCTAGCAAACTAATCCTTCGTGACAGCAAACTTCCTAGGTTGTGTTGTTACTGGTGTAGCCGCCTATTCGGAGAGGAGAGTAACCTAATTAGGCGAAATCTCTTACGACCGCTCAGTTTAAAGTCTTCTTTGGGATTGAGAAGCTCTACGCGTACCGTTGGTGGGAAACTAGATAATTGCGGTTTATCTTTGTTTTCGATTGATTTGATTGACTAACGGTGGTTGAACTTTGATTGCACCTAGTTTGTTTATGCTTGAGAATCTTCTCTTCTGATATAAGATTCACTCAAACTAGATCAAAGTTTTGACATGGATTTTTAGACTGTTGTTAGTGCTACAGACGATCTTGTGATAATCCATTGTTAACAGACTCCGTTCTGTACGTGATTGATCACAAGAGATTCAAGTTGTTGTATAGGTGTTTATTGAAGATCTAAGAAGATTTGAAGACAAATAAGACATTGAAGATTTCTGATTTGGGGTTTATAATCTTTGGTGTGGACAATACTTGTTTCGATATAAGAGGATCCAACAATAATCAGTTTATCCTTGTGGTAGATTGGATTAATTAGTTGTGTAGGTCGGCATCAATACAATTCTTTGTGATTAAAAGAATTAATTGCAAAATCTTAACAATTACTTCGGTAGTTGAGAATAAGATAGATCTAAGAACCTGACGAAGGAGTTTATGTTAAGATAAACAGAAGAGCCTTTGTCTAACTCACATCACTTGGTTGAAGAGAGTTGATACCAAACAGATTTTTGTTCCTTGACTGTTTGGAATACGAACCAATGGAATTGTTCCAAGTATGTGACTTATTCATAGGTCGGAGTCGTGGGAATACAGACGAAACTAGGTGAACTATAAGTTTAGTTGCTTGGTCTCAACTATACGAAGTTAGGTTTAATTTTGTGTAGCGGCTTAATCCTGAGAGTATTAAATTCTGTACAAGGTCCCGGGGTTTTTCTGCATTTGCGGTTTCCTCGTTAACAAAATCTTGATGTGTCATTTACTTTATATTTCCGCATTATAATTGTTTTATTATAATTAAAGTAAATTACACAAACGTTAATTCCTATTTACTTGATAACAATCCTATTGTGTTTGGTTAAGTCCGAACCCTTTATCAAGTAAACATACTTCGTTATTGTATTGTCTCAATCTCGTATCCATAGATGATCACACGAAGTGTGAACCGATTAGTTGCATTGTCTCGACTCAGTCCATAGACAATCACTTTCAGAGAAAGGACTTATAGGTAGGAAAAGTTTTAGCTTGAGGTATATTTGGGTACCCTCGCCTTTTCGATATCTCAATCATGTCCTCTGAACAAAGATTTATCAAAATAGATCGTAAGTTCTTTAGGTTTTCCTGCAAAAAAAAAATACTTCTTCCTCTCATATAACCCTTTCTGAATTTTATTCCTCTGGATCTTCACATGGTCCATTTTCTCTTGTCCAAGCCAAACATGCAGAGTATCTTCTTTGAGATTGCAAAAAACGGTGATGCTGGTAGGCGTATTTGGAAGTATGATGATAAGCAACATTGGTTCATGGAAAACAACTAATCAAACAGTTATGGCTTCTATCTCAATATCACGTTATCCAAACCTAATCCTAAGGTAGATCCGAGCTCCTTCTTCATTCCTGCAGGTGAATGTTTTGAAGGATGGTTGCGATGGCGAATACCTTAGAAGAGATTATCTCCTTCTCTATTTCCATTGGAAAACCTAAATCTTTCACACAGTTCAATTCCAAACTTCTTATGCCCTGATCCTAAATTTAAAGCCTTTCTTTAAAACCAAAAAACCAATTCTATATGGCCAAAATCATGTTCTTCATCAGTCAAACTCTCCTTTTATTTGTGATAGATTTGGAGCACATTTATCTGTTAACATAGAGGGTGATTATAAAATTCACATCAAACATCTAAGAAACTCTAACCCTTTAGGTTGCTGGTTTGATGCTTTTGTAATCTCTTATCCCATTCAAATCACTGATTGGTCATCTGTTTCCACTGCCCTAAGCCAAGAATTGAAACTGTACTCTTTATGTGCCATTTATCCAATAACTTCATATCAAGCACTCTTCCATGTCAATAAAGATCTCTCATATGCTAACTTTGAGTTTAATTTCACTTTTCAAAATGTGATTTACTCAGTGTTTACTTGGGAATAGAATTTTTGGAAAGCATCACTGATTACTGCAACAAATTTTAATTTGGATATTTTTGGAGTCCCTTATGAATTCTGGTCATCAGAAGTTATTCACAAGATTGCAAAGCTACGTGGTGAGATTCTTTCGATCGACCATGTTACCCTAAAACTTGAGGATTTACGTTCAATTCGTATAAGGGTACGAAATCTAAAAGGCATCTATTCAATTCCAAGAGTTATCAACATATCATCAGATAGGTTTCATTGCTTACACCTCCATTAACAGGATTCTACATCCAATGAATCGAAAAATGAATTTTGCATTACCTACTGAGTCAACTTCCAATTACCGAAACTCAAGAAATATCCCAAAGATGTTGGAGAGTCAATACAAGGAATCATTTTCGATCCAAAATTCCAGCACAGCTATTGATTCAATTTGTGAGGAGGTTATTTTTCCAGATTCTGCGACTACTTTTGTGTTTTCTTCACAAGGCAAGTTTCAAATTCTTTTACCCGTAAGTCGTCTCATCATGGGTCCAGTTCCAAAAAAAGAAGAAACTGTAAGCATAGGAAGAAAAAGGCGCATAAAACAACTCAAATTTAGAGAAAGATTTAGAAGTTAACCTTATCACCTGACGACTTAACTGATATGGAGATTGACACTGTACCTGCTTTCGTCTGCGGTCTCAATGATATTTCAGATGATTTTTCTTCCACTACACCAAATGGACAAACAACTTCAGGGGATTTTGCTTCACAACTTTCTTGTCATGCTGCACCAGATGTGCCTACAACATGCACTCCTACAAAAACAACTTATATTATTGTTTGAGGATGAAAACGGTTTCTGATATTTCGGTAATTTCGCGTGAGTGGGTGAGAAACTGAGTCTAAACCCTAAACAATGTACTGCAAGGGAGTACTTTAGATTCGAGAGATCAACCTGTATAAGTCCGGCCTAAACCAAAAAATGGTCGTTCCAGACTTGCTTCGTTCACAAAGTGAAGGAGAAGGGTTGGTTTTAGGGAGGGAAGCGAAGAAAGTGTTGAGACCAGAATAGTTGATTCTGGAAGAGTAGTTGTTTGACTTGTATCAGAAAGTGAAAGCTAACAGATGGGAAAGATAGCAAGTGGTTTCTGAATGTTGTATGTCCTGACCAAAAACTCTCTTTTTGGTGGAAATAGGTAAGACCTATTTATACAAGTCGTAACATAACGTACTCTGGTCACGTAGAAAATGGATACGGCCGAGTAAAGTGGAAGGAGGTGGTAAATGGGTAACGCCTGGAATTGATGTTCCATAATGAAAGGAGAGTTTCACCATTATTCCTTGTATTTACTAACCGACTCATTCTTATGACACTTTCATGTAACGGGCGTAGTGTACGCCACACGCTGTAAACCGCCAAACCAATACCCTTTATGAGCATCCCCCAGTTTGTGACATGTGTTAGATGTCTCGAGTGTTTTCATGGAAAACGTGTAGCAAGGTGTTACGTATGGCATGGTGGCATGCCAGTGGCCATGGTAGAGTTGACATGGCTTTGCCAAAGAATAGGCGCGGCCAAATTTGGGGTTTAGATGCAAACCGTGATGTTTTGGCTTTGGGCCGTAAGTTAGATGGCAAACTTGAATGGTCGAGATCCGCATCTCAGAGGGAAGGATAGCCGTTGATTATCGCAACCCTCCGTTTTGGCATCCAACGTTGAGCATGGCTTTGCCATAGAGTGGGCGCGGCCAAATTAGGGTTTAGGTGCAAACCGTGTGTTTTGGCTTCCGCAAGTTGCCATGAGTCAGGTGGCGAACTTGTGTGGTCGAGATCTACATCTCAAAGAGAAGGGTAGCCGTTGATTATTGCAACCCTACATTTTAACAACCATCGTTGAGTCATGGCCTTGTCAAAGAGTAGGCGCGGCCAAATTAGGGTTTAGGTGCAAATCGTGTGTTTTAGCTTTGGGTCGCAAGTTGCCATGCGTCAGGTGGCGAACTTGTGTGGTCGAGATCTGCATCCAAAAAAGAACGGTAGCCGTTGATTATTGCAACCCTTTATTTGTAGTAGCCAGCGTTGAGTCGTGGCCTTGTCAAAGAGTAGGAGCGGCCAAATTAGGGTTTGGGTGCAAACCGTGATGTTTGGCTTTGGGCCGCAAGTTGCCATGCGTCAGGTGGATAACTTGTGTGGTCGAGATCTGCATCTCAAAGAGAAGGGTAACCGTTGATTATTGCAACCCTTCGTTTGTAGAAGCCAGCGTTGAGCATGGCTTGGTCAAAGAGTAGGCGCGACCAAAATTAGGGTTTAGACGCAAATCGTGATGTTTGGATTTAGGCTGCAAGTTGCCATGTGTCAGGTGGCGAACTTGTGTGGTCGAGATCTTCATCTTAAAGAGAAGGGTAGCCGTTGATTATTGCAACCTTTCGTTTGTAGCAGCCAGCGTTGAGCATGGCTTGGTCAAAGAGTAGGCGCGGCCAAAATTAGGGTTTAGACGCAAACCGTGATGTTTGGCTTTGGGACGCAAGTTTCCATGCGTCAGGTGGCCAACTTGTGTGGTCGAGATCTGCATCTCAAAGAGAAGGGTAGCTGTTGATTATTGCAAACCTTCGTTTGCAGTAGCCAGTGTTGAGTCCTGGCCTTGTCAAAGAGTAGGCGCGGCCAAATTAGGGTTTAGACGCAAACCGTGATGTTTGGCTTTGGGCCGCAAGTTGCCATGCGTTAGGTGGCGAACTTGTGTGGTCGAGATCTGCATCTCAAAGAGAAGGGTAGCCGTTGATTATTGCAACCCTTCGTTTGGTAGCTGGCGGCATGAAAGTATGGCCGGCAAGCTAGGATTTTGGTGTAGTTAGGCGCGGCCAAAAGCTAGGGTCTTAGCGTAGTTTGGGCGCGACCACAATTAAGGTTTGGCGTTTGGCTGCAAGTTGTCACGCGTTAGCTGGTGATCTTGGACGGTTAAGATCTGCATCTTAGATGGAAAGGTGGTCGTTGATCGTTGCAACCCTTCGTTTTTGCGTGGAGAAGTAGATGGCATGGTTTGGCACGGTGGTGCGGTTGGCATGGTTAGCATGCCTTGGCGCAGAGACGTGGATGGCATGGTTTTCCATTGGCACGATGGTGCGGCTAGCATGGTTGGCATGCCTTGGCGCAGATACGTGGCTGGCATGGTTGGCGCAGAGACGTGGTTGGCATGGTGGTGAGGCTGGCATTGTTGGCATGCCTTAGCGCAGAGACGTGGCTGGCATGGTTTTCCATTAGCACAGTGGTGCGGCTGGCATGGTTGGCATGCCTTGGCGCGGAGACGTGGCTGGCATGGTTTGTCCTTAGCACGGTGGTGCGGCTGGCATGGTTGGCATGCCTTGGCGCGGAGACGTGGCTGTCATGGTTTGCCATTGGCACGGTGGTGCGGCTGACATGATTGGCATGCCTTGGCGCAGAGACGTGGCTGGCATGGTTTGCCATTGTCAGGTGGTGCGGCTGGCATGATTGGCATGCCTTGGCGGAGAGCCGTGGCTGGCATGGTTTGCCATTGGCACGGTGGTGCGGCTGGCATGGTTGGCATGCCTTGGCGCAGGGACGTGGATGGCATGGTTTTCCATTGGCACGGTGGGAAAATTAAGGTTTGGCATATACAAAGGTGGTGTCAGTTAATACTAAGGGTTCTGCCGTGGAACATGACACATGTATATAAGAAAAAAAAGGTACTCTGGTACTTCTTACATAAATACGCCGATTGATTTAATAAATGCGCTATTGGTTATAGTGACGTCATGTCAGATGTACGGTTTTACGATTTAATAAATGCACTATTGGCGCAACTCGGCTTGGCTCGGCGCGGGCGGCTTGGCTATTGCTGGGGTATCGTGAGGTAAGGCATGGCGCAGACTTTTGGGCATCGTGAGACTTATCCTTGTGGGCCCGATTGCCTTTTCTTATTCGTGGCTTAAAATAGGGAATCCTTTCCTTATTCGAACTTCAAAAGAATATTACTCCTATAAAAGGGTTGTTCTCCTTTTATTTTATTTTTCATCTCTGTTCTCACGTCTTTGTGCGAGCTGCAGAGTGGTAGCAGTAAAACAAGCTAACATTCCAGGTATGTACTCTAACACTTCTTTTTTCTCTTTTTCTTTTGTCGGTGCAAGCCCTAGCCGTAAATATACTCTCCATGAACCCGTAATTTTTTTTTTTAATGTATGAATGATTCTTCCTTGCTACCAGTATCATAAAAATATTAGTCGCCATGCAGATAGTAAGAAAACCAAGTATTATACAAAACATGCGTGCATGAGTAGGTTGCTGTTACTAGTTTTCTTCTCGTGAAAACCTAGCTAGCTTCAAGGTTGCCTTTCCCTTTTGTGGCCGTGTGAAAATATTCCTCCCTTGGTTGCGAGCGTATTTCCATGATAGAGCATGACTTGACCTGGGTTGTACTTTCCGTGACTTCGCATGCTTCCCGCGGTACTATCTGATTTAGACCAATAACGTATTTCCCTTGACATTACATATGCCTCGTTGGGTAGCATCAGTCCCCATTATCCTAGTCATGAATGTAGTGATGTGGCCAAAGAGAAATTTCCGTGACAAACACGTTATTGTCGTAACCGATCTTGGTAATACTTTATGTATGCTTTTTCTTCAAGGTAGTAATTCTTCGTTTTGTTTTGTTGTAGTTACTTCAATAGCATAAGGAATTCTGTTAAGATGTCACCTGGGAAGAGCCTTGCAACTGTACCGAAGAATGTTAGCAACTCCAAGCCAAATGCGGATGATGATTTTTTTTACAATGTCTTCTTCACCTAGGAAAACCCATCCCAAGTATGTGGCGGTTCTTTTGACTGGTTCAGAAAATGAAGGAGAGGTCCAGTCGGTTCGTCCAGGGCGCATAATGCGATTTTGTCTGCAGGGGAAAGAATATCCTGCTTCTCCCATCGACTTCAAAATCTGTCAGAGCCCGTTGCGTTTTTTGATAAGTGAATGCAAATTCATGATAGGTCAAGACCGTGTGAGGGCCAATTTGACCAAGGCGCAGATTGTTGGAGCTGTCACGGCTTCTGCAACACTTCAAGTTAGGAAAGACATCCAGGGTTTGATCACGTTTGTCTCCAGATGGTGTCCAGATACTCATACTGCTTTATTCAGGTGGGGAGAAATGACCATCTCTTTAGAGAGCATAGCCGTCTTGCTGAACCTTCCCATAATAGGGAATCTTAATATCACGTTGTCTGATGATGAAGAGGAGATGTGTGCCTCCCTTGTAGAGAAGTCAAAAAGGTTCGTCCGAAAGGATCACGAGACGAAGTGCTTCTACAGCTGGTGGGTGTCTGAGCGGTTCCCTGATGAGCCGGAGGTGAACCTAGAATTAGATGACACTCTTCATGTTGTCGCATTTTTAGCTCTGTGGGCTGTCCGAGAGATATTTTTGATGACGGCTTTGGCAAGAAGGAGATAAGGCGATGGCTTATTAAATTTGCCATCAAACCGGCGAAAGGCGTCGTTCTTCCCATTGGGGGCTTGTTTCTTGGTTCTTTGTACACCCATTTGGATCATCTGGTTGTGGATATGTATGTTTCAAACGGTTATTTGAAGGTAGACTCGTATGTTCATGTTGATTTCCTCCAGGCATGGTTGTGGGAGCATTTCGCAAAGTACGCTCCTAAAACGTTAGCTCCGCTTCCTGAGTCTTGCGGCGTCTCTCGAATTATGCGCTGGTCTAATAGGCGTCCAAGATCTAGAGTGAAGCTCATTGATTTTCTTGATAATGTCTATGTTGTTACTTTTCGTCCCTGGGCTCCAGTTCACGCGTCCATAGTTCAGCCGAACACTTTTGCCGCTGCTCCGAACTTGACTTTGCTTTCTTCCGGGGAGAATACAAGTGTTGGAGAAGTCGTATTTATGCGGAGTTGTATCCCTGGACACGTGCCATCTTTCTTTCGGGGATATTGCAAGGCGTTCCCTTATAATATCGATTGTGGCGGCTCGGCATATGGGTTTTGACCAAGGGGTCCCATTTATTCGTCGATCGGTTGCTTCGGAAGAATCGTTGCCGATTGTTCTTAACGCCAAGATGTTCTCGCCAGAGTAAGAGCCTTCCTTTCCTACTCCCAGATCGAAGTACAATGACAACCCCTAGGTATAACAAGTTCTGGAAGGATGAGTTTCTTGCCATCCATGGGTTTGCAGGCGATGTTGTGGAGAATACCCGTGGCAGGCCTTCCTCTGTGACTTCAGAGGAACATCCACTGTTGAGGGAGCCTTCTACTGCTAAGTGAAAATCTCCCGACAGTTCTCAGAAAAAGGAGCGAAGGTCTAAGAACCGTGCGGGTGGTTTCCAGTCGAATTCGTCGGCTCTCGTGACTTTTAGTTCTTTCAACACACGGGTATGGGCAGCTCCTTTTTGATTTGAGTGATTCACACAAATCTTCTATTTCGTTGCTAAGCATCTTTTCTTTTCTGATTCAGGGCCTTGACAGCGCAAACCCCTTTGACAAACTCGCGTATAGTCATAAATCGGCTACTAAGTCTCCTGAGGATGTAGAAGAATCCGAGGAGGAAGAAAGATCGGGATTCAGCAGTGATGATGAAAGTGCTTCCGAAGGTGACACTGAGTCTTCCTCCGGCGAATCCGCAGATGAGTCAGTAAGTTTATGCGTTCTTTTTTTTTTTTTGCCCTTTTTTTTGTAGTGAAAGCTAAATCGTAATGTTGCAGGAGGGGATTGTTTCTGAAGAGGGTCTTGAGGTGGAGACTCTCCACAATGAAGGTACAGCCATGGAAGCCGCGCCTATATGTGTCTCGGAGATGGACGTTGATAACGGTGAAACCGAGATGGTGGGAAGTACTTCGGCGACCATTGGTGCGGTCGTGGTCAGGAATCCTTTGCCGGTCGCAGATTCAGTTTCGGGCGCCATTTTCGTGCCTCCATATTTGACTCCCCACGAAGACCATGTGTTGGTTGGAGGCTTCAGTGTGCCAGCCAAGTATGCAGAGTTGTATACCAGGATGTGGGAAAAATACGGACATATCGCCACGACCAAGAAGTTCACTAGCCGATTTGCATTGGTCAAGCGTGTGGAAGAAGCTTTATCTTCAATTCACCATATGTGCAACATGACTGGTCACACTATTTCTGGAGATGTGATCTCAAGCTGGAAGTTTCACCGGGATTTGTGTGTAGACTTTGAGTTTAATGTCTCCTGGTTCTGCAAGGGCTTCTGAGAGATGTGATCCAAAGACTGCAGGCTAAAACGGTTGATGGTCCTTCTGCGGATTCGATTAATCATCAGGCGGCAAAAGTCGATAAGTTGTCCCAGGAGCTGGAGAAGTTATCTCAGGAGTTGAAACTGAAGCAGGCGGCCTTCAAAGTATGAAGAACGTTTTCTCCAAGAAGAACGATCCGTTGTTGAACGATTTTCCTTGAGCGTGTTACTTTTCTGAAACTCCTTTCCTTAGTATTTTTTTTTTTTTTTTTTTGAAAGGCAAAGAAACGCCTAGTTTATGGTTCAGTTTTCTTTTTGGATTCATAGATGATTGCTTTTTATAAGAGTTTTTGGATTATTTTGGGATAATGGTCTTTTGATATGTTAAAGCCTGAGTTGCAAGTGTAGGTATCTAATCATCTAGGAAAATTGTGAAACCGTGAATGTTGCATGACGGGTAAAGTATGGGATGAAACTTGGGAATAACATGGTGTTTGGTTTCAACGTGGAAACCTATAGTAATTAGTTATGTATCCTGGCCGGACTTACTTGTTTTTATTACCTACTTCAACAAAACGGATCCCAAACAGCAAGTTCAGGCGACGTCGAATTGCCCGTTGTTGATGGTGGATTTTCGTTTAAGGTTATATTTGTAAAAACCAGAGAAAATCATGCGCTGACATCTTGTAAAAGATAAAGCCATCTATAAGTGTTGGATACTCCCTCACTTAATTCACCAAGAATGGAGCATGTAGCAACAATCCCATTCTGTGAATACATGAAATTCCTCCAGGTTGGAGCATGTAGCAAAAATCCCTTCTGTGAATTTCATATCGGCCTTGTATTTCTGTACTCATTATCGAGTGTGGCATGACGATCGAGTGTTACTCTTACAGAGTAACACGAACCTCCAAGCACTATAATGAATCATTATCGATGTGGCATGACAGTCGAGTGTTACTCTTACGAGTAACACGAACCTCCAAACACTATAATGAAACCATGTACGAAATACCCGTACAGGCCGATTCTCGGTGTGTTATACTAGCCCGAGCCCTCTCGGTGTGTTATACTAGCCCGATTGAGCCCTCTCGGTGTGTTATACTATCCCGATTGAGCATCCCAAGACCGACCATATCAGTCTGGATATGATCTGATCACAGCCATCCAACTCCACAAGCATGATTGGATGATCCCAGATCAATTCCATCACCCCCAAGCAGGTATAGAATACACACAGCCGACCCCGCATGGTCGACTGGCCTTCGCTTGCCAAGAAACCGTCCATACCAAGCATTATGGACGGAAAACCCTAAATTAGGGTTTGCGGCATATTACATGTGCCGCAAAGCAGTCTCAACCATCCATCTTCGCAGGTATAGATGGAGGGTGTAGATGTAGACTCAAAGGGCCCGGAGCATGTCGACACAATCACCATGTGACCGCCTACATACATGACCAGTCGGTCAAAACCAACCATGATTGGTTACAACAAATTCATCCGCTTTGAAAGAGCATGGTCGCACGGCTTTGCAAGCCAAAATTAGGGTTCAAGCCATCACGCGCGTCCATCTTCTCCTAAGCACGAATGGAGGGTCACAGTTAGATTGAGCAAGGGTCGGTCACACCAGCATGACCACCGTGAGCCCGTCTACCTCCTCATGCGGTCGGCCAAGGCATATCATTCCTGGCCAATCCAAAACGCCCGCTCAAACATGCGTGGTTACACTTCCCAAATTGCAAATCGATCTCGACCACTCAACTTCACCGGACGAATTGGGTGGCTTAGATCACGTTTCATGAGACGGTAAGACATAGGCGTGAACATCAGCCTACCGTCTACACGCCAAACCAGCCGGCCAAGACCGACCAAGCTAGGTCGTCTTGGAAAACGCGCCGGAAAAGGGTATGGCGCGCGGCTTCTTGCGGTATCAAACTCTTATCGCAAAATCAATCTCGACCACTCCTCTTTGACGGTCAAATCAAGTGGCCCAGATCGCGCTTTCATGAGGGAACGGAATACAGGCACCTACACCATCATGCCGCCAACACGCATGTATGGTCGGTCCTCTCCAAAATCCTTCCCACGCTTGGTTTCGACCAAGCTAAAGAGTGATGCTTGCGCACCTCTTTAAAAACCCTAATTTCATCAACGGTCGCAGATGAGTGTCTCAAACATCATCTCGTCCGTCCGACCTCACCCGACTTGGTTATACAACCACAGTCGGGAGTTGTTTGGTTAGTGAGGAGTCATTACCCATCACTGTACCACACCGTAATGCGGCAAGACTGCATAAAATACACACGGTACTTCACAAGTATCGACTTTACGAATAACGCAGTTATTCAATTGCATTACATGCTATCTTTCGTGGATCCACGAGCCACATTCCAGACATCAATCATGTCACAAACTGGGGGATGCATACTGGGGTATTGGTGTGGCGGTTTACAGCGTGCAGCGTGCAACGCGCCATCACAAGAACGTGTTAGGAAGTCATGGACGGTTAGAGATGAACAGGGAAAAGTGGGCAAGACCGGTCGTGTGTTACCGACACACAACTCCACTACTCCATCATTCCACTACCTCCACTTCCCACGAGAAACGTGAATGAGGCTCAATGACTTGTATAAATAGGGTCTCCGCCTATTTCCAAAACAACAAGGAATAACGGAGAACAACACAAGTTCGGGCAGACGAAAACCAAGTGTTAATACAAACCGTATTCAAACACTCGAGCACGCTTGCATCAACCGTAAGCTTGCTCATCTTTCTGTTACAAGTCATAAGCAAGCCAACACCTTCACAATCTCAACACCTTCTTCGCTTCCCTCCCTAAGATCAACCCCATCTCCTTCACTTTGTGACCGAAACAAGTCTGGAACGGCCATTTCTTGGTTTAGGCCGGACTTGCCGCATTGATCTCTCGAATCTACAAGCACTCACCGCGTGAGTGCATTTGTTGAAGGTTTAGATTCATTCCTCATCCACACCCCAAATTACCAAATTCTAGGAGAGTAGTTTTCACCCATCAACAATTGGCGACCACAGTGGGAGGTTGATCTATCGGTTGCAAAAAATTGAGTTCTCAATTCTTCGGTTTTCGGCTCACGATGCATCCTCATCAGGAAACCACAGGCGGTTCAGATACCATGAGAAGTGTAGATAGAATCTTGGAGGATGTCTTGGAAAATCAAGTCGGGTATCACCTGAAGAAGAGCGAGACATTTCGCCTTTTGAATGACATAGCAAAGCATAATTACAAGAAGGATCGGCGGGCATCTACTCAAGCAAAGTGCAAGAAATCTTGAATCCTTAGTCGGGAGTCACACCTTTACCGGTGGAGAGGCAAAAGAGCGTTTAACCGCAGGTGACTCGGGAAAGATGAACAACATGGTCCAGTCAACAATGAAGAACCGAGGCAACTCCACAGAGGAGAGGACTTGTCCGGAGTACTACAACGTCTACCGGATAAAAAAATGGAGCCTGCAGCTTACGGATCCCTGCTGGAAGATTTACATCTCAAGACCCTTGTCGAAGCCGTGAAGAAACGCTTGAGGAAGGAGAGATCAATCAAGTAACACGTGAGTACAGAGGATGGGAACGTTCAATTCGATCACTCAGCAGTGACATTACAACACCTCCCATCACCTGAGCCAGAGCAGCTGCAAGTCCTGGCATCTCATCAAGTGTAACACCTCCGGTAGTCACCAGAACAACAACTTCCACTCCTTCATCAGGACGAGGAACCGGAGGGGCGAGAGGAGGACCATCTCCCATTATTGCAGACTTGATGGAAAAGCAGGAAGTTCTTGTCAAGACTCAAACGGATATGGCCGCAACTCGGAAAGAGGTACTCACTTTTCTTAAGACATTAACTGATCGATTTCCACATGACCCGCAACAGCCCCTGGAGCCAACAAGGAATGAATTCAACGCACCGGAGAAGGTACTTCAATGGCACGGACCTACATGGACCTGATCAAAGAAGCGACATCAGATATGAGCGGTCCTGTCATGGAGGCTCCTACACTGGGGACTGATCCTCACAACGATCTTCCTCAAGTCAATAGTTTCACTATGAACCAGAGGCCGGTGGATCGGGAAGCGGTTTCTCTAGTGGAAAGTTTATGCAAACTTTCACATCTCTCGAAGAATCAGGCGCGCAGACGTTTTCTTGCTATCAACCGGAGGAAGGTCACGACCGTGACCTACATGTCACCGCACGCATCAATGATTCAGAGTTCAAGACGACCCTTATCTACATAGGATCGTCTTCATTACTCTCAAGATTCTCAGGACATCCAAGGCTCTCCCAGGCAAGGTTTTACGGAAGCCTACCACAATGACGGACTTCGAGGGAAACCAAACCAGCACATACGGGAGAAGCTCCGTGGAAAGAATCAGACAAGTTAGTTGCATCCCACTCCCCATGTGGGCGTCAATTCAGGAAGAAGACCGACTTGCATCATTGAGGGCTAGTACCCACGATGCATCTTTGCCGTGAAGCATTCTTCACCATCTTCGTGAAGCCACAACCCACGTTCACACAAGGAGGGAACGAACTTTTATGGCGGGTCGTGACCAGAAAGGAAAACGGTATACCGGCACTGCCATTATCAGCAGAGGAGACTGTTACCCAGTCTCTCCACCTAATGGAATGCTACAACAACAACGAACCACAAGAGCAAGTGCTAGATGCTCCACAACAGCTGCAAGATGGCACCAACTCTACAACTGATGAAATTGAAATCGTTGAGGAATCTCCTAGGCCTATCTCCATCAGCTCAACCTTGTGTACGGATAAACGCACGAAGCTCGTGCAACTTCTCAAAGAGTACCAGAACATATTTGCTTGGAGATATGAAGAAATGCCGGATGAAAATTGGTCACCCATCATATACATGTCATACCTGTATCCAAGTCGTTTAAACAGTTGTAGTTCATACATGAGGAAAATGGATAGATCGAGTCTTGCATAGACTTCGAGAGACTTGAACAGTCTTTGCTCCAAAAACGATCCTCCTCTGCCTAACATCGACATGTTAATAGATACAACCAAATGGACACGGCATGTTCTCCTCCATGGATGGATGTAGCGGCTACAAATGAGATAAGGATGTACGAGCATTATGCAAGTAAGATATCTTTTGAACTCCTCTCGGAAATTTTTATTATACCATGCTGCCATTTGGTTTAAAGAGTGCCGGTTCAACGTATAACCGCTCTATGACGGTAATCTTCCACTTGAGCCGATACCTCAAGGGAGCAGCCTCAAGAAGATAACGATATCCAACCGTCATATCGAGAGAGATTCGGGCGAGTTACTCTATCAGACAGTGGTCGAACAAGATCCGTGTGAGTCACTTTATCGACAATGGTACATGTCTATCACGCTATATTGGAGAATCCGCGCTTTTGGTCATCCTCTGGAGCTGTTGAACGCTCATCTACAACAACATATGCCCTGATAGAAAGAACCAGGCCTGCCGGAAGAGCCTCATAATGTTTGTAGGGGCATATATCTCACCAACAGGCGATACAACATTCAGCCTTCGTAGCAGTTCCTTGAAGCGAAGTAGAGGAAAACCACCAAGATACAACATCATGGCGTCCATCAACTCCAACTCCAGTACCACGTGCACGAATCCCACAATGATGAAACAACGTCCAAGGTATTCCATACCTAGCTCGACAACAACCACTACGGACAAACCATGTAAACCACGCTTGGGGACTGAGGCTCAGCATGAAGTCCCTTCACCGTCAGTCAAGGACTTCTTCAACATGAGAAAGATGGTCAGTCAAGGATCATGGATTCGCAAGGGTAATCGAACCGAAGAGGAAGCCACTTCAACGCTCCCTCGCAGAAGCGCTTCAATGGTCTATTCAAGAGCCGCCGCAACGCTCTCTCCGAGACCCACGTTCGCTTCAGAATCCTTCTTCAACCTTCTCTCCAGGACCCACCTCAACGGTCGCATCAGAAACCACTTTAACATCCTCTCGAGACGTTTCAACACTCAAGCTGCATCAATAATCTGCGCTCCGGTCAAGTTATCTTTGATGTACTCATTGCTCAACATACGTCTCATCCATCCTTCATAAGGGCCCAGGGGAGCATGAAAAACCTAAAAGTCGATAGGAGAAGAGTTATCTTGTGGAACAGATATTTTCCTATAGTTGAAAAGGCGCGGTGAACAACTCATCATCAATGTTCGGCATATCTTTGAAGCTTTCAACACCTCCCGACTTGGCACCAGCATTATCTCCAGAAGACATCTCAACAGGGATTCTTTTCTTCCACAATGAAATAAAAGACAGGAGTTAGAACTTGTATGAAAATACAGGAGAGATATAGTCACACGGCAAGACACAACTCACATCGGAGCACACAATGGCCGGTCCAAACACCATTCAAGTCCGGTACACATTTTAGTCCGGTACAAATTTTAGTCTGGTGTTGATTTCAAGACCAGGTACAAGTTTCAAGACCGGTACAAGTTTCAAGTCCGTCAGCGTATGTGGGTGAGACTCACGTGAGACACAACAACCCCACATTCGAACAAGCAGCGCAGATGGCCCCACGAACGAAGCAGTGCAGCGGTTCGTCGATTAGGCACAACCCCACGATCGAGTGAAGCGGGCGCAATAGCCCCTCGACCGAAGCGAGGCATAGCAAGGTCGATCGAAGCGAGCAAGGCCGACATCATACTAGGGAAACACTCTCCTATATGCCTTTTGAACGTGACATACTCCAAGGACAGGATGACCCGTCCCTCCCGGGTAACATCTAACTTTGCCTCATAAGTTTTATCTTTAATCGTCACCATCTCATGCCTACCACACAATAGTGTAACCATTATGTGCTAGGCGGGGGACTTAATGTTGATGGTGGATTTTCGTTTAAGGTTATATTTGTAAAAACCCGAGAGAAAATCATGCGGCGACATCTTGTAAAAGATAAAGCCATCTATAAGTGTTGGATACTCCTCACTTAATTCACCAAGAATGGAGCATGTAGCAACAATCCCATTCTCGTGAATACATGAAATTCCTCCAGGTTGGAGCATGTAGCAACAATCCCTTCTCGTGAATTTCATATCACCTTGTATTTCTGTACTCATTATCGGTGTGGCATGACGGCCGAGTGTTACTCTTACAGAGTAACACGAACCTCCAAGCACTATAATGAATCATTATCGAGTGTGGCATGACGGTCGAGTGTTACTCTTCTGAGTAACACGAACCTCCAAACACTATAATGAAACCATGTACGAAATACCCGCACGTGCTGATTCTCGGTGTGTTATACTAGCCCGAGCCCTCTCGGTGTGTTATACTAGCCCGATTGAGCCCCTCTCGGTGTGTTATACTAGCCCGATTGAGCATCCCAGACCGACCATATCGGTCCGGATATGATTCGATCGCAGCCATCCAACTCCACAAGCATGATTGGATGACCCCCGGATCAATTCCATCCCCCAAGTAGGTATGGAATACACACAGCCGACCCCGCATGGTCGACTGGCCTTCGCTTGCCAAGAAACCGTCCATACCAAGCATTATGGAATGGAAAACCTAAATTAGGGTTTGCGGCATATTACATGTGCCGCAAAAGCGGTCTCAACCATCCATCTTCGCAGGTATAGATGGAGGGTGTAGATGTAGACTCAAAGGGCCCGGAGCATGTCGACACAATCACCATGTGACCGCCTACATACATGACCAGTCGGTCAAAACCAACCATGATTGGTTACAACAAATTCGTCCGCCTGAAAAGAGCATGGTCGCACGGCTTTGCAAGCCAAAATTAGGGTTCAAGCCATCACGCGCGTCCATCTTCTCCGGCACGAATGGAGGGTCACAGATTAGATTGAGCAAGGGTCGGTCACACCAGCATGACCACCGTGAGCCCGTATACCTCCTCATGCGGTCGGCCAAGGCATATCATGCCTAGCCAATCCAAAACGCCCGCTCAAACATGCGTGGTTACACTTCCCAAATTGCAAATCGATCTCGACCACTCAACTTCACCGGACGAATTGGGTGGCTTAGATCACGTTTCATGAGACGGTAAGACATAGGCGTGAACATCAGCCTACCGTCTACACGCCAAACCAGCCGGCCAAGACCGACCAAGCTAGGTCGTCTTGGAAAACGCAGCCTAAAGGAAAAGGGTATGGCGCGCGGCTTCTTGCGGTATCAAACTCTTATCGCAAAATCAATCTCGACCACTCCTATTTGACGGTCAAATCAAGTGGCCCAGATCGCGCTTTCATGAGGGAACGGAATACGGGCACCTACACCATCATGCCGCCAACACGCATGTATGGTCGGTCCTCTCAAAATCCTTCCCACGCTTGGTTTCGACCAAGCTAAAGAGTGATGCTTGCGCACCTCTTTAAAAACCCTAATTTCATCAACGGTCGCAGATGAGTGTCTCAAACATCATCTCGTCCGTCCAACCTCACCAGACTTGGTTATACAACCCCAGTGGGGAGTTGTTTGGTTAGTGAGGAGTCATTACCCATCACTGTACCACACCGTAATGCAAGCACTGCATAAAATACACACGGTACTTCACAAGTATCGACTTTACGAATAACGCAGTTATTCAATTGACATTACATGCTATCTTTCGTGGATCCACGATCCACATTCCGGACATCAATCATGTCACAAAGCGGGGATACATACTTTGGGGTATTGGTCTGGCGGTTTACAGCGTGCAGCGTGCAACGCGCCATCACAAGAACGTGTTAGGAAGTCATGGACGGTTAGAGATGAACAGGAAAAGTGGGCAAGACTGGTCGTGTGTTACCGACACACAACTCCACTACTCCATCATTCCACTACCTCCACTTCCCACGAGAAACGTGAATGAGGCTCAATGACTTGTATAAATAGGGTCTCCGCCCTATTTCCAAAACAACAAGGAATAACGGAGAACAACACAAGTTCGGGCAGCGAGAAACCAAGTGTTAATACAAACCGTATTCAAACACTCGGAGCCTGCTTGCATCAACCGTAAGCTTGCTCATCTTTCATTACAAGTCATAAGCAAGCCAACACCTTCACAATCTCAACACCTTCTTCGCTTCCCTCCCTAAGATCAACCCCATCTCCTTCACTTTGTGACCGAAACAAGTCTGGAACGGCCATTTCTTGGTTTAGGCCGGACTTGCACAGATAGATCTCTCGAATCTACAAGCACTCACCGCGCAGTGCATTTGTTGAAGGTTTAGATTCATTCCTCATCCACACCCCAAATTACCAAATTCTGCAGGAGTAGTTTTCACCCATCAACACCCGTGAAAAGTCCCTAATTGTTCCCCGTCGCGTGATTATTGATAACTGGGCCGTCGATCCTAAGCGAATCGTATGCTTTTTTTTTATTTTTTGGAAGTCCCCACTCGGCTCTTGTTGTATTACGCTTGGTAACTGTTACGACTGGTAACTGTGTCGTTGATCCCTGAGCGGATCATTTGTTGCTACCGTTCCGAGATCTAAGTCAAACAATGAGATCGAGAGTTGAAAATTGACAGCGTGACCGAAAGATCAATCCTCCCGCTGTGGTCGCCAATTGTTTGAGGGTGAAAACGGTTTCTGCTGATTTCGGTAATTTCGCGTGAGTGGGTGAAAAACTGAGTCTAAAACCTAAACAATGTACTGCAAGGGAGTACTTTAGATTCGAGAGATCAATCTGTACAAGTCCGGCCTAAACCAAGAAATGTCCGTTCCATACTTGCTTTGGTCACAAAGTGAAGGAGAAGGGTTGGTTTTAGAGAGGGAAGCGAAGAAAGTGTTGAGACCGGAATAGTTGATTCTGGAAGAGTAGTTGTTTGACTTGTATCAGAAAGTGAAAGCTAACAGATGGGAAAGCTAGCAAGTGGTTTCTGAGTGTTGTATGCTCCTGACCAAAAACTCTCTTTTTGGTGGAAATATGTAAGACCTATTTATACAAGTCGTAACATAACGTACTCTGGTCTCGTAGAAAATGGAAACAGCCGAGTAAAGTGGAAGGAGGTGTTAATGGGTAACGCCTGGAATTGATGTAACATAATGAAAGGAGCGTTTCACCATTTTTCCTTGTATTTATTAACCGACTCATTCTTATGACACTTTCATGTAACGGGCGTAGTGTATGCCGCACTCTGTAAACCGCCAAACCAATACCCTTTATGAGCATCCCCCAGTTTGTGACATGTGTTAGATGTCTCAAGTGTTTTCATGGAAAACGTGTAGCAAGATGTTACGTGTGGCATGGTGTGGCATGCCAGTGGCCATGGTAGATTCGACATGGCTTTGCCAAAGAATAGGCGCGGCCAAATTTGGGGTTTAGATGCAAACCGTGATGTTTTGGCTTTGGGCCGTAAGTTAGGTGGCGAACTTGAACAGTCGAGATCCGCATCTCAGAGGGAAGGATAGCCGTTGATTATTGCAACCCTCCGTTTTAGCAGCCAACGTTGAGCATGGCTTTGCCATAGAGTGGGCGCGGCCAAATTAGGGTTTAGGTGCAAATCGTGTGTTTTGGCTTTGGGCCGCAAGTTGCCATGCGTCAGGTGGCGAACTTGTGTGGTCGAGATCTGCATCTCAAAGATAAGGGTAGCCGTTGATTATTGCAACCCTTCGTTTTAGCAGCCAGCGTTGAGTCATGGCCTTGTCAAAGAATAGGCGCGGCCAAATTAGGGTTTAGGTGCAAACCGTTTGTTTTGGCTTTGGGCCGCAAGTTGTCATGCGTCAGGTGGCGAACTTGTGTGGTCGAGATCTGCATCTCAAAGATAAGGGTAGCCGTTGATTATTGCAACCCTTCATTTGTAGTAGATAGCGTTGAGTCGTTGCCTTGTCAAAGAGTAGGCGCATCCAAATTAGGGTTTAGGTGCAAACCGTGATGTTTGGCTTTGGGCCGCAAGTTGCCATGCGTCAGGTGGCGAACTTGTGTGGTCGAGATCTACAACTCAAAGAGAAGGGTAACCGTTGATTATTGCAACCCTTCATTTGTAGAAGCCACCATTGAGCATGGTTTGGTGAAAGAGTAGGCGCGGCCAAAATTAGGGTTTAGATGCAGACCGTTATGTTTGGCTTTGGCCCGCAAGTTGCCATGCGTCAGGTGGCGAACTTGTGTGGTCAAGATCTGCATCTCAAAGAGAAGGTTAGTCGTTGATTATTTCAACCCTTCGTTTGTAGCAGCCAGCGTTGAGCATGGCTTGGTCAAAGAGTAGGCGCGGCCAAAATTAGGGTTTAGACGCAAACCGTGATGTTTGGCTTTGGGCCGCAAGTTGCTATGCGTCAGGTGGCGAACTTGTGTGGTCGAGATCTACATCTCAAAGAGAAGGGTAGCCGTTGATTATTACAACCCTTCGTTTGTAGTAGCCAGCGTTGATTCGTGGCCTTGTCAAAGAGTAGGCGCGACCAAATTAGGGTTTAGATGCAAACCGTGATGTTTGGCTTTGGGCCGCAAGTTGCCATGCGTCAGGTGGCGAATTTGTGTGTCGAGATCTGCATCTTAAAGAGAAGGGTAGCCGTTAATTATTGCAACCCTTCGTTTGGTAGCTGGAGGCTTGAAAGTATGGACGGCAAGCTAGGATTTTGGTGTAGTTAGGCGCGGCCAAAAGCTGGGGTCTTGGCATAGTTTGGGCGCGACCACAATTAAGGATTGGCATTGGGCCACCAGTTGCTACGCGTTAGCTGGTGACCTTGGACGGTTAAGATCCGCATCTTAGATGGAAAGGTGGTCGTTGATCGTTGCAACCCTTCGTTTTGGCGTGGAGAAGTGGATAACATGGTTTGCCATTGGCACGGTGGTGCGGCGGGCATGGTTGGCATGCCTTGGCGCAGAGACGTGGCTGGCATGCCTTGGCGCATAGTTGTGGCTGGCATGGTTTGCCATTGTCATGGTGGTGCGGCTGGCATGGTTGGCATGCCTTAGCGCAGAGACGTGGCTGGCATGGTTTGCCATTGGCACGGTGGTGCGGCTGGCATGGTTGGCATGCCTTGGCGCAGAGACGTGGCTGGCATGGTTTGCCATTGGCACGGTGGTGTGGCTGGCATGATTGGCATGCCTTGGCGTGGTGTGACTCAATAATGTTGTAGAAAGTGGTAGTAAGGTTGTCGTTCACTCGGACTTGATGAAATCGATTCTAGGATTTAATAAAAAAAATAATAAATATAAAGAATATATACAATTTATGTCACAAGACGGAGAGATGTGCTGGGACTCAGGATTCGGCCAAACTCATAACAAAAGGTTCAATTTATTTATTCTCAACAATTAAAGCTCAATAAACAAAATAACACCGACTCTTATTTTTGCCAAGGTAGACTCTCAAAAGATTAATTGTATCCCTAAGCATAGATTATCTAAACAAAGCATAACCTATCTAATTGAATAACAACCAATTTAATCAAATCATAATTCTATTTTAATTAGTGCAAAAGTCAAATAGAGAATTAATTAAAATTACCCATGTATGAAATTTGTCTTCCTCCGTCGTTCCAGTGATGGGTTCTAGCTCATCATGTTGGAAACACGCTCAAAATCCATTTTTATTGCTCAAAAATATGGTTACAAATGATGAACAAAGGAGAATGATGAAAACCGGGTTTGCAACAGTTATAGATGTTGCACACACTGTTACAAACTACGATAGAGAATAAGTGCGTCTGTCTCCTAAGTCTGCCCCCTCCGTATTACGACCCTCGGCTTTGTGTCGTAGACACTGTAGAAGAACGACTGCTTCTGGCGGTCCGTTCTTCGTGTTCTTCAGGGAAGCAGCAGCAGAGAATGGTCTTCTCTGTAACTTTGATTTTCGGCTCTTCTTGCGTTCTAACACCTCCCAATCTCTCCGTCTTTTTCTATGCTATCTCCCCCACTATTTATAACCCAACAGCCTCGATATATATCGCCATAACGTCAAATAATTCTCAATATTCTTCACGGCCTGTTTTAGGAAATAATCTCGATTTTTGATTTCTCTACGCGTTTTAAAGCCTCCAAATTGCTATATTTAACTCATTCACACTCCATAGAGTTGTTAGGATCTGCCAGATACGTGCAAACACCTCTGTTGCTCGCGAAATCTCGTGAATATCTCCTCCGGCGTGTGCTGCCCTGATTTTGTTCTCGCGGAAATTACAGCCAATTTGGATCGAAACCAGCACCTATAACAGCCATGTTAGGCCCAAAGGAAGATACCCAATCAATTCCAGCCCTTTAGTCTCACGGGAAGAGCTCCAAATTCGCAACCCTAATTCTGCCCGTGAAACCAAGCTTTTCCCGCCAATTTCTGAATTTTGAAATGGAGAAGATGAAGTCCCCCTATCCTGTTCTGGGGTGCGAATAGCAGGTGCCTCCTTGGGGTGCCCCTTAGCAACTGGGTTACCCCTTATCCAAAGACGAGAGTCCGAATATCAAATGTCCTCCGGGGGTGTTCCGCGCAACTTTTCGAGCCGATTTTTCCAAAAAATATTTATTTCCAAAAATACCTAAAAATGCATAAAAACACAATATTAGTACAAAAATCGAGTTCCAACAATACCAGCACTCAGGACAATTCAGACACAAAAAATGTGTCTATCAAATACCCCCAAACTTATTATTTGCTAGTCCTCGAGCAAATTTATTCTAAAAAATAAAAATCATTTGAACCCCTAGGTGGCCCTAGTGGCGGAGTGTTGTCTCGGAGGGTTTACCAGAGGTGTACCCACAAAACCTTTACCCAGCACCCTAGCTATCTACGAGAACCTTGGAAGGCACTAAAAAATCTCCTTGGTTGGCATACTTATTGACTACGGGAGGAAGTACCCCGATGCGAAATTCCAATTCTTTGTACACGAGTTTGCACTCAAGCATACTAAAATTCATATATAAGTCACGAGCTCTACTCGAGATAGTCGCACTATGGACATCAATACCCGAGTCAAAACTAATCACATGGATAGATCAAGAAGATGGATATAGAGAAAAACATAGATGGTTTTGATGTTTACTAAGTGAACGGTGTTTCCCATATACTGTCGAAGGCCTCCGCCAAAATGAACCTATCCTAATGGTGAGATACTAGTCGACTAATATCAACACACTTTGGCATATACAAGGGAACCAGTGGTCGATAATCCTAACTCTAGGTCAACACAATGGCATATACAAGGGTTCCGGTGGTCGACTTTATTGAATTTATTAGGTTGGTCTGATGGTCTGGTCTCAATTTCTCTCTTTTTTTTTTTTTTTTTTTTTTTTTGTATCTCAATCACTCTAATTCACCCTAGCATTGGTAACAACTTGATTCGTGGGCCCCACCTAATCACTTAGAGAAACATAGTTTAAAAAGAACAAAACAAAATAAAAAAGAAGTGAAAAGGACTCAACGAGATATGGTGAAACTATCATGTTATTTCTAACACACGACCTCCGTGCTTTTATGAATAGACTCTTTAGATGTTGCCATCTAATCGGATTGGTTCCTCAACTCCTACAACCAAAATGCTTCCATCCACTTAGATTGGTTAGTGCCATCCTTAATAAGCATAAATTTCTAGGCTCGGAGTTTATTTATTGCAACTAAAAAGTTTCTCCCATACCCCCAAACTTAAATCTAACATTGTCCTCAATGTTCTAAAGATAAAATTAAAAGCATGAACAAGGAGAAAGCGTTACCATTTGAAGTAAAAGAGTTAAGGAAAGATATTACCGTGTTGCAAGAGCATGGGTTACCTCCCAAGAAGTGCTAAGTTTAAAGTCTTCACCCCGGACATTGGAAAGGATTAGTCACCTCGGAGAATCATATAGCTTGATCGGAATAACTGCGGGTCATCTGGATCAAAAAGTGCTAACCACAAGAAGAGGAGACTGCAACAGACCAGGAAGATATCCAACACACCTTTATCTATCTTTTTGTTTAAGACAACTACATCTAGTTTTGGTTCGGGTTCGGGCTCTATAAAAGGGTCTAGATAACATATTTTCATGGGTTGCGTTTCCTTAAAAGAAGGATTCTTAAGATCAGGTTGTAGAGTCTGGAAATACTCAGTTAAGAACTTAAAAGCACATAACAATAACCTGAATAATTGAGGATCCTCTAAGTCAATCAGTTTTGACTTACACGGTGACCACAATAAGATTGGTGGTCTTCCTTAAGCAAATGTGTCGACCCTAATCTCCTAAAATAATTAGGTTTAGCCTCAAAACTTAATAATTGACACATCTGAAACTTATACGTTCCCACAATTGGTCGAAAAATATTTGGTGGGAAAACAAAATCAATCGTGGTATCATAGCCTGGTTTAACCACATCAACCAGAGGATGGGTTCTTAACAACTGAACTTCTTTATGGACACAACTAGGTTCAGGAAAAAGTGTATGAAGATAATCTTTTAAAATGGTTGAGGCACATATGTCAAGTCCCAAGTTAGGGACTTTTCTAAGAGTTAAAGCACATGGAGAATGATAATCATCCCCAAACTTAGAGTTTTCAGTGTCTCTAGAAAGACTAGTCACAACTTCCCTAATTTCAAGGTCATCGATTCACGAAAATGGTCAATTGATTCTTCTAAGTCGGGTACATCCTCACTCATCTCTACGAGTTCATTTTCTTTTTCTAAGTCTATTGTTTCTAAATCGCTAGACTCAAAATATACTCGTTCCTCTAAACCATCATTGGCTTCGTAATCAAAAGGAAATACTACATCGTCTAAAACGGGGGTATCTCTAGTCAAATCCTCATTCTTTTGAATAGGTGAATAATTATTAAAATTATTTGGATTTGAACTAGAAATATTATCATCATTAAGCTCAATTGGAGTAACAAATTCCTGATCACTATGCCTACTGATTTCAAATTCTTCATCACTATCCTCATCATAATCATCATTATAATAATATGAAAATGGTTGAACCTCATCTAGACAAGTAGTGTTACCAATTTTATCCTCGTCATCTTGATTATAAATATCCTCATTTTCATGGGTATTATTGGAAACACTGTATTGGGAATTAAGATTATTTCGAGCAAGTTTTTCGACAATCCTATTTGTACTTTCAGTAAATTGCTTAAGAGTCTCTTCTAAAGACATCCTAGTTGATTTGCTCTAGGGACTCATCCGGAATATTTAAGGTTTCCTTCACAAATAAGGAATGACTCTTGAAAGCCTCTTCTAGAGAAATAGATGAATTGTTTTGCTCATAAGACCGATGCACGTGTGGATAGTAATTGGGCTCACCATGGTGTGACCCATAACCTTCAAAAGGTTGGCGTTCCCAACCACTATTCACACTATGGTCATAGTAGTAATGTCCATATTGTTGTTGGATATTCGTTGTATTGGCTATACCAGTTTGACATCCTAACTGCAAGGGAATTCTACACAAACACAAACAAGGCTGACTCGACCACAGCAAACCTACTGATTTCTAGCAAACAAAAAGCATGATGGCTCCACTTAGATTGCTTTCTAGACCAGCTTCTAATCCTTCGAAAGGGAATTCGTTACAATCTGAGCAAACCCCTCTGGAATCAATCCGAGTTTAAGTAAGTTGAATAGAGGCGAGGAAGCTGCGTGGAGCTTTGATACCCAAGGCCTCACCGCATTACAAGGCGGCGCAATCACGCATTCAACTCACGAAACCATCATGAACTTCGAAGTATGCTCAAAAGAGTAACCAATATTTTTCGAACGACTTTCCTATTAAGCTCGTTACCCTATAGGTCTCGTTCTAGTCAAAATTTTAGGCTTAGGTTCGTGTTTGGTTTCGTTTTCCTAAGGCGGGCAAGAAGAGAACGGTGATGAAATCCGAACCCTTATCTTGTATGGCCAGTCCTTGCTCTTTACTAGGAAATTAAAACAGCCGTATTCAAGACCTCAACATATATGCATACAAATCATCCAGTAAACCCGCTGATTGGGATTCGCGGGTGTTTAGAATTTTTACCTCCCGTTCCGGACGGGGATGAACCGTTGAAGTCGACTCGGGCCCACGACTCCTATGTCGTGTACGAACCCGAGTGGCCGAGGTGATATCGTAATCACCGTCCTTCCCTGTGCAGTTTATATTTAAATTACCCTTCCTTAGGGTTTAAAATTAATAATGTCCGATAGTCCAAAAATAAAGTCCAAAAATTAAAAAGTCCAAAAAAAATGAAAATAAAAATTACAAAAATAATTACCTAATTATAGTTTCTAAAAATAAATAAAAAAATAATTAATTACACTATATACAAAATTTTCTTCTTTACTCCTTTGGATTTTCTCTATTCTTTCCTTCTTTGGCTTCGCTTTAATTTTCAAAACTTTTTCTTTCTCATAAGCTTCGCACCAAATCTGAAAGCAAATAGAAAATACTAAAACGCGTAAAAAGGAACAAAAATAATAAAAAATAAAAATGAAACCTAAAAACAAATCTATACACAAGTCCGCGTTGGCGGCGCCAAAAATTGGTGTGACTCAATAATGTTGTAGAAAGTGGTAGTAAGGTTGTCGTTCACTCGGACTTGATGAAATCGATTCTAGGATTTAATAAAGAAAAATAATAAATATAAAGAATATATACAATTTATGTCACAAGACGGAGAGATGTGCTGGGACTCAGGATTCGGCCAAACTCATAACAAAAGGTTCAATTTATTTATTCTCAACAATTAAAGCTCAATAAACAAAATAACACCGACTCTTATTTTTGCCAAGGTAGACTCTCAAAAGATTAATTGTATCCCTAAGCATAGATTATCTAAACAAAGCATAACCTATCTAATTGAATAACAACCAATTTAATCAAATCATAATTCTATTTTAATTAGTGCAAAAGTCAAATAGAGAATTAATTAAAATTACCCATGTATGAAATTTGTCTTCCTCCATCGTCCCAGTGATGGGTTCTAGCTGATCATGTTGGAAACACGCTCAAAATCCATTTTTATTGCTCAAAAATATGGTTACAAATGATGAACAAAGGAGAATGATGAAAACCGGGTTTGCAACAGTTATAGATGTTGCAAACACTGTTACAAACTACGATAGAGAATAAGTGCGTCTGTCTCCTAAGTCTGCCCCCTCCGTATTACGACCCTCGGCTTTGTGTCGTAGACACTTTGTAGAAGAAACCGGCTTCTGGCGGTCCGTTCTTCGTGTTCTTCAGGAAGCAGCAGCGAGAGAATGGTCTTCTCAGAACTTTGATTTTCGGCTCTTCTTGCGTTCTAACACCTCCCAATCTCTCCGTCTTTTTCTATGCTATCTCCCCACTATTTATAACCCAACAGACCTCGATATATATCGCCATAACGTCAAATAATTCTCAATATTCTTCACGGCCTGTTTTAGGAAATAATCTCGATTTTTGATTTCTCTACGCGTTTTAAAGCCTCCAAATTGCTATATTTAACTCATTCACACTCCATAGAGTTGTTAGGATCTGCCGGATACGTGCAAACACCTCTCGTTGCTCGCGAAATCTCGTGAATATCTCCTCCGGCGTGTGCTGCCCCGATTTTGTTCTCGCGGAAATTACTGACCAATTTGGATCGAAACCAAGACCTATAACAGCCTGTTAGGCCCAAAGTAAGATACCCAATCAATTCCAGCCCTTTAGTCTCACGGGAAGAGCTCCAAATTCGCAACCCTAATTGCCCGTGAAACCAAGCTTTTCCCGCCAATTTCGAATTTTGAAATGGAGAAGATGAAGTCCCCTATCACGTTCGGGGTGCGAATAGCAGTGCCTCCTTGGGGGTGCCCCTTAGCAACCGGGTTACCCCTTATCCAAAGACGAGAGTCCGAATATCAAATGTCCTCCGGGGTGTTCCGCGCAACTTTTCGAGCCGATTTTTCCAAAAAATATTTATTTCCAAAAATACCTAAAAATGCATAAAAACACAATATTAGTACAAAAATCGAGTTCCAACAATACCAGCACTGAGGACAATTCAGACACAAAAAATGTGTCTATCATGGCGCAGAGACGTGGCTGGCATGGTTTGCCATAGGCACGGTGGTACGGTTGGCATGCCTTGGCGCAGAGACGTGTCTGGTATGGTTTGCCATTGGCACGGTGGTGAGGCTGGCATGGTTGGCATGCCTTGGCGCGGAGACGTGGCTGGCATGGTTTGCCATTGGCACGGTAGCATGAGAATTAGGGTTTGGTATAGATATGTCGGTCAATGCTAAGGGTTCTGCCGTGAAACATGACACATGTAAAAAAAAGGTAGCCTAGTAATTCTTACGTAGGCATGCTGATTGATTAAATAAATGCGCTAGTGGTCGTAGTGACGTCATGTCAGATGTGCGGTTTTACGATTTTAACACTAACCACCATCAGATGTGCGACGCCAAAAACTGATGTAGTTTTTACAAGTGGAACATGACACATGTATATAAGAAAAAAAAAAGGTACCCTGGTACTTCTTACATAAATACTCGGATTGATTTAATAAATGTGCTATTGGTTATACTGACGTCATGTCAGATGTACGGTTTTACGATTTTATCCCTAAGCTAAAAGCCACCATCAACAACCATCAATTCACTTTCAACATGTAAGAAAACCATCAAAATGTACTCTTTTATCGACCCCATTCCCATATCCATCCATGAACAAATTACAATTCTATTAACATATCTCAAATCCTCTACCAATATTTCCTCACCCATTCTGGCCAACCCACCCATTAAACCAACTTCATCCATCCTTCCAATCTCACCCACCTATAAGATCAATACAACTATCATCACTACAAAACTTCCCCATAATTTCAACTACAACAACTCAAGCATTGTCTTCCCAGAGTAGGTTTTCAAAGAAGCTCAAAGACTTTTTAATCAGGGTATCAAGTTAGGAATTACTTTTGATGCTATTCCGAATCACTCAAAGAAATTCTTGACTTACAAGGTAGCCTTGGAAGGTCCAGTTACCAAGAGTATATGAAGTACATATCCAAATTCACCTTAGATGGAGTCCAGAATTTATCAACTCATAAGCCAAAGAACAAGCCTAAATCTCTTGGTGGTCTATGTCAGTGTAGTCAAAATCGCTCTCCAAGGCCGATTACTCGCCGAGTAATCGCTACAGGCTATATGACCGAGGCGATTTCCGATTCCAAGCCATTTCCTATTTTTAGTGATTAAGGCGGTCGATTTGGACAGATTTTTGAGCAAAATGAGCTAACAATTTTTCCGAGTTGGCCTTGCAAGCACTAAAATAAGAAAGGAAATTTTTTTGTAACCCCTCAGATGGGAGTTCTCAAATAGAAAAACCTCTAAACACTTGATAAATACGTTAAATATAACAATATTACAAACTTAATTACCTGGTAGTGTTAAAATTTTATTAATTAGGTACAAATCATGACTTATGAGCATCAATATATAAATTTTTAATAAATAGATTCCGAGTATTAGTCCGAGTTTTGGCGATTTCCAAGTCCGAACTTATTGCTCCTCGCTCCCCAACCGAGTAGGACCGAGGAACGATTTCGATTACTTTGGTCTATGTAATATATTCATGGTACACATAGATGTGGAAGAAAACTCCTCTTCATCTTCGTCAACTCCCACAAACCCACTTGGATTTGAGCCTGTAGTTATTGATATTTCAGATGATGCTAGTTCAATGCCATGTTCTTACACAGAACAAGTATGGTACCAAAAATACTTGCCAAAGAATGTAGAAGATTAAACATGGATCCAACAACAATTGATAATACAAGAGGCAGGTCCAGAAGATCCACCAAAAAAAGGAAATTACATGTGATGAATGAATCTCCAAATTCAATCTTCTGGAGAGTTGATATCCTTATGGCATGACAAATGGGTTGGTAATACCTCTCTTTCAAAAAAAAATTAATCTTCTCTATAAGTTGGATAATTTGCAGCTTGGGAATTTGGATGATTACATTACTCAAGATGGGTCTTGGAAGTTTGATTTCAAAACAACTTTGAATAATCTAGAGGTAACTCAGTTTGTAGACCTTCTTCACATTATTGGAAATAATCCTCATATTATAGACAACCAGCCGGACACCAGAAAATGGACTTTACATTCCTCAGGCTGTTTCTGATGGTTTGGATAACTTTCCACATCAATTTGTTTGGGCAACTGGAAATCCACCAAAATTCAGTTTACTTCCTTGGTGTGCAGTGCATGGAAAATTAAATTCTAAAGATGTGTTAAATCATAAAGGTATGGATATTTATAGCTCATGCATTCTTTGCGGAGATAGTCCTGAATCTCAGGATCACATACTGCTACATCGTAAGGTTGAAACTTATACTTGGAATGCTGTGACACCTAACAATCACTGGGCTTGGGTATTCCTGGAAAATATGATCTCTTTTGTTCACTCGATAGGGTGGCGTGGGATTTTATACCTTCTGCAGTTATTTGGGTCCTGTGGAGAGAAAGAAACTGTAGAACCTTTGAAGAAAGATACAAGTTCAAGACTGATCTAGACTTGGAAACAAATGTCAAACCCCCTGTGCTTTCTTGGGCAGCTGCTTGTCGGAAGAAAGTTCATTTGAATTTCTCAAACTCGTTTCAAATTGGGAGGTCTGTTTTCTCCTAATGCTTTTCCTTTGTACTTTCGTTTCGTTTTAGTCTATCTTTTGTAGACTTTTTTATATTCTCTTCTCTTTAATAAAATTTATCTTCTAATAAAAAAAAAAGAGAAAATGAAGAATTAAATAATACTTCTACATATCACTTCAAGAATTAAGAGAAAATAAGAGAGAGAAAAGGGTATTTTAGATATCTCAATACTTTCAAATAAATAAGGACCGAATTAAACCCCCAATTTGTTGGTGGACCAAATTAACTTGGGACCATCTAAAATATGACCAAAGTGAAATTTATCCATTATTAATCCACACCTTATTTCTTTATTTATTTATGTTCTACGTAAACAAAAACACATTAAGAAAATAGGCTAATTACAACAAGGCACCAAGCAAACTTCTTGCGGTTGAAGCAGCTAGCGTTTCTATCTAACCAATCTCGGCGTAACCAATAAAACCAATAATACTAATTTATTTTTATGGTTTTTAGATTGGCAGCGGAATTTTTTTTCCAAGAATATTCGGCAGACGTTGAGCATCAATTTAACAAAAAATCCTAAGATATCTCAGGCATAACCAAGAAACATTATGAGTAGATAACTACATATGTTAGTATAAAATATAATATATATTTTCCGTCTTGAAACTCGATGGAGAAGGTCAACTATTTATTTTCACATTTTACACATTAGTAGTCCCAGACATATGTTTAAAATCTATCAAGATTATGCTTTAATTGTCACCTATATATCAGTCTGAAAAATGTTGCGATTCCGAAATGTCCAGAAATTATTGATGAATCTCTACCCTGAAAATTTAATTTTGGTCTTCTTGTTGAAAACTTTGTTGGTGCTAAATTTCTCGACAGAAAAAATCAACTCTCTTACATAATCAAAATGTACAATACATGATCTACGTAGTAGAAGGAACAAATTCTCCATGTATGGGAAATATGTGAATTAATCATTTGTCGTTATATATATATATATTTAAGGTTCTAATTGTTTTCTTTTAATTCAAGGTACACAAATTCTTTAATAAGGTGATGATATTTTTTATGATCAGAAAATAATGGCATGAACATACGAGATTTTAAGAGATATCAATCATTTTAAGTAAAGTGTCAAAGTATCCCTGCATTATAATGTCTCTATGAATGTAAGACGATACAATCTTCCAACGGACGATTCGTCCAAAAGGTAACCAAAAATTAGGAATAATACTCTTTCTGCGTGAAGATAAATAATCCTATGTGGTGTAACTTGCTGAAACTTGATTATGCCTATCAGAAGAAAAAATAGCCATCGCTTGACAACGAGGTGTTTAAACTTTTACTGAAGGATCAAGAGTTCATGGAAGGAATACTAATAGTGATATTGAGAAATAGCAAGACACATTACACAACAACAAAAAAGAGCAAGCACTTCTTATAAGACTCCCGCAGGTCCTTAATCATGTCCAAGATATTCGGATAACGAAAACGAATTAAAGAATTTTCAGCAGGATCCAAATAAGAAACTGGAACAATATTGCAATGTTATAACATCTTTTAAGTTTTTGATGTTCCACGATTTTAACCGGTTTAAGAACAACGGTAAGCTAAACAATAATATATGATTATCATATGACAATATGGTTCTTGAGATTTATTTGAAGAATTGAAGAGTTTATTGAATATAAGGATGATAACCACGATTTAGCTACTCAGGTAAATCAACAAGGAGGCGATTGAAATTCATGGATGGGTCAAAGACATAAATATTCACTATTACGAGTTTTCTTTAATGAATCTCTTATTTTGTTATATTAATGTTGTTGAAAAGGTATTCTATTGCTCCAGTTTATAATATTGTTCATATTATCCTACGGTTCACCACGTTTTTGGTTTGTATCAAAAGGCATTGACTACTACTTGGACAACTTCATTATTTTTTGCATTATTTATCTTATTATTTACCTAATTACTATTTTGGTATTTGAATTCTTATTTGTCCTTTTTTTTTCCGGAATAGATTTTTTGGATTGTTTTTCTTTTTGTTAAAAGAAAAAAAATTAGACTCATTACTTTGAAGTATTTAAAACTAACTCTCCTTTTAAACATTTTTTTTAATTCGTTCAGTTGAATAATTTACTTTAGATAAACGACTACATGTATGTTCCTATGCTTCCGTGTTCTAATTTGTTAAATAAAAACCCCGCATCATCCATGTAAGCTTGGTTGCACGGATACTTATAATAGGTGCATGGTGTTCATGTTCAATTAATGGCCACTTCAATTATTTTGGAATCAATGAATAGAAATGTCATCAAGAAATTTTTTCTAAATAAACAATCAATAGTGATACATAGATTGAACACATACATAATTTTTAAAATATTTCATTGAACATAACAAGTTAGACCCAGAATTATATACCAAAGACTTAATGACGCATGCCACTAATCATGAGTTGAGACAGGGCCGTATGGCCCCCATGATACATAGGGATTTTTTGTGGCTAATAGGTACCTTATCCTGATTCTTCTTCTTCTTCTTTGTTTGTCTATATTCGCCATAGAAATAAGAAGCAAAACCCCATATAGATAAAGCTAATGACATTTCTGCACTGAATTTCTCATGGAAGAAAATAATTGCGAACATTTGTTGAATTGGAATGAGAAGTGTAACAAGAACTTCGGTGAATAGAGACGTTGCATAAAATATTATACCCAGATATCCTACTATGGATAATTGTATTAGTATGCTTGTAAATACTAACACCATGTAAACTTTGTTTCTCCAAGTCCATACTCGTTCGATTCTCTGCTTATCGCCTAAAAATATATAAACAAAAACAAGTAATTGTTAAACACAAGGAATATTCCTTAAAATTAAGATAGATGGGATTCCACATATTAAGGCACATTTGAAGGAATTTTTTTTTTTTACCTGAAAGTCCTTGATCAACATGCCAATTGTGCTAAAAACCGTAGCGAACAAAGAAACTAAAAACTGCATTTGCATAACCAAATCACAAGTTATAACTTTGAAAGCATTCGCGTACACAAACTCGATCAGAGGAAACATAAAACCAAGTAGGGAAGCACCACCAAGAGTCATAAAGAAACCCAAGAAGTATTGAGCCTTTGAAACACCAATAGTTTTATCACTACTAGTATGAAAAGCCAAAATAACAACACCAAGAGTTAACAACAAGAACTAAATCGAACACAGCAGTAAAAGCTAGTTGAGTAGCCAGTAGTAGTGATGCTACTGAAACGAGTAGATACTTGTAGCCAACAACAAACTATCTAAACCAGTAATAATACCCACAATAACACTCCATATGAAGAGTTTACGTGACATAAGAAACCCTGGGTTCACATGATCAATATTGGAATGAGAATGAAATTTGGATTTTGATTTAAACCATGAAACCATGAGAAGAATCAGAAAAGCTGAAGTTTGCAACCAACTTGATAACCATTTTCTCTGACCACCATTTAAGTAGTAAATCCTTAGCATCATTGGACCTCATACTTGTCCTACTGATAAGAGTATGCAATTCACTATCAGAAGCACTAGTTTCTAGAGGGATTGATGAAGAAAGAAAGTAATTCTCATTAAAACAAACTAAAGAGTAATTCCTCTTTTAGTACATACAGAATTCAGGTGTACAGGCTGTCAAAGATAGATCACAGGTGTACTAGCATAAAATACTAAAGACACACAGGTTTTACATTACAGGCACTCAGAACAATTATAACAGAAATAACTGTCTTTCATTTCACTAGCCCCCTCAAGCTTGAGAGGATGCAAAATCTTCAGCTTGTCTCTAAGAAAGGAAAACTTGGTACAGAGAGTCCCTTAGTGAATATATCAGCAGCTTGATGAAGAGATGAGATATAAGTGACCTACAAGTGCTTAGATTGAACTAATTCCCTAACAAAGTGAAAGTCTATAGCTAAATGTTTCATTCTGCTGTGAAAAACAGGATTTGAAGATAAAACAATAAAACCTTTGTTATCACAAGCAATAATAGAAGGAACTGATAAAAATACATGTAAATCTTTTAGAACCTGACAAAGCCAAAGCACCTCTATTGCAGTTGTTGCTAATGGACTATATTCAGCTTTTGTGGAGCTTCTAAGATAGTTGGATGTTTCTTGGATGACCAGGAAACAGGATTAGAGCCAAAAAAGATACAGTGTCCACTAGTTGATCTTCTATCATCCGGATTATTAGCCCAGTCAACATTTGTGTATCCTTTGAGAGCAGTAAAACCCTTAGAAAAGGGAAGACCATAGCCAAGAGTTCCTTTAATGTATATCAAAACTCTTTTAGCAGCTGTAAGATGAGAATTTTTTGGTGCTTGCATGTGCTGACATATTTGATTTACAACATAATAAATTTGGTCTTGTCCAAGGGAGATACTTGAAGTGAACCTACAATGGATCTATATTCGAAGAGGATCGGCTAGTAACTCACCATCGAAGCCGATAATTTGATGTCATAACATGAAGTATTACAAGGCTTTATTCCAAGAAGATTTGTCTTGTTAAGAAGATCCACTGCATATTTACTTTGACAAAGAAATAGTCCTTTGGAGCTTCTGTGTACTTCAAGGCCAAGAAAGTAATGAAGATCCCCTAAATCTTTTACTGGAAAATGAGTACCAAAATAAGATATTAATGAGGCATGGTGAGAACTGTCATTACCTGTGATGATAATATCATCAACATAAACCAGAACATAGGTAAGTTTAGAACCAATTTTCTGCACAAAAAGACTGGAGTCAGCTGGTGAAGGAGTGAAATCAAGTCCCACTAAAACATCAACCAGTTTCTTATACGAATCCCTTGGTGCTTGTTTGAGACCATAAAGTGACTTGTGAAATTTGCAAACATAATTGGGATGGTTAGCATCTTGAAAACTAGGTGGTCGTGTCATGTATACATCCTCCTTTAAGTCACCATGGAGAAAAGCATTGCTTATGTCCAACTGAGTAATTTTACAATCAAAATTGACTGCAATTGATAAGGCTAATATGACTGTAGCTGGTTTCACAATAGGACTAAAGGTATCTGTGTAGTCAAGACCTTCAAGCTGATGAAATCTTTTTGATACTAGTCTTGCTTTGCACCTTTCAAGTGAACCATATGTATTATATTTGGTTTTAAAAACCCATTTGCATCCAACCAAATTTTGTGAAGGATCAAGCGGTACCAAAGACCAAGTACGTACCTGCATACTTAAGAGCTTTGTTCTAAACATGCATTGTGTCTAACCAATCATGGATTTTAGCAGCTTGAGAATAGCAAGTAGGTGTAATAGATGCAGTATAAGCCAAATAAGAAGTGGGAACATGATGTTTGGTAGAAATTAAAGACTTGGGTTTGAAAATGCCATGTTTGGATCTAGTAAGAATTTTATGAGTATTGATATCATTAGAGTGAGCAGTTCCAGTATGAGTGGTAACAACAGGTGGAGTATTTGTAGTAATGGAAGGAGTAGAAGAAATAGAATTATTGAGATCAGTTACAATATGAATCGTAAGAGCAGGTGGAGTATGTGTAGTAATGGAAGTAGCATAAGAAATATGAGCAGAAGATGCACAAGGTGGGATAATATCAAGTTTAGCAGCAGACATGTCAAGATCATAAATGGGAAAAGGTGATGTGGATGTAGTAAGTGTAGAGTATGGAAAATATGTTTCAAAGAAGTTGACATGTCTAGAGACAAAATTTTTACTGTGAGTGATGATTGAAGCACCTATACCCTTTTTGTTGTTTGCTATAACCAATGAAGATACATTGTTCACTCCTAGGTGCAAGTTTAGAAGTTGAATATGGTTTAAGCCATGGAAAACAAAGACATCCAAAACTATTAAGAAAAGAGTAATCTGGATTTTTTTGAAGTAGAGTTTCAAAAGGAGATGAATGTGAAATTGATTATGTTGGCAGTCTGTTTATGGTGTAATTTGCAGTAGATAGATCTTCAAACCAAAATGAGAGAGGAAGAGAATATTGAAGCAAAAAAGTTCTAGTAATGTCAAGAAGGTGTTTAGATTCAGCAACATCATTCTGTTCTGGTGTGTTAGGACAAGTGATTTCATGATTGATACCATCAGTAGAAAGAAATTGGTGAAGTTCATGATTGACAAATTCACCTCCTCCATGAGTTCTTATGCATTTTATCAAGCAAGATAAAAGATTTTCTATTGAGGATTTGAAATGTAGAAAAATAGTTTTAAAGTCAGACTTGTGTGTAAGAGGAAAACCCAACATAACTTAGAAAATTCATCAATTATACTGACATAATATTTGTGACATTACAAAGAAGTGACAGGAGTAGGGCCCCATACATCAAGATGCAACAATTGTAAAGGTGCAACTGAAAAACTAGTAGAAATGGAAACAAGTATTTTATGGCTTCTACCTAGTTGACAATGAACACACATAACAGGCTTTGACACGATATTGTCAAGCTTTATTATTTTACAGTCTCTATTGAATGAATCAAAAGATAGATGAGCAAGTCTTCTATGCCATATTGCAGATGAAGCTTTAACACAAGACATTGTTGTAGGTAAAGGTGATATTGATGGTTTGTAGTTGAAGATAGGATATAAACCATTTTCACTAGGCCCCTAAAAAGAATCTTCCCTGTGTGAAGATCCTTAATGCAGAAATCAGAGTAAGTGAAAGTTAGAGAACAATTGTTATCTCTAGCAAATTTGTTAATAGAAATGAGATTTTGTGAAGCTTGTGGAACATGAAGAATGTGATTGAGGTAAAAAGTATGATTACGAACAAATTTATTAGATTTCCCACAATGCTTAATTGACATACCTGCACCATTTGATGTACTAAGAACATCAGCACCATAATAAGATATAGAAGCATGCGGTTCTAACATTCACTAGCAGCATGACCATATTTTCTACAGATTTGACATGTAGGTCTATCTCCAGAAAAAAGATCAGGAGGAGGTGGTCTTGCAGAAGGATAAGTTGGTGTTGTTGTTGGAGAAGGAGTTGGTAGAATACCAGATCCATAACCTTTACCAGAAGAAAAAATATGCTGAGTACGAACACCACCACCTCTATGAAAGAAATTGTTACCCCGACCACCACCTCTACCCGGTGGTCTGTAAGAAGCAGAAAATGCTCTATTACTTGATTCAGCAACTAAGGACTTATTTCTTTCAGAAACGATCATTTCCTCACTAATTAACAGATTATGAAGTTCAATACTGGATACAAGAGGATTTCTAATCCCGATGAAAGTAGTGAAAGCATTGTATTCTGAATTCAAAGAAGATAATATGACAACAACAAGTTCATCAACTGTTACCTTAGATCCAACTGCAACAAGATGATCTGAAATAGATTTAATCTCATTAAGTAGAGCAGAAACTGTTTTATCACCTTGTTTGAGAGACATGAGTTTTGTGCGTAACTGAATCAAATGTGTTGAAGAAGATCTGGCAAATCTTTCTTCAATACTTTTCCATAGTTCATATGAAGTTGAAGATCCTGTGAAGTAAGGAATAACAACATCAGAAATTGTTTAATTGATCCATAGAAGAATAGTTGAGTCTTCATCAATCCAGTCTAAGTACAATGGATTCTCAATTCCATTAAGTTAATTTCTTGGATATGCATATTGAGGAGGAAAAGGCAGTGATCCATCAAGATACTTCATAATTCTGAATTTTCGAATTACAGGAAGCATAAGAGATTTCCAAGTTAAAAATTTATCATCTTTCAATCTGAGATGAACAATACTAGTTAATTGATGAACATGAACCCTAGAAATTAAAGTAGAAGTTGGATCTTCCATTGCAGATGTAGAAGATGGTGGAAATTCGTGAATCATAAAAGATTGAGATTGAAAAATTTGTAAAGAAACTGATCAAAGATCAATAGAGGAAGATGAAGAAATCAAGAAAAAATTTAGATGAATATCCATATGGCTCTGATACCATAGAGGGATTGATGAAGAAAGAAAGTAATTCTCATTAAAACAAACATAAGAGTAATTACTCTTTAAGTACAGACAAAATTCAGGTGTACAAGCTGTCAAAGACAGCTCACAGTTGTACTAGCATAAAACACTAAAGGCACACAGGTTTTACATTACAGGCACTCAGAACAGTTATAACATAAGTAACTGTCTTTCATTTCACTAGTTTCTTCTTCTTCTTTGTTTCTTTCTCTTGTTGATAGTGTTGTTCATCTCTACTGTCGTTGTTTAGTACCACTCTTTTCATGTTTCTCTCGTTTTCCATATTCAAATATGATTAACTTAACTGAAGGTTTTGGCTATGATTCTACTTAGTTTATTTTGAATATTTCTGCTGCAGTTACTATAAATACTGAGCAGGTGCGTCATTGCACCAACAACAAAGATCCCCTTTAAGTCTTTTATTTTGTTTGTATGATCCCCTCAAAGACTTTGAATTTGTTTGCATGATTAATTACCTTTTTCATTTTTGAAGTTTGACAATGGCATACATTTAGATCATCTCAAACGGCAATGTGGTTCCACTTTATCCTCTTGTTTTAGAGGTTTGCTAAGAGGGATATATGATGTCTTCCAAGTAGAAAACATAGCACATTTCTAGTGGAGATGCTCTTAACATGCCTGGCTTCTGAAATAAGTTGACAATCGCAAGACAAATTTTTTAAGAGTTTGCTACTCATCCGAACATCGTAAATAAATAATCACGACAAGTAATTGGAGCCAGGTCAATGGTTTCATCAACTAATAGCTTTACCAGTTTACTGTAGTGACATCGTCTGACAGACTACAATTTTAGACACTTCCAAATTTATTTATATGGTTTTAGGGTCTTCTGCATAGTTAGAGTTAGAGATGCTCTTGAGGTGTCATGACTTCCGAAAATCTAATGGTCATAAGTTAATATTTCAAGTGCACTCCATATTCGATAAATATTTCAAGTGCGCCCACTCAAACTTTGTAAATATTGAGTTTGTTGCTCGTCCGAGCATAACCTCTGTTTTCTTATAAAAAATAAAAATATAAAAAACAAGTTTTAAGAGACAAAGGTCACTTTATATCATTACCAACTATAGTTAGTTAATGATAAATATTTCACTGTCCTATTGTCGCATCCCGGACATGAAAATGTTAGACAGACAATTTTGGGGTCTTATGAAACCGTAGTAGGTCAATGACTGGATGGCCATCACCCACGCTACACATGTGGTGTGACCAAAGACACGACAAACAATTACGTGAACATTTAACCAAATTGACCTGAACTACCCCCATCTTTTCTTAAAATGGTATAAATATCCGGTCAAAGCTCTTAGACCCCACCGGCCACCACCATAAAAGTCGAATTGGCATCTCATAATGTTGCCCAGATCAGAAGGAACCAAAACGAGTTTGTTCAATCCGATCAACAAAATGGATACTGTCAAGAGAAAATATCTTATTTTGTTCAATTCCATCTTGTTAGCAATTGGCGCCACTGGCGGTCCACTTCTTCTCCGTCTCTACTTCGTACGCGGCGGTAAGCGGATATGGATCTCAAGTGCTCTAGGAAGTGTAGGTTGGCCGATTTTAATCCTTCCTCTCTCACTTTCCTACATCTTCAAGCGGGGTGGAGGTGGTGAAAATGGCAAAGTCAAATTTTTCACAATCACACCACCTCTGATAATATTTAGCGCTTTTATCGGTTTACTCTTGGGGTTAAATGATTATTTATACGGTCATGGGTTTTCGCTTCTCCCGGTATCAACGTCTACACTGATAATGTCTACTCATTTAGCATTTACGGCTGGTTTTGCATTTGTTCTTGTGAAACAGAAATTCACTCCGTATTCGATAAATGCAGTTGTTTTATTAACAGTTGGAGCTGTACTTCTTGGTCTTCATTCGAATGGTGATAAACCCGTAAATCAGTCGAACAAAGATTACTATTTCGGTTTCTTTCTCACGGTTGGAGCCTCTGTGATCAGCGGATTGATGTTCCCATTGGCGGAGTTGATGTATATTAAAGCTAAGCAAGCCTTAACTTACAGTTTAGTCATAGAAATGCAGATTGTGACGGCTCTGGTTGCATCTCTTTTCAGCATTGTTGGGATGATTATCAACAATGACTTCAAGGTACATATTAAATTCTTCTGAATTTTCTTACCACATTGTTCAATTCACCGGCATCTTACCCGTAAAACTATAGCACAATGGACAGATATAATTTACACAAAATTGGTTAAAAAGACCAAAATCAACAATTCCTGGGTGAAAAGGACATTTAGATTTTGATACTGTTTAAATGGACAAAAATATAAAAATAGCCAGGATGTAAACAATTTCATCCTACCCATTTTCAAAATAATTTTTCTTATTTTTAATTTACATCAGGATGCATCCAGTTTCATCCTTA
This sequence comes from Papaver armeniacum, assembly GCA_023531295.1. NCBI lineage: Eukaryota > Viridiplantae > Streptophyta > Magnoliopsida > Ranunculales > Papaveraceae > Papaver > Papaver armeniacum. The sequence continues at coordinate 537,057 of JAJJWW010008545.1, forward strand.
CTATTTTTTAAGTTTAAGTCATGATGAATCCAGTTTCATCCTTGCTATTTTTTTAGTGTCCATTTCACTCATACTAATTTTTACTCGTCCATTTGAACCATGTTTTAAAAATATTTATACAAATGACCCATTTTCCGTATAATTTACATAAATATACTATTATATAAATATTGTCATTTGTTTTGCCTCGATTAAAATTATAATTTCCGGTAAAGATTTCCATAAACAATCCCATTTCAAAGATACAAGTAGATTCCTAATTTAATTATTAGTAGTTGTAGTGCCCTTGTCTTTTTGAAATTATTGCCATGTTGGGATCTTGTTGCTTAGATCATCAAGAGATAGTAGGTTCAAGATTCAATGGTTGTACTCCGTTGCGAAACGTGATCTTTACATTGCTTGTGTCGTGCATTATGTAATTTCGATGTTGATATTTCAATTGAATCAGGCAATTCCAAGAGAAGGTAGAGAATACGAGCTAGGGAGGTCAAGTATTACGTGGTGCTGGTAGCTATTGCTATTATGTGGCAGATTTTTTTTCGTCGGAACAGCAGGAGTTATCTTCTGTTCGACTTCTTTGCTTGCTGGTATTATCACTGCCGTAATTCTACCAGTTACGGAGATCCTATCTGTCGTGTTCTACCATGAGAGTTTCAAATCAGAAAAGGGTATGGCCTTATTCCTCTCATTCTGGGGTCTCATCTCTTACTTCTATGGTGACTATAGAGAAGACATGAGATTGAAGAAGGTGCAGAACCAAAGTTCGGAATTAGAGCGAGAAGAAAACCTCCCTCCTCAAACCAACTTGCAGTAAATTAATATACATAAAATTGGTTAAAAAGACCAAAATCAATAATTCTTGGATGAAAAAGACATGTAAAATTTGATACTGTTTAAATGGACGAGAATATAAAAATAGTCAGGATGTAAACAGTTTCATCCTACCCAATTTCAAATATTTTTTTTTTTTATTTTTAATTTACATCAGGATGCATCCAATTTCATCCTCACTCTTTTTTAAGTTTAAGCCAGGATGAATCCAGTTTCATACTTGTTATTTTTTTGGTGTCCATTTCACCCATACTAATTTTTACTCGTCCATTAGAACCATGTTTTAAAAATATTTGGACAAATGACCCATTTTCCGATTAATATAGGGATCGGATATTGAAAAATTGCACATCAATCATGCTATTGACTTTTCCATGTTGAGAATACATAGGAATTAATCGACCATCCGATTCCATGTTGAAAATACATAAAAGCCAAACATGTTGTTACCCATACTAGTTGGTCACCTGTGCTACGCACGGGTTTGGTGTCTTAGATTTTTTATTATTGGATCTCTGTTTTAAACTTTGCTAACCATGGTTAATCTTGTGCGGGGAGGAGGTGGACCTTCTTTTTAAAATCGAGCCCAGATTTGGATGTGAGAACCATTCTCACTGTTAGTATCCACACAACAGATTTAAATATGTGAGACCAAATTTGAAATCATCTGTATTAACCAAAGCCAAACCCTTAGTTGTGAATTGAAGAAGTGGATTTTAGATACGTAGGATTAGTTCAAGTATACCGGTAATTTATGGACAAAGCTACCATAAATTAATAATGTCATAGTTATAAATTTGTTTGTGGCTATTAAAATTTCTGGATAGATAAAGTCTCTGTAAGGACCCTCAAGCTCGTCAACGCTATTTGATTGGTCTAGCGATAGTCAAGAGATGATTTAACCGATAATGACTCGATTAGTTAATATAGATTTTATTTAATAGGAATTAATCTAACAACGATTTAGATACGAAACTAGTACAGTTGGATAGATCTCGAAAAGTTAGGCGGAATGTACTACTCGAATGAGTCATTCGGATATCAGACAAAGAAGATATCACCAGATAAGTATGATGGGAAAATTAGTAATTCTCTTTAGACCGTCCTGGCTTCCTTTATCTTTTGGTTGGGTGCCTTTAACAATCCTCGCCGGCCTTATCTCCACCCGTATCGAGAAGAATTCAGTTCTCTCTTTTCTTTCTCGTTTCTTCGTCTTTCTTCTTCTTCTGTTCCTTTCTTCGTTCTTCTTCTCCAGCCGATTTCTGTCATTTCAATCGAGAGAACCTCTAGTTGATATTGATTAGAAGATGGAGAAGATGGTGTGGTTGTTAAATATGGAGAAGAACAGTTAGGGTTTGCATCTGAAAGAATCAAAAGTTAGGGTTATAGAGTCGATTGAAGTTATGAAGATTTAGAAGATGATTTATGGAGCTATTGTTGATGAAGAATCATGGGTAGGTGTTTAATTGAGGCTTTGAAGTTATTCTGTTGATTGAATCAAGAATTAGGGTTCTGAGATTTGTTGAAGTTATAATTAGTGATGATTAAGAAGAAATTGAAGTATGGGTTTTGTGGATTATGAGGTAAATAAGAAGTTAATGATGTTGACTTGCAGATTCAGTTACTGAGAAGGACTCTAATTTCAGATTTGAGGTAATTGTCTTCCCCAGTAATTTTAGTAAGATTATTATCTGGTTGTTGTGGTTCAAGTCGATGTTGTTGTGGTCTTGAGTTTGATTATATCATTTAAATGGTTATGAATGAAGATTATTGAGTCTAGGTTGGTGCTAGAGATTGAGTTGAAGATTATTGTAGTGTAAGGTGAAAGAATGGTGTCTGGTTTAGGTTGGTCTCTTAATGAAATTGTGGAGTTGGATTTCAGCTGGTGATGCATGGTAGTTGTTGAGTTGAGATGGATGTGTTGGTATGAAGTGAAAATGAAGCTTGTTGTTGAACTAAGTTGCGGGTGGAATGAGATTGTGATGTTGGTGTTGTCTGTGTAGTTGGATTTGAAGGTGGAGATGTATTATGGTCTGTTGTGGATGTAATTGTGATCCCCAGATAGTTTTATGGGAATTTATATTTAGCTCTTTTGTGATTATTGTTGTTTTCATTTACAAAAGTTTATGTTTCACAAATTCATGCATAGTCTGATTGTGTATTCCATGTATTGTTTTATTTTAAACTCCGAAAGTACCATTGATTCTTTTAATCTTTCCATTGTTTGGAAAGGAATTGTAATGTCTTGTTTGTATTTATGAATTGTGTGGGAAATAAGAATTTCCATTTGATTGTTTGGAAATTAGAATTTCCATCTGTGGTATATAGGGTACTGCTCCTTCATTTACTGGTGCGGGACGAGTCACCATATTATTATCTAGGAGCGGGACGAGTCACCATATTATACATTGTCTGGAAGGAGTTAGTTCCATATACATGATTGTTTACCTCTGTGAATTGGTTGTGTTTTAGTGTTAGGGAAAACATGTATTGTTTTCAAATCATTTCCAATGATTACTTAAAAGTTAAATGTTATTTCTACTGGGCACCCCTTTTAAGGATGATGTGCTCACCCATTCCCACTTTCAGTTTCAGAGACAGATTAGAGTTGCGCAGCGAAAGCTTCAAGGGTTGAGTTCGCTAGTTTATTTACTACTGCTATGTTTATTATGTTGTATATTTTACTTGTAAACCAAATGATTATTATTATTATGTATCACATGAGAGGAGTTCTTGTATATATTTCAGAGCGGGGCTAGTTTTTTTTGGGGTTAAGTTTTGTAGCAGATTTCTTAATTGAATGTTGAAGTAAATGATTTAGATTCTTAGTGCCTCTTTTTTTTTAGCTAATCTCTTGGATTAGTCAGCTGCTAGCTTTGAGGGCGCTACAGTCCCCTAATAGACCTCTGCTACACATGAGGGACACTTCAATCCTTATGTATTTTTCTTGGCCAGCAAGTCCACTTCAAGTTCCATTGCCATGTTTGCCCATAATGCAATCAGATTACCAAAACAATTAAAGAAAGCCAACATTGAGGCAGTGTTTTTTATTTAGTACACAAAATAACAATGGGGTAACCCATTAAATTGTGATTGTTGATATGTGTAAACATATCAATATTGATTAATAAACATATGAGAATCCCACACACAGGTCGTGTGGTGATGGTGTTGTATTTATGCTAAAACAAAGGAAGACATAGGAAACTACTAGAACTTCCTTTGATTGATAAACAAGGCTAGAACTTTCCTTATGTGAACTATCTATAAATTTATGTGAACTTCCTTTGATACCTATCGTGATTTCCCATCGATCTCCTATCTTGTTTATCAAGCATCTACTAAATTTAGAGGTAGTTCACATAAGGAAAGTTCTAGCCTTGTTTATCAATCAAAGGAAGTTCTAGTAGTTTCCTATGTCTTCCTTTGTTTTAGTATAAATACAACACCATCACCACATGACTTGTGTGTGGGATTCTCATATGTTTATTAATCAATATTGATAGTTTACATGGTATCATCGGGTCGATCCTACAATGGCGTCTGAAGTTACTCCTCCTTCTTCTTCTTCTTCTTATTTCCCTAATCTCACTAAAATCACGGTACTCCAGTTTCCTTAATAATATGTTCTTTGTTCGCCAAAGATAACCATTATGTAACCCCCTGATTGATATTATCTTTTTATCTAAAGAAAAAATATTGGCCAAGTACTTCACTTGTTCACCTGACATCCTGCAAATTACATCTCAAGTCTTTTCGACACACCATCCCTAACTGGAGCACCATATCTTTGAACTGCCTCTATCCAAACATGTGAAGAGAAATCACGCATTGAAGTAAACAACTTCAGTTAGGCAATTGCATTGGTCTTCTTGAATCCACCTATGGCAACAATGCCATATTTACCATGGACTTGTTCCACCCCCACCAACATGTTACCTTCACAACATATCATATTTGGTCATGCTTAAAATATATAGCCTCAATTCACCATTTGATGCAAACCATATTACGCAAAACGTAAAGGATGTATTGTTGAAACCAATCTTTAAAATTATCTCATATAACAAAATTTTAGTATGATTTAAGTTCCTTTTTCTGTTTTTCGAGTCATGCAAATTATCCCAAGCGGATTCAGTGGACCAGAAGGAGGTACACGCAACAATAGAACCACAATATAGAGTGACTTCTTATGAAAAAGGCGATGAAACATCTACCATCTCGAAGACAACAACGTCGGACTTCATTTTTATTCCTGCAAGGATAACAAATGGGAGAATGTACTAAAACATCAGATTGATATTCAAGTAACTTAGCAGTAAAGGAATTTATGAAGAAATAACAGGATTACGGAACAACCAATCAGCGGAACTTGAGTATTTGGACATATAATCTTGTAATTCTTGCATACACGCGAAATGCCCATAACCATTTTTGTTTTTGTGACTAATTCTCTTTTACGACTATTGCATACTCATTCGTAGTTATAATTGTCAAATATTTGAAAACATTTAATCATATTGTTTAAAGTTATTAGGATTAAGATATGAAGATACACTAGATTCTTGTAGCTGACTTCAGTAAACAAAATCTCATCAACCGAATTTGGACATGTCAAAAATATAGTAAACATGGTGATTGGTAATGGAATTTGTGAAGCTGACATTAACCTTTTAAAGTGGTGTTCAATCACCCAGACGAAAATTAAGTAATAATCTAATTGCAAAAACAATGGATTGTAAAAAAATGACCAAGTTTATATATGTCAGTGTTAACTCACCTTAAGATAGCATTTCCGGTGTATTCTTCAGATCCTTAGTGAGTGACATGCCACTTATATATATAGAGTTCACCGATGAACATGGTCAAAAGAAACGTAGCTCATACCTGGAAGGTTTATAACCAGAATTTGAAGACAAATTGTTTGCCAACTCCATCTTCAGTTTCAAATTCTTACATCCATTTAGCAATATTGTCTTAAAAAATGATTACAACGTGTTCCATACTGTATTTAACATAAAGATTTGAATACTTTTCCGTGTATAAAAAGACGAACCTTTCACTAAGTTGAATTGAACTGGAAAAACTCATAAAACACATTGAAGCTTTAATGCTTAATTTAAGAAGCAAGGGATAAATTTTGCAGCTTCATAATGGTGAAGATTGGAAAAGATTTCAGTCCTAGGAATCTTTCCCAGCACCACCGTTGGTCTGGTAAGTGGTAACTTGCATGAGGAATTTGAAGAATGAAATTTACCTACATAACGGTTTTTGCCAGATCATTGTATTTCACTGCTAAAGTGCACCTACAAAAGCAAACTTTATTAGATAATTGTAAACCAACTTCTATTAAATAAGATCCCTTTACTGGAGAGTGGAGACTCAAAATGGAGAATTAAATGGTCTCAAAAAACACAGTCAGATGAACCGAACATATTACTTGAATACACAAACTAAAGAATCAGACTCACTTTAAAAATTTTGAACTATTTCGCCATTTTCCTCCACCGTTCGTTCCCCTGGTCAAACTCCTTTAAGAATACACAACCAAATTGATTTGAATACTTCATATAATACTAATGAACACATTTGACCACATCAAAACGAAACTTTTCCTCGCTATCATGATCAAAGACTCAAAATTATATAAGAACAATAACTGAATTATACATTGAATAGTTCATATAATACTAATTAATACAATTAACCTTAACCATATAAAAAACAAAACTCAAAATCCCCAAGCATGTTTCAATTTCAAATCACATCCGGTAGTTAACTTCTCCAAAGCTTCTTGATCACTAATTTGCACCAAACAAAACCAATGAAATAGAAAAACCTAAAACCAGTGAACAGAAAAATCTATACCTTGAGAAGTAAAACTGTGAAAAAGTAACTTAGAACAGAAAAATCTATACCTTGGGAAGTAAAACTTTGAAAAAATAACTTAGAATAGATAACCTTGTATCAAAATAAGCTTGGTTGTCAAAAATTTACATATCCGTGCACATATATATACACACCTGCATCCGAGCTTAGATCGATGTACTCCTCTTCTTTTCTTACTTTTCCTCTCCAATGGCACATCTTCGCAAACGGTTCACTTTTGCTTCTTCCCGAGTCAATGTACTCGAGGTTTTTCCTGATGCATGGGCTTTGTATCAACTAAAATGCCTTTGAGTCAATATTCAAACCAAAATATACAGTTCCATGGCCAGCTTCGGAGCTACATGCAACTTGTGAGTGGCCATGGCCACCCCAAGATTATGGCAATTAAGTAGGAATACATGTATTCAGTCCTAGATTTTTTGAGTTTATATTACGTGACCTCTCCAAGAAATTTTCTTATAACTTCCCTTAAATGTAGCGTTTAATTGGTTTGAAATTTCTTTTTTATATTTACTAGCTTTAATAGGATTGGGTTAGTTTGTTAGAAACGAGTTTAGGTCAGATCATCAATCAATTAGTTAATGGATCCTAATTCCTAAATCTAGAGGGACTACAAATCTACAATTAAGCTATTGCAAGCCCCCATGAATACAACAACATAAGCACCAGCAACTCCGACTTCTTCGCTGCTACCACCAAGAGCTGCACCTCCTAAGGTATGTAGTGTCCACCATAATCTTTCGAGTACTGCAATTTAACTTGAAAAACTGCTAAAATCATGCACATCGAAAAGTAATCGCCGAAACATTTAGCTTACCTTCGATTATGGATGATTTTCGTGATCTAAAAGAGCGGCGCCCAATCTTATTTCGTTATATTTAGCGTATTTTTATCTTCTTAAGTTCATTGATATATAATACATTTGGTTCTTACTTGAAAAATTGTCATAAGTTAGAATTCTATATGGCCCCTCCAACATTTAAATCCTGGCTCCGCCGCTGTCCATGGCATGCACATTGAAGGACTATAAAAATATATATACATCTGTCTCCGAGCTTTGTTTCAATCCCGATCTTCTCTTGTTTCTATTTTCCAATATCACACACATACGCCGCAAACGGTTTATCCTTGCTTCTTCCGGAGTTACCAACTCTAATGGCTTAACATGTTTAATTAGTCGACGTAGTTGAGGATTTCACTGTTGCATGAATCACACTGTTACGGTGTCGTAAAAATCGAAAATAAATATTATTATGTTTTACCAATGATCCCCAAAATTCTAGTATATGCATTTAATATGATGTCCGAGAGACTATTAAAACAAATTCTCCAAATGTACCTGCATCATTGAAAATATTCCCCTCACGTTTTACATAATTTCTTCCATCCATACGCCAAATAAACTTCGCATCATATACCAAAGTATTATATTCAATCATTTAAAAAGGATCTTACGAAGCCATCTTATATAAATCCGTACTCAGGAATAGATGTTAACCCGTGCATATTGGCCTTTAAAGCTGACAGAGCCAATGATATAAATACAGAGAAACAAACCCGAATTTATTCAAATTCACAAAGATTTCCGATATTCAAGACAAACCTGGCAATGGAACTTCTATACCTGCGCACAGATTTTTGCTAGTTAGTATTTCTACAGATTACCAATCAGGCAGTTATGATATGATAAATTTGTATTCGTTCATTTCCCTATACGCAACCTGGCTTGATTGGGGTATACCCAAACTAATTGGGGTATACCCAATAAGACAAAATCTGGTCATTTTGAAGTAAAAGAGGTTACCCCTTAACCAAATATTTTCAAAATGGCAAAAATGCCCTTTTATAATTGACACTAAAAACTGATTAGGCTAATTAATTGAGTTTAGATAAAAATTTTGAAAATGAAAATTCAGTAGATTAAACCTTTAATCTGTCTTGTGAGTTCGATTAAGATCAAAAAATTTGGTTTTCAAAAATGTCAAAGGTCGGCAAGGTAGAGGTTTGAATAAGGTGCCGGCTATATATGGCCGGCATGGTCTTTGTTTGAATAAAATGCCGACCAATTTTAGCCGGCAAGGTATTTAAATGAAGAACATGCCGACTTTATTTTTTTTGACACACAGGAGATGGCTATTGAAAAATATTAGTCGGCAAGGTCTACAAAAAAAACCTCGTCGGCTGGTGAAAAATACCCCGCCGGCGGTTGAAAAACCCCGCCGGCGGTATAAGTCGGCAATGTATTTAAATGAAGAACATGCCGACTTTATTTTTTTTTGACACACAGGAGAGGGCTATTGAAAAATATTAGTCGGCAAGGTCTACAAAAAAACCCCGCCGGCTGTTGAGAAAAATACCCCGCCGGCGGTATAAGTCGGCAAGGTCTTCAAAAAATACCCTGCCGGCTGTTGAAAAAATTTACAGTCGTCGCCATGGATGTTATGAAAAGTCGGCAAGATATGCATGTTACGACCTTGCCGACCAAAAACACAGAAATCATAATTTTCGATTTTTAACCTAACATAACAATCAATCACACAACACAATGATGGGTTTGAGTTTAAACATCATTTATAGTCTTCTTTTCGGTGGTGGTAGAGTCAACAATTTTTTTGGAAAATCAAACTTGAAGATTTTTATATGGCTTTGGTTGATGGAATATGAAGATGAAGAAGAAGAAGAGAAGATTAAGAGTTGTTTAGTTTTTTAATTTTAGGGTTAATGAAATTAAGAAATGAGTTTATTTTTAAGATTTAATTAGTTCAAGGGTATTAAAGTAAAATCACCCTTTTTAATAATGACACACCATGTCCCCTTGAGATTGGGTATACCCCAATTAATCTGGGTATACCCCAATCAAGCCAGGATACGCAAACTATACACAAAAACTGCAGGCAACCAGATATGCACCAATCGACTCCGTATCTCTCCCTGAATTTAATCATGAAGAGCTTGATGAGACATTCTTGGAGTTCCTTTTCTGTGGGAAATTGGCTAAGGAAAAGTTTGACATGCACTTTTACTCCCTTTGTTTCTTAAGAATTAAACTTTTTTGTGTCGGTAGAATATAACCACGCCATTTTTATCTAATTCAAGGTTCACATTTTTTCTCTTATGGTTTCATTGTATTTTTTGCATGCCTTTTTTTTTCTTTTGTTACAAAGTTCCTCAAGGTATAGATAAGTATACTTTGCTTTCTCCTAACATTCTTTACATATTCCCTATGCTTCTTTTTAAGAATCCTTTGGTTTTTGCCATTTTTTTTTATGCATAGGTAGTGATACTGTGGTTGCTAAGAAGTTGCTAAGAAGTTCGTTTTTCCCATTTTTTGTGCTTCCTTCTGTAGGAGTGGAATATCGCACATATAATGAGTATGCGAAGTGAAGACTATCTAACGTAAGCGAGGACTATCAGACATAGTATAATCGAGATGACGTACTGGATGATGTCAGCAAAGTCACGAGTATAGTGTGATGATCTATGCGAAGTATAAACTGTGCGAGAATGAGTGAGTGTCCATGAGCGAATGTAACGCACAGTGTTTCCAAAAATAGTGGATATCTTAGCTGTCATCCACTATGTAGAACCCTAAATAAGGGGAAAGAGTTATCACATAGGGTGGATCTCTTAGTGTGTGTTAGACAAGAAATTAAGAGAGAGAAAGTTTATTTGGAGAGCAAGTAAAGTCATTGTAATATCTTGTAACCAAATATAGATCTTGATAAATAATAAAAGAATTCTATTATGATCACTTAGAATCTTGCCTAAATACAGTGTAGTGTGGTTGTAGGATTTCCTGCAACTACATTTTTGGCGCTAGAAACAGCTTTGGGTGATAAATCCTGATAGTAAATCCATAGAATCTTGAAAAGAATAAGATCTGGAAATTGTGGAAAAATCTTTTAATTCTTTATCAATATAGGAAGTTGAAGATGGTGAGACTTGGATCTATTGTTGAACAAGGAACAACAACTAGAAGGAGTAATAGAATTCCGAAAGAAGAAGAAGTGCACATCCGGAACAACAAGAAGAAAGAGTAAGAAAAAAATCAAAGGAACGAAATTCCAATTGGACCTCAGTATGAACAAGAGCGGAACAATGATATTGATTATGATAGAGTGAGTATTCATACTACACAAACAAATTCTAATGAAGAAGAGGAATAAAGGACTGGGAATGCAAGATTAATTGAAGAAAACGAAGAGAATATGACCATTGAAGATCTCAGGCAAAGATTACTAGCAGAACGAAGGAGAGAGGAAGAAGAACGTGAGAATTTGGTACGTTAGAATGATGATTTAAGAGAAGAGAATCTTAGATTGCAAGAACAGAGATCAAGAAACGCTACACGATTAAGGTCGAGATCAAGCAGGAGTTCATCAAGACAAAGTCAATCTAATCAAGGAGATGCTAGGCGAAGACAACGCATAGAAATCATCGAAGAAAATCTGCAAATAGATGACAATTTACAAGATCGATAAGAGAGACGACGTGTAGCTAAAGATCTAGGAACTAACCGATATGACCATCCGCGTGAACTTCTTCGTCGCACACTTCATCATTTTGAAAGAGAAGAAGAGGATCTAAGGTGTAGGATCAGAATATCGCGACATCAATACCTTGCGAGATCAACAAAAGACAGCATTGCGAAGGCGTCGCAGAAGAGTAATATAAATGACGCAATGAATGACGACAACTAAAACACGAGAAAGATGTGAAGATCTAGCGAGGTTTAGGAGTGTCGCGAGATTATATACTTGTACACTTACGATATTTCGCAAGTCATTCCCGAAAATAAAGGACAGCTTAGCTGTCATCCATTATGTAACACCCTATATAAAGAGCCGAGCAATCCTATTGATGGGGGGAGGATATTTTACGAGTGTTGAGCAAGTCATTAAGAGAGAGAAAGTTTATAGTGATTGTAATTTCTTTAGCTCTTTTCCATTTTATCTTGTAAACATTCAAGAAGTTAATCAATAAAAGTTATAATTGTTCATCTTAAAATGGTTTGATTGAGTGGATTCTTGTGAGGGGTGTAGTGTAGGATTTCCTGCAACTACATATTGGCGCTAGAAACAGGGAGAGAGTGAAGATTGATATTGTTATTTGAAAGAATTTGGAGTAACAGGAAAGGAATTTCATATAATTTTGAACAATTTACTGAAATTGAGAAATGGCTAGAAGAAGACATACATCAGAACAACCAACAACTGTTAGAAGGAGTAGGAGACTTGCTGGAGAAGGGAGAAATGAAGTAGGTGAATCCTCAAGAATAAATACAAGAAATAATGAAGAAGATCAAATTCAACCACCAATTCAACCAGTACCGAACAGAACTGTGGATTATGATAGGGTGAGCGTACATACATGGAGGTCAGATTCTAAGGGGGAAAGGGAAGAAGAACAATAATTGGTAAACAATGGACAAGAGGAGAGAAACCGAGAAGAGACTGGAGAAATAATTCATGGAAATGAAGAGATCGCAGCATCAGAGGCGTTGAGACAAACAATACATGAAGAAAGGCGATTAGAAGCTGAGGAACATGCAAATTTAACAAGACAAAACCATGAGTTGAGGATGGAAAATATGAGGTTACAGGGCAGAAGGTCGAGAAGCACTAAAAGGTCTAGCTCAAGATCAGTTAGAGAGGAAAGAATGAGAATTTTACCTATAGAAAATGCTGAAGAAGAAAATCGAGAGGAAGCGCAAAATCCAGGCATAGAACATTGCGAGAGAAGAGAAATGATGGAAGATCGTTATCTCCCACGTCCCGAGACTCTTCAAAATGGGCGAAATGATGGAAATCAAGGAAATAGGCAGTGTCAGGGGCGGAATAATCTAGCTGATGAAGAAAATCAGGAAGAAGAAAGAAGAATATTGCATGGGAGAGAAGCACGGAGGAAACAAAAAGAGATTGAAGATGAGATTCAAAGACACTATGTTGAACAAGCACGTCTAGCCCGCGAGAGGGAAAGATTAAGAGCAGAAATGGAAGAACAAGAACTGGAGGAAGCAATTCGCTAGAACAATCATGATAATCAAGAAAGAAGGCGAGAACAAAATCGCAACAATGGTAATATCAATGAAGAATATGAAAGAGTACAAAGGAGAGCCGATAAGCAGCAAAGAAAAGAAAATGATAGATATAATGGTGTGCGAATTCGTGAAAGAGATGAAGGAGAAGATCGCAGAGGAAGACGAGAAGAGAATAATGAACAAGAAAATCAAAGAAGACATGAACGCAGAAGAAGAGAGGTGGAACTTAAAAGACCAGTGGATCCAAATTCTGATGTAAATGAGCAAATCTTGAGAGAATTAGCAGAAATGAGAGGAATGCTAAACAGTAAAAGTGGAGGAGGAAGGAGACAGTTGGATGAGGCCATCGAAGAAGCTGCGAAAACTCCATTTACACAAGAAGTGCAACTAGGAGGAATACCCCAAAAATGTAATTTACCTGCGTTAACCAGCATTTTTAATGGAACAACTTGTGCAATACAACACATCAAAGCTTATGTGAGATGCATGTTACAATGGGAAAATCATGATGCTATACTGTGCAAGTATTTTGCATCAAGTTTGATAGGAGAAGCGCTGAAATGGTTTGAAGGCTTACCAAGAAACACAATCACATCATTCAACCATTTACAAGCTATATTTTTAGGGGCGTACATAAGTAATAATTCCTCGCGACCGGGTATTGAAGATGTATTTGGGTTAAAACAAAGGGTTGGCGAAAGTTCGAAACATCTGACTGGGAGGTGGAAGACAATGTGTAGCGATATGGCTGGTCGTGTGGATGAAAGATATCTCATTTTATCATTCATTAACGCTATGCTCGCAACTAATCTGTTATACATTCAAATTTTTAGAATCAAGAATACAATCACAATGACTGAGTTGCGAGAACTTCAGGAGGTGTACATTGCTCTAGAGGAGAAGCAAAATGAGATGGAATCATACCCTATTGCGAATACAAGTTCAAGAGCTGCGAATGCAAGTTTGTTACCTAAATTGATAAACACAGTGGCGAGCACCTCGTAGGGTCAACAAGGTCAACAAGAAATGATAACGGGTGATGGCCAGCAAAACTTAGTAGCCATGGGAAGTCGTGACTAGGAAGAATTTGAAAGAGAGAGAAACTTCTATAACCGAGGCGGAAATAACAAAATTCAAAGACTTGATCATCCGCAAGAAGCTTACGGAGGTCAGAGGCATAATTATCATAGAGGGCAGCGAGGTCATAGGGTTGTATGGGAGGAAATCAAGATGCCCCCACTGAATGCTAGTGTGGTGAAGATATGGGAAGCTATAATCCTGATGGAAAACATACCTGCACCATGAACATGGGGAATGAACCACCTCCGGGTGACAGAAGTCATGAATTCTGTTCCTATCACCATTTTCATGGACACCTAACGAATGATTGCAGAAATATAAAAAGAATCATCCTCAGAATGATAGACCAAGGGAAGCTAAATCATTTCTTAAAACGTGAAGAGAAGACTCAACCATTACCATCACCACCAGAAATTCACATAGTAAACACAGCAAAAGGGAAAGAAACATTTGTGGTAGAAGTTGGAGCGAAAGCCAAAAACTTGTTTTGCAACTCTATCGTGCATTCGTACATGACAATTGGAGATTTTCATGATAGTGTACTCAGTAGGGTTTTCGCAAGAGATGCTGATAATAGAGAAATAATAAACATCGCGAAGACTTCTCCACTAAAGGAATGACAAATACAAATTATTTCTTTTACTGCAGAAGAGGTACCTAAGGGCGGAGAGATGCATGACAGCCCATTAGTGGTAAATTAGAGATTAACCCAAAACCTGTTGATGATGAGGTTGATGGTACTACCATACAAATTAATTGATACTGGAAGCTCTGTAAACATCCTTTTTTATCATACTTACAAGACTATGGGAGGGAAAGACGAAGATTTGATACCTTCAACTTACAAGATCTATGGTTTTAATGGTACTACCAATAAACCCAAAGGAGAAGCTCATATGAGAATACCATTGAAAGGATTATCAACTGAAATTTTGTTTTGCATAGTCGACGTGGAGTCCCCCTATAATGCATTGATTGGGCGACCTTGGTTACATGAGATCTTGGGCGTAGCGTCGACTTATCACCAGTGCATCAAATTTCCTCATCCAAGTGGTGTTGGAGTTATAAAAGGAGACTGGGCTGAGGGACAAAAGTGTTATGAGGTTGATGTGGAATCCTACGAGGAAAGAGTTGCTCAAAAGAAGAATTCGAAGCAGAGCGTCAAAGAAGAACAAAGAAGAGAAAGACTGATGGTGGACACCATAGAAGTGAGAGATGAAGATATGTTGCGAAGCCAATGCCTGAAGACAGTCAAAAATCGCGATGGTTTCGCAAAAGGGAAGGCAGTATCAGAAAATTTGAATAGTACAGAAGCAGAGAGTAACAAAAGTAAGAGGTCTAAGAAATGAATAATTTATTTTAGATTTACGAAGGTGTAAAAAAAAAAATTTGCTTTGAGTGACAAAAGACATGTCAAAAGTACAAAGAATATGAAGATCAAAAAGGGAGTACGCGAAAGCCTCGCGAGACAGAATATATGAAAAGCTGTTTAAAGAGTTCCAGTGAGATTACTTCAAACAAATCAAGATTATGCGATAATTTCGCAAAGATAATGAGAAGAAACAATAAAAAATCAATAATATATACGAATGGGACGAACCTTTATGGCGTACACCCTAGTATGCGAATGATATTTCGCAAGAGGCAAATGTAAGACCTAAAGTGCGTCATATAAGGGGGTATCTCTTGACATGGCTCAGGGAAAAGGGTACACCGCTCCCGGAACCTGAGTCATGGAAATTTGGGGTCAATAAAGCCCATCCGGGAGAGATACCTTGGATTTCCAACTATATATATAAGGTTATACCCTGGTTGGACGACCGAGGGTCTCTTCCAAGGAGTCAGTGTATGACCAAGGCGCTGAGGTACACGGTTGAGCCAAGAGTGCCTGGGGCATTTGAAGTGTCTCGGCCATTCTTGGCAAGTCTTGGCACATGCTGCACTCGGCCCGAAGAAAACTCCACTTAGGGTGCAGTCTCGTAACCATAAACCCTATTGGTATAAGGGATAAGAGGCTGCGAAAACAACTGGTTGTTGTTAAGACCGGATGGGAGGAGCTAGTCTTGTATGGCCGATGTACGCCTCCTTGAAGGGGCAACAAGGGAGATGATAAGGGCGGCACCCTCCATTAGGGAGCTGATAAGTGTCTTAAGACGCAAATGTCATGAGGCTTTATTTTCGCAAGAAAATTTAGGCTTGTCATATTTGTGCGATGATCCTGAAGAGGCAATAATACTAATGCGAGGGTAAGACGAGATCAATGGGTCTTTACATGAAAGTGTAAAGACGTCCTGCGATTTCGTCGCAAGACGACAATGTCATGGGGCTTTATTTTCGCAAGAAAGTTTAGGCCTGTCATATTGTCGCAATAAAATTATCCTGCAGAGGAAACAATACTAAAGAAATGATAATGCAAGATCAATTGGTCATTACATAAAAATGTAAAGACGTCCTGCGATTTTGTCGCAATAATGAGGGGTGGCGCAATAAGACCTTTAACTAGGAAGGCAAAGTAAGACCACACAAGAAAATGAGTAAGCAAATAAGCTTGCGAGAATGATTATATGCATACAAATCAATTTGCAAATATATGCACGGAAACAACCAGAAAAAATTTGCTTGCGAAGACTTAGCAACAACAGTTGCGAAACTGAGACATATTATTATTTAAAGATTATCAATTAAATCCCTCATTTGAAAACAAATAACAGAGGCAAATATAGGAATGAATAGATTATAAACTTGTTATTTATTTTCATATGATAGATTTACGCACTCATAATATTGATTAACTGTATTGCAAGAAAGAATTGTTTTTTTTTTCATCAGACTCCTCATCGGACTCCTCTTCTTCGCTAGCATCGCTATCAGAGACATCCAAGGAAGGCATATTTTCAGGAATCTCATCAAGAAAACAAGGATATGAAGAAAGAGGAATACTATGGTCATCACAGACCGTCCTAATAGTTTGATTGCGAAAGCGGACAGCGTCATTATTGAAATTCGCTACAGTAGTTTGCAGCTGCTTCTTCAACTTGGAATACTTGTCATTGCAAAGAGAGAAGTCCTTTGCAAGTTGTGCTTTCTCAGATTCAAGTTCTTTAATTCTTGTCTGAAACCTCTTCTCAGCTTCTGCGAACATATGACGATGAATTAGTAGATAATTGCAATTTTACAAAAAAGAGGCGGTAAAGTAAAGAAGAACAGTTAACAACCTTCTCTGTCAGAAATCATATCTTTAACCAAGGCAGTATGCTCAGCGTGAAGGCTAACGTTAACACCTAAATTATTTCTGGCATTATCTAGAACTTTTGCAGCCCAGGCGAATTCATCGTCACTGTTTATAAGAAGAAGAAAATGAATTTGACTCTCTCTCTCTCTCGCTAAGTATAGCATTTTGGCGAAGAGATTCATCCCATTCAATCTGGACTTCAAGAAGAGTTTTTTTGGAATCTCGCTAGCGCTTTGGCACCTTGATTAGAAATGCGATCTTTATCATCTATAAGGCTACTAATTTTCTTTCTTAAAATATTAGTTTTCTCGTGGGAACTAAGATACAGACGTTTAAATCGGTTGGCTAAACCTAAACTAGATCTATGGTCAATTGCTAAAAGATGAAATTTGGTTTGAAGTTCACTCAGTGGGAGAGATCTAATTTTGTTATTTGGAAAGTTATTTAAAGATTCATTGAGGTGAGCAAGAAGAGCATCACTATCCATGGGCTCGGGAAATGATTGAAGAAGAATGGCTTCATCAGAAAGGTTATGAACGTCTGCGAAGATAATAAGTCAGACAAAGAAAAATAAATGACAGAGTAAGAACAAGAAAAAGAGAAGAATCTTATACCATAAAGTTGTTGATTAGCACTTTGAAGGCTAGATATTTTATTTAGTTGCGTGGAAGATTCAGCTTCCAGTTGTTGAGTCTTCTCGCGAAGAGCAACTACTTCACTTTCAAAATCTTCACTTTTCTTGCGAAGAATTGCAGTTTCAGTTTCTAACTCTTCGTTCTTCTTGCGAAGTTGAAGATTTTTCTTCAATTGAGTGTTGCATCTTTTCTCAAGATCTGAGGCAACAGCAAAGGAAGCTCTTCCAGACTACAAAGAAAGATAAAGAAAATATCAAGGTATGATTTAAAATTGAAAATTATGAAGAAATAGAGAAATATAGACGTACCAAGGCACCAAGCGCATTTAAAAAGCTAGGAGTCACAGATCTAGAAACCCTTTGGAGAGAATCGTTACCCTCTAGCAAGGCAGCATCACATATATTTGCGAGAGCTTCGCATGTACCAGAGAGGCGATCATCTCCAATTCCCTGCATGGAGTCTGAGAAGATACTAGATAGCTGCTCCATAGGGGATTCAGTTGGTTGATCTTCCTTTGCGAAAGGAGTGTCCACATCGTTATCATCCTCATCATAATTCTCATTGGATAGAGGGCTTGAACGGGGAGAAGAGTGAATCTTCCGTTTTTTGGAAAGTGGAGCAGTGGATTTCCCCTTGCGAAGAGGACCTTTACCTTTTCATTTAGCCTTCGTAGCTTCAGAAATTTCATCTTCTCCGGCAACTTCAACACCAATCTTCACACACGAATGAAGATAAGAAACAGAGGCAACAATATCGTTAAAAATAGCAAAAGAAAGTATTTCTTACTTCATCCGTGATTGAACGTAGTATTGCCAGAGTACTCGCCTTCGGATTCCTTTCATAACTTTTCTCAACTTGATGATCTGAAAGTTTCGCAAGATTAATAGATATAAAAGGAAAGGGGTGTCGCAAAGTGAATGAAAATTAGGAAATGTACCTCTTTTGCCTTCCCGGGCCAGTTAAATACCCAAGGCTGATAATTGGCGAGATGCGCAGGGAGTGCATTGGAACCTGAAATGTAAGGTCCGTTCAAAAATAGCGGAAAGACGCACCATTTGTCATCTTTGGAATGGCGAGGAAAATTGTTCTTGCCAGTGTGCCAATCGATATCTTGCATGAGTATCTTGTTGCTGGGAATGTTATCTTTTATTTTCAATCGTGCACCCCAGCGAGACCTATCGTTCTTCATATTTATTACTTCATAATTTTCAAAAAAAAATTCTACTGAATACTTTTCAACAACTATCTCAAGGTTTGCAAATTTAGGATCTCTGACTTTATCAGGTGTAGACACCCCAATTTTGCACATAAATAGCAAATGTTGCCGCAGTATCGTATCCGAAGTGGTCCTAAATAATTACATTTGGTGAGCCGGAGTCCACTATCAAATCAGCCCGTCTATGCTAGCCTAATGACGCACTTAGGCATATGCACTTTAGTTTCCATCCTTACTAAATATGTCAACTTTGGCATAGGTGCCCACCGATCAAAAATAGCACTAGCCACACTTATGTATCCACTAAGTCCACCCAAACAGTATACCCATTAGTGCCCAAAGTCCCATTCGTTTCCTATACCAAAATTAGACTGTCCACCCGACTATAAAATGAGTACAAAATGTCGACATCCTTCTAGCTTTGTTCCCAAGTCTTTCCATTTAACAAAACTCCTAGGATTAATTGAAAAATATTGAATTATTGGTAATAATATTGGTTAATATTTAAAATATGAGAAATAATATTTTTTAAATGGGAAATGATATCTAGGTTTTTAATGTGAGCGGTCCGATCTAAATCATTTAATCTAAGGGTCATAGTTAATGGGAAAAACTATAAATATCTAGCTAATTCTTGAGGAGAGGGGGATAATTCTAGGAGGAAAAATTTCGGTAAAAATTTGGGGTAATAGAAATCATTAGAGAATTGGATACAAATACGCAGGGAGAAAAATTGTAGAAAAAGTTAGAGAGTTGGCGTTCGGATACGATTTGCGGCATTAATATTGGATTCGTCATTTCAATCCAAGTGACATTCGAAAGCTCACAGCGAATACAAAGTTGGTCGGTAATCAATTTTCATTTACACTTTTGGTCTTTGTAACATGATTTCATAGCCATAATTAATATATGCTCGATACAAAGTTCAATGACCATTTGTCATATTTCTGATACTCCACGTTTTTAACTTGCATGCTTATGGTGCTCTGGTGATCAATAAATTAGCTTGCATCCATTACTTTATTGATATGATAAGGTTGTAAAAGGAGTTTATGGTCTAAACGATAGTGGCTTGTTTAGTTTTGACATCTGCATACAAAGGTTGCTATTGATTAATTAGACTAGAGAATAGATTATATGAATGCAAGCTTCTTTTTCTCACCGTGATTAAACAAATCCATGTTCTCTTAATAAGACCAACCCCATTTTTTTATCGATTAGCATTGTTTCGGTATTTAGATTAATAATAATAATTTTGATTAATATTATTAATAATAATAATTTGGATTGGTTTTGGTAACAATAATAATCGTGTTTTGTTTTGAGAGCAGGTTTTCCACGGATGGATTAAGGGTGAACTTTCACATCTAATATTTTTTTTGGTGTTATATTTCATAAATTCATCATCTTGTATTTATTTTATAATATCAAAACCCTAATATCCCAATTATAAAGTAGATGTCAATCTTCGGATTGGACGGGCTAGGTGCCTCACACCTTCCTAGCCGTATCTTGATTCCCGGACTCTTTCTCTGTTTTGGACCAGTGTTTATTTTGGGTCCCAACTCCCTAAGTTGGGTGGCGGCTCTCCCCTAATAATAATTTCCACGTGTGATTCCCATTTTGGATATTTATAGATCCTAACCGATTTCGACGGTATCCACATCAGGATATAGAGATCCCTTACCAGCACCACGATTGGCGAATTCCAGCATTAAACGGATGCAATCTCCACTTAATTGATAGATAGCTCGCGAGAATTTCTCATGAGCAAGAATTTCATAGAACAAGGGCAATTCGGGATTGTAGAAAGGAATGGGAAGACCTGCGAGGAGCTGGCCTAGCGAGATTATGATCTTTTGATCATCACAACGATGATCAGAAAATAATTTTGCAGAAAGAACAGATGAAGCTTCTTGATTGGGAATAGTGGATAAGGTGAAACCTTTCTCTTGTAAATTCTCTTGAGTCTCACCCAAAAGGACTTCGTATCTACGACTAGGTGGAGTCATTCTTAAAATATGGGAATGAATGTAGAGTTGAAGATCAAGAGAAAGAAGAAAAGAAAGATTTACAGTAGCAGAGACGTAAATTGTGGAGGAGGAGAGTGGAAGAAAAATTACAGAGAGAAAGTAAAAAGGAAGAAGAGGAAGGTGAGAAAACTATATATAGAGAAGAGTTCTCGAGAAGATAAATGCATTTAATGCGAGAGGAGACGTGAATGGTCAAGAAAAAACGGTTGAAAGAGACGTGTCAAGAAAAAACGGAAGAAGAAACACGTGTAATAAATACTGTGAAAAAGTACGAGGTCATATCAAAAACAGATAAAGATGAACAGTTGCGGCATTTCAAAAATACTAGTTCTCATGACATTCTCTTCTTTGCAGAGAATACATGAGAAGAGGCAAGATGTAGGATCAGAATATCGCGACATCAATACCTTGCGAGATCAACAAAAGACAGCATTGCGAAGGCGTCGCAGAAGAGTAATATAAATGACGCAATGAATGACGACAACTAAAACACGAGAAAGATGTGAAGATCTAGCGAGGTTTAGGAGTGTCGCGAGATTATATACTTGTACACTTGCGATATTTCGCAAGTCATTCCCGAAAATAAAGGACAGCTTAGCTGTCATCCATTATGTAACACCCTATATAAAGATCCGAGCAATCCTATTGATGGGGGGAGGATATTTTACGAGTGTTGAGCAAGTCATTAAGAGAGAGAAAGTTTATAGTGATTGTAATTTCTTTAGCCCTTTTCCATTTTATCTTGTAAACATTCAAGAAGTTAATCAATAAAAGTTATAATTGTTCATCTTAAAATGGTTTGATTGAGTGGATTCTTGTGAGGGGTGTAGTGTAGGATTTCCTGCAACTACATAAGGAAAGGACAGATGATATTACATGAAGAAAAATGTTGAGAGAAGAACGCGAGCTGACCGGTTGTCAGCCGACACAAATATAATTTACACTTTCTTACTACTCAAAATATAAATATAACAAGGGCAAGAAAGGATCGTTCCCACAGAGAGGTCTTGGTTGTAAATATGTTATGGTTTCCTATATAAAACACCGAGGATTTTCTTATTTTGTAAATAAAAATAAACAAAAAGCAAACAAAGCACGCAAATCAAGGATGTGAAAATATTGGATAAAGGTTTCATCTTCAATTGTAAACAAGTTTATAAATATATGAATAGAATTCGTATTTAATCTCGCTATTATCAAAAGCCATAGAATACCTTATTGCAAGAATACTCCGTAATTTCCTAAGTCATCAACACACACATTAGAGCTGCGTATGTGAATTCTACCTAAAGAATAACCTAACGCCTTGCGCTAATCAAGTTCAATTCCTAGGAGCATTAAGTTTCAGAAATAGGCTAATAAATGCAATTGTAATACATTGCACAAACAATTCGAACAAAGGTCAATTTCTACATATGACTACGAGGATGTATCACTACAACCTAGAATCATATCATTCTACTCGTATTCAAGGTTATCGCTTGATGAAAAACCCTAAAATAGCTATAGATATGGATGTGAGTTCAATCAATTCTAGACTTAACTAAACAAACATTCAATCATATTGCAATACATCAATCATGCAATTATTATAACCCGTAGAAATCAAACGATAATGTTGAGAGAAAACTAATTCATAAAAATCATAACTTGGTTGCAAAATCCAACTATATCTTCAACCAATAATAAAAACTTAGTTACTCATGGCATAGGAGTTCATAACAAGAAGGAAGAGAAAACCTATCATGTTTCTAAACCCTAGAACACAAAAGTAGAGGTCTCCCTAATGGAGATATATCTAGGTTTAGAGAAAGACTTTTCTATTTATATGCTTCTCCCATTCCAAAAGGATACTCTTTCCAAATTTAGGTTTAATCAAAACCCATCTCCAAGTGGTCCACCAAGCCCATGTATGGAAAATAAGTCTCTGGATTTTTGTATGAAAACTGGGCCGCCGTTCTGCTGACGTCATCACCGGAATCCGGTCACCGGGAAACTGACTCTGTCCACCTGAACTCGCCTCCGGCTCCTTGAAACTGTCACAAGGGAATCATACACTTCCAGCACTCAACTCTCCTTCTCTGCAGTCCATTACATTCACAGAAATCATCTAAGCCAACTACTTTTTCTTACGGAAACGTGCCCAAAAGCGCGACTCGTAGCTCATATATCCGACCGTCAACTCTTGCATCCGACTCGAACCCGCTTCGCGATTCACTGAAGCATTACGATCCCCACTCTCGGTTCCGAAATCCGACAACCGGAACTAGTTCCACCGCCTCGCCATTTCTGCTCCGTTTTCGCACAATTTCTGCAGACTTGGGCCATACTTTCACAATCCACAACAACCAATGCTGCAGCTTCCAATCTCAGCTCTCATTCTCTGCCAGACCCACATTAGCAGCAGCAATTCATTCTATTTCAGCTTAACAGCACAACCAACTTCTTGCTCAGCTCTGGCCATTGCATTCAGGCCACAGCTCCAGCTCTTGACCTGCAACACAATTCAATCCTAACATACATCTACTTGTAATTCAGACATCCATTTGCTCTCATTTCGAACTGCAGTACTCATTGTCACGGCATACTCAAACCACTCTTCAATTGCAACCACACCTTCGCAGTACCAGCTCAACCCATCCAACCATTGCTTCTGCTCTTCATTGCAATCCATTGCAGCAACTGTACTTCCCTGCTCAAAAATCCCATTACTTTTGCGGCATCAGATCCACCAGTCTCATGTCCACTTCTCTGGCATACGACCAACTGCAGCATCAAACACCACTGCATAACACCAGCAAATCTCATTCATCTCGATCATTAGCTCAAGCTCAATCACCAACAACAGCAGCAACATTATTTGTTACTTTCATTCCCTGTAACTTGTACTCTTGCTCATCTTGCCTGCAATTCACTCGGCTTCCTCCTTTCTTCAGTTCAACTGGTGCTCAAAACCGCATTAAATATCTTCCTCAGCAACACCAGTTGTTTCATATCACCAATACCAATTCCATCCTGATGTCTTCTCTATCCTCAGCTAGCAACAGTCCCAAAAAGCACATCCATTTACTGCAGCTTAGTAGCATTGCCTCACCTGCAATGCGAACATACCCCCAACAGCTTATGAGCTTCAATTTCTTCTCAACTCAACCCATCAGCAGCCAAACCAACTAATTCTATCACTGCAGTTGCACCAGCTAATACCATAGCTTGGCTGCAATATCACGGCCTATAGCCTAAATGCCATCGTTCCCCAAAGCTCGAAGGTGTGAAATCTTGGCAACAAGACCTTGCTTTACTGATTCCTTGGCTTGTAGTTCAGCTAGAACTCGATCTCAAACTCATGGCTAGCTGCTGAGCGAAGTGGACTGGTGCAATAGTACTCACTCAGGCATTTTATCAAACACTAATTGTGTGTTCTGGTGATGATGTAGTCTTCAGCTTGCTGTGGATTCTTAAGCTCTCAATATCTCCTTCCCTGTAATGCATTCATTCTCATACACGGCCCATCATTTCAAATCATTGAACTCAAAAACACACATTCAATCACATCATTCATCATGAATCAAAGGCAATAGGTTGTCTTCTTCATCGACTTTCTTGGCATAATAAATCAACCAAATTCCAATCCGATGTAAACCGATCTTCTGATTATAGTTCATAGACTCAATAGACCTGTCAAATCTCTTTCATTTGCTCACTGCAAATCGATGGCATCAAGACTCCGTTTCGCTCACCGCTTTCTCGTCCGAAAACTCAACCCCGAATCCTTACATTACGTACCCATTTCTTCGTGCTCGTGCCAAACTCGTATAAGCTTCTCAATCTCGGTCTCGAGCTTAGTTAGCAGATGGTGAGCTAGCACTCACGTATAACAAATGGGACATGAACTGAATTAGGGAGAAAATAAGTGACCTAGCTTTTAGTTATAAAGGAGTAAGTGTCCCTTAACGAACTGCAGCCTGTCTTTAGCAATTTCACAAGCAGGTTACCCCTTATCCTCGACTGGGCTCTCAATAGCACTTCCCTTTTAACCAAAATTTGGCTACCCCTTAACATGTGGCTGGGCTCCCATTAGTATTAGCCGATGAAATGACCGGTTTACCATTCCGAGTTCTTCTTTTCCCATAACTTCTTCATACGAGCTCTGAATGACTCATTTCTTTCGCCATTGTCTTCATCTTCTCGTCCTCTACACAATGAAAAGTAGAAATCTTGTATTTGAACGAGTTCCACTGGGTCTTTGGCCCTTCTTCACTTGTGACTTCACTTTTGTAGCCATTTCCACCTCTTTTTGCTCCAAATGACTTCATTGCACCTAATAAACTCAAAAGTAAACATAAGATACATAATTTACAAGAAAACTCGCAAAGAAAGCATAAATACTAGATATTAAATACGGTGTATTCTACACCTATCAAATTCCCCCACACTTAGACTTTGCTAGTCCTCGAGCAAATCAAACAAAACTTATTCTAAAACATACATACAACTCCGTGTCGTCGAGGCTACGGTCACTTTTAGCATTAATAACAAGCCTTTAAACCAATAGGTGTCCCTAGTGGACGAGTTATAGTCTCGTGAGGGTTTACTAGAGATATACCCACAAAACCTATTTTTCCAACTTACTAGTTCTCCGAAATGATAGTATCCAAGCGCTAAGAAGACATAGAGATTCTGCACACTAGTCATAAGAAGTTAGACACATAAATGAACACAATCTCATTCTTAAAAGTTGAGAGAGAAATAACCATCCCTTCTCGAAAGAAATTCGGGTTCGGAGTGATCAAAAGTCTCGACTCGCCTCACAAGAAAGGGTTTTATGATATTGCTCTCAATAATAAAACATGACTTTTTATGGGTCACACATGTGTCCAGGTTGGAATGAAAAGAGAATCCTGCGACACGTTGAATGGTAGGAAGGTAAAAACCCTCCGAAGTATTTTGAAAACCCACATCTTTTATAATTTTTGAAAACCCATTTTTCTGATGATCTCTACGAAAGGAAATCAACCACTTAACGAAGGTGGGAATATGCTTACTTACCTCGTTATCCGTTCGGCGTGCATCTAGCACCACTCTCTCAGCATCCATAGAAACGTCTTCGGTCTTCAATCGGTGTCTTCATCTTCGTCTTTGGTCTTCAACTCTTGATGATAACTCTTGAACTTCGTAGAATCTTGACAATATGATTCTTTCCCTCAAATTCCTTGTCGCTTGAAACTTCATTATAGATATTCCTTCTTTCCATTGGCTTTATTGAAAGAATACAAAAATAAAAACGAACTATACAAACCCAAAATATATATATATATATATATATTTTAATTTTTTTTTTTGAATAAAAACTAAAACAAATACAAAAATAAAAACGAAATAAAATAATAAAACTAGTAATGAAAAAAAATAAAAAATAAAAATTAAATCATACAGAGCTTGTGGTTGGTAACCTAGCGACAAGCTGGGCTCCAACACCTCTTTGAATAGCTATGCCTAATCTATAAAAAAATAAAGCTACCTAAACCGCAACTAGCATCATTGCTCACCAAGCAATTCCGTAGACGCTTGAAAAAAACAAGAGTGTCCTCACTGAGTTCCCCTAAAGTAGAGAAAGCCAGAACGCCTAACCCAAATCCATGTGCAGCACACTTGTCCAAATATTTGGCATGTTTTAGGGCAACAGCACTAGAGATAGCCTTCCCAGGAGCAAATGATAGAACCCCATCACCAGTGAAAGGGGAGACACCTGTGACATCCATACAAACATCTTGCCCGTTTTCCCAGTTAAGAACAAGAATATCAGCAGGTTTAAGATCTCTACCATCATCTGTCTGAAGGCCAAGGGAAGCCTCTTTGCGCGCCGATACATTGGATTTGTAGCAAATGTCGAAGATAACATCACGTACAACATCATGACGAAACTTGTACCCAATATCCTTGGCACAGTGGAGCGCATGATCCCCAAAGATGTCCATAGGTTTGCTACAGCTAGGACATAAACTGTTCCCAACGAACATAGGAATGCCAAGGCGATAACAAAGCACAGCTCTAAATTGTCTCGGACCAAGGCACTGGTTAAGCCCACTGATAGGTACCGCCAGGAGGTAGTCTTGAGCATGCTTAACACGATTGCATTGCCATAAGATGGAATCTCTTTCGGACATGGGAAATTGTTCTGGGATTTGCTTCTTAATCGCATCAAAATAGACCACTTTGCCGTGGGAATGCATAGAAGGGGGCGGAATCATCGACACGGTAAAAGATGGTAATCCACATACAGGTGAAGGTCTGAAGAGCCAACTGATAAGCCGAGCCTTGTCTGAAGAGAACAAATTACCACGGATCACTTTCTGCACATAAGTAGTCTGGCTCTGAGAAGTAAGATAACAAAAAGTACGAGTGTCCGCCATGGTGTAGATACCAAGTCCACCATCTCTGATAGGTAAAGTAGCTAGTCTCTGCTGTAAGGGACCAAAACCCGCACCATCACCAGTAATTAAGAGTCTCAGATATTGGAATAACTGATCGTCGAAAAGATCGGTAGCAGGTTGAAGAGCAGCAGGATTGGTAGTTCGCATTGCAAAGTAAAGTCTAGACACTCCGGTACAACTGCGAAGTAAAAGCATCTCACTTTGAGGATCCCGGAGTTTCTTGATTGACTCCATCAGTTGAACAGTCTTATGCACCCTGCTCAACAACATATCGCTAATGAAGCCCATATCCAAACTCACTGGACCACCCAAAAGTTTAACACCTTTAGAGGGTCTACCAATGTCAGGGGGGAAAACACCTTCTGCTACACTCCTGGGGTCATGGGAAGGCCAAAAGACTTCCGTCTTCTTGATATTGAGGTGTAACCCCCGAGATGGTCCTTTAGTCTCAATAATACGCAAGGCCTTAGCTACCTCCAAGGTATCCCCAATAATTGTGCCGTCATCAAGGTACCAGGCATGCAAATCTAGTTTGCAACTAGAGGCAATGGTCTTCACTAAGGGGTGAAGTGTCAAAGCGAATAACAAAGGACCAAGCGGGTCCCCTTGTTGCACACCCAACGCAGAGGACAAGATATATTGGGCATAATACAGCTTAGCCGGATGTAAGTAGCAAAATTCTACCCAGCGAGAAATACCTGGACAATGGATGCGTACCTCCTTGATAAGCTGAGACCTACTCACCATGTTGAAAGCATTGGAGAAGTCAATTAGAAACATTGACGTAGTATCCGAATGGCCCTTCATCTCAAGAAGGCGGTTTACAGCGTGTAAAATACCTTCCCCTCCTACTGGAACACCGACCCCAAATTGGTAATCACCTAAATAAGAAGTCATATCCTTCCCAATCGCAAAAGCAGCCACCTTGGAAACCAATCTACGCCAAACAGTACCCACCGCAATGGGTCTAAGACCACCCCCCGGCTTCAGTAATGGTGTCAACGGTGCACTAGCAATGTATTCTCCTAATATATTAGGGCATTTTCCAGCCAACCAAAGGTTGACAACCCTTGAGAAATAGACAAAAGTAAATCATCCGCTACGGCAGAGCCGTTCCACTAAAGACATCAACCAAGTGTTGCGCGCGTAAACCATCACGTCCGCATGACGTACCTTTAGGGAAGCTATTGATAACACTCAATACAGACTTAAAATTCACAAAAATGGGGTCCGAAAAGAAATCATCACTAGGGACTTCAGGAGGTGCGGCTTCAGGGTGTTTTGCCTGCAGGTCGACGTATGTCTGCTCTTCAAATGGTGCAACCCCAGACGAAGATAAAACCCTTATTGCTGCAGCAAAATGCCCTGAGGTAATTTTCTTCTGACAAGCACTTATGGTCGCCGCTTGTCGCTTCTCCTCCACCTTCATCTCGTCGTCCTTCTTAGACCCCCAGCAAAGCGGCTGTTGAAGCAGTTTCTTCACTAATAAAGAGCAGCCATTGGGCTCTTTCCAAACATCCAGGGCTTGGAGAATAGTTGTTGCCTGCAGTATCCTACGGCTGCTGGATTTATGCTCGGCTGAAATTTTAGGTAGGTACAAAGACAGGGTACAGATGGGGAGAAGAAGAAGTCGGAGCCAACCTGTTAAGGAGGAAGGACAAGTAAGAACTCGATCCAAACAAGCTTCGAGAGCTCTCGAGAAGGCAAGACGGCATTTGTGTGGGATATTGTTGACATTGTGGAAGTTACGTTGGAAAACAGAGTTGAGAAGTTCTGTTGATAGAACCTCGACGTCGACACTGTCGTTGTACCTTGGAGTAACATCCGCAACAACATCAACCATGTCACGAGTCATGCTTCTCGACTGGTTTGATCAAGCCGTGAATCAGAAAATCCGCTACATCTCCATTAAGAGGCCTTTGAATGAAATCATGCTGGGATCCTTCTCGTCCTTTACAAGGCTTCGACCAGGCCTGAACGTAGAGGCATTTGCAGCACAACCAACTACGTAGACTGAGAAAAACAGTCTCCATCCCACGAAACACTGATTCATCATTCACAAGCAAAGCTCGAACCGTCTCCTTGCTGGCTATTGATACAAGATGCTTGTCCTGAAAATGTTTCAGGAACGAACCTTTAACATATCCTCGGACATGAACACCGTCGCTGCAATTGTGAATGCTCTTGAATGGGCAATGAAGAAAATCCGGAGCATCAGCCGTTGTGGAAGGCTGCAGGGGTTGCAGTTTTGCTTGGGAAGAAGATCGAGTAAACCTAGGCATGTGTAAAGAGTGGTCGAAACAAGGAGCGAAAACCTAATGAAAAACCCAGCGAAGAACCCTAAAAAGAAAACTGAAACAGAACGATCAAAACTGAGAAACCAAACGAAAGAAAACAAAACGAAAAAATGAAAACGTGGAAAGGGCTTCAAGATGAAAACCAACAGCCGATCTAAGATGAGCGATCTCATGACTGAGAACGAGATTGGAGTGAATCTCCAATCACCGTGATTGGAGTAATGAACCTAAAGAAATTTTCTCTTGTCTTTTTTTTTTTTTTTTTTTTTTTTTGAGACAAGAGAAAATTAAAATACAAAAAAAAATAAAAATGTAAGTACAAAGGCCATGGTGTAAGTACTTTACCGCTTGATTCTTCACAACTTATATGTCTTGATATCATAAACTTCTCGAACTCTCATCTTTATAATCTTCGCTCTTGTACAATAGTCTTCAACTTATAAAAATTCTGCTCCTTGTCTTGTTGCTTTACTTGAACCTGAAATCTGCTCATTTCTGTACTGTTGCTTGTAAACCTTGAACGTCTTCAACTTTCCTTCAAATTTGTGATGCTCCTCTTGTTGATGATGATGGTGTTTCTATGGACCTGTTGGTGTGGAGAGAGATAACGTGGATGGTGCTAACTGCGAACAAGATTACAAGTGGTATGTAAGTTAGCAATTCGATGTCACCAACATGGTTGATAAAAATAGCACTCAAGAGATCAAAATAGTGCTTCTATGGTGGGAGGTTGGACAGCTCACCATTCTTCCCGGAATTTACGTACGGTGACACACACTCTAAAAGCACAAATTTAGACAGGTACAAAGAATTGAAGGTTGGTGCCTCACATTATGTAACATGGGTAGTCTCCACTATAGGGGATCACTACTCTAATACCGAATTCAGATCGCACCTTATTTGCCACTGGCATGGTTAAATCCAACTTTAACTCTCATACAATTAAGAAACCCGATCATGTTCTCTGTCATCTCTAAGTTCAGTCACTCTTATGAGATTCTCGATGTAATCTTAGCGACATGTACACTATGTGACTCTAAACTAACCACAAGTTGGAGTTCTCTTATTCACTATTTTACACAAAAGTTGAAAATTTTTGAAAAATTTACAACGCAAATGCTTAACCACTCCCCCACACTTAAACTTTACATTGTCCTCAATGTACATTGAATCGTCCAAAGAAAGTCAAGGTGGGAAATCATATAACAATATGCGAAAAGAAAAAAAAAAACTAAAAACAAGAAAAGAAAAATTAAAAGATAAGAGATACAAAACCGGTGGGTTGCCTCCCACTTAGCGCTTGGTTTAAAGTCGTCAGCCCGACTATATCCTTGCAAGATTCATTCCCCATATACCAACAATCTGAAAAGTTGGGGATCCTTCCATAGAACCTGTTTTGCAAACACTAGCTTCACACAAATATTAGTACAATAAAGCAAAAGTGAAGCTATTGGTGATAAAAGCTCCCCCCACACTTATTCTTGTCCACACTTGGAAGTGTATAAAGAATATAGAAGTCGGCTACTTCCACGGTTTCTTGTTCCAAAACCTGCATAGTATGAGAATCAAGTATCTGTAATGGCGGAAAATGAGAAACAAAGTCATTCAACAATATTCTCGAAGCACATACATTCAAACCAATAAGAGGTAAAGGAGCAGAAACAATAGGCAACGGGTTAGATAAACCTTGCACAATCTCTTGTATTACGGAATCCTCTTCATCCTTGAAAAACTCAAGTGAATTATTCACCTCTTGTATATCATGGTCCTCTATCAAACCTTGCAACCATTCTTCGTCCGTTTCTGCCGTAACCAAAGTTTCGACATAAACATCATCATTACAATCATTTGCAAGCTCAATTGGGTCTTCCACAATATTGGTCATAACGGTCTCATTCTCAACATACTCCTCTTCATTAGACTCACACCTTGTTGCAAGGAAGTTTGGTAACACACTAGTTTCATCATACTCATGTACCTTTTGAATAGGTGTTTGATCATTATAAAGATCAAGAGTTGAGTCAACTACACTAATGTCACCAAATATTTCCAAAGGTTGGTCCTTTTCAACACAATCAACTTTACCGCAAAAAGACTCCATTGTACACTCCTCGGGGTTGTCACCATAAATTGGTTCAAACGATGTATTTTCATAATAATCATCATCACTATCATAGTCATCATAAGATTGGCTACCACTTCCCAAAGATTGGTCTTTCGCAGAATTTTGCATGTCCTCTTTGTATTCTTCAATGCCTTGTCTTAAAGTGGAAACACCTTTTTGAAGCTCTTGGAGTGATCCATCCAAATTTTGAAAATAGTGTTCCATTTGTTGATAAAGCTCGTTCGACAAAAAAAAAGTAGAATTACTTACTTCAGTATTGCTAGTCCAATTATATTCCCTTTGAATGGGTGGATGATAATAACTACGATCAGAAATTGGGCCAAACATACTATGAGCACATTCGATCGATGAAATTGGTTCCACGCTTGGTTGTCTACGAATTGACTCCATGCTGTCCATAAATTGTTGCATTTCATCTACCAAATTAGAGGAAATATGAATAGAAATACAACTAGTCTCCCCTCCTTGTGGTTGCTCACTTACATACCCACCGTAAGAAGGTGGGAATGTATGAGAACAACTAAAAGGGTATGTGGAATATTGACCATAACCAAAGGATTGGTTTTGATTGTATTCCCCATAAGGGTGATAGTTTTCATGTTGTTGAGGTTGAAAGCCGTATTGATTGCTCCAATATGCTCCGTCCATAGAAATTGGTACCTGAAACGAGATTCTCAAAACTCGGTTAAGAACCAAAGAATAAGAAAAAGTAAAACAAAACTAAAAACAAAAATAAGAAACCAAAAACAATTAACAACCGCTGCCTCCCCGGCAGCGGCGCCAAAATTTGACCGGTTGTCAGCCAACACAAATATAATTTACACTTTCTTACTACTCAAAATATAAATATAGCAAGGGCAAGAAAGGATCGTTCCCACAGAGAGGTCTTGGTTGTCAATATGTTATGGTTTCCTATATAAAACACCGAGGATTTTCTGATTTTGTAAATAAAAATAAACAAAAAGCAAACAAAGCACGCAAATCAAGGATGTGAAAATATTGGATAAAGGTTTCATCTTCAATTGTAAACAAGTTTATAAATATATGAATAGAATTCGTATTTAATCTCGCTATCATCAAAAGCCATAGAATACCTTATTGCAAGAATACTCCGTAATTTCTTAAGTCATCAACACACACATTAGAGCTGCGTATGTGAATTCTACCTAAAGAATAACCTAACGCCTTGCGCTAATCAAGTTCAATTCCTAGGAGCATTAAGTTTCAGAAATAGGCTAATCAATGCAATTGTAATACATTGCACAAACAATTCGAACAAAGGTCAATTTCTACATATGACTACGAGGATGTATCACTACAACCTAGAATCATATCATGCTACTCGTATTCAAGGTTATCGCTTGATGAAAAACCCTAAAATAGCTATAGATATGGATGTGAGTTCAATCAATTCTAGACTTAACTAAACAAACATTCAATCATATTGCAATACATCAATCATGCAATTATTATAACCCGTAGAAATCAAACGAAAATGTTGAGAGAAAACTAATTCATAAAAATCATAACTTGGTTGAAAAATCCAACTATATCTTCAACCAATAATAAAAACTTAGTTACTCATGGCATAGGAGTTCATAACAAGAAGGAAGAGAAAACCTATCATGTTTCTAAACCCTAGAACACAAAAGTAGAGGTCTCCCTAATGGAGATATATCTAGGTTTAGAGAAAGACTTTTCTATTTATATGCTTCTCCCATTCCAAAAGGATACTCTTTCCAAATTTAGGTTTAATCAAAACCCATCTCCAAGTGGTCCACCAAGCCCATGTATGGAAAATAAGTCTCTGGATTTTTGTGTGAAAACTGGGCCGCCGTTCTGCTGACGTCATCACCGGAATCCGGTCGCCGGTCGCCGGAATCCGGTCACCGGGAAACTGACTCTGTCCACCTGAACTCGCCTCCGGCTCCTTGAAACTGTCACAAGGGAATCATACACTTCCAGCACTCAACTCTCCTTCTCTGCAGTCCATTACATTCACAGAAATCATCTAAGCCAACTCCTTTTTCTTGCGGAAACGTGCCCAAAAGCGCGACTCGTAGCTCATATATCCGACCGTCAACTCTTGCATCCGACTCGAACCCGCTTCGCGATTCACTGAAGCATTACGATCCCAACTCTCGGTTCCGAAATCCGACAACCGGAACTAGTTCCTCCGCCTCGCCATTTCTGCTCCGTTTTCGCACAATTTCTGCAGCTTCAGGCCATACTTTCACAATCTACAACAACCAATGTTGCAGCTTCCAATCTCAGCTCTCATTCTCTGCCAGACCCACATTAGCAGCAGCAATTCCTTCTATTTCAGCTTAACAACACAACCAACTTCTTGCTCAGCTCTGGCCATTGCATTCAGGCCACAGCTCCAGCTCTTGACCTGCAACACAATTCAATCCTAACATACATATACTTGGAATTCAGACATCCATTTGCTCTCATTTCGAACTGCAGTACTCATTGTCACGGCATACTCAAACCACTCTTCAATTGCAACCACACCTTCGCAGTACCATCTCAACCCATCCAACCATTTCTTCTGCTCTTCATTGCAATCCATTGCAGCAACTGTACTTCCCTGCTCAAAAATCCCATTACTTTTGCGGCATTAGATCTACCAGTCTCATGTCCACTTCTCTGGCATACGACCAACTGCAGCATCAAACACCACTGCATAACACCAGCAAATCTCATTCATCTCGATCATTAGCTCAAGCTCAATCACCAACAACAGCAGCAACATTATTTGTTACTTTCATTCCCTGTAACTTGTACTCTTGCTCATCTTGCCTGCAATTCACTCGGCTTCCTCCTTTCTTCAGTTCAACTGGTGCTCAAAACCGCATTAAATATCTTCCTCAGCAACACCAGCTGTTTCATATACCACCAATACCAATTCCATCCTGATGTCTTCTCTATCCTCAGCTAGCAACAGTCCCTAAAAGCACCTCCATTTAATGCATCTAAGTAGCATTGCATCACCTGCAATGCATACATACCCCCAAAAGCTTATGAGCTTTAATTTCTTCTCAACTCAACCCATCTAAATGCCATCGTGCCCCAAAGCTCAAACCAACTAATTCTATCATTCCTTGGCTTGTAGAGCTTGATCCCAAACTCATGGCTAGCTAATACCATAGCTTGGCTGCAATATCACGTCCTATAATAATTCTATCTCATACACGGCCCATCAGTTCAAATCATTGAACTTAAAAACACACATTCAATCACATCATTCATCATGAATCAAAGGCAATAGGTTTTCTTCTTCATCGACTTTCTTGGCATAATAAATCAACCAAATTCCAATCCGATGCAAACCGATCTTGATTATAGTTCATAGACTCAATAGACTGTCAAATCTCTTTCATTTGCTCACTGCAAATCGATGGAAGCAAGACTCCGTTTCGCTCACCGCTTTCTCGTCCCGAAAACTCAACCCCGAATCCTTACATTACGTACCCATTTCTTCGTGCATGTGCCAAACTCGTATAAGCTTCTCAATCTAAGTCTCCGAGCTTAGTTAGCGAGATGGTGAGCTAGCACTCGTATAAGAAACTCGGGACATGAACTGAATTAGGGAGAAAACATCGACCTAGCTTTTAGTTATAAAGGAGTAAGTGTCCCTTAACGAACTGCTATGACTGTCTTTAGCAATTCACAAGAGGTTACCCCTTATCCTCGATTGGGCTCTCAATAACACTTCCCTTTTAACCAAAATTTGGCTACCCCTTAACATGTGGCTGGGCTCCCATTAGTATTAGCCGATGAAATGACCGGTTTACCATTCCGAGTTCTTCTTTTCCCATAACTTCTTCATACGAGCTCTGAATGACTCCTTTCTTTCGCCATTGTCTTCATCTTCTCGTCCTCTACACAATGAAAAGTAGAAATCTTGTATTTGAACGAGTTCCACTGGGTCTTTGGCCCTTCTTCACTTGTGACTTCACTTTTGTAGCCATTTCCACCTCTTTTTGCTCCAAAGGACTTCATTGCACCTAATAAACTCAAAAGTAAACATAAGATACATAATTTACAAGAAAACTCGCAAAGAAAGCATAAATACTAGATATTAAATACGGTGTATTCTACACCTATCAAATTCCCCCACACTTAGACTTTGCTAGTCCTCGAGCAAATCAAACAAAACTTATTCTAAAACATACATACAACTCCGTGTCGTCGAGGCTACGGTCACTTTTAGCATAAATAATAAGCCTTTAAACCAATAGGTGTTCCTAGTGGACGAGTTATAGTCTCGTGAGGGTTTACTAGAGATATACCCACAAAATCTATTTTTCCAACCTATTCTACACCTATCACGAGCGTGAAAGGGAAATTACACGTGCGAGAGATGAAAGAGATAGACAAAGAAGGAGGGAAGAAATTGAAGAGAGAGAATTGCAAGAAGCATTGCGTCAAAACAATTATGATAATCGATTAAGGCAGCGCGAACGTCATCGCATGGATAATACCGAACAAGGAAGGACTGCACCACAATAAAGAGAAATGTTAAGACATCGACATGATCGCACAGATGGAGAGGAAGCTGAAGAATATGAGATACAAGAGGCAGTACATCAGAATAATCATGAGAATAGATTGGGTCAAGCAAGATTAAAAAGACCTATACGAGAGGATTTAGATCAAACTTTAAGTGAAGAAATTCTTAAAGAAATTGCGGAAATAAGAGAAATAATGACTGCGAAAAGAAATAGTGGAAGGAGATAACTAGAAGAAGCAGTGGAGGAAGCTGGGAAAAATCCCTTTACAAGGAAAATTCAAATTGCAGTGATACCACCCAAGTGCAATTTACCAGTGTTCACTAGCATATTTGATGGAAGTGTATCTGCCATAAAATATGTGAAAGCTTACACTCGATCATTATTACAATGGGAAAAGAATGATACAGTGATGTGTAAATATTTTGCTGCGAGCCTGGCAGGGGAAGCTATGAAATGGTTTGAAGGATTACCAATAGAAACCATTGGATCGTTTCATCATTTACAGAACGTCTTTTTAGGACAATATATCAGCAATAATATGTCAAGACCAGGAATTGAAACGGCATTTGTACTTCGCAGAAGAGTAAATGAGAGTTTGCGTCATCTAACAACACGCTGGAGAACCATGTGTAGTGAAATGGCAAGACAAGTGGATTATTCTGGCATTTGTCAACGCTCTTTTCCCTACAGATTTATTATATACACAAATCTTCAGAATAAAGGATACAATAACAATGTCAGAGTTGCGCGAATTCCAAGAGGAATACATAGTATTGGAAGAGAAGCAAAGAGATATGGAGTCCTATCCAGTGGCGATACCTGATGCGAAGAGTGGAAATGCAAGTTTACTCCCAAGAATGACAAATGTTGTTGCGAGTACCTCGCAGGGGAATCAAGGAAAGGACATTATAGAGAGGGAACAATAGCTAATAGCCATGGGTAGTGCAGATCAAGAAGAATTTGAAAAGGAATATAAAGAAAAACAACTTCAAAATCGCGGAGGTAATAGTAAGATTCAGAGAATAGACAATCCACTAGAAGGCTCTGGAGGTCAACAACCATATTATAATAAGAGACAAGGAACTGGAAGGATAGTATTGGAATAGATAAATTTACCAAAGTTGAACACTACATTAGATAAAGTATGGGAAGCTGCAATCCTAATGGAAGAAATTCATGAACCACATAATGTAGGAGATGAGCCACCACCAGGGAGGAGGAGTAAAGAATTTTGTATATCATCACTTTCATGGTCACACAACATATATGTAATTGAAGTAGGTGCGAAAGCAAAAAACTTATATTGCAATTCAATCATACATTCATTCAAAAACATAGAAGACTTCCATGACACTGTCTTGAGTAGGGTGTATGCGAGGGATGCTGATGGAAGGAAAATTCTCAACCTTGTGAAAGTATCACCATTAAAAGGCTGGCAAAAACAGATTATTTCATTCAGTGCGGAAGAAACACCAGAAGGAGGGGAATCGCACGAATATCCATTAGTATTGAGATTAGGAATTAATCTGAAACCAAAAGTAGAGGATGATGAAGAAGATGAAGCAAACACCTGAGTAATAAATAGAATACTTATAGATCCAGGAAGTTTTGTTGACATTCTCTTTTATCCTACATACAAAATTATGGGTGGACGAGATGACGAGTTAATTCCTTCAACATATAAAATTTATGGCTTCAATGGAAATGCGAACAAGCTGAAGGGAGAGGTGACAATGAGGATTCTTCTTCAGAATTTACCAACGGAAATTTTATTTTGTTTCGTGGATGTCGAATCACCTTATAACTCTCTGATTGGAAGGCCATGGTTGCATAGCATCTTGGGCGTGGCTTCGACATTTCACCAGTGCATAAAATTTCCTTTACCTCAAGGTATTGGCATAATAAGAGGAGATACAGTTGAAAGCAGAAGTTGTCAAGAAATCGATAAGTATAATTGCGAAGAAAGAGAAGGTAAACGTAGAAATTGGAAAAAGCATGTTGCGGACAGTCAAAGAGCTGAGAGATTAATGGTGGACGAAGTGTATAAAGTTGGAAAAACTGATAAGCAGAATACTGAGACAGAACCTTCTGCGAATAATAGTACTAAGCGATCCAGAGATACCACTTCTACAGATAGAGGAGGAATGCAGAGGCAGAAGTCATGTTCTCAAGATAAAAGTGAAAGGTACGATGGCTGTCGCGCAGAGGAGATTGAAGAAGCTATGCGACATAATATTCTGGAAAGCATCTGCGAGATTAAGGAAATATAAAAAGAGAAAGAGACAAATGAGTAGTATAATCGAGAAATTTCATATGAGTATCTTTTCTTCATCAGAAAGAAATTAATAAGAAATTTATGTACTAGAGTTGTATAAACTCAAAGATTGAGAATGGAATGACAAATTCTAATTTCATATGGTGATACCGTATCAAGAAAAGGAAAGTTGACACCTTTATAATAAGACCTTAATAAAAGGCACCAGAAATGAAAATTTTAATCAGATAGCTGGGAATCCGAATGTGGCGTGCAACCTAGTTCGCATACATGCAAGAGGCAAAAAGTAAGAACTATCGCACGTCATAATCGGAGATAACCTAGAAAGCATGACTCAAAGTAAAGCTACGCCGACCCTGGAACTTGAGTCATGGAGATTTGGGGTGAGAAAAAAACGAAAAATCCATCCAGGAGAGGTGCCTTGATTTTTCAGTCTAAGTTCATAATCTTAGATTGGAAGACCAGTATGAGAAAATCTCTCCTAAGGAGTGCAGAAACTCGATCAGGGCGCCGAGGTACACGGTTGAGTCAAGAGTGCGGGGGGCGTTGGAGCCTACCTTACCATTCTTGACAAGTCCTGACTATGATGCACTCGGTCCGAAGATACCCCACTTAGGTTGTAGTCTCGTAACCATAAACCTAATCGGTGAAGGGATAAGAGACTGCGAAATCAACTAGTTGTTGTATTACCAGATGGGAGGAGCCAACCTTAACCCGGTAGAGGTAAGCTTCCTTGAAGGGGAAACCAGAGGGAAGATAAGGATGGCACCCTCCATTAGAGAGTTGAATTGTGTCAAAAGACGTAAATGTCATGATGCTTTTTACTCATGGGAGTATTAAGACTTGTAATATTTATGCAATAAAAACCTGAAGAGGTAATAATATAAGAAAAATATAAGACGAGATCAATGGGTCGATACATTACAGTGTAAAGACCGCCTGTGATCTCGTCGCACAGAAATACAAATTAAGGAAAGATAAGACCTTTACATAGGAAGGCAAAATAAGACCTCATGAGAAAACTAAAATTTCATAACTAATTTTGTTGTGCAGGAATTTACAGAGAAAAAAGGGTATTACGAATTCATTCGCACCAAATACATCGAGCAATTTAAAATAATATTAATTATCATATCAAGATGAGCCAATTAACAGAGGCAAGAATGGGAATGTAAAAGGAATGTTACTTGCCCCATTTGATAGTTTCATATACATGCGAGAAAGAATGATATTTTGCATACGAATGCGAATAAAAGGAAGTTTATATTAAAGAAGTGAAGATTAATGCTTAAAGGGTGCATATTTTCAAGATTACAGACAAGTGAAAATGATTAATCTTCATTTTCTTCGTCTTGCTCAGCCTCAGAGCCGCTTACTGCTTCTTTAGATTCTTCATCTTCTCCGTCACTATCCAAAATGTCAGGAATAAGTTCATTGTTAGGAACCTCCGGAAATCTATACTTTGAGAGAGGAATGTTATTCTCAATGCAGACTTTCCTAACGGAAACTTCACGAGCACGATTAGCATCATTACTATTATTTGAAACCATAGTGACGAAATTCTTCTTCAATTGCTGATACTTGGAGTTGCAAGAAGATAACTCATTTTCTTCAGAAGATAAACAAGTCTCTAATTCTTCAATTTTTGAAGATAATCCTTCTCCTTCTGTGCGAAATATGAATAAGCAAGTTAGGAGGAAAGAAAATGTTATTCTCAAAGAAAAGACAAGTATTAAAAGAGCAACATATGACCTTCATAATTGGAAACAATGTCTTTAACCAGTGCAGAATGTTCAGTTTGAAGGCTCACGTTTACTGCTAAATTCTTCTGTAGTTGCAGGAAATCCTACACTACACCCCTTACTAGAATATACACGATTAAGTCATTTTAAGATGAACAATTATAATTCTTGAATGTTTACAATATGAAATGGAAATGAGTTACATAATTACAATCACTTTAAAATTTTCTCTCTCCTAATGACTTGCCCAACACTTCAAAAAGATTCACCCCTCCAATCGGCCTGCTCGGCTCTTTATATAGGGTATTACATAATGGATGACAGCTAAGCTGTCCTTTATTTTGGGAATGACTTGCGAAATATCGCAAGTGTACAAGTGTATGATCTCGCGACACTCCTAAATCTCGCTAAGTCTTCACACCTCTCTCATGTTCAGGTTGTTGTCATCCATTGAGTCATTTATATTACTTCCCTACGACGCCTTCGCAATGCTGTCGTTTACGGATTTCGCGAGGTATTGATGTTGCAATATTATGATCCTACATCTTGCCTCTTCTCATGTCTTCTCTGCGAATAAGAGAATGTCATGAGAATCAATATTATTTGAAATGCCGCAACTGTTCATCCTTATCTGTTTTAAACGATTCCGTACTTTTATACAGAACTCCTTACACGTGTTTCTTCTTCCACCCATTTCTTGACACGTCACTTTCAACCGTCACTTCTCAAACGTTCACGTCCCTTCTCGCATTAAATGCATTTATATTTTCGAGAATACTTCTCTATATATATAGTTTTCTCACCCTCTTCTTCTTCTTTTTTACTTTCTCTCTGCAATTTTCTCTACAATTTCTCTTGGAATTTCTTACGTAATTTCTGCTTCTGCTACTGTAAATCTGCTTTTTCTCATTTCTTTTGTTCTTAAAATTTCTATTTATTCCCATACTCTCTAAATGGCACCATCAGGTCATAGATACGAAACTCTTTTGAGTGATGCTCAAAAGAATTTACAAGAGAAGGGTTTCACATTATCTACCATTCCTGATCAAGAATCTTCATCTATTCTTTCTGTAAATTTGTTTTCTAATCATCAGTGTGATGATCAAAAGATCATAATCTCGCTAGGTCAAGTCCTCGCAGGTCTTCCCATTCCTCTATACAATCCCGAATGACCCTTATTCTATGAAATTCTTTCACATGAAAAATTCTCGCGAGCTGTCTATTAGTTAAGTGGAGATTGTATCCGCTTAATGCTTGAGTTCGCCAATCGAGGTGCTGGTAAAGGGTCTTTATATCCCGATACAGTCAGAGATCCTAAATTCGCAAACTTATAAATAGTCGCTGAGAAATATTCAGCAGAAAGTTTCTTTGAAAACTATGATGTGATTAACATGAAGAACGATAAATCTCGCTGGGGTGCGCGATTGAAGAGAAAAGGCAATATTCCCATCGATAAGCTACTCATGCATGATATTTATTGGCACTCCGGCAAGAACAATACTCCTCGCAATTCCAAAGATGATAAGTGGTGCGTTTTTCCGCTATTCTTGAATGGACCTTACATTGCAGGTTCCCATGTGCTCCCTGCGAACCTCACCAATTATCAACCTTGGGTATTTAATTGGCCCGGGAAAGCAAAAGAGGTGTATTTCCTAACTTTCACTCACTTTGCAATCTTTATTTCCTTAATTTTTCTTCTAATCATCCGAAATTTTCAGATCACTAAACTGAGAAGAAGTTATGAAAGAAACCCAAAACCAAGTATTTTGGCGATACTTCGCTCAATCACGGATGAAGTAAGAAATATTTTCTCTTGTTATCCACAATATTGTTGCCTCTGTTTCTTATCTTCATTCGTGTGTGTAGGTTGGTGCTGAAGTTGCCGAAGAGGAAGAAACTCCTGAGGCTGCGAGGGTCAAGGGAAAAGGCAAAGGTCCTCTTCGCAAGGGGAAATCCACTGCCCCACTTTCTAAAAAATGGAAGACTTACTCTTCTCCCAGTTCAAGCCCTTTACCTAATGAGACTTCTGATGAGGATGATAACAATGTGGGCGCTTCTTTCGCAAAGGAGGATCAGCCAACTGAATCCCCTATGGAGCAGTTATCTAATATCTTCTCAGACTCCATGCAAGGAATTGGAGATGATCTCCTTTCTAAGACATGCGAGGCTCTCGCAAACATATGTGATGCTACCTTTCTGGAGGGCAACAATTCTCTTAAAGGGGTTTCTAGATCTGTAACTCCTAGTTTCTTAAATGCACTTGGTGCCTTAGTACGTCTGAACTT
Organism: Papaver armeniacum; assembly: GCA_023531295.1. Lineage (NCBI taxonomy): Eukaryota > Viridiplantae > Streptophyta > Magnoliopsida > Ranunculales > Papaveraceae > Papaver > Papaver armeniacum. The sequence continues at coordinate 579,688 of JAJJWW010008545.1, forward strand.
CTATTTTTCCTTATGACTTTAATTTTAAATCATATCTTGACAATTTCTTTATCTTTCTTTATAGACTGGGAGAGCTTCTTTTGTTGTTGCCTCAGATCTTGAGAAAAGATGCAACACTCAATTTAACAAAAATCTTCAACTTCGCGAAAAGAACGAAGAATTAGAAACTGAAACTGCAATTCTTCGCAAGAAAAATGAAGATCTTGAAAATGAAGTAGTTGATCTTCGCGGGAAGGCTCAACAAGCTGGAAAATGAATCCTCTACTCAGAAAAATAAAATATCTAGCCTTCAAAGTGCCAATCAACAGCTTTATGGTATAAGATTCTTTTCCTTTTCCTATTCTTTAAACTGTCATTTATTTTTCTTTGCCTGACTTATCATTTTCGCAGATATTTATAATCTTTCTGACGAAGCCATCCTTCTCCATTCATTTCCTAAGCCTATGGATAATGATGCTCTTCTCTCTCATCTCAACAAATCTTTAAGTAGTTCGTCAAACAAAATTAACTCTCTTTCATTAAATGAACTTCAAACCAAATTTCGTCTCTTAGAAATTGAGCATAGATCTAGCTTAGGTTTAGCCAACCGATTTAAACGTCTGTATCTTGATTCCCATGAGAAAACCAATATTTTAAGGAAGAAAATTAGTAGCCTTATAGATGACAAAGATCGTATTGCTAATCAAGGTGCCCAAGCGTTAGCGAAATTCCAAAAAACTCTTCTTGAAGTCCAAATTAAACGGGATGAATCTCTTCGTCAGAATGCCATACTTAATGAGCGAGAAAATAAAATTCGTTATCTGATAGACGCATTTTTGTGTCTGATATAATCTCAATTGTATGTATTGTTAGTGCTCGATTTTGTATTTATTATGGTTTTTTATGTCTTTGTAGGTGTTTTTGGAGAAATAAGCTTTTGCGGGAAAATTGACTCGAAAAGTGGTATTTGCGCTCGTGAGAGAAAATTACTATTCGGATCCCTCATTTGGATAAGGGGTGCTTCAATTACTAAGGGGTATACCATTGATAAGGGGCACCCTAATTGTTATTTACACTCCAGGACACCCAGGTGTTAAAGGCACCCGACATCAGGATAAGGAACACTCATCTTCAAGAATTCAAATAATTGGATTTGGCGGGAAGTTTGCTTTGCTTCTGCGGATTTTTCATGCACACATTTGGACGAAATTTGTTGAGATTTAATGGCGGAATTGTGATGGGATGAACCTGTTAGAGTATAACAGGGTTGATATGGGCATTTGGACCGAGTAATTTGGGTTGTATTATCGAGTTGGCTCAAACAGGGCAGTGAGAAACACGGGTTTTTGGTTTATAAAAATGGAAGAGTTTTGGAAGAGTTTTTCACGGGATTAGCTTGGGATTCACTAAAACAGGGGAAGTAATCTTTCCAGAGGCGTAAGAAAGGTAACTTACTATATAAACTCAATGAAACAGGGACAGTTTGGCGATCGAACGGCAGGAACCAAGAAAAGGAAAGTATTCACGAGAATGGAAGTTACGTAAAGAGAAGAAGTTCTCATTGACTCAGCATGATTCGAATCTATCAAGTCCAAGCTAAAAAAAGAAATCCAACTAAGAAGAGACGCGTCAGGAAAGAAGAGAGAAATAAAAGGGAAATATCCCGGAACTTGGGAGAGAAGTAAAAGCAAGATATTGCTCCGGATTTATTTGTCCCGTGGGTATAAATTCAAGTGGTTGGATTCCCAAGAGGGGTGTGGAGACTTTCGGGGGACCGGACGGAGGCAGAGAGGAGAAGAAATCTGAGTTGCAGGAATTGTTGCTGCTGCTGCTGCAGAGCTGAAGAACACGAAGAACGGACGAACTAGAACAGTCGCAGAGGCAGTCGTAAACAAACAGCAGAAACAAAGTATCGTTGTTCAAAAAATATTAGATCACAATATTCAGCCTGTCATCTTTTCTCTGTAAAAGTTCACCACCCGTTGTAGGAGTTGTTTGTAACGCCTTTACAGCGTTGCAAACTGTCTTCTTTATTAGTTTTCTCTAGTTTTTCACCTATTTGAGCTATGAACAACTATTTTGAGCACGTGAATAATATGAGGAGCTAAACCCCAATACTGGGACGATGGAGGAAGCCATTTTTCATGCATGTGGTAATTCTATTAATTCTTTTAATCTGAGTTGCAGGAATTGTTGCTGTTGCTGCTGCAGAGCTGAAGAACACGAAGAACGGACGAACTAGAACAGTCGCAGAGGCAGTCGTAAAAAAACAGCAGAAACAAAGTATCTTTGTTCAAAAAATATTAGATCACAATATTCAGCCTGTCATCTTTTCTCTGTAACAGTTCACCACCCGTTGTAGGAGCTGTTTGTAACGCCTTTACAGCGTTGCAAACTGTCTTCTTTATTAGTTTTCTCTAGTTTTTCACCTATTTGAGCTATGAACAACTATGTTGAGCACGTGAATAATATGAGGAGCTAAACCCCAATACTGGGACGATGGAGGAAGCCATTTTTCATGCATGTGGTAATTCTATTAATTCTTTTATGACTTTTTGCACTTGATTTAATTGTTTTATGATTTTCACTAATTAGTTGTGATTTCGTTTGATGACGTATACTTAGTTTTAGTACTTTTGATGCGTCATGCTTGTGATTTACAATTAATATTTTAAAAATCTACCTTGGCGAAGATATAGAGTCAATATTGTTCGAGCTATAATTGTCTAGGATAAATATATGAATCGCATGAATGAGTTTATGGTGGAACCCCGAGTCTCAGTATCTCTCGATATTTGTGACAACTTTTTGTATATATTTTCTTTGTTTTTAATATTTTCTATTATTAAATTCTGAAACCCAATCTTTACAAGCCCGAGTTGAACGAACTTTTTACTACCACTTTACTACAACTTTCAAAACCACATCAATTTTTGGCGCCGCCGACGCGGACTTGTATTTAGATTTGTTTTAGGTTTATTTTTCTTTTTATTATTTTTTGTTCTTTTTTACGCGTTTTGGTATTTTTGATTCTTTTCAGATTTGGAGCGAAGCTACAAGGAAAGAAAAAGTGCTATAAAAGGAAAGTATCGCCAAAGAAGGAAAGAAAAGAGGAATCTGAAAGGAGTGAAGAAGAAGATTTTGTATATAGTTATCTTGTTTTATTTTTAGAAACTGTAAATAGGGTTTTAATTTTGTAAATTTTTCTTTTTATTTTTGGACATTTTTATTTTTGGATATTTTTTTTTCTGGACTTGGACATTATTTTTAAAACCCTAAGGAAGGGTTAATATTAAATATAAACCGTTTGCAGGGAAGGACGACAGTTACGATACTGTCTCGGCCCCTCGGGTTCGTACACTGACATCGGAGTCGGTGGCCTGAGTCGATTTCAACGGTTCATCGCCCGTCTGTGCGGGAGGTAAGACTCTATCCACCCATGAATCCCTATTAGTGGGTTTTATTTTGTGTGACAACTCACACCCACGCAATAAAATGTCGAACCGGGTATTACAATAGCCAATACAACGAATATCCGAGGCGAGTTTCAAAATAGACGTTACTACTTTGACCATAGTGTGAATAGTGGTTGGGAACATCAGCCTTTTCAAGGTTATGGATCATACCATGATGAGCCCAATTATTATCCACACACGCACAGGTCATACGAGCAAAACAATCCCTCTATTTCTCTAGAAGAGGCTCTCAAGAGTAATACCTTATTTGTGAAAGAAAACTGTAACATTCTTCCGGAAGAGCTTGATCAACAAAGATATCTCTAGAAGAGACTCTTAAGCAATATCTTTGAGAGTACAAATAGGATTGTAGAAAAATTGGCTGAAATAATCTTAATTTCCAACATAGTGTTTCCAATAATACCCTTGAAAATGAGGATAGTTATTTGCATAATCAAGATGACGAGGTTAGAATTGGTAACAATACTTTAGATGAGGTTCGACCATTTTCATGTTATTACAATGATGATTATGATGAGGATAGTGATGATGAAGAATCTGAAATATTTAGGCATAGTGATCAGGAATTTGTTACTCCAACAGAGCTTTATAATGATGATGTTATTTCTAGTTCGAATCCAAATAATTTTAATAATTATTCACCTATTCAAAAGGGCGAGGATTTGACTAGAGATACCACCGTTTTAGACGAGGTAGTATTTCCTTATGATTCGAAGCTGATTATGGTTTAGAGGAACGGGTATATTTTGAGTCTAGCGATTTAGAAACAACAGAGACTTAGAAAAAGAAAATGAACTCGTAGAGATGAGTGAGGATGAACCCGACTTAGAAGAATCAATTGACCATTTTCGGGAATCGATGACCTTGAAATTAGGGAAGTTGTGACTAGTCTTTCTAGAGACACTTTGAAAACTCTAAGTTTGGGGGTGATTATCATTCTCCATGTGCTTTAACTCTTAGAAAGGCCCCTCACTTGGGACTTGACATATGTGCCTCAACCATTTTAAAAGATTATCTTCATACTCGTTTTCCTGAACCTAGTGATGTCCATAGGGAAGTTCAGTTGTTAGAAACCCATCCTCTGGTTGATGTGGTTTGCCCAGGCTATGATACCCAGTTTGATTTTGTTTTCCCACCAGATATTTTTCAACCAATTGTGGGAATGTATGAGTTCAAAATGTGTCAGTTATTAAGTTCTGAGACCAAACCTAATTATTTTAGGAGAATAGAAACGACACATTTGCTTAAGATTGACCGTCACATTCATCGTGGTCAATTTGTGTAAGTCAAACCGATTGACTTAGAGGATCCTCAATTATTCGGGTTATTATTATGTGCTTCTAAGTTTTTATTTGAGTTTTTCGGACTCTACAACTTGATAATTTGGATCTTACTTATGAGGAACGCAAGCCCAAAGAAATTTATTTAGACCCTTTCATAGAGCACGAACTCAGAACCACAACTAGATGAAGTCTGTCTTAAACATGAAACTAGACAAGGGTGTGCTTTATTTGGCATGTTACGAGATTCCTTTTACTTGTGATAGCTCTATTTGGTTTCGATGACCCACAGAAATTTGGCTATTATTTTATGATTTTATGAGGTGACTAATCCTTTGTTAGTCCTGGGTGAAGACGTTAAACTTAGCACTTATTGGGAGCTAACCCAACATTCATGCGACACGGTAATATCTTTCATTAACTCTTTTACTTCAAATGGTATGATTTCTCCTTGTTCATGTTTTTAATTTTATCTTTAGAACATTGAGGACAATGTTAGATTTAAGTTTGGGGGTGGGGGTAGAAACTTTTGTTACCTTTTTGTTACAATAAATAAACTCCGAGCCTAGAAATTTATGCTTATTAAGGATGGCACTAACCAATCTAAGTGGATGGAAGCATTTTGTTTGTAGGAGTTGAGGAACCAATCGATTAGATGGAAACATCTAAAGAGTCTATTCATAAAAGCACGAGTTGGTGTTAGAAATAACATGATAGTTTCACCATATCTCGTTGAGTCCTTTTCACTTCTGTTTTTATTTTTATTTTGTTTTTAAACTATGTTTCTCTAAGTGATTAGGTGGGGCCCACGAATCAAGTTGTTACCGATGCTAGGTGAATTAGAGTGATTGAGATACCACAAAAAAACAAAAAAAAACAAAAAAAAAAAGAGAAAGAGAAAAAAAAAAAAATTGAGACCAGACCATCTGACCAACCGGAATAAATTCAATAAAGTCGATCACTGGAACCCTTGTATATGCCAGTTGTGTTGACCTAGAGTTAGGTTTATCGACCACTTTGGTTCCCTTGTATATGTCGGTGTGTTGATATTAGTGGAAAGGTATCTCAGTCCATTAAGATAGGTTCATTTTGGCGGAGGCCTTGAGACAGAGATATGGAAACACCATTCACTTAGTAAACATCAAAACCATCGATGTTTTCTCTATATCCATCTTCTTGATCTATCCATGTGATTAGTTTTGACTCCGGATATTGATGTCCATAGTGCGACTATAAGTAGTGCTCTGTGACTTATATATGAATTTTAGTATGCTTGAGTGCAAACTCGTTACATGCAATTGGAATTTCGCATCGGGGTACTTCCTCCTGTAGTCAATAAGTATGCCAACTAAGGAGATTCTTTAGTGCCTTCAAGGTTTTGCGTAGCTAGTTAGGGTGCAGGTATAAAGGTTTTGTGGGTATATCTCTTGTAAACCCTCCCGAGACTATAACTCGGCCACTAGGGCCACCTAGGGGTTTAAAGGCTTATTGCATACGCTAAATGCAATCGACGATGCCTACTGATCGGTTGTCACCCGGTCAAAAATAATTTCACTTTCTTGCTTCACTAAAATAAAGTAGTATGCAATAAGAAAGAGTTCGTATCCACGAGAGAGGCTTATGTTGTTATGCAAATTTTCGGTTCTTAGTAACCAGGGGGGATGTTGATGTTTCAAAGCAATAAAAATAAATTGAAAGCAAAGTAATAATAAAATTTATCAATAAGCGAAAGTATTGGTCACGGGATAGTTTCATTCACAAACTCGAATTATCAACAATGACTAGAATTGAAATTTTAATCTCTCATTTACTAAAAAGTCCTAGGATACCTTGATCGCAAGAGTATCCCGCTAATTCCCTGATTTCATCACAACCACATTAAAAGATGCAATGTGAATTCTTTCTAGAAAGCAACCTAAAGTGTAAAAGCACAATTAAGTTTAACTCCCTAAAAGCAATAAGTTTTCTGGAATAAGACTAATCAAGGCAACCAAAATGTGTAAAAGCACTAATTCGATTTAATCCAAGTTACAATTCATATGTGACTAGTAGGATATATCACTACAATCACTACCCACATTTATGCTACTCAAAATCAGGGATAGACAACGTTTTTCGTATTGAAAGCCCTAATATAGCTCTAGATATGAAAGTAGATCGGATTGATTCGGACTCAACCAAACAAACTATCAAATCATAAACATTATAAACCATGAATCATAATCAATAAATTCTTGAGACAAAACTAATACATTGAATCAAATCTTATTTGTGAAATCCTTATTATCCCATAACCAATAATAGGTATTTAGTTACTCATAGTATTTTGATTCAACATAATTATTATCAAAAATAAGATGAAGAACATGTAAAATAAAATGGAAGCAAACCCTAGTAGAATCGCTCTCCTCCAAAACTTCAGTAGAAAATACGTGATAATCTCAAAAAGAATAGAAACTTTTCTTTTTATAGCCTTCCAACTTTCCATATTAGGTCTTCAAAGCCCACGGTCCAATAAGTAGAAGTCCACTAAAACTCATGTGTGTGAAGAACCCTGTGAAAATACGCCCCAAAACGAGTCGCCGGAAGTACGGGATTGTGGCCGGAAATCGCCGAAAACAGCTCCGTGTGCAAGTCCGGCCGGTCACCGGTCAACAGTCAAAACGTAGGGTCAACGAGGTCGGAACAAACCGAAGTCGGGATCGGGTGAGTCAACTCAAGTCGAGGCCAAGGTCAAAATCAGTCGAGTCCGAGTTAGACCCGGTCGGTGAGCTGGTGTTGTCGGCCAAAACCATTTTGCAGGCCATTTGCCAGAACAAGCCACTGATGCACCATCATTGTCATTATCTCATTGCGACCATCGTGGCCCTCCGGCTGCCAATTACATCACCGTTATATATATTCATCACCCGTAGCAATTCCCAAGCTATTCCACCACTTCAATCACTCAACTTCATATTCCCCAGTAATTGACATGACGGCGTGACAACATACACTCGCCTAGCCAGCCTCAACGCCACTTCCATCCGCAATGCCATCACCTCGCAACTCGGCTCGGTCTCCATATGCTCGGTCCTTGCAATGCGGTCTTCTCTCGCTCACAATGAGACCACTCCCAAAGCATCACCGATTTGAAGCTTGGCTTCTCCCATTTTTGTTCACACAGCCAAACCACCAGTCCACCTCCAAAGCTTCCATCACTTCTAGCAAGCCACAAAACCATCACAATCACCGGCTCAAGGCTTGGTTGAGCCATCTCTCCGCAACTCAACCAAGCGCTCTGTTGCTCTTACTATACTCATTCTGAGACTCAAACTCGAGTCACTGCCATTAACTCCACATTCAAGGCTACCAGTGCAGCTCTAAGCACCAACTTTCACATTCGTGCACAACCTCTCGATCCATGACCATAACCTCCTCCAATTTGAGTTATTCCCACCTGATAAATACATCTTGCTTATCTCAGCACTTAGCCCTTGCAGCTCTCAGTACACACTACCACATTGCACCACATTTCCTTAGACACCCAGCACCACACAGCATCCTGACACTTTAGCAATCATCAGCTCCTGAGGCTAACATCATCAGACCATAAAGCCGCAACACTGTCATTTACACAATATAATTCCAACAGTACCAGTTCCAGCCCCTGTATTCTCATGCCATAGTTTCATCGACTTTTGTAACCACAAACACCACTAGGCTGCACTTTCTTACATTAGTTGCATCTCATCAACACCTGCACTTGAAACAGCTCAGCTCCACTCACTAGCTCTGACCACCACACACGACCTGACAACCTCCATTTGCACTCACTGCCAATTCGGGCAAACCAACAATTCAAGCCATCTCTCGAGGCCACACTTGAATCTGTTTCCTCCGATCCTCCCACTTACCACTCGGGTTCATTCTCTTACATTGACTTTTGCATCTCTATAACCTGCAAAGCATACACAATCACAGTTCACACAGATCTTTCCCCACGAATAACCATTGCCATCCAGTCGACTTAACCACGAACTGCAATATCTGCCATAGCAATGCAAACTACTAGGCAAATCAACTTTTGTAACAATTTCCTTGAAGCAGCTCCCAGCTGCATTTCTTTTGGGCTCCATACAAATCATCCAAACAAGCCACCACGCTTCACAGCCATAGCTCTTGGCAATTCCATCTCAAAGCCAGCTTATCAACACCAATTTGAGCCATCTTCAACTGGAGTACACCTCCTTTGCCTTTGTGCTTCTCGCACCACTTAACTCAACACCATACCTTGCCCCGAGCCACCAACAGCTCCACCGCATCCACCTACAATATGAGCTCAACTCGGATAGCTCGGTTCCTTCCCCATTCATCAAGTCCATCCCAAAGACCACTCAACACGATCCCTTTCCGCCTTCTTACCATTCGAGAATCAAGCTAACACCATCTTTCTGGAGCTCAAGTTTTTAAGCAACGACTCAAAGCTATTCATCCAAAGATCGAAAGCCACACAACTCCAAACATCAATTTCATCGATTTGTACCCATTTGCTCTCAGTGCATCAATCCTCTGAAATTTGTTCTTCATCAACAGAGTCTCACCACCTGAGCCTCACCTCAAGCACCACCAGATCAAAGCCCAGATCTGTATCATCATTCAACCACAGTGACCCCATCAGCTCAAACTCCATTGTCACATCCAGTTCAATCGAAATCCCCATCGATCCCGCGACAAAACCCACTCAATCTTTCACAAAATCAGGCAAGAACCAATTGATTCTTTTCCTCTTTCTGTATCTCAAATCATTGAAAACCCATAATAAAAAATCCATGAACACCAGCCATTTCCTACCCGAAATCTTGATTCAACGGCTCAATTTCCTCCCCATTTACGGTCCAAAATGCCAACAACTCATTCAATTCTTCCATCGTTTTCTCGGCTTCAACTACTCATGAAATTGAATTCGTGTGAAAAAACTTGATTTCTTCTCTTTACAAAGCGGTCGTAATGGCTTCTCCTACGAGTTAATGAGTGAATGATTGAAAGGTCAATTGCTCTGAAATTTAGGTTTGTGTAGGAATAAGACGTGAATCGGATACATCCACCTTTGATGAGGTAGATAAGGGGTACCCAGGGGCATGTAGAAGGGCCACCTCAATTACTTTGGCCTGTCGGTTCCGGAGTAGCAAACGGCTAATTCTCTATCCAACTGTCAGTTTTAGACCACTAACAATTCATTCTTCCGCTCCCTCGCCGCGTTTCGACTGCTCCACATATAGCTACTTTTGTGAGATGACAATTTCACTCTTTGGCTCAATTTGGATAATTTCTTCTTCTTTTCCTCCGTAGACTCCATTGCACCTATAAAACTCAAAACAAGCGTAAAATACATAATTTACAAGAAAAAATAGCAAAGAAAGCATAAACTCTATATAGTAAATACGGTGTATTCTACACCTATCAGATTCCCCCACACTTAGACTTTGCTAGTCCTCGAGCAAATCAAACAAAACAATAAAATACAACAACTCCGTGTAAGCCGAGGCTACGGTCACTTTTAGCATAAATAACAAGCCTTTAAACCCCTAGGTGTCCCTAGTGGACGAAGTTTTAATCTCGTGAAGGTTTACAAGAGGTCCGCCTACAAAACCTATATTTCAAACTCCGTCTATTTGTGACAAATCAATGAACGAATCCAAAATGACTACGGGGAGGAAGTACCTTGCAAATTCAGTTCATATTCAAGTAAATAAAGCTTTAATTAGATAGTTGAACAAGCCACAATACTCGGAAACTAACAAACCACAATCACAATGAAAAGATAAAGAAGATGGATATAGATGTAGATGTTGGCGAATGTTCACAAGTGTTCGATGTTTCCCATATAAATCAGAAGGTCAGGTGCTAAGATGAACCTAATCCTATTGGATTGAGCTACCGGTGCTGAATGCTACATCAAATCAATTGGCATATACAAGGGAACCAAGAGTGACTTTATTCAACACAATAAATTTTTTTTTTTTTTTTTTTTTTTTTTTGATTGATTGGATCAAATCCGGATCCAATTTCTCTTTTTTTTAGACGGCATGATTAGATCTTTTGGATCCAGCGCATGCTTCTTGTCAAGCAAGTACGTGATAGTTGCCTTGGATCCTGCATTCACGCTTGTTTAGGCGACGGAGACGGGGACTACGTTTCACATATCTTTGCTATTCCCAAGTGTCATTCTTTATTAAGTTTTGGTCTAATTGGTCGGTCTTTTTTTTTTTTTTTCTTTTTCTTTTTCTAGCAACTCAATCACTCTAATCATCCTAGCAGCAATAACAACTCGATTTTTAGTGACCCACCAAAGCACTTAGAGAACAATAGATAAACATGGAAAAATAAAAATAGCATGTGATATGGTGATATTAGAGATATGGTAACAACTATCATATAATTTGTGATTCATGAGCTATGTTCGTCCCTTTTAGTTAATTGGTTCCTCAACTCCTGCATTCAAAATGGTTCCATCCACTAATGGTGTCATCCTAAAGGAACAAGTTTCTAGATTTCGGAGTTCAAAAAGCAAAAAAAAATTATTTTTTTTTGGTATTTCTATTTTTCTGATTTTTTTTTTTTTTTTTTTTTAGCATAAAACTACTAAATGCATAAATCAAACTATACAAACATACAAATGCTCCCCCACACTTAAACTTTACATTGTCCTCAATGTAAAATTGAATCATCCAAAGAAGGTTCAAGGTGGGAAATTCCGCAAATGATATGCAAAAACAAGAAAATAAAGATAAAATGCTTAAAAATAAAAAGATAAAGGGAAAGATACAAAACCGGTGGGTTGCCTCCCACTTAGCGCTTGGTTTAAAGTCGTCGGCAGACTATCTCCTTGCTTTCTATGACTCCTCAGGAGGGAGTGCATCCACAAAATTAGCTCCTTCCACCACTTCGGAAGTGAAATTCTCATAATATGGTTTCAAACGGTGCCGTTAACTTTAAGTTCCTTTCCGTAGCAATGCTACGAATTTCTCTTGCACCATGAGAAAACACATTAGTAACAATAAAAGGTCCGATCCATCGTGACCTTAATTTACCTGAAACAAATGCAAGCGAGTATTAAACAAAAGCACTTTACGCCTAACACAAAATTGTTTTCTAGAAATCATAGTATCATGAAAGGCCTCGTTTTTTTCCTTATAAATGCGAGAGCTTTCAAATGCATCATTGCGAAGCTCTTCTAGCTCTTGGAGTTGCAACTTCCTTTGCTTTCCAGCCCCATCCATCTCCATGTTGCATTGTTTAATCGCCCAAAACGCCTTATGCTCAATCTCCACGGGTAAGTGACAAGGTTTACCATACACAAGCCTAAAGGGAGACATCCCAATAGGTGTCTTGTATGCGGTTCTATATGCCCACAAAGCATCATTTAGTCGCATGCTCCAATCTTTCCTTGTTGGATTCACCGTCTTCTCAAGTATGGATTTCACCTCCCGATTAGACACCTCGGCTTGTCCATTTGTTTGAGGATGATAAGGTGTTGCAACCTTGTGCGACACATTGTACTTCTTGACAAGCTTTGTAAAAACTTTGTTGTTGAAGTGAGAACCTCCATCGCTAATTATGGCTCTTGGAATTCCAAACCTTGCAAAAATATTAGTTTGCACAAAATCTTGAAACAACCTTGGAATCATTAGTAGGGGTGGCCTTAGCCTCCACCCATTTAGAGACATAATCAACGGCAAGTAAGATGTAATAATTCCCATGCGAGTTGACAAAAGGACCCATAAAATCTATACCCCATACATCAAAAACTTCAATAAATTGAATAAAAGTTTGTGGCATTTGATTTCGGGCACCTAGATTGCCTGTTCTTTGGCACCTATCACAAGTTGTACAAAATGTATATGCATCCTTAAACAAGGTTGGCCAATAGAAACCGCTTTCAAGTACCTTGTAAGCGGTTCTTTTACTTCAAAATGTCCTCAAAGCATAGGAGTGACAAAATGACAAGATAGAATTAAACTCGGATTCAGGAACGCACCTTCTTATTACTTGGTCGCTGCCATGTTTCCATAAGTATGGATCATCCCATATGTATCGGTTCCCTAACCTCTTAAGTTTGTCCCTCTCAAGACGAGACAAGTTCTTGGATTTGTTTAGTTACCAAGTAATTAACAATATCAGCGTACCATGGTTCTCCAAAGGCAATTGAGAATAGTTGCTCATCCGGGAAGCTTTCACGCAATGGGATAGCTTCCTCGTCCACGACAAGACGACTCAAGTGATCCCAGCCCGGTGTTCTCAATTCCTTTCTTGTCCTTGATCTCAATATCAAACTCTTGTAAGAGTAGAATCCATCGTATGAGCCTTGGTTTTCGCTTCTTTCTTCATTAGCAAGTACCTAAGAGCTGCATGGTCAGAAAAGACAACAACTTTTGTACCAATTAGATAAGAGCGAAATTTCTCCAATGCAAATACAATAGCTAAAAACTCTTTTTCAGTGGTTGTGTAGTTTTGTTGGGCTTCATTTAACGTTCTAGAAGCATAGTAAATAGCATGAGGTATCTTCCCTCACGTTGCCCAAGCACCGCACCAACCGCGTAGTCACTAGCATCACACATTAGCTCAAACGGCTTGCTCCAATCCGGTGGTTTAATGATAGGGGCTGAAATCAAAAGTTCTTTCAAACGATTGAATGCCGCCATACACTTCTCATCGAAGTTAAAAACCACATCTTTTTGCAATAAATTGCAAAGTGGTGATGCTATCTTGGAAAAATCCTTGATAAATCTACGATAGAAACCTGCATGACCAAGAAAGAACGTATCTCCTCACCGTAGTGGGAGGGGTTAGAGCACGAATAAGGTCTATCTTAGCTTTATCAACTTCCAAGCCCTTAGAAGATATTATATGGCCTAAAACTATGCCATGAGTTACCATGAAATGGCACTTCTCCAAATTTAGCACAAGATTTGTTTCAACACATCTTTCAAGGATTAATGACAAGTTGTTCAAACATAGATCAAATGAATCACCAAAGACACTAAAGTCATCCATAAACACTTCAATGATGTTTTCAACATACTCGGAGAAAATACTTACCATACACCTTTGAAAGGTAATTTGGAGCATTGCACAAGCCAAAAGGCATCCTTCTATAAGCAAAAGTGCCGAAAGGACAAGTGAAAGTAGTTTTCTCTTGGTCCTCCGTGCTATCACAATCTGATTGTACCACTGAATAACCATCAAGGAAGCAATAATAAGCATGTCGGCTAAACGTTCAAGCATTTGATCAATAAAGGGTAAAGGAAAATGATCCTTCCTAGTAGTGGCATTCAACTTTCTATAATCAATACAAACCCTCCAATAGGTTTTGCACGAGTTGGGACAAGTTCATTTTCATCATTCTCTACCACCGTTACCCCTGATTTCTTTGGTACAACTTGTACCGGGCTCACCCACTTGCTATCGGATATGGGGTAGATAACACCCACTTCCAAGAGCTTGAGTATCTCCTTTTCACAACTTCCATCATGGGAGGGTTCAAACGACGTTGCGCGTCCCTTGTAGGCTTTGCATCGTCCTCCAAACGAGATCTTATGCATACAAACGGCGAGGCTTATACCCTTGATGTCGGCGATTGTCCATCCTATGGCCGTCTTGTGCTTCCTTAACACCCGTAGAAGTTTTTGCTCCTGTAATTCACTAAGCTCGTTAGAAACAATCACAGGTAACTCTTCATTATCACCCAAGTACAAGTACTTTAAGTGACTTGGAAGAGGTTTCAATTCCAACTTTGGAGATTTAACAATAGAAGGTAAAAGTTGTTCATCTGCGTGGTAAAGAAATAAAAGAGATATTGTGAGTTTAGGACATCCTTGTAGTGAGTTGAGATCACCAAGGGCTTCCTTAACTTCGTTACCACACTCAACACCGTCATCCATGGTTGTAGTTAAACAGGTTTCCAAAGCATCATCATGATTCAATTCAAACACTTGTTGAGCTAATGTATCCAAAACATCAACGGAGAAACAAGAGTGGACATCACTAGGATATCTCATCGTCTCGAAAATGTTGAAACGTATTATTTCTCCATCGAACTCCATAGTCAACGTTCCCTTGTCCACATCAATAATGGTTTTCGCCGTTTTCATGAAGGGACGCCCAAGTAGCAATGGAAGAGGCGAGTCGGTGAACCTTCATCCATCTCTAACACACAAAAGTCAGCTGGGAATACAAGTTGATTAACCTGCACAAGAACATCCTCGACAATACCCATTGGGTAGACATTAGAACGATCGGCTAATTGCAACACAATTCCACCTTTTCAAAGGACCTAGATTAAGTGAATTGTACATAGATGCGGGCATAACATTAACGGATGCACCTAAATCCAACATTGCTTTATTAAAAGTAGTGTTACCAATTGTGACGGAATGTCAAAGCTACCGGGTCTTTGCATTTCGGTGGGAGTTTGTGTTGTAAGATTGCGAAGCATTCTCCCCCACACTCAACACTTCATTACCTTTGAGCCTTTGTTTATTGGTACACAAGTCCTTCAACACTTTTGCATACTTGGGAACTTGCTTGATAGCATCAAGGAGTGGTATATTCACATGAATCTTCCTAAGAACGTCTAAAATCTCCTTTTCTAGTTCCGCCTTCTTTGAACTTGCAAATCTGCGAGGAAAAGGTATAGGAGGAACATAAGTAGAAAACAGGAGTTTTAGAGTTAGGAATTGGTACCTCGGGTGTTTGGGGAATTTCATCCCTCTTTTCTTCCAATGGCTCCTTTGGAGCTTCCTCTTCACCCAAATCAGCAACTTCGGGTTGCACAAGTTGTGTACCACTTCTCAATATAATTGCATTAACACCCTCTTTTGGGTTGATAGGTTGAGAAGGAAGTCTCCCACTATTTTGTGCCTTCAAATTGTTGATATCAACCGCCATGGAGCCTACTTGAGTGCGCAAATCCTTGATAGCACTCTTAGTTTCTTGTTGGCTCTCCTTGAACATGGTAGAAATACCTTGCATCATTGTATGTAACTTTGCATCGATATCGGAACCTTGAACCGATTGTTGTGGTTGCTGAAATTGTTGTTGTTGCGGTTGAAATTGTTCTTTGTTGTTGTTGGAATTGTTGTTGTTGTGGTTGAAATCCACTCGAACGATTGAAATTTGGTTGTTGGACCGCACCTTGCTTGTTGGCATAGCTGAAATTTGGATGATCTCTCCATCCCGGATTGTAGGTGTTGGAGTAGGGATCATACCTTCTTTGTTGGTTTGGAAAAACCGCACTAGCTTGCTCCATCTCTTCACCATGTGAAGGTAAAATAACCATGACCATCCTTTGAATCATTTGCTCCATATTGTCCATCCTTTGATCACGGTGTGATGATGATGAATCACTAACTTCATGCACCTGCCTTACCATTGGTTCACCTCTTGTGTAGAATTGTTGCGAGTTCGCGGCCATGCTTTCAATCAACTCGCGACTTGGGCCACCGTCTTGTTCACTAGTGCACCACCACCCGCAGCGTCTAGAAGATATCTATCACTTGATTGGAAACCTTTAGAAATCTTTGGATTATCATAGCATCACTAACTTGATGGTGTGGACAGCTTGCCACCAATCTCTTGTACCTCTCCCAACATTCATACAATGATTCTCCAACATGTTGCTTTATTCCACAAATCTCTTTGCGAATTTGAGTGGCCTTAGACGCAGGAAAATACCTCTCTAGAAAGAGTTTCTTCAAACCGTTCCATGTAGTGACACTCCCAGGTGGCAAACAATACAACCAATCCTCAGTATTTGTCCACCATAGAAAATGGAAAAACTTTCATCATTGCACCATCGACTTCGGTCTCATTGGAAGCATAGCCTTGACAATGGTATGGAACTCCATGAGATGCTTGTTAGGGTCCTCATTCGCCATACCATGAAACTTTGGCAACTCTCTAAGCAACCCGGCTTGATCTCGAAAGTTGAGTTTGTTTGGATACACCATTGTTGTGCATCAAGCCTATGAGAAGCCAAATCCTTGAGTGTACGGTTTGCATTGTCACCCATTGCTTCTTCCTCTTCAATTAGTGGTTCTCCTACGAATGGAACCTCTTCTTCCTCTTCTCGATGAAGAGCTTCGTGTTCTACTTCCAAGACTTGTTCTTCCGTTGTGTCTTGCCTTGGTTGGAGTATTGTGCCTCTTCGAGTAGCTATCAAGCACCTTTGATAATTCCAATCTTTGGAAGCCAGGGATTAGTACACGAAAAACAATTCTCGCAAACAAGTGAGAAACAAGACAATAAACGAAAAGCAAGTATAAAAGCGAGAAATTGTAAAAGAAACTAAAAACTTAATAACAAGCCGTATGCCTCCCGGCAGCGGCGCCAAAATTTGATCGGTTGTCACCTAGGTCAAAAATAATTTCACTTTCTTGCTTCACTAAAATAAAGTAGTATGCAATAAGAAAGAGTTCGTATCCACAGAGAGGCTTATGTTGTTATGAAAATTTTGTGTTTCTTAGTAACCAAGGGGGATGTTGATGTTTCAAAGCAATAAAAATAAATTGAAAGCAAAGTAATAATAAAATTTATCAATAAGGAGAAAGTATTGGTCACGGGATAGTTTCATTCACAAACTCGAATTATCAACAATGACTAGAATTGAAATTTTAATCTCTCATTTACTAAAAGTCCTAGGATACCTTGATCGCAAGAGTATCCAGCTAATTCCCTGATTTCATCACAACCACATTAAAAGATGCAATGTGAATTCTTTCAGAAAGCAACCTAAAGTGTAAAAGCACAATTAAGTTTAACTCCCTAAAAGCAATAAGTTTTAGGAATAAGACTAATCAAGGCAACCAAAATATGTAAAAGCACTAATTCGATTTAACCCAAGTTACGATTCATATGTGACTAGTAGGATATATCACTACAATCACTACCCACATTTATGCTACTCAAAATCGAGGGGATAGACAACGTTTTCGTATTGAAAGCCCTAATATAGCTCTAGATATGAAAGTAGATCGGATTGATTAGGACTCAACCAAACAAACTATCAAATCATAAACATTATAAACCATGAATCATAATCAATAAATTCTGAGACAAAACTAATACATTGAATCAAATCTTATTTGTGAAATCCACTTATTATCCCATAACCAATAATAGGTATTTAGTTACTCATAGTATTTTTATTCAACATAATTATTATCAAAAATAAGATGAAGAACATGTAAAATAAAATGGAAGCAAACCCTAGTAGAATCGCTCTCCTCCAAAACTCCAGTAGAAAATACGTGATAAAAAAAGAATAGAAACTTTTCTTTTTATAGCCTTCCAACTTTCCATATTAGGTCTTCAAAGCCCACGGTCCAATAAGTAGAAGTCCACTAAAACTCATGTGTGTGAAGAACCCCTGTGAAAATACGCCCCAAAAACGATTCGCCGAATGCGGGATTGTGGTCGAAATCTAAAAATGTTCTCCGGTGACTCGTGGAAAGTCCGCCTTGGCCATAGGGTCAACGGATCAAAACGGCATTTAGGGTCAACGGGTCGGAACAAACCGAGTCGATCGGGTGAGTCAACACAAGTCGACCAGGGTCAAAATCAGTCAGTGCCGAGTTAGACCGGTCGGTGAGTCAATTGTTGTCGCCAAAACCATTTTGCGGGCCGTTTGCAGTAATAAGCTTTGATGCACCATCATTGTCATTATCTCATTGCCGACCATCGTGGCCCTGGCTGCCAATTACATCACAACAAGTATATATATTCATCACCGTAGCAATTCCAAGCTATTCCACCACTTCAATCACTCAACTTCATATTCCCTCATAATCAATGAACATCGGCGGAAAGAACATACACTCTGCCTAGCCAGCCTCAACGCCACTTCCATCGCAATGCCATCACCTTGCAACTCGGCCTCGTCTCCATCCGCTCGAGTCCATCGCAATGCAGTCTTCTCTGCTCACAACAGACCACTCCCCAGCATCACTGATTTGAACCCTGGCTTCTCCCATTTCTGTTCACACAGCCAAACCACCAGTTCCACGAGCTTCCATCACTTAAGCAAGCCACAAAACCATCACAATCACCGGCTCAAGGCTTCGGTTGAGCCATCTCTCCGCAACTCAACCAAGCGCTCTTTGCTCTTTACTATACTCATTTCATTGGAGACTAAACTCGAGCTCGCCTGCCATTAACTCCACATTCATAGGCTACCGGCTGCGGCTCTAAGCACTAATGTCACATTCGGTGCACAACCTCTCGATCCATGACCATAACCTCCTCCAATTTCAGTTATTCCCCATTCGCAATGCATCTTGCTTATCTCAAAGACTTAGCCCTTGCGCCTCTCAGTCACACTACCACATTGCACCACATTTCCTTAGATTTTTGACACCACACAAAGCATCCCGACACTTTAGCAATCATCAGCTCCCGAGGCTAACATCATCGAGACCATAAGGCTGAACACTTGTCATTTACACAATATAATTCCAAAAGACCAGTTCCACCCTGTGTATTCTCATGCCATAGTTTCATCACCAGTAACCACAAACACCACTAGGCTGCACTTTACATCGGGTTGCATCTCATCAACACCTGACTTGAAACAGCTCCACTCACTAGCTACACCACCACACACGGGTTCAACCTCCATTTGCACTCATTGACTTTGCAAACCAACAATTCCAAGCCATCTCTCGGGCCACACTTGAACTGCTTTCCTCCCGGTCCCTCCCACTTACCACTCGGGTTCATTCTCTTACATTGACTTTTGCATCTCTATAACCTCACAAAGATACACAATCACAGTTCTGCCAGATCTTTACGAATAACCATTGCCATCCAACGCCTTAACCTCGAACCCGCAATATCTGCCATAGCAATGCAAACTACTAGGCAAATCAACTTTGTGCACAATTTCCTTGAACGACTCCAGTTTGCATTGCTTTTGGGCTCCATACAAATCATCAAACAAGCCACCACCTTGTGACCATAGCTACTGGCAATTCCATCTCAAAGCCAGACTTATCAACACCACACCGAGCCGTCTTCAATCTGAGTACACCTCCTTTGCACTTGTGCTTCTCTCGCACCACTTAACTCAACACCCACATGCTTGCCCCGAGCCACCAAACGAGCTCCACCGCATCCACCTACAAATGAGCTCAACTTGAGATAGCTCAGTTCCTTCCCCCATTCATCAAGTCCATCCCAAGACCACCAACACGGTCGAACTTCCCGCTTCTCTACCATTACGCGAGAATCAAGCTAACACCATCCGCTTCTGAGCTCAAGTTTTTAAGCAACGACTCAAAGCTATTCATCCGGATCGAAAGCCACACAACTAACAAGATCAATTTCATCGATTTGTACCCATTTGCTCAGCCGCATCAATCCTCACGAAATTTGTTCTTTCATCAACGAGAGTCTCACCACGAGCCTCACCTCAAGCACCACCAGATCAAAGCCCAGATCTATATCATCATTCAACCACGGTGACCCCATCGGCTCAAACTCCATTGTCACATCCAGTTCAATCGAAATCCCCATCGATCGACAAAACCCACTCAATCTTTCACAAAATCGTAAGAACCAATTGATTCTTTTCCTCTTTCTCTTGTATCTCAAATCTGTTGAAAACCCATAATAAAAAATCCATGAACACCGGCCATTTCCCTACCAGAAATCTTCGATTCAACGACTCAATTTCCTCCCATTTACGGTCAAAATGCCAACAACTCATTCGATTCTTCCATCGTTTTCTCGGCTTCAACTACTCATGAAATTGAATTCGTGTGAAAACTTGATTTCTTCTCTTTTACAGCGATCGTAATGGCTTCTCCTCGAGTTAATGAGTGAATGATTGAAAGCGAGTCAATTACTTGAAATTTAGGGTTGTGTAGGAATAAGGCGTGAACTGGATACATCCACCCCGATGAGGTAGATAGGGGTACCCGGGGCATGTAGAAGGGCCACCTCCAATTACTTTGGCTTTGTCGGTTCGGTGTAACCCTAATTCTCTATCAACTGTCAGTTTTAGACAACTAACAATTCATTCTTCCGCTCCTCGCCCAGCGTTTCATTTTGCTCCACATATAGCTACTTTGTGAGATGACAATTTCACTCTTTGGCTCAATTTGGATAATTTCTTCTTCTTTTCCTCCAGTGCGACTCCATTGCACCTATAAAACTCAAAACAAGCGTAAAATACATAATTTACAAGAAAAAATAGCAAAGAAAGCATAAACTCTATATAGTAAATACGGTGTATTCTACACCTATCACCTACGACAGTGAGTTAGGATTTTATTTTATTTATTTCAGTTTGCTCGAGACTAGCAAATAATAAGTTTGGGGGTATTTGATGACGCATTTTTGTGTCCGATATAATCTCAATTGTATGTATTGTTAGTGCTCGATTTTGTATTTATTATGGTTTTTTATGTCTTTGTAGGTGTTTTTGGAGAAATAAGCTTTTGCGGGAAAATTGACTCGAAAAGTGGTATTTGCGCTCGTGGGAGAAAATTACTATTCGGATCCCTCATTTGGATAAGGGGCGCTTCAATTACTAAGGGGTATACCATTGATAAGGGGCACCTAATTGTTATTTACACTCCCGGGACACCCGAGGTGTTAAAGGCACCCGACATCGGGATAAGGGGGCACTCATCTTCAAGAATTCAAATAATTGGATTTGGCGGGAAGTTTTGCTTTGCCTGGATTTTTCATGCACACATTTGGACGAAATTTTGTTGAGATTTAATGGCGGAATTGTGATGGGATGAACTGTTAGAGTATAACGGGGTTGATGGGCATTTGGACTGAAAGTAATTTGGGCTGTATTATCGAGTTGGCTTAAACGGGCGGTAGAAACACGGTTTTTGGTTTATAAAAATGGAAGAGTTTTCGAGTTTTTCACGGGATTAGCTTGGGATTCACTAAAACAAGGGGAAGTAATCTTTCCCGAGGCGTAAGAAAGGTAACTTACTATATAAACTCAATGAAACGGGACAAGGTTGGCGATCGAACGGCAGGGAACCAGAAAAGGAAAGTATTCACGAGAATGGAAGTTACGTAAAGAAGAAGTTCTCATTGACTCGGCATGATTCGAATCTATCAAGTCCAAGCTAAAAAAAGAAATCGACTAAGAAAGAGACGCGTCGGGGAGAAGAGAGAAATAAAGGGAAATATCCCGGAACTTGGGAGAGAAGTAAAAGCAAGATATTGCTCCGATTTATTTGTCCCGTGGGTATAAATTCAAGTGGTTGGAGTCCCGGGGAGGGGTGGAGACTTTGGGGGACTCGATGCGTGTCGTACCACAACAAATTAATTCAAGATTTTTCCACCTAATTAACAAGTAATATAGTGTAGTCAAGTTCGTTCCCACGAGGAGCAAGAGATTCTAGTTGTAAAAATTGTCACGAAAAGGGGGGTATAAAGCAAAAAGAAAGTAAACAAAGCAATTAAAAGATAAAGTTGAAATCAATAAGAGAGACAAGATCGAGAATCCTTCTTCGTTGCAAAACAATGATTAAAGTTATGTTCTTTTCTACTTGTTATTAGTCACGATTATCACCTTGAAGTAGGATAGCAGTCCGCTTTAGCTAGCCCCAAAATCCCTAATTTCCCGATAACAGTCGCTTAAAGTTATCGATTCTATTCAAAAGAACCACCCCGAGGTTCGCTTACAAGATGTAATTCCCTTGAATGCATTAAGATTTATGAATTTAGGTTTAGTACTAGTAGTTAAACTAGGTTCGCTTGGTTCACTTTCTAGCGTTGTTTCTACACACAATTGCTCCACGGAATCCTCCGCAAGGTCTCGTGTTTGCTACTTATGTAAAGAGTCAAGAAACGATTACTTATCTCCTAACTTTCACTAGCTTTAGATGAAATTAACAAATCAATTTAGTTGGCCACCTAAACAATCTATCAATCAATCATGAATGTCTTTAAGATCATTCCTATTAGTAAAAACAAACGATAATCATGTGAAAAACTTCAAGATAGAATTGAAACAAAACCTCAAAACATATATTAAGAACTAGGAATTCATCCTCAATCAATAAAATTGCTTCTCATGTTAAAGAGTTCACACAAAGAATAAGAAAAGAAAAGTGTTGTGTGTGTAGAGATGTGTAAAAGATGTGAAAACTTCTCTATTTATAGGCTTCAATATTCTCCAAATCTTCCAAGGAATAGAATCCTTTTTCTTAGCATTCGATTTCCAAATCCAAGCCTTTCTCAACTCTTGTCTTCTCTTTCCAAATTTGAGCCAACTTCTCCATCCAATTCCTAATCCAAGTCTTCACACCCATGAGAGAAGTCCACGAGAAATTTGGAATTTTGGTCACGGGAATACGGTATTATGGCTTTAATCCAGTAGGAATAATCGCCGCCGGTCACTGAAAAATTTCTCTGTCGGTGGAATATTCGACGGAATATTAGTCGATCCTCGTTAGGACTAACGGTCAAGTGGTCAAACCGATCGATCGACGGTCAGGGAAGTCGGCTCAATCGTCGAGGTCGCATCGGTCGGTCGGCCTAGCCCGGGTGAATGGTCCGAACTCCGAGTTAGATCGGCTCATCGGGTTGACTACTTTGAGTAAAAATCCGGACGGTTAGTTTGTTTATAGGACTTTCCCGACCCGAATTCGAGGTGCTGTTTTTTGGGTCTTCTCTGTTAAGAACCTAGCATTCATCTAATTGAACAATTCATTCCATACTCCGTCGTTCCCACTGCACGAAAGCATCTTGACAAACCCATACTGCGACATTGAACACAGAATCAATCTACTAGTCAGTCGATTCAACGGCTTCGATTAAGAATCGGTAGCAACAACTCGGCTCTATAACAAGAATTCCCAAATTCATCTTGAGATGCACCATTCATCAAGCTCGGACTTCGTCTCTCTCGTACTAGTGCCAGCGTGACTCGTTTCCGGCTCATTGCCATCACATTTCAAATCCCAACTTAAACATCTCCCTTCCTTCCAGGACTCAGAGCTCAATCAAACACTCAGCAACGACAACGAATCGAACCCAAAATCGGCCACCATCGGCTCAACACCACCACCTTCCATGATTCAAGACTCCACCATATCTTCAAATCCACTAGCTCAATCGAATGCTAAGAGCATCCAACCCCTCAGACCACCATTAGCATCTACTTGTTGGTTCTTAGCCTTACCATCTTCCTGATTCAACAATCCCCAGCAAAGAAGAACCCCTCTCAATTTCAAACTTCAATTCTCGATTCAACAATCTCACCCCGATTAGTGACACCACAAAATCCACTCTACCAATTTCTTTAGCATTTCTTAATGCGACCACGTAATCTATCGCTCCTTCGGTATGAGAAATTCAGCCTCAAACCCGTCTCACAGCACTACCAGAACCCATTCTCGATCTGTAATCCATTACTACCAACACCTGCTCAATCGTTGTCAACCAGCGTACCCATCTCTATTGTGTTCTTGATTCGATTATCAGCCATAAACCATCGTCGATTTTCTCTCAGTTTCATTAGCTCAGAACCCATTTTCGATTCATCTGAATCTCAATCTCAGGTTACATCGACACCCTAAATTTCTTTGAGTTCTCGATCTCTCACAAACCCATCTCTCAACACCCATTCTTTACCAATCGATGGCGCGGGAATCATCTCTGTCCTAACGAATTCAACAGACACCACCCCATCGTTTTAACTCAACACCCATTGTCGATGCTTCAACTGGTTTCTTGAAAACCAGAAAATCCTTCGATTCCATCACTATCATCTTCCCTTGTCGATTTGATCAATTTCTCGGTCTCAATATCGCTTTTGTTTCTCAATTTCGAGTTCGGTGTTAGCGGCCGTCGCCTTTTCTTTCTCAATCTCGTTGATGGGATGAATGAAAATGATTGGGAGAACTCTCGATTTAGGGTGAAGGTAAAGTAGGGTAGGATATAGACACCGTCCACTCTTGATAAGGGCTAACCAATTACGGTTATAACCTCAATTGACTTTACTAGTGCTCCTCCAAAAGAGTTGCCCCTTAACCTTGGGTAATTTGCTAGATAGTGTTCGCCCATGAATGACTATTTTGCCCATTTACTCAAATTGGGTGATTTCTTCTTCTTTTCCTCTAGTGCGACTCCAAAGTAGCTACAAAACTCAAAACAAGCGTAAAATACATATTTTACAAGAAAAATAGCAAAGAAAGCATAAACAATAGATAGTAATTAGGATGTATTCTACACCCTATCAGACAGGACGGGGCGAGAGTAGGAGAAGAAATCGAGTTGCGGGAATTATTGCTGCCGCAGCTGCTAGAGTCAGAACACGAAAGAACGGACGAACTAGAACAGTCGCGGAGGCGATCGTAAACAAACGGCGAGAAACAAAGTATCGTTGTTTAAAAAATATTAGATCACAATATTCAGCACATCATCTTTTCTCTCTCATGAATGAGTTCACCACCGTTGAAGGTTGTTTGTAACGCCTTTACGGCGTTGCAAAGCTGTCTTCTTTATTAGTTTCTCTAGTTTTCACCTATTTGAGCTATGAACAACTATTTTGAGCACGTGAATAATATGAGGAGCTAAACCCCAATACTGGGACGATGTAGGAAGCCAATTTTCATGCATGTGGTAATTCTATTAATTCTTTTAACGAGTTGCAGAATTGTTTTCTTCTTCTGCTGCAGAGTTGGTTAACACGAAGAACGGACGAACTAGAACGATCGCGAGAGGCAGTCGTAAACAAACAATGAGAAACAAAGTATCGTTGTTCAAAAATATTAGATCACAATATTCAACTGTCATCTTTTCTCTCAGAATAACGAGTTCACTCACCCAGTTGTAGGACCCTAACGTAACGCCTTTACAACGTTAAACTATCTTCTTTATTAGTTTTCTCTAGTTTTTCACCTATTTGAGCTATGAACAACTATTTTGAGCACGTGAATAATATGAGGAGCTAAACCCCAATCTTTGGGACGATGGAGGAAGCCATTTTTCATGCATGTGGTAATTCTATTAATTCTTTTATGACTTTTTTGCACTTGATTTAATTGTTTTATGATTTTCACTAATTAGTTGTGATTTCGTTTGATGACGTATACTTAGTTTTAGTACTTTTGATGCGTCATGCTTGTGATTTACAATTAATATTTTAAAAATCTACCTTGGCGAAGATATAGAGTCAATATTGTTCGATCTATAATTGTCAGGATAAATATATGAATCGCATGAATGAGTTTATGGTGGAATCCTAAGTCTCGGTATCTCTCGATATTTGTGACAACTTTTTGTATATATTTTCTTTGTTTAATATTTTCTATTATTAAATTCTGAAACCCAATCTTTACAAGCCCGAAGGTTGAACGAACTTTTTACTACCACTTTACTACAACTTTCAAAACCACAT